>RZGP01000004.1:0-1200000 GCA_004303015.1 Cladobotryum protrusum
ACGTCTAGGTTGGTCAAAGAGGCAGAAATTGCTCCATAGCATATGGTGAAAGAGGATTGTCAGTAGGAAGTTGGAGAAAGGTAACTAGCGTGAGATGCGACCTTTCAAAACACTACATGAGAATACGGACGACAGTTTGAATGAGGTGCTCTGGCTAAATTCAAGGGCTGAAGTCGCCAATCATCAAGCCAATCACGGCCGTAAAGATGCATGATGGGTATGTGTCCATAATTAAACAACCGTGTGAAGCATTCGTAGGACTGCGGGGAGCTCCAGATCAAGCTACTCCCTAGAAAGATGATGCCATCCAAGCTTTCCAGCAGAGAACAAAAACTCGCTGCCAACTCAATCGATGATCGAAATGGTCTCATAATTTGTGGCTGGATTCAAAGACGCAGTCATGAAGCGAACCTCGGTCCATGCGCACGGAACCAAATCTGGGGAGGAGGATCAGGGCGTGCATTGGGAGCCATTGGGAGCCAAAGCAGGGTTGCAAACTAGTAGCAAGCTCATGACTCGAGCCTCACTTACTTGGGCAGAAGAGACAAACAAGGCAGCATTAATTTCAAGACTAAGAATAATGCTTCAGAAAATATAGCAAGGATCATATCTACCAACACCAAATAGCTAGGAAGCCCCATAGACTCTTTTTTTTTATGTATATATACGTATATAATCGTTGGTTGCTGGAGATGGACACTCAATACAATGCCACTAGCTGTAATGCCACTTGGCCAGCGATTCTCAGGGCAAAAGCAAAAATCGGTTGCCGCCAGGTCTAAATTTCTCTTTGTTTATAGAGGAATTTCCCCCCGTGCCAGCCTTTCAGCTTTGCGGGATGGGCGGTCTTGCCAGTGGTGACACGGTGGACAATTAGACACTGACTGCACCACTTTCGCCGGGAACACAGAGGGGATCCAGTACCAGTGCCAGTACCTCCCAATGCGCACAAACGCCCCTACCCTAAAAAAACGAACCCGACCAGGCAAACGTCCCTCCACCTTCCACAATCTACACCTTTTCATCCATTACCTGAAAAAATCCCCCCCAAAAAAAACTTCATTACACAATAATATTCATTTGCACACTCAAATCCCATTTTCCCTAACTGTTGCCTCGTATTTAGTCTCCTTAACCTGCAACCCCCCTCCTTCTTGCACACACTCCACCATACGCACTGACGTCGTTGGAGGACACACGACACCAACGAACGAACGAAACTATCTGATGCGAAGCAAACTCTCTGTCTGCTCGCATCATTTTCAACTATGGCCGCCCGCTCCCCACGGCTCCCATCCCAAGAAGAAGGCAGCAAGGCTTTGGAGGCGAACAGGTCCCCTGCCACCCAGCGCTGGCTCTGGGCCCCGCCGACAAGATGCCGACAATGAGAATGTTGAGAGCCCATACATCAAGGATCTTCAGAAGTGAGTCACCAGCCATTGAAACCTGTATTCCAATGTGTTGGCCATGATGCAGATGTCCTACAGTAACATTCGCAAAACAACCACCAAGACTGTAGGTGCTACGTCACCCTCGTACTCCGTAGCTCAATCACCCGAGTCCCAAAAGACAATGCATCCAAGACGCTCGATCCTGAGCCAGCACTCTGGCAAATCTCTCGACGAACTGGTCGCCGACAGGATCATCAATGCCGATCAGAAGGCACAGATTCTCAAGAAGCCCGCACTGCAGGCCCAGATTGCCCAATTCGAGGAGCAGCTCACCCAGTACCAAAAAAGTCCATGAACAGTATCAAGCACGAGCCACGGCTGAAAAGGCAGAGTGGGAGAAGTCATGGAGAAGGCCAAGGCAGATGCGTCGGCGAGGCCAAGGCCGAGTTCAAGACCCCTCTTGGACGACCACTTGCTGGTGCTTTCTCAGTTCTGCGGCTTGCTGCTTATCGACGAGGGAAGTAAGGACCCCGAGTCAGACGAGAGCCAGGCTATTGAGGGAGTGTTGCTGGCCATTTACGCGGAGACGACAGCGCTGGTGTCGTCAATGCTGAAACTGATCGAAGGCTACGACGACCAAATCATCAGCGTGCCGGAGAGCAACTTCAGACAACTTGTATGTGAATACTGGCTGTGGTCTTCAAGCGATAGCTAATAATGTGATAGACGCTACTGTCAAGTCCATCGCAAAGACCTACCAGGCCCCTTCATTGGGCGAGGGAACTCAGCTCCTGAAAAACCCAAGAGACACCAGAGGTCGTTTCTGACCCCACAATAGCAAATGAGGCTGCGACTGAGATTGGAAAACCGGAGATGGCGCCTTGACGAATGGAGAGTCGCCCAGCGGAGGCTGCCCAAATGGACTTGCTAATGCCAATGTGTCTGACGATGCCGCTAATGCTGTGCTGAGAGTCAATGGGATTCTACCAACAGGATGAACATCTATCTCACAAGAGTGGGTTGACGTGGCTGCCCCAAAGGGAAACCGCTGAGGTCGAGCCTTGCAACGGAGACTGCCCTGCCGCCGCGGGGCCAGCAAGCAATCTTGGGCTGATGACCACCCGGAGACTACTGAGGTAAGTGTTTACTATGATTTTTCTACAATAGGCCTTAGTATCAGATTTACTGACAAGCTTACATAGGCTGCACCAGCGTCGGCTGATCCCAACGATGGCTTCCACCAAGTGCAGCGCAACGTGGACGGCAGGATCGTGAGGGTGGTGGTGGACGCGGCCGAGGTAGAGGTGAATGGCGCGTCGTGGTGGTCATCGGGGGGATGGCCGTGGTCGCGGCCCGCGGCAATCGTGGCGCAGGAGTTCCTTCGCGGGGCCCTCGTCGAACTGAAGAATCGTAGAGCATTCGCCACAGCCCGTGGGTAGACTCGGATCCCATGCTTCTCCACGCATCCTCGGAGCTGATGTACACTAGTCATGATGGCGTTGGCAGGTTTTTTCCGTCAAGTCGGTGGAAATGAGTGAGGCGACTAAGGGCATTGGCATTGGACTGTGAATGGTAGGACTCGGTTTATTTGGCGGAGAGGGTTGGAAACGGGACTCTTTTAATACCTCTGTAACACCTTTATCACTCTGAGAGTGCGCATCTCAAGGACAGCGATTGTATGCATAGGAAAGGAAATGTAAAACAGTACCCACGAGCATGATGAATAACTGCTTTCTGGCACGTCCGATCCTTTGTTACTTGGCTTTTGCTAATGTGGCGTTCTGTGGGTTAGTCATTCTCATATCCGCAACGACTTTAACAAGGAATCCAATATGCAGATTTGTAATTTACGGCATCATTCACAAAGAATGACAGCACACTTTAACATCACTCCGTTCATCTATCATGATCAAACCGCTTAGCTCCTTTTACCATACGCCACCACCACACAATGGGCTGTCAGATGGTGTTGAGTCTTCTTCCCTTAGCCAAGGTGTGATTGTGGTGAGTCGGCAGATTACCCTCTACCCACCGGCATTTGTCTAACCCTTACCTTATCGAACATTTCCCTGGCGCCACCCGGCCTTATCTAAAATCTTACTGTCAGCCTTGCATGGGATGCTTTCACCCCCCCAATAGAGTTAACGTCACAAGGGTCCCAACGGTGAAAGTTGTCCTCTTCGCTAGGCCGCTAATGTTATAGAACCCCCCAGGGTGTGTCATTGAGGCCACATCAACCATCCCAACCTACTTATTTTACTTTCCTGAGTCTGGGAGCTCAATTTTTTTTCCCTCTCTTATTCTTTATTCTTTTTTTCTTTCCTTCTTTTCTTTATCAGATACAATCTTTTACTGCCAATAAAGAATACCATTCTGCTTCCCCTACTATAGTTTGCGCTGGTAAGGGCGCTCGATCTACCCCTCCACCATCACCGTCCGCCCAACATGGCATCGCCGCGGTATTCCACGGTGTGATGCTCCTCGGAGCCATCTTCTTCCTTTCGCCAATGTCTTTGCCGCTGTCGCCGTTCTAGGTGTCGAACCTGGGGACGGAATATCAAGCAGCGCTGGTAAAACCAGGCATCCCACTTGAAATCGTACCTTACCAAAGACTCCCGACGCAAAGAGACATCGGCCGTTGCTTTCCACCAATCAGAGGGCGCACGCAAGGAGGGCCAGTTCCCCAGAGAGAAACTATGGCGCAGACGCATGGCTATCGCGGCGAGATTCCCCGGCGAGGGTCTATCCAATTTGAAGACTGTTCTTGGAATGCCGGTTGGGGATTCCATCGTCCAGGAATATGCGGCTCGGCACCCTGCTATGAAGCTTGAGACTCACTCAAAGCGAGGAACTGTTGAGTTTAAGAGCAAACTCACTGGAGGCTGGAGAAGAGGCTTGAGTTGAGGAATTGTGGCCATGGAATTTCAAAGCATCCAGAAGAACGCCGAGGCCACGGCCGGCGGTGATTCCACAGTTCGCTCTATTGTTCTACTGTGCCTAACTTTCTATACCATTGAGGAGAAGCGCGCTTGTCCAGATGGCCGCTGAGCTTGCGGGTTTAAGGTTCTCAGCCTTGTCAGCGTGGTCTTGCCGTTGGTCTGAACTACGCAACCAGCCGGCAGTCCCAACATCAACGAGGGTGCCAAGCCAGAGTATCACTTAGTCTTCGATATGGGAGCTGGCTCTAACCACGGCGACCATCATGGAATTCCAGAGCCGCTCCGGCAAGGACATTTGGAAAGTTCAACAAGATGTCAGGAGATCCAGGTTCTCGGCAGCGGCTGGGACAGGACTCTTGGCGGAGATTCTCTCAACTACCTTTATCCTCGATGACATGATTTCGCAGTTTGGTGAGTCCAAGGGCGGCCCAGAAAGTTTCGGGCCACATCTGAAGGTGTCAAGACGCACGGCCGTGCCATGCTAAAACTCAGCAAGGAGGCCGAGCGCCTCCGTTCATGTTTTGAGCGCCAACCAAAATACCAGGCTAGCTTCGAGGGATTGTATGAGGATGTTGATTTCAAATACAGATACCCGCGCTGAGTTTGAGGCCATGGCCGAGGGCCACATCGAGCGTGTCGGTGGTCGCTATCAACAACGCCTTGAAGATGGCCAATCTCGACATTGGTGATCTTACTTCTGTCATTCTTCACGGCGGTGCCACCCGGACTCCCTTCGTGCAAAAAGCACTTGAGAAAATCATCGGCTCTCTTCCGACAAGATCCGCACCAATGTCATTCCGATGAAGCGCCGTCTTGGTTTGCAGCTTTCCGGGCCGCCGGCTCAGCCCAAGCTTCAGTGTCAAAGAGATTAGGATCTCAGAGGTGCAATGTACCCAGCAGGCTTGACATGGACTACCAGCACTGGCAAGACTCAGCGCCAGCGACTCTGGACGGCAGTTTCTCCCCAGGGCCGCCGCGCTAAGGAAAAGGACATTTACTGAGCTCAACGACTTTTCTGGCACTTTCTACCAGCAGATTGGTGGGGAAAAACAAGGACATCAAGTCATTCTTACCAAGAATCTGACTGCTACCGTGCAGCTCTCAAGGAGAAGTACCCATCGGCGTGGACGCCCAGTTCAAGGTTGGATTCAAGCTACGCACCGAGAATGGCGAGGCGAGATTGTCAAGGCTGTGGTGGAATGCGAAGCTGAAAGTTCCTGAGAAAGAAGGCTTCGTCGATGGTGTGAAGAATCTGTTTGGCTTCGGAAAGACGGACCAACAGCCTCTAAAGGAAGGCGGGGAGGAGCGAGCACGGAGGTTTCAGAAGGGTCCAAAGAGGCTAAGAGTGACGCCAAATATCTACCAGCAAGTCCAGCGAGTCCTCTACTTCATCCGGCGCCAAGGCCGAGTCGACTGAAGAGGCAGAGAGCGAGGTCGTTGAAAAAGCAGATTGTCTCTATCTCAAGTTTGAAGTCACTGTCGAAAAGACCGGAATCCCTCAATGTCCAAGGACTGGAGTGGACCAAGGCCAAAAGGACAGGCTGAAGGCCTTCGCTGCTCTGATAAGGCCAGACAGGAGCGAGAGGAAGCACTGAACCAAACTTGAGGGTTATACCTACAAAATCCGAGACCTGGTCGATGCCGAGAATTTCATTGCCAAATCTACTGAGAATGAACGTGAGGTTTCTGACCCAAAAGGATGGTGAGGTTAGCGAATGGCTGTATGAAGAGGGAGACGGGCCGCAAAGCAGGACTTCAAGGCAAAGCTCAAGATTCCAGGACCTCGTCGCTCCTATCCAGAAAAACGAGTAGATGAAGCGGAGAAGCGACCCCCCAACTTGTTGGGACATTGAAGGACTCTCTTAACCAAACCACCGTCTTCCTTAACGGCATCCGCCAGCAGGTCGCCGATATGAGGAGTGGAAAGCAAAGGCTGCCACTGGAAGCGCCACTCCCGAAGCCAAGAGCGAATTTGACGGCCTGGAGGATGACGACAGCGCCTCTGCGGAGGCTCGACAGAGGAAATGAAGGAAAAGGAGACTGGACCCCTGCCGCCGCTGTACAAGCCCGAAGAACTAGACGAGCTTGAAGCGCTGCAAAAGTCTACACTGGCAGTGGCTCAATGAGATGCTGGCCAAACAGGAAGGTGTGTTCAGAAAATGCCGACCCTGTACTTCTGTCCAGTGACCTCCTGGCTAAGCAGGAGAAGCTCAACAAGGCCAGCATTGACCTCGCCCTCAAGGGCGTAAGGCAGATTAAGAAGCCCAAGAAGCCTTCAAAGGACAAGAAGAAGTCCACCAAGACAAAGAGCGCTGGAAATTCAAAGCCCACGTTTGAAATGCCGAGGGCGGTGTGCCGCTCTCGGAGGATGAGATGGAGGACATGATTAAGAAAATCATGGAGGGAAGAGGCCAAGAGCCAGAAGCAAGGAAAAGAGACGGCGAGGCCGGGGCACGATGAGCTCTAAAGGCTTGTACGCCGGGCGTTTTTCCAGTTTACATGATGGGTGTTTTTATTTTCCCGATTTTGTTTTTATTAGAATATATGTATACAACTGCTTCACGAAGACATAGCAGATACGTTAGACAAAATATGCATTTGAAGTTATGATATTTCTGGTTCCCGAGTATATTACCAAGTATAAGAGCCATGCTTGAGGGTGATGAAGGGGTGGTTGTACATGTGTTTTGCTCAAACTGTGGAATGTAGGCAAGCGTGAGTTTGTGGCATCTCAAATGGTCACGATCCCATCTTCAAGGTCAGGGGGGCGGGGGGCTCAAATGTTTGCATCCAAGACTTCCTCTGGGACACGATAGGTGAAGATGACACGAAGCCTACCCTTGGCAGTAGCCGCGTACTGGGCACCGTTTCTTCTTCGTAGACAGTACTTGGGCAAGATTGTTCCTCTCCGATCCCATACTGAAAGACTCGCCACTGCTCACAATGGCAATACAGCCCCGTCACAGAAAGGGGGGCAGCAAACGGGTACCTGCTGGACTTGCATCCAACTCTTTGCCCATGCCCAGCATGTGCCGATCCGTCTCCCGCTTTTGGGGGGAGAATGCTTGTGCGATCCTTTCTTTTTTCTTTTTCTCTTTGAGGAGAAGCTTGATTTGGCGTCGCACACAAAAGACACTTGTTGTCAAAGTTCGAGTTCGCCGAGAAAAAAGGCATCTCAGATGTGCCTGTCTCATCAACGATTATGAACAAGACCCGTCTCATTGTGTATTGTTAAAAGTCAAGACTTGCCGTGGATACAATAGAGGTCACTGGATTGTCTGTAAAACCAGTCGGGCAGTGCTAGCAGTTGTGAATCACTTCCCACTTTACCTCGTCCGAGTACAATAATACAAGTCATTTCTTGCTCTCCCCTCAACATCAAAAAGGCCAGGCAGTCTCTTCACTCACTCGCGCATACACACACATACACTCTCTCTCTCTCTCTTTCTCTTCTCCCTTTGAGCAAAAACCCACCTCGCCTAGCTGGTCGGGTTGTTTCATCGGACTCTCTATCGTTCGCTATTGCAATCGTTCACGTCATTTTTTTTTTCAAAGGTATCGCGCCAACAACCAACAAACCAAGCGAATTATGTGGCAGTTTATACCCCTTCTGCTACTTATGCCCCTGGCATGCCTGACAGCAGCTGTCGTCCCTCCTATTGTCGATCAAATACCCACCAAGAGCTTCTCTCTTCCGTTGCCCCCAAGAATGAGGGACAGCGAGATTTGTTCGAGACTGGGCGGCCGTTCGACACAAATGGGGCGGTGGGCGTCCCAAAGGAGGTTTCCTCCATGTTCTCACTCATCGACAATGGTGGGTAGATCCACATCTGCTCCTTTTTTCTACAGCCAAGATGCTAAGATGTAATACCAGAAGGCCGAGTCGACGTCGATCCCCTGGGCAAGCGATGACATTACATTGCAAACATTGAGATTGGAACCCCTCCGCAGCGCCTGAGGATTGCCTGGATACGGCTCTGCAGACCTGTAAGAGTCGCCACCAACAACTCAAACTGTCCATATACCCTGTCCCCACTGACCTTGACACCCAGCTGGATACAGTCCGCCGATACAATATATAGAGCCAACAAAGAGGGACCATATGCTCCTCAGTATAAACCCAATGTATCTGAGACGTCCCACCTGGTAAATGGTGCAGAGTGGGCTCTTCAATACCGTAAGCTTTGAAGCCACCTTCAGAGGCAAGACCAAGCACTAATCCCTCGCATAGTCGATGGTACAACTGCCTCGGGCATTGTCTACCGTGACACTGTCCATATCGGTGGCTTCGTCATAGAAAATGCCACTGTCCAGTCTGCACTAAAGGTCGCGGCTCGTTTCGAGACAGAAGACAGTCTCAGTGGCATCATGGGACTGGCCAAACGGCTACCAAGTAACGTCGAGCCTCATATGCCATCTTTCATCAGCATGCTCAAAAAGCACCTCAAACACCCCGTCTTCACCGTTGATCTGAGGAAGAACGCTTCCGGCCGCTTCGACTTTGGATACATCAATAAGAGTCTCGCCGTAGAGGACCTTGCTTGGGTAGATACCGATCCTAAGAGCCCTCACTGGGACATTCAACTGGAGTTGACATCCTGGGATGGCGTGAACGCCTCGTGGTACTACCAGCCGTTCATGGCCACCATCGACACCGGCACTACGCTCATGTTCCTCCCGGATAACCTAGCCAGCATGTATTGGTTTGCGGTCCCAGGAATGAAGGTTGACAACGGAATCTCCAACTCGTACACATTTCCATGCGAAGTAGCTGATCAACTTCCCGATCTCTGGTTCAAAGTCCCCAGAAGTGAGCGCGTGCTCCATATCCCCGGCCCTTACCTCAATTATGGTCCTACAGATGATGATCCGACATACTGCTGGGGAGGCATGCAGAGCGCTGAAGGCCTCGATGTGACAGTTCTTGGAGACATCATGCTCAAGGCGCTGTTTGTGGCGTTTGATCTCGAGAAAAACAGGATCGGGTTTGCCAACAAGCTTTTGTGAGTGTGTTTGAAAATGATTGTCATTTGAGCTAGACCGAGATTTTGGAGGCGAGTTGAGCCAGGAAGTCACTTTTGTTCAGTTAGCCATGAATATGAAGACCAGTTAGTTGTCTGCTTCCCCGTCAAATCGAATGAGGCCACGATTTTAGTAAACTGGAGAAAGCATTGTTGCATTGCATTCAGCCTACGGGTGGTATATACAACGCATGCTCACCAGCATAAAAGACGCTAAGTTTGTTTGTTTGTCCCTCCTTGCCATATACCACACAAATCCAAACCCACCGAGGGTAAACCCTGCCCTTTCCCTTCCTCCTCCGTCATCTCTTTACTTGAAGATGAAAAATCGCAAAAAGACAAAAAAACATTGCTCGCGTGCATTAGTATAGTATATAAATGACGACGGTGGCTGGGATAGGGAACGCGATGCGGTCACAGGCCAAGACCCGCATATGCGCCCCCTACATGGTACTAAAAACAATAAATAAAGATTGCGGTTTCTGTTGAATTGGTGAGAAACAGATGGAAGATATCGTGATTTTGCCTGTAACGCCGTGGAGAGGGGGAGGAGAATGTGGTTGAGCGAGTGATTTGGGTGTGGGAGGTTCTCAAGAAAACCACCATGTATGCAGATTCCTGACCACTCCGGGGTCGATGCTTATGAAATAAAAGGAGAAACGGTAAGGACTGGTTGTTGTAGTGTCCATGTTACGCCCATGCGGCACATTCCCAGGCCTTCGGGAAGTTGTAGAAGTCCTGGTAATGAAGATTGGTATATTGGGGGAGAAAACCTAAAGGGGGCCGCTAGGACGAATGACAAAACGTCATTCACTCGCCATCGCCATCTTGATAGAGAAACCAAAAGTCAGCGGGGTCCGTCGTCCAAGTCGGCTCGAGTGACGAGATAGTATTCACCTTCACTGGCCCCAGGAGTTGGGGGCATGTTGCCTGCGCTGGGAGCCTGTTGGGTTGCTCGTGCTGTGCCCGGCCGTGACCTGGACTTGTCGTCGGCAGATTCTTGTTTGGCGGGTTGCTGGGTCTTGGGGGTACTGTAGCCAACGCGAGTAAGACGTTGCTCCATTTCACGGAGACGGGCCTCGAGCTCGGCCAGTTCTTGGTTATTCTTGCCCAAGTTTTGTTTTCTGCCAGAAGAAGAAAGAGGTTAGCAAGGCGCCAAGGCTGCAAGGGAAATTGGAATGCACAAACATACCTCTCGTCAAGGTTGGTGTTTAAGTCTGTAAGGGGGGCGTCGAGCTTGAAGAGCTCGCCCAGCTCTTGCTGGAAGTTACGGGCAATTGTACTGTAACCAATTTGTCAATTGTTGTTCAGATATATAGAACTCTACCGGTTCATGGTTGAATTGTGCTTGATGGGTCATAGGGGTAAGACGTACGACTGTGGTCGTCGGCCATTGGGGACCCAATTGTTGTCGAGCTCCTCGTCGGTGAAAGTCATTGTAGTGGTGGTAGTGAGTTGAGAAATGGTGGCGGTAGAGATGGTGCAGCAGAGAGCTTTTGTTATAGCTGAGCAATGGCGGCTGTTGGTTCGTTGATGTTGTTTGGTTATGGATGGATTGGCAGTGGTGGTAGTGGTGGTTGTAGGAGTGGTTCGATGTTGGGCAGGACGAAAGAAAGTCGAGGTTTTAAAGCAATTGAGGGCGAGTTTGTAGTCGAGTTCGCTTCTTAATTGGCAGTACTCCGTACTGTCGCTCCGGCTTGGAGTTAGTGGAGCCAAGAAACCAAGGTCCAAGACAGGCAGGGAATGGGGACAGGGGAGCAACAAGGAGCTTCAACCTTGGGCGGCAAGGGGTGGGTGGGATTGATGTGGTGGGTGGATGGATTGGGATGCTGGGTTGAAATAACGGTGCGCACTGCACTGCCTGGGGGGGAGGGAGAGAAACGAGGAGCGGGGCGACATACCGACAAGGCAGTATAAGTATTGGATAGTTGGATGGAGTCCGGTATGCAACGCTTTGGTGATGGCGGCGCTGGACTTGGGCTGGTAGCGGACGCGGGCCGGAAGCGGTATGGATGTGCTCCTTGAATTATCGGATTGTACCAGAGGTTTTACTTGTAGGAACACTTGTGTAGCAGGCAGTTTTGGCGGAGCGTCTCCGAGGCCGTTGGGTGCAGCCGAGAGTAGCTATTAGTAGTGTTCGACACTGGATTGATTGATTGATTGATTGATTGAATAGACTTGGGGTGGATGGTTGGGTGAGGTGGTAGATGGAATGGACAGATGGATCAATGCAAGGTTTTATGTTTATGAGTAAAATGGAGATTATACACGGAATAAAATAAATCAAGGCAAGGCAAGGCATGTATGTATGTATGTATGTACCTGAACAACCTTAACTATTAGGGAGGGGAAAAATAAAGGGGGAAATGGGCAGATGATATACCTCCTCCTACTTTGCTCTGTCTGTACAATACCAAGGCACAAAGAAGCATTACCCTAATGGTCACTACTACTTCCAACTTGTAACTGTCCACGAGGTACACTTTAGCATTGAATGGGTTGATGAGCGTGTCTCTCCGACTCGGTCCCAAGAGGGTTACATGATACACTACTTGACTTGATACATGATAACAGTGACCTGTGACATGGACATGCACAAAGTGCCTATACATAAGTAGGTATGTAGGTATAGTACCTCCAAGGCTTTGCCCGAGAAACACGACATTTTGTTGACCTCCTCTTCCTCTTCCTCTTCCTCTGCCTCTTCCTTCTTCTTCCCTCTATTTGCTTCGCCGCCGCCGCCGCCTTGGCTCCTATTAGTACTAGGAACATTTGGACCATTGACCAGTCGCCGTGCATGCATGATATTAGTACTTGTACATCCTAGAAACCTTGTCCCACCGCCCCCTCCAAGTTGGGCCATGCAGGGACCAACAAAGAGCTCGTGCCGTCCGGCGGTCTAATGGGTCCTGCACACTAGACATGTACACATCGCCGCGATTGATTGATTGATTGATTGACTTGACGCACCTCAAAGGACTCCAGGTACGTACCGACAGGTACAAAAGTACGCTTAGTGGTGGACAGCAGAGAACAGAACACGGGATCCTCCCCTTTGCTGGGATAACCCCGTCGTCAATCGGGAGCTCATGCATAACAGGCACAAGGAGAAACCCAAAGGTTTAATGCCTTGTCATTTGACTTTCTAACGGGACGATGGAGAGAGAAAAAAAAACGTTGCACTGATGAAAGGGGAACCAAAGAGTCTTAGCACCATTGCTAGCATTTGCATTAAGAATTGGACAGCCTAGAGCAAGGCTCAAGAGGTACCACCTGGGTGCACATCACGTCCCCATCAGGCGGGCTATCAAAGGGGTCGAGCGTGATTAGCGGTGGCTTGTCTGGAGAAAGCTTGGAGCTTCCCCCATGACATCAGCGGTAATTTTGGCCCCGGATTGGCTCTGCCTGTCGCCTGTTCAGCGTTCAGTGCCCAGAGTCCAGCGTCCAGCGTCCAGCGATCCAGGGGGGGGGGGGGGCAGCAACAGCGCTGTGAGAGCGGTGCGGATCATGTTTTAGTGGCCATGGAGAACTCCTAGACACCCCCAATCACCGATTTTTCATTCATGATGGGGTAGGTAATTCCAGATGTTAATGTCCTTCTCTCTCTTTACTCCACCATAATTATTGCGGCGAACCCGGGATAGACAGGTGGCATTAGCCATCGTTGACGATTTCGGGGGGATGCATTGCATGCAGCGGGAAGTAAGATGCGTTGTCTGTAAGGTGAGGTGAGCCAGTGTGCTCTGCTACTGCTACAATGATCCATTGAAGGCGTGTGCTTTTGGGCTCATCGGGGTGTATTGCCAGGTAGCCCTGCATAATTTCATAAAGCTCGCTAATGAACACTCTCTTTATCACCCAAGGTACTGAGTAATACCTACTCATTCAACATTTTCTCCCTCTTGCATCCACCGAGGACGCGACGCAACCAGCTCAGCCAAGCCTGGTTCGCCTCCCTCCCCTCCCCCAAAGAAAAAAAAAAAAAAAAAAAAAAAAAGAACAACTCCAGCTCGTCTCTCATCGCCATCACCATCATCAGCCAATATCCGCACATGATGGAGGGGGGCTGAACTCCTGGATTTTGTATTGACCGTTTAAGTTGTACCCGTTTTCCACCGGCGTGCGCCGTCGACGGCTTCTACCATGGAAGACTGAGACTTTCCCTCCTACTCCCGGGCAAAGACCAAACGGCGCCAAACTCTGGCGAAATGACCATTGTCGTTACTCCTGACCACAAATAGTTGGCTCAGGCTCCACCCTCGATGTCTCTTGTGGACGTTTCTCCAGACAGACATATTAGTAGACACACGGGGGGCTCTCTCACCATTACACGCACGCGACCAACACTCACACGGAAGCATCTCCGTTCTCATGCAAATGCTGCTGTCTCTGTCTCTGTCTCTGTCTCTGTTTCTGTCTCCCCTGGCTGCTACCACTTAAACTGGGGTTTCATCATTTCCGAGTCCACGACGGTAATGGGGCCGAACAAAAAAGAAACGTCTTTGTCTTGGCCATGCATCAATATTGAATATCCTCTCCCTACATAGTCATGCTTCATATTCGGCAATATTATCCGGTCTTGGATAGTAATGGCTTGCATGTTGCATCCAAAGGAGTCACCCATACCACGGAGTACATGTCAACACCACCATCCAAACGACTCCTTTTGCTGCAATCATCATGGCCTTAATGTCGACATGTATCTATCTAGTTTACTCAGTGCGCCCTCCGTCCTCTACTCTTCCGGTATCCGTATTCAATATTCATGCTCGTTCTGCAAATATCCTTCTGAAACCGGAAATGCAATGCACTCCCTGCCACCTTTGTATGCGCCAGGTGCTCCAGAAACGGCAGATGTCCGAATGGGCTTGCTCTTCAATCTGCGACAACTTATTCCTCTCAAGATGTCTAGTTCCTGATACGCATATAGCCTAATAAACTTATCCAACGACCTCGGAGCTCACCGGCGAATGCGGCAACTCAACAAATTGGAGCTTGTGGTCTTTGAGACAAAGGCAGCCATGGGCAGCCTCACCAACAGCCAAAAAGCATCATCTCAGACTAATGGGCCCGAGATACTCGCCGCAGGTTATAGAACACTCCTAAAGCAATTGGATAGCATGAACTTACTGGGTAAAATATTCCACATACCCAAAAATGGATTTCTCAAATGTATGTGCAAGTTCCCACATGCACTACCTATTATGAGGGAGGCATCACTGGTCAAATATGACCACTTTGTTCAAGTGAGACAGCGAGATAGACATTTTAAGAATCCAACACCAAAGCACACGAAGTGCTCCTCGATCTCAGCGATTCCGCCCGAACCGAACTCACACCTTGTAGCTATTTTACAACATGTTTAACCGTTCCTGCGATAACTCGTCTCAAAAAGAAACCTTCTCTGCGAAACCAGACCCAACCCTCAGCTTTTAGGCGCGTTGTCTATCTTGTACATATGGGCAGGGTATTCTCGGTTGCTTCACTAATAAACTGATAACTTCTCAGCAAAAGATGGAAACGAATATTCCTTTCTGATCATCGGCGCATATGGCAAGATATAGCGCAAGCTCGACGATTTGTTGTGCCGATTCATTCAAGTGCGCTATTCTAATACAATTTGCCAGCAATCAATGATAGCTCCTCATTATCACAAAAAACCATGCGAGTGGGAGGCTGTCCTCTTCGGGAAGCTCGGTTTCTGATACGGACAGAGATAGACCTTTTGTTTCCGCAATGCTATCCACTCGTTGTTATCAGTTGGGTGATGGCAACGAGTTGATGAAGCGCCCAATCTTAGCTTGAAACCAGGGGCATGAGTCGTAGTCTACTTGTAAGAATCTTTAATAACTCTGTTGAAGATCTGCCCGGTGACATGTAAACCAAGCTCATTTGGGTCAGAGTTCCCTTGATCTTGACGCCCCGTGTAATGGTTGTAGCGGTGTATTATTTAAAACTGATGAAGTGTATATGAGTGAAGGTAATGATTCGTGACATCTCATACTAAAGAGAAATAGATTACACAACTACATCCCGCAATTGGAGGCTTGAAGGTAAAAAAAAAGTTAACGAAATCCTGTGATAATCACAGCTTTTAACGACCTATCCATGTTTGCATTGATGCTTAACCATCAAGCCACCAAGTGATTATGAAGAAAAGCAAACATAAATATATGCGAATATAATATTCTAATATCTAAAGAGAACTCTATTCCGCAGTATTTATCTAAAAAGAATGCTTCAAAATTATTTCTTTGCTGCGTAGAACAAGAAGTAGGTTTTGTGTGATCTAAGTTTAGGGTAGGCAAGGTATTAACTTGAGATGAAGCATTTGGGTTTTCATCGACCCAGATGGTTTCGCACCAGAGCTTGAGACAAAGCAACCTGGCTCAAAGTAGGTATAAACATCAACTAGGAAAACTATATCATGCATCTTTTTGCAGGAAAAAAGAGGGAATGAGGCAACCCACAGAGTGGTTGATATGTCCGCATACGCATCACGTGATGACGCAACATGCACGACGGCAGTTTTGAGCGCGTATTTGACTACACATGATGGCAATTGCTTGATGTTTGGCACTGTTGCGTTCCGGGTCCTAACAGTATGGACATTACGCGCGGCTCCAGGAGAGCTCGCCATGTAGCTTCAGCGGCCAGCTCCAACCAAGGAGCCCAGGTGCGAACCCCAAATCAGGCGGTACAGCAGCAGTTGTCTGAGGGACGACGGCATCAACAACACCTCCAGGTGACGCCAGATGTCCACCGGACGCCAGATAACCAGAATGTGGCACCTCCGCCAAATCCTTTTCGCTTGCACAGAGGTTGGTTTTTTATTTTATTTCCCTTGGTTTCACTTTTTTTTTGCGCTTTTCTTCTTCTCTCGGTTTATGATACTTGGCTTTGAGTTTTTTTTGAGATGGGATTAAGTGAGAGGACAAACTCGCCAGCTGGTGATGACTTTTGCTCCCTCACCCCCCCCCTTTTTTTTATTTGACTTTCCATCTTTGCTTGGGTTTATTGAATGTCCTTTAGAGTTGCATAAGTGCATTCTCTACCTCATTTGAGAGTTCTCCCCCCTTCTTTAGTTTGTATCTTCTTACTTTCACCCTCGTTTTTTAAATCTTCTCTCCCCTTCATCCCACCATCTCTCCGTCTTCCAAGATATATAAAGCCCCTTCCACTCCTTCAATTCCATTTCTTCTCAAGGTCTTTTATTTCGCTTCTTTCTTATTATATTTCAATCTTTCATTCGCAAGTACAAGTGGAAGCAGCAACCTCACTCTCACTCTCATTTACATTCCCATTCTCGCTCTTATTCTCGCCGTCAGTGACGAAGCCGACCTTTCTGCCAATCTATTAGTCACACGCACCCTGATTCACTCACTCCTTCTCAACAACAATGCCTACCAATCAAAATTTGCCTCAATTTGCCTCCCTCACTCTTTCGGAGAAATCCCCCAACTCCAAATCCAAATCCAAATCCGGGACAAAGCGTTCCCCTCGCCGTCCACTCCAAGAACTACCCCTATCAGCCAGTGGAAGCATTATTGGACATCGCGAGGATACTTGGCCACCAGTTCCGTCAATAGATACGGAGAATATTGCTGCAATCTTGCGCTGTATGAGGCGGCAGCAGGGAGTTCTAGCTCGAAGCGGCCAGCGCTTCTTTCGCGACCCGAACGAGCTGGAGGCCTATCGCGATATCGTACAAGAAATCATCGAGAATATGAGACTAATGTTTCCCCAGCTAGAGTAAACCCTAGCCACCGCCTTAGCATGCCGTTTGACGATTCCGACGGGTCTGATTCTGAGCCGGATCTTAGCCATCTGGGCATGGCTCGTCGTGGTGCCGATATAGAACAGCATGTCAATACGTCTGCGTACGCAGATGAAGCCTTGTCTCAGGAAGAGTACGAAGCTCCGGAAAGCAGCATTATGGGGCACGAGGAAGAAGAGGAAGAAGAAGAGGAAGGACAGGAACCTGCAGCTCTGATGGATCCTTCTACTATGGGTTTGAAGGAGATCTCCAACTTGGGAAAATTTACTGTGAGCAGTCACAAACAGGGTAACGGAGTTGAAGAACTTAGAAACGACGACTTGAAACTTTACTGGCAGTACGTGGCTACATTGTCACCGCATTACCCAGCTTGCATATTCTGACCACTTTACCAGATCAGATGGCCCGCAGCCACACAAACTTACCGTCTACTTTGTCAAACGTGTGGGCATTCGTGATATTCGCTTTTTCGTCGATTACACAGAAGACGAATCTTATACACCTACAAAAATCACCTTCAAGTCTGGAACTAGCGAGAACAACCTGATTGAATTTGCGGCCATGAACCTCGATAGCCCTGTGGGTTGGCAACAAGTTCCCATCGCTGGTGCAGGGGGCGATCCGGACGGAAATACACTCGTATCATATGTGCTACAGATGCAGATCCTTGAGAACCACCAGAATGGCAAGGATACACACTTGCGGGGCATCAAAATTTATGCTTTCGATGCTGATGCAATCCAGGGAGCTAACCCTGACACCTCTCGCACGGAGGACATTGCTGATACTACTAACAACCCTCGGCGTCGTGCACGTGATGACGTTTCGAGGCTTGATGATATCTCCCGAGCCTTGGCTTCAGCGAGACTTGAGAGTGGCGACGCTGGCCTCCCAGTTCCAGACTTTATGAGAGAGCCTGAAATTCGGTGATGCAAGTCAGACCACACAATCGAAGCAGCGAAAAAAGGTTGATATTTTGTACGAGTTGCCTTTTTTTTATTGGAGGGATATGGATAAAACATGTATGTGAATGGACGGACTTGCTAGGCGTTTGCCTGCATAGGTCAATGGATGAGGATTTTATGACGGTAATGACGGAGGAAAGCAATAAATAGGGAGGATGGTTATTGGCAAGGCGCAGCCGTATTGAAACAATAAAACATGCCGTGGAAAAAAAGAACCATGCCTCTGTTTCGTAGTGTGTCTTACAGTGATGTTTGCTTAGGTTTTACCCGTTCATGTTGGGCTGAATATTGCTTTGGAGCCAACATTACGGTCTCATTAGCGGGCCGAGAAGAGAAGGATTCAAATACAAGGCGGATGGAGACGTCACAAGTTGGCAGGAGATCTAGAGTCACAGCCACGGCGGCAAGAATTTTAAGTTGTTGGCCCGTTTCTCCCCTCTCTTTTTCAACTCTATCGTGGATATGATCCAAGAGGTTGGTTGGGCATGGGCATGGCCTCTTTGTGGGGTCTCTGTTGCGTCAAGTGACGGTTCGGAGAGTTCCTGAGAAGGAAAGGGGGGTTTATTTTTTTTTCTTCAGAGTAAGGCAGCAGAATTTGGATCTTGGAACTTGGGACATTGGGGAGGGGGCTGTTCTGTTAATTAGAGTACGACCCCACTGGGAGTGTGCGGTGGCTTTGTTGACTCTTTTTTCTCTCTCTCTCTCGAAAGCTTGGAGGAGCGCTTAAGACTTTTGGTGATGACCCTAAGTTGTTTGGGAGATGGAGAACGAAGCAGAGAGATATGACGTCCTGGTGTGTCTGAGGGACGAACTAGAGGCTATGCTATGCATGTGGGGTTTAAGAAATGGAAGGCTTCTGGAAGGGTGAGCGGGCACCGGGGCAATGATTGTCGGTTGTTGTGCCTTGTGTTGATCCGTCGGTTCGATCGGGGGAGGAGTGTTTAGCATAAAGACATACACACACACGCACACAGATACATACATACATACATACATAAGGGAGGCGTTTATTCGGGTTTCGGAAGTGGAATATGCCATAAGAAAGTCAGATGGAGAGGGTAAGTTTGTATGTAGTGCATACTACTTGTATGAGCCACGTGCATCCATCAGCCGTAGTGGAGATCTTTTAAGGAAAGACTAGAATGAGAAGAGCGTGAGGCAGTGCGGCTTTGATGTTTTTACCTTTCTTCTTCTTCTTCTTCGTCTTTGCTTTGCTTTGCTTTGAAAGAAGCTTTTGAGACTGTCTTTGGAGAGGGAGAGGGGGAGGGGTGTGTTGGTGGTGCATCCTTCAAAGGGCGTGCAAGGGTGACTTTTTTGGAATTGTTTGGACGAGTCTTGCTGGCATCGTGGATAAGTCGGCTTTGCAAAGAAAAGGGTGTGCCGGAACTGTGGCCATCCGCCCTTGAACATGTCAGAGAATTTAGCATCTGACCAATAATTGGTGATTTTTTTTTCTCTCTCCTTTTCTTTCCGTTGAGGGAAACGAGAATGGATGATGATGATGATGGTGGTGGTGGGCGGCGGGAATTAACGACCCACGGGTCTTTTGTTGGAGAAGTTGTCGTTTTTTTTTTTAGGTGTGTGCATGTCTTTTCTTCTTCCCTAAAGAACTGGCCAACAGCAGTTTCAGAGAGTATTTTTTGGTGTTGATATATGCCTTGGGCTGTTTTGTGCTGGCCAACATTTGGTATTGGTACTTGTAGTAAGCCCAAATGGTCGAAGCGCGGAATAGCGTACTTTATCATGAAGGTCGCAACATTGGCGCTGTCGCATTCATCGTATGAAGCATCAGAAAGTTCCCTATTCAACTCTTGTTAAGCAGCTGGGCGCTGGGGAAGACGTCACACCATCTCACCCCATCATCCCACCCCTACCTTGGTCGTTTCCCCTCATCACCACCATCTCCAAAAGCAGTTCGCCTCTGTCTCTTGTCTCTGTCTCTGTCTCTGTCTCTTTCTCTCCCCCGCACGGCCCAAGCGTTGCCGAGAAAAGTCGTTGCTCGTCGCTCCTTGGCGCTAACAAAAACGCTCTAGACTCTTGGACTTGTTAGACACCGTCTTAGGCTCCCTTTTTTGGATTTCAATGCAAGCGCAGTGAGCTTGAGGTTGGGGAGGGGGGGTTCAGGTGAGCGACCCTTACGCGGCTGTGTAACCACCACCACCACCATCATTGAATAATGCCAAGATGGCGGTACTTGTGATTTGCTGTGCGTGGCTAAGTAATAGCATGTATCTATCCATCCATTTCTCTTCCATGACACAGCTACAGAGTACAGGCAGGTACTAGCAGTAGCTCTCTGCCTGCGGGAGGTTGTCTTTTCGGATCTTCGCCGCCGACGTCAAAGTTTCTTGGATCTACATAAAAAACATTAAAACCCCAAGAGCTCTCTCTCTCTCACTCTTGCCCACACACACACACACACACACACACACACATTCTACCCTCCTCTCCTCTCCTCTCCTCTACCATCTCTCCAAGGCCTTAGTAATCTAGTTCAAGCTGGCTTCCAACGCTTCGTCCTCGTCTCATAGCCCTGCCGTCTTTACTACTTCCCATCAACATAGCAGTGACCATCACCTCCCCCTACTGCAAACAACACCGTCGCCGTCCATCGCAGCACCAACAATGTCTTCTGCCAACGGTTCTGGTAACCCCTCCAAGGCTCCCGAATATGATACCGCCGGTAACGTCACGGGGTTTCAGGCACAGAACAAAATGACTGTTCAGCCGCCAAGGGAGGAGGACCTTCAGCGAAGCTATGCCAGGATTATTGATGCCGAAACCAACCCCAAGGGCTGGTATGGTAGCATGAGTATGTTTTCAACTTTCGCTCGTATCTGTTTGTTATATGTCCAGTCCAAATCTAACATATCCCTAGTTAATACTTTGGGTGCCATTGTTGGAACATGCGGCGCTATTCCATGCTGCATCATCTGTCCCAACCCATACAAGAACGTCAACCAGGGCCACGTCGGTCTCGTCACAAAGTTCGGTCGCTTCTATAAAGCTGTCGACCCCGGGCTGGTCAAGGTCAATCCTCTCAGTGAGAGACTCATCCAGGTCGATGTCAAGATTCAGATCGCAGAGGTTCCCGAGCAGACATGCATGACCAAGGACAATGTCACCCTCCGACTTACCTCCGTCATCTACTATCACATTGTCGCACCACACAAGGCTGCCTTTGGCATTTCCAACGTCCGACAGGCGCTCGTTGAGCGTACTCAGACTACCTTGCGTCACGTCGTCGGTGCTCGTGTTCTCCAGGATGTTATTGAGCGCCGCGAGGAAATTGCACAGTCAATCGGCGAGATCATTGAGGACGTCGCTGCCGGTTGGGGTGTCCAGGTTGAGAGCATGTTGATCAAGGATATTGTTTTCAGTCAGGATCTTCAGGATTCGCTCTCTATGGCTGCCCAGAGCAAGCGAATCGGTGAAAGCAAGATCATCGCCGCAAAGGCTGAGGTGAGACTAGAACAATGCCAACATTGTAAACCCCCTTAAACCTTCCAACATTTACTGACTATTGCTCCGCATAGGTCGAATCTGCCAAGTTGATGCGCCAGGCTGCCGACATTCTGAGCTCTGCTCCCGCCATGCAGATCCGCTACCTTGAGGCTATGCAAGCCATGGCCAAGTCTGCCAATAGCAAGGTCATCTTCCTCCCAGGAAGTAGCCAGGGTATGGCAGGTGCCCTCAATGCTGCCCTGACCGACAACCACAACGCCGAAGGCAGCTCTGCCCCCACTTCTGGCCAGGGCTTGAATGATTTTGGAGGTCAGGACTCAGGTTTCCAACAAGCCATGAATGCTCGCGTTGTTGAGAACTTTTAAGTTCTTTTCAATTGTTTTTGAGCGTGCCTCGCATGAGAGCGTGCTGCTGACTTTGGGCCTTTACCGGTGGTTTAGCGTGGTCTACTTGATTCCGAGAATTGCATTTCTGCATGCTCTTATCGTTTCCAACGACAATTAGGACTTTCCCCGCCGATTTGCTCGGATGTCGACTACGCACACCTACGCATAATACGACCTTCACTCCCCTCAACATGAAGTACAATGTTTGACGTTTGATATCCTGGTTTTTTGCTGGTTGTTTTTTTTCCCTTTCCCCACTTGTTTTGGCTGTGGCTCCTTGTTGGGAGGACTTTATTCCCCATATTCAAGGTGGAGGCGGAGGCATAATGATAGGACCAAGTTTGGTCGATGTGATACCCAGAATACCCACTCTTTGACTGAGTAGCAGCATCATTACACATAGTAGCGGTGAAGAAACTTTTTGAGGGACAATATTTGCTTTTCATAATTCAAATCTGTTAGCGAGGGTTTTCGCACCGTGTCAGTTTGTCTTTAATAAATCGGATTGTTTGTCTATCATGAGTTGTTGCATTGATGGAGTTGATGAAAACAATTTGAGATACCAGACATGATCATTTCATGAAATTACACATGTAGATTTGTTCATAAATACATCACAATACAAGGCGAGCAAAAAGTTGAACAGTTTTTCAAATTGCCATACAAATTCAAACATGTGACTATCCCCAGAACCCTCTCTCCTCCACAAGCAGATTTGTGTCGAAAATGCAAGGGTGGCAGCAAAATAGACCAACCACGCCAAAATACCGAATTTTCCCCCTTAAACGCCAGCCCTATTAACAAAGACAGATAGCCCGGAAGCCCTCAAGAATCTCAGGTATCATATATCTACAACATCGCAGATGGTGGTATGCACGACCTTCAAAGCGCCCTCCGTCCTCGTCCGCTCAAAGGTATCGTGTGATGCTCTCATCTTCTTCGTAGACTCCAGTTAGCTTCGTTAGTAACTTAAAATGCTCCAGTTGCCCTCTGCAATGAACTCGAATGTTTGAGTTTGCGCTTCTTTGAAGGGTTCTAAGCCTCAAGAGACTGGCGCTTGTTCTTCTTCTTCTGTTTCTTCTCCTTCTTAGACTCAGCCTCGGGCTCGGCCTCGGGCTCGGCCATTTCCTCATCCTCATCGTGCCTTCGCTTCTTCTTAAGTTCCTTCTTGCTGTAGACCTTGGGTGTGCCATCCTCGTTGAGCTCGACATCGCCACGCTCATACTTTCGCTTGAATTTTTTAAGGGACAGGCCAGCAGCCTCGGCTAATCGTTGGAAATCTTCGTCTGAAAGTTCCGTCGTCTTTGCTTTGGCGGGCGTCACAGCCTCATCATCACCACTCTCCTCATCTTTGGCATCTTCCATGTCTTCATCTTCCACGACCTCAATCTTCTTCTTCGACTTCTTGCTCTTCTTGCTATCGCCATTGACCTCAGCATCAGCCTCGACACCATCGGCATCGGCGTTGTATCGGCGAGTCTCCTTCAGGGTGAAGCCACCGGCCAGGATTTCGCCAGAGGGTGACACTGCGGTTCCCTTGGGCAGCAATGGCTTGCCTTCAAGCTTACGCAGATGGTTCTCAAGCTTAATACGGCTGGTCAGGCCAAGCGCGGTACGCTTTAGGTTTCCATTATCGTCCTCTGCATCCTCGTCTTCATCGTTGCCAAGAGCATCGACACGCAGACCAAGAGCTGCCTTGGCCGCCAACATACGAGCAATCTTGCCCTTGTTCTTGCCGGTAGCCTGGCCGATGAGGGAGGAGTGATAGATGATACCGTACTTGGGTGTGTCGTGCTTGGTCTTAAGGGCTCGGAACAAAGCCTTCTCTGCTCCAAGAATCTGAATGGTGGAGCCGGGGGACTTGGCAAGGCTCATGAGAGAACCAGCGTGTGCAATGAGTCTGGCACCGACTAGATAGCCGACAAGAGTAGTCAGGTTGGGGGCAATGGCCTGCATACGGCTCTCAAGGTAGGAAGACATCTGAGATCGATAATCAGAGAATTCAATAACCTGCTGGGCGAGCTGCTTGACATTTTCCATATCTTCATCGGTGATCTCTGTGCCCATGCTGATTTCGGCAGCAGCCTTGACAGCAACCGCAACTTCCTCGGGAAGAATTGAGTTGAGGTCAGCATCGGCATAGTTGGTTCGCATGCCGACGGCCAAGACGAGACGGGCGTAGGCAAGGTTATCGTTGAGGATCTTGGCCAACTCGGGGAAATGCCAGCCGTACCATTCCTTTGTTCTCATGGCATAGACATTGAGTTCCTTATCCATATCATCAACCATCTTGATGGCTTGAATAATCATGGAGTCGACCTTGTCTGGGGAAAATTTGAGTCTGTGTCGAGACATGGAGTGGGACAGACCGAGACTCATGCGGTCCATGTTCTCCTGTTCAAGACCAGGAATAAGAGAAGATATGTGCTCTCGAATTCCTCGGAAGACATCCATCGTGTTGGCACCGGACACTGGGGAGATGTTGAACTGGGGCAAGTTGGAGATGGCGGTTCCCAACTTCACATCGGCAACTGCGAGGGATGCCTTCTTCTCAAGCTTGAGGTCCTCCAGGAGAGAGCTCAGGAGGTCTGGAACCTTGCCCTCCTTGAGTGAAGCGGCTTCCTCGAGAGCCATGGCTGCGCTTTCGAACTTGACAAACTTCTTCAGTTTCAACCTGCAGACGGCAGATGGTTAGTCCACAGCCACGAAAAAAAAAATCTGGAGTATAGGAATAATCTCACATCTCAACGAGCCCCTCGGGACGCCCAAGCTCAGCGGCGAGGTCATCTCGCTTGAAGAGCTTCTTGTCTGCGGCCTTGAACAGACCATAGCTATCGATTGTCAGCTTGATTGTAATAAACAAAATAGTAAACGAGCAAGTCTCTGCAAACTCACCCCGCAGACGTCTCGGCAAGAACGAAGAGAGACATGGTGATGGATTTAAAATTGTCCCTGACGCTCCTGCACGGTGTATTCGAGTTCCTACTTCCTCCCTTTGTCCAATTGCTTTTTGTTTTGTTGTGTGCGCAAAATGATCTGACGAGGTAGGCGAGTTGACGATAGGAAATTTTTCAGTTTAGAAAAGAAGCTTTGGTATCCACTCAAAAATTTTGGGCTTGTCTGGTGCTTGGTGCTTCCGAAGTGGGATGGTGTGGTGGGGCTACGGAACTATAGATGATCCTGATCCGGATAAGAACAACCACTCACGTGCGAAGCTGTCAAGTAACGAGGTAGCATTCCATGGCTGCTGGGGCGAGGCGCAAGCCAGCCATTGAACCTTTGTAGTAATACTACCAGAGAGGTAAACAAATCAGTGAGAAAATCAATCATCCACTATCCCATCGAATCGTCGACGATCATCGTCATCATCAATTTCGCTGTTATTGTCAAATTATCTTCAAGTGGAAAGATAACGCAAACATGGAAGGTCTGTTGTTCAACGTGAACAATGGGTTAGTAGTGTGCATGCATCTGGAGCTCACCTTGGAATCAGACTGACGCAACCCACTTAGCTACGTCGAGGGCATAATCAGAGGCTACCGAAACAGTCTCTTGACGACGCCTGCCTACAACAATCTGACCCAATGCGAGACGATCGATGGTGTGTATTGCCGCTTGGATTATTCTCCTCGCAGACTAACAAAGACCTAGACTTGAAGCTCCAACTTGGTCCTGCCTATGGCGACTTCCTTGCCTCCCTTCCTCCTAATCCCTCGACATCCGCTCTCGCATCCAAGACGACAGACAAGCTCATCTCCGAATTCCGATATGTTCGTGCCAATGCTGTGGGATCCTTGGCCCAGTTTATGGACTATGTCACTTATGGCTACATGATTGACAATGTCGCCCTTCTCATCACCGGCACTCTTCATGAGCGCGATACACGGGAGCTTCTCGAGAGATGCCATCCTTTGGGCTGGTTTGAGACCATGCCAGTTCTATGCGTTGCCACAAACATTGAGGAGCTTTACAACAGCGTGCTAATCGAGACGCCATTGGCCCCTTACTTCAAGGGCAGTCTTAGCCACCAAGACCTTGATGAGCTCAACATTGAGATTGTACGAAACACACTGTACAAAAACTACCTTGAGGACTTTCACAACTTTGTCAACACCCATCCCGATATGGCCGGAACCCCTACGTCCGAAGTCATGTCAGAGATCCTCCAGTTTGAGGCCGACCGCCGAGCTATCAACATCACTCTCAACTCATTCGGCACCGAGTTGACCAAGGCAGACCGAAATAAGCTCTATCCCACCTTCGGTAAGCTGTATCCCGAGGGCACTTTGATGCTTTCTCGAGCAGATGACCCTGAGGGCGTTCGCCTGGCTGTTGAGGGTGTTCATGACTACAAAACCTTCTTTGACACCATCTCTCTGGGCGGTTCTGCTGGACCTGGAAATACGGGCGGCGGTGGCGCTGCTGATGGTAAGAGCCTGGAAGATATGTTTTACCAAAAGGAGATGGAGATTTCCAAAGATGCCTTCACAAGGCAATTCACTTATGCCATTGTCTATGCCTGGGTGAAGCTGAGAGAACAGGTAAGCCGTGCAAATGCATACCATCCTCCAGTCAGCGACTAACATGATGCAGGAAATCCGCAACATCACATGGATCGCCGAGTGCATAGCCCAGAATCAGAAGGACCGTATTGGAAACTTCATCAGCGTTTTCTAATTGGTGCGCAGACTCAATCTAGATTGTCTTTAGCGCACATGTAGTATAGCATCGTCAGTTCGTAATATCATGAAAGGGTTCAGTATAGGCGCAATTTGAGGGGCCAAAGGCTGACGCATGTGGATCATCAAACTTCCTCTGATCGTTTCTATTGTACATACACACAATTAACTATCCTACAGCATCATCTTTATAGGTCGATCTGACCCTTCCATGTTGCTGGCGTGAGTCCGAGTTTCTCAAGCATGTGTGTCCATCTCTCGCTACCCCTCTCTTTTCGCTCCATATACTTTAATAGCTTTTGGCGTCTGTGTAAGAGCAATCTCAGGTTCCTCTTGTTGTGCTTATCCTTGTAGCCTCTGTTCACCTCCAAGGCTTTGGATACGGATCTGATCTTGGCTGTCAAGATGGCAATCTGTACTTCTGAGCTGCCAGTATCGGGGCCAGCACGCTCGGGCATTGGGATGGTGTTTGGTGAAATGGACTGCGGCTTGGGCTTGAGGAAGGTGTCGGTCTTGTGGCGGCCAAACTCATCAACGATACGTCGAACATTGGCATGGAATCGATCGCGGGCGCTGCTGTTGCGTAGTGATGTGATTCTCTTCAAGGCTTCCACGGCCTTGTAGTGCTTCTGATCATGCGCCTTCTTCCTCTCCTCCTCCGTGGCAGGATCCATTTGTGACTCCACCACCCCGACCATGGGCTTCGTCAAGGCATAGGCGTGCTTAGCAGCATCGTCCAGCTCCGAGTCGGTAAGGAAATGGTTACGCAGGCCAATGGTTGTAGGAAGAGCCCGGCGCTTCTCAGTGGGTTTTCCACTTGCGTCTCTGGACACTTCACTCTGTGAAAGTTGGCCCGCCGAGTCCAGGGATTCGAGGAACGGGGTCGTCTTGCCCCGGATCGGATCGCCCCATTCTTCCTGGCGCTGCTTGTCGAGCTCCTCCCGCCGCTTCAAGTTGGCAGCCTTACGCTGCTGCGCTTGTGCCCATTTGTAGGGATCTTGCTTGGCCTTTTTCTTTTTCTCGCGCAGAGAGAGGTTGGCGGTTTGGACGATGGGGAGGAAGTGCTGCGGAGCGGGTCGGGTTGACGGCCGTAGGCACACTGATCAGGTCTATTAGCACACCATTCATGACCCTCTACTTCTTACTCAAGCGTCGACGTACAATTGACTGTGCCTAGGCGTTGTAAAAGGTCTAATCTGGGCGGCATCGTTGCTCCAACACCCGAATCTTTTTGCTGGATGAACCGCCTCTCTTATCCCACCCTCAAAATTTCCCCGACTGACGCATCTCACTGGCCGAGTTCATCGACGACAGACTAACCGCTCAGAATGGCTTAGCGCATCCACTCACGTGCATTCGGCAAGCTCTTCGCAAACCCAAACCAACTAGTCCGAGAACGGATTAACGCCATCAGGGCTCTGCGACCACACACATTTTTTAGGAATTCTTGCAAGTTCTCGCGAACTTTTTGCGAGCCTTTACGAAAACCGTCCCACGATCGTTGATTCTTCTCCCCCCTCCTCCATCAACGTCTTCTTCCACCACCAAGAAATCAGACAAGATGGCTCCCGCTAACCTGCCGTCCGTTTTCAACGCCACCAGCCAGGACATTGAGATGCTCCTGGCGGCGCAATGCCACCTCGGTAGCAAGAACCTCCAGACTCACATGGAGCCTTACCTGTGGAAGACCCGTGTCGATGGTGTCAACGTCCTCAACATTGGCAAGACCTGGTGAGTGGTTTAACGAGCCCGGGCGGAGGTGGTTTTGCAACCCAAATGCTAATGAGCTCGCAGGGAGAAGATCGTTCTGGCTGCCCGCATCATCGTCGCCATCGAGAACCCTGCCGACATTTGCGTCATCTCTGCTCGTCCCTACGGTCAGCGTGCCGTCCTCAAGTTCGCTGCCCACACCGGTGCCTCTCCCATCGCTGGTCGTTTCACCCCCGGTAGCTTCACCAACTACATCACCCGATCTTTCAAGGAGCCCCGCCTGATCATCGTCACCGATCCCCGCACCGACGCCCAGGCTATCAAGGAGGCCAGCTACGTCAACATCCCCGTCATTGCCCTCTGCGACACCGACTCCCCCACCGAGTACGTTGACGTTGCCATCCCTACCAACAACAAGGGTCGTCACGCCATTGGTACTGTCTGGTGGCTCCTTGCCCGTGAGGTCCTCCGTCTCCGTGGTACCATCTTCAACCGCGAGACCCCCTGGGACGTCATGGTCGATCTTTACTTCTGTATGTCTACCTCCAACTCAGTGTGTTGTATGCCACAAACATTTGTTAACCTTATTTCACAGACCGTGACCCCGAGGCTGAGGCCGAGGAGAAGACCGAGGAGGAGAAGGTCCCCGGTGCTGAGGAGGAGGGCCCCGCCGCCATCGAGTCTGGCTTCCAACAGCCTGGTGCTGCTGACTGGGATGCTGCTGGTACTGCTGGTTTCTCCGGCACTGCTGCTGTTACCGCTCCCCAGGCTTCTTCCAACTGGGACGGTGCTGGCGGCGACTGGGCCGCTGGTGCTACCGGTGGTGACTGGGCTGAGGGTGCCGCTGCCAAGGACGGTCAGTGGTAGGATGCTGCCGCCGAAGCGGATGCCGATATCACGGCCACGCAATGGTAATGGAGATTTGGTCAAGGGAGGCGTTTTTCAGGCTTGCAAAAAGTGGTCTGGGACTTGGGTTAAGCTGGTTGCACTGATGAGGGAAAGATACTCTCCCTGCGTCAGGGGGGAGAGGGAAAGCCCTGTGCGTCGGCTGGGGTGGACTTAACCGTTGCCCTGCCCCTTGCTCCTTGATTTTTATTTTTGAAACGAGAAGCTACATAGCCAACCAAGTAAACAAAAAAGATCAGAAAATCCCATTATAAACATTGTTGGCTCACACAAGTTTGCCTTTCGTGGCATGATACTCTGTCTCATATGTGATGAATCTGAACTCAATTCTATCTCGACGAAGGTACCATAGTTAATATATCCCCTTACATATCAGCTACCATTCTTCAATCCCCCTCACTTTCAAAAGCACCCCAATCTTCAAATGATAGAATATTGCGGTCACATTAATAGTTAGTTGAATTGCCTGACCCATTGCCTCCCCACCAAGACCAATCAATTACGATACAAACATCACCACAAAGGAGACTAATCAGCAGTGTCATAGTAAAGAGGCCTACACTCCTATATTCCACCAAGCCCAGCCTCACCCGAGGTATATTATATATACATATCCATACATAAGTATATATGCCCATTCACTTCCTTCTTCCCCCCCTAACCCACATATTGCCAATATCCCCTAATACACTATATTTTCCCAATACCCCTTCCCATAGCCTGCCTACAACACCCGCGGGTAGTTCGCCCAAAATCCCATTTCATACAAACATTTGGTGGTGGAGAGGAAAAGCCAGCTTCACTCACCACCCAATTACGAGTGCGTCAGGTGGTATCAACTTGTTAATGCCTCGAAATAGACAAGAACTGATAAAAAAAAAAGGGCAAAAAGACAATAAAGGAAGTGAACTAAAGGGGAAGAAAAGGAAGCCAAAAATGCCACGCTGTGCTGTGTCATAAGTCGGAAACATTCGTAAATGCTGATTGTTTGTGAGATAAACATGTGATGTGCTCAGTAATCGAGACAAGGCCTGTCAATGTCTTACAGCTTCAGACAAAGGAGGCCAAAGAAAACATGAATAAGTGTTGAAAAGATGGACGCCAAAGTATGAGGTAAGAAAACCACTCGTGTGTGGATGAAAATATCTGTAAAGTCCGGGTATTTCCGCATGTGTTATCGTATTTGTACAGTAGTGCGTGGGCCGCTCGCCGTCTAATATGAGATCCGTAACGGAAGTAGATAAGAAATGTGTTCGTAGCGTTTGGTTATTCCAGACTCTCAGAGTGTCGGCGGATCTCGTCGTCACTTAGGGCGCCCATCCAGAGGCATCGTTCAGTAATGCCCTCGATAGGCTGGAAAGTATAGCGTGTGCTTGCTTCCAGTAGTCGCAGCAGAGTTTTTACAACGGCCGCGCCAATTCGATACCGCTCAAAGTTGATCAGTGGGGGGGTTGTGGGGGAGCTGGCAACCTCTGAAGGACGTTGCGCATTATAAAGGAGATCATGTGTGTAAATGCCCACAAAAGGTATACATCCACCATCAGAACCAGTCTCCATTTCAGCTCGCAGATTGTAGAAATTTCTGGTTGGAGTCACCAAGCTCTCCAGTTCTCCAAGCGTCTTAATATCATGATCAGGTACCAACTCCCATGTCTTGGACAGACGGGAGATCTCGTTGCTCGTTAGGGCCATGGTGAGCTGTGCCAAGGTAGCAAAGTTGCGATAACGTCGACAGTGTGCTGCGATGTGAATGAACTTGACAATGCATCGCGCTCTCTCTTCGATGTGCTGAGTAAGAACAATCTCAGAAATGGCCCATTTAACCATGATGTTGAATCGAGCAATCACAACCTCGACACCATGAGCATCAGAATTCCTCAAAAAGTCAACCCACGAACGAGAATCGCTAATAGTTGAATCTTTCCAGTTCATCTCTATTAAATCCTTCCAGTCAATATCATTTAAAGCATCCTTCTCAATGAGGGTAAACTGCTGGGCTAGGATGTCGGAGTCAAAGGCTAAGATGAAGGGCAGATGGACCGAGTACTTGCGGCAATGCTCGGTTTCCTTCCTGGGGGGGTGGAGAATTCCAGAGGCAAGGGGTGATCCGTATGACGATGATCTAGGCTCGAGGAGAGAGGAAGCCATGGGTGGAATCTCTGGCGTGAGAGGAAGTGGTTTGGTCGACCATATTTGCTCCGGGTAAAGCTCTCTTTCTGGTACCATCCCCAAGGCCTGGGTTAAAGTCATAGCAGCGGAGGGGGAATTTGAGCGTGGCAAAGCCACTGGTTCTCCGAATGGGTGCGGAGGATGCGGAGGAGGAGCCCGTAGGGGCAGAGTAAACAGTCCACCCTCATCAACGTTATCATGCCCATGCCCGTCAATAGATAATTCAGAAGAAAGATCTGATCCAGCTATGCTAGCATCATCAAGAAAGGTCTGGTCCTCAACACCAATCGTGACGGTCTGCCCAGTTTCGATTCTCTCTAAAGTATGTGGCTTTTCGACAAAATCATAAGAAAAATGACCAGTCTCGGTAGGTCCGTAATGGTGTTCCTCTTTATCTTCCTGGTCTGACGCGTCTCCATCTGAGCCTCGGAAGACTGACCTATCGGTCCACACGGTTGTGGCTCGTTTGCTACGACCGTCATCTGTGAGACCACGATCAAGCAGAGGAATTGAACAATAAGACTCATGCGAGGCCTCAGACAGGAACGAACGCGCCTCGTGGACAGGTCGGCTTTCTGTATCTAAGAGATCACTGTTGACCTCCGAGAGTGGGGTTCGTCTACCTCCACCTTCCAACAGCCAAAGAGCTCGCTCGTGGGGTTGCAAGTGCTGAGTATCCATTTCTACCTGAGATTCTGTGCCAGAGAAGATGGCAGCAAGATTAATTTCTGTAGGGGTCTCATCCTGGGGATCAGCCGTCACCGATATCAAATTCTCAGCAGACGACTGCCTGCGCCTCGGCCTGTATCTACCTTCAAGTTTCAGCAAAGCAGACTCGATTCCGCCATCATCTTCATCGTCGGATATGGCCGCAAGTCTCTGAGCTTCATGTTCGAAGGATGGGCGCATAACAGGTTTTGATGAATGGGTGCTGATCAAGGACAATTCCTTCTTGATGGGTTTTTCCGTCATCTGACCCACTGAAAAGGTGGCCTTTCTCCCAGGAGCAGGATCATCCACAACTGCAGCACCGTCAAGGACATCAGTGGCAGGGCGAGTGCCAAGAAGGTAAGAGCTGCGGATAGATTCGGTATACGTTGTCAATGAGTCAGCAGACCTTGATAACCTCAAAATAGGATCATCTATCTCTGCCACATTCGTAGCTGCCCGCAAATCACCGCCAGGTCGTCGTCTAAGAGTGTGAAGGGGCTCTGGCTCCGGGGCACCAAGGTAATGGTCAAACTCCGAGGATTGGGCAGTGTCGTCGGGATTTTGAGCTCCAGACTGTCGACTGATACCACTAGCAAACGAAGCGTGTCGCCGGAGAATTGAATTTATTGAGCGATGAGATTTGGTGGATCTATTTCGTTTGTGCAGCCGCAAAAGCCCCCCGCTAATAGGGGGAGGCACATGGTTGCCTCGACGAGGCGTAGAGAATGAAGGTCGACCTAAGTCTGCTGAAGGTCGTGGGCTACGCGCCCCACCCAATGTTGCTAGATCTGGGATAAATGGGGGCGGATCGTGAATTCCATCATGCGGGTGGAGGTGATACGATGATTGTCGCGGTGTCGCTGATGTACCTTGAGCTGGAGGCGTTGTCGGGGGCGTCAGATCACCGCCAGTATGCAAAAAGGAGTCGGTTAGAGCTTCAGCAGATGGGCTAAATGAAGGAACTCTCCCATGTAGCCTGGGCAGCTCATAGGGAACTGTGTCATCAACAATAACGATCGACTTGCTCCCAATAGTGATACCCATATCGCTAACCGGCCTCAGCCTCTGGTTCTGAGGCAAACAATCGAATGTACTGGAGTCCATATGAGCGGCCGAATAGTCTTGTGGTCCTGGAATCGCTGGAGCAGATTTTGGGGGGATCGGAATACCCAGGCGTTCCGCTTCAGCTGCAGCCTCTTCCTCGCGGATGGCCTTCTTGAAATCTTCAGCTATCTCGGCCCCAAGAAGATCAATTCTCATTAATTGACGGGCCCCGTTATGCCGACCACTGCCTTGTGGGTCAACAGCAGTCGCTGGCGCTCGACTTGTGCCGATGCCCTGATTGCTCACAGGGGGAAAACCTGTAAAGTTCGACTGCGACGGGGATAGCCATGGACCTCGGCTGCTCAAAGCGCGCCGTACACTCCCAAGCAGCTTTTTCATTCCAGAACCAGACATGGCTCCACCAAGAATTCTGTCCCTGCTGAAACCCCGGCTCTGCGATTGCACTATCGTCGTCTGCCTATTTGACTCGCCATTATGGGCATCAGGTTCAATGTCAACAAAGGGTTGTCCCGGTGGGAGGAGATTCCCTCGAACAAGGCTTCCTGCGGACTGGAGAGTCATTGCGAACTCTACATCATTTGAAGAAGATTTATCCGAGCTATGCTCTCTCAAAGAGTCACTGATGCTGTTGTTGCGTAAATGAGTTTGGGTTGGCCGTACGCGCTTGCCAGCAAGCGTTTTGGGCGTAGTGGCAATGGGCCCAGGTTGAAGTTTTGGCGAGGTGGAGTATATCGGATGGGCAGCCATTGGCTGGCTGGAGTTCGGCGTTAATAGCTTCGTATTCTTGCCAGGAAATGAGCAAGACACAATGTCCATACTTCCTATACTAAGCGGTGATCTCGGTTCATTTCTCGATGTGATATTGTTTTCTCTGTGGTTGTCCGGTGTTCCCAGTCGGTGTCCTAGGACGAGAAAATCGCCAAAGGTTGTGTTTCTAGAGGGTTCAGCATTAAAGCTTGCAGCATCCGACATCGCAAGAGGTGACAAGTTATCCAGCTGGGGCTCAATGCCTTCTCTTTCCCAAAAGCTTGGGTCCAGGCTTGGATCTCTGTTGCCAATGATACCCCCCGGCGCGATGGGAGCATTCACACCAAGCGAGTCGTCGAAATCGGAGCCGTCCCAGTAGTGTGCACAGATACGTCGCCAGCACTTCTTGAGCTCCCCAAGAATTTTGAGCTGCACCTTGCGCACTTTTGCGTCTTGAGCCAGTTCGTCCACAAAATCGTTCAAGAGTGTACAAAACGTCACACGAAGGCCATAGTCGAGAACGAAATCGTCGATGAAGTAATTCAAGATCCAATGTCGAATAGCAACAAAGGTTCGAACTCGGACAATCATTCCCGTCTCATCTGTACGTTCCAATGCCCACCGTAATCTTGAAATGAGCATGCGCAGCAGGATTTCTGGCTCGAGAAATGACCTGAACGTTAGGAAAAAGTCGGATATCAGTTCATAGTCGAGGAAACTTGGGGATGTGATCTCAGCCACCAGTCTAGGGGCAGTTGCGGCCGTTACCGCACCCGCAGGCGAATATCGGACGATGATTTTATCATCACAGGCCGGTTTGAATGTCAAGTCAGTAAACATTGCCGGCTCAATTACGAGATGAGTTGACATGTAAGTAGACCTTACTGGTCGTAGCAGGCGGAGCGAATGTGCCTGGGATGTACGAGGAAAGCGAGTTTGCGGAATAGCAAGATGGCTAAGTCGACCCGGACCAAGGTTTGGTATGGTACCGTTAAGATTCCGATGTGCCCGGTTCAATAGTGATGCGCTACTGGATCGGAAGTCCTCTGTAGGTGCATAAGAAGAGCCTCGAATGACCGGAGTGCCTTTCAAGGTGAATCGGGGGGTTCCCAGGCGCCATGATGGAATGTGAATGTTTAGAATTGGAGCGCCAGCAGTAGATAAGTCATCCATAGTCTTGGGGCGCTTGTCATCGCCCAGGCCGGGTTTTGAGATGACAACCCTGTACCCATCCGCATCCGACTCCTTGGAAGGAGTGAGTTCATGAATCGTACTGTCCGACATGGCGCGACGGTGCTTCGCACCCCTAGTGGGGAGATTCGGGTCCAGGAAGCAGTTGGGACCGCCTACGGCAGTCGACGTCCTTGGTGTAGGCGTATATTGGCTCTCATGGTGTTCGGTGGTTTTGGGCGGTACTTGAAGCTTGTCGGGGTTGGCAACTTCCACACCCGAAGTTCCAGGCGGCGTTACAGGAAAGGTGAAGCTTGGTTGAGGATATCTCTGGTGCGCAGGTCGGACTGAAGGCCTGTGGTAGCATCAGTCAGTTCCGGGTCATTACAATCGTTTGATTAGGTGTAGGGGGACCGTTGCGCCCAGCCGCCGCATCACACGCCACAATCACACGCATGAAAGGTGGGGAGGGACAAAACCCGGATCATACCTCAAGTATATCCTCCCATTGTTTCCCACATTGGCGACGGTGAATTGACGCCCCTCTCGGCCAGCTGAAGCGCCATCAGGCGCAACCTCCCATCTATCATATTCCCCCTCTCTTTTCCCAATGGAAACTATCCTCTCATCGTTTGACTTTCGCTCCGTCCAGGGCACCAGCGGTTGCCCAGCAGTTGATCCTTTGCGCGTCATCTTGGCCGTGGACTTGGTTGGCGGTGGTGAATCCTTCCCATCTATTACCCCCGCAGATGGCGATATCCTCTTTGGTTTTACATCCTTGGGCGTCATGACGCCTTGCGGCGGTGTTGAAGACTTGAATAATGATGGCACATTACGTCGCTTGCTCGACGGCAGCGACCTGAAGTCGTAAGATGGCCGCGCCGTCGGGAACAGAGGCTCGACGGCTTCCATCCCCATTGGCGTTATGAAAAGGCAGAGCGAGTGCTGCTCAAGGCGGTTGTTGCTGAGGACATTGGCGAGTCAGCAAGAGAATCCTCGGACCGATCCAGGAAAGGTGTCCGTCCCTGCAACTTCAGATATCGAAGGGTTGCGAGGTGGCGATGAAGACAAATACACAGCTATAGAGACATGGGCCTGTCAAGGCTTCTCGGCGCGCTGGTTTGAAAGAACGTTGTCGTTCTCGCCTTGCCTCAGGGAGGGCACGAGGTTGGAGGCGAGGGGTGGGCAAGGACAGCTGAGGAGGGACAGAGCGAGGCATGTACTTACGTGTAGACGCCATAAAGAGACGAAACTAGGGTTTAGTGGGGAGACGGCATAGGAAGCGTCCTCGTAATGGTAAGGTAAGAAAGATAAGGTGAGGTAAGGTTAAGGTAGGTAGGTAGGTGGTCAGGTAGGTTGGTATTGGTAGGTAGTATTTGTGTATATGGCAGTGTATAGGTAGGTATATAGGTACTTGACGTCAAAAACAAAGCCAAGAGAAAGGTTATTACAGCGCAGATCAGCGATGGAAAAGAAGAAAAGACAAACCAAGCGAGAAACTGGCAAAAGGAATGGATCTCAAAATCGCAAAGTGGAGGGGGGAAAAAAGAAGACGAACGAGTAGGTAGGCGAGGATACCAAGGTACAAGTACAAGCAGGTGGTGGATTGTGGTGGATTGTGGTGGACCGTTCTGGTGGTGTCCGAGCCGAGGAGAGTTGGAGGGATCTGGTTTAGGTACTGCAGCGCTGGGACGGGCCTTGTTCAAAAAAGTTTGGATCTGGGATGGCACAGACGGATGGTTTGCCTAGGCTGGATGACTGATGAATCCAATGTCGAGAGTCAAATCAAGGCTGGAGGCCTAGATGAGAAGACGCTGCAGCTCAACTGGTACATACATATGGCCTTGCAGCAGCAGCAGCGGAGCGCGCAGCAGTGCGGTGCGGTGCAGCGCAGTGCAGTGCAGTATAATGCATGTCCGTAATAATAGAACTGGGACTCCAGACAGGGACTGGTAGGTACCCAGTAGTACACCTAGCCTCTTACCAAACGGCCATTTTAGTGCATGCAGGCGTCACAGTGGTGTGGTGTGCGCGCTTTTAGTGGGTAAAATAACCAAAACCAGACAGTGTGTGCCATGGATGGAGGGATGCCATGGGTGCCATGGATGCTTGTCCAGTGGGGTCAGCAGTTGAGTGGCTACGGTGAGTGGCTGGGGCCATCGACTTTTTGGCTGGATCCTCTTTTTGAAATCTGCAGCCCTCGGAGTGAGGAGGAGTCCATGCCACCTGAAAAATGGCGGGGAGTAACTTCATGCAGCTGGTAGGATGGATGGACGGAGATGGATGGATGGGCTGGATTGGACTGTTCTTTTTTTTTCCTTTTCCGTTTTATTTCTTATTCCCAAGGCAAACGCTCTGAGTGGTCCGTCTACGTACGAGTGGCCAGATGGCCGCAGCTTACTATGCACGGAATCGAGGGCGAATCGAATCGACGAACAGCCAAGCCATGCACTGCAAGTGGTTGAACCAAACTCTTCCGTATCCTAGGCAGTGGTTGAGTAGCACTGCTTCCGTCAAGGGGAGGCGAGTGAGTGTGAGGAATAGGGATAAGGTTGTAAGTCAACAAAGCAACTCCATCCAATCCAATTACTTACTGCCTGTCAAACCCCGATAGAAAAGCAAAAGTAGGGCGACACAGACAGACGACCCGTGGCGATGGATGATACATACATATGAACTATGCCTATCTAAGGCGGTGTCAACGAGCGAGGTTCCGTGCGCGCAGTTGTTGTGTCCGTTATGTGCATGTTATGTCCAAGATCGGACGGCGCAAAGGGAGAGAGAGAGAGAGCTTGTATCGACCTCTATTTGCTTTTTCTTGCCATGACCACGTCAAAGTTCCAGTAAGGGTTATTGTCAATCACCATTGCACAACATTCTCGGTTGACAGCTGTGGAGATGTCTATAGGTAGTACATATTTCTTTGGCATTTATTTGTTCGCCATTAGTTACACAGCTTTTGATAAGACCTGTCCGAAGGAAGCTGGAGGAGGAGTCCTTTTTTAATCATGCCCCTCATTCCCAGCTGACATGTGATGTAAGTGATGTAACACTGCTTACGTCTGGACTTGACCAAGTCATGGCTCAGTCTACGGAGTGCTATATTTGATATCAAGCTGTTCATGTTGCTTTATTCCAAGTAGTCCACAGATCCTTCAGATACAGTCTTATTGGTGTGGCAGGTTTATTTTATTTTATTTTTATTTTTATTCTGTAGGAATCGGCGCTGCAATTTCTCCTCCATCTGCCCCTTAATATCATGGGCTTAACAGCTGATAGAGTCCTACCTATTCTTCGCTCTATCCATCACCAACAACCCAACCATGAGTGGACAAAAATGGATAGAGTTAAAACCCGCCGGATCTTTTTTAGCTTGGCAAGGCTTGGAGAGAAAAACTTCGGGACCAACTCCACCGTAAAAAAAATTCATACTTGGTGCTAATTATGACCTCCTTGGAAAGGATTGGCGTCAACCCGACTGGTCGGCTCACCCTGGTCAACCTCAATCAGCCACCCGCCTTCCGCGGCCTCCAGACACAACGAGGATGAACTACGGAGCCCATGTACCGAATTCGTCATAGCCCTGGAGCTCTTTGACGCGAAGTGAGTGCCTCATCCCGCCAAGGCCATGTGTTGGAGAGAGAGAAAGAGTGTGTGTGATCTCAAAGTCTCAAAGCATGCAAGTAGTACTGTGTTCTTTGCTTGCCAGGAGAGAGACAGACGACGGACAACACGTACCTGCTCGTACTACCAATGGAGGAGAATGCCTTGGGGGCTTAATCAAACGTCCACCGTTACAAAGCAAAACGTCGAGCCAAGAATTCTACAGGAGAGCAACACACCCTTAAGACATGGCAAACAGCCACCGTTTTGTATGAGGACACACAAACATTGACGCCTTTTTAGCCTCGTGCCCCGCCCCATCTTATTCGGTGCGGTCGCATTTATCTCGTCATCTGTGAGTAATCTCTCCAGAGGATAGCCGACTACCTTTGCCTTGTTTGCTTGCTTTGCTTGCTTTGCTATACAGACGATCAGCGGCAGTCGCAGCACGTTTTTGCTTAAGCGAGCTGGCTGAAGTGGATAACCTCTATTTTAATTGCCGCACGTGGTCATGAACACTGCTGGGTTCAATCTCGCGTGAATGATTAACGAGAAATACTTGCAAGAGGTAATCTCTTCTCCGTTGATTCTATTGTCGACGCTTCGCTGACTAACCGTTTGTGCCATAATTAGCCCGTTTCAACCCGTCCAAGTACGAGACATCAAACATCATCCGTTAAGAAGCTACCTTGGGACGCTGCTAGCTTCAGGGTAGCCTGAGGTAACCTGCCTAACAAACAGTAGATTGTACCATGTATTTATACGAACCAGGCAAGCGGTCGGGTCTCCGGATGGCTTCCGGATCCCCACACACCAAAGAGGGAGAGAGAGAGAGAGAAGTCATGATCTTGCATGTCACCAGCACCAGCACCAACCAAGAGAATCGAACATGACATGTTCAATGGCAGAGAGTCAAAGTGTTCGTGCCACTGCACGGAGTACATGCATACCAATCGAATACAACCTTCTACACAGTCTGGTGGAGCCTCTCAGCAGCCTCGTCACGTCCATGACTCAGATATCAAGGGACAAAAGGGAGCATGTCGAGAGTCTTCACCAGTTACTGAGTAGTGCAGATGCGAGTAAGATGCCCCCCCCTCATTACCGTACCTGCAGCCAAAAGGCGCAAACAACAACCGGCATGTCTTTCCCGGAGCACCAAGAGGCCCTTCTCCTGCAAACCTGTTGCTGCAACGCAACTGTGCTAAAAAAAAAAAAAATCCAAGAAGAGTGCCAGGACTGACCATTGCTCTCTCTGGTAAGGGGTGGGAAATAAACACCGAAATACTGAGTTTAACATTCACAGACGGCCTATAATCCCAACTAGTCATGTATGTACGGAGGACTCCCCAATGCATACAAGTGAGGCCGAGGCATTTCTGCCCTAACCCGCGAGTTCAGGGTCTGGCACCCTGCCTGCCTGTCTACTGATGATCGATGCCGATGCCGATGACCAGATCAAGGGCACATGATTGGAAACAGATGTACGGAGTACTTACTGTACGTCTGACGTGCACTAAAACACACACGCGCACACAAGCATAGTACACACGAAAGAATCAAGGATCAAACCCTTCCAAGACCACCAGCCATACCCTACCTACCTATACTTGCGAGACATTGGATCATCCTCCTCCTCATCATCGTCTCTGCTACAGCAACAACCTCTGGGGACTGAACCACGTTTCAGAAAACCCGTGACCCTTCACGTCCCGTTTAGCATCTCAAAAAACATCCAATACTAAGCCTCAGAAATGACTTCCCCTTCCCTCGGCCAGACACACGGGAAACCATACGCCGTCGCCCCTTAAACGAGACTCCCCCCCCCCTCCCATCCCATCTCCATGCCGCCTCCGCGATTTTTCGGTCGACCCTTTCGAATCCATTCTGTCAGAACCATGTCTGAGCCATGGAGGGCTGAAAACCCGAAAAAAGGCTCGACACGCTTATGTACGTTACTTGCGTTGTTATCCTCCCTCGATACCACGCTGTCCACCCCCCTTTGCCCCCCCCTTCAAGTAAACGTAAATCCCAAATGTTGCAAACGCATCCGACGCCACGGACCAACAAATCTGCCAACCCGATTTTTTTTTGCCTCTCAAATGCCTAAACCGACTTGGCTGTAGGCTGTACAATCATTCTTGCGTCTAGACTACCCTTTTTTTTTTTTTTTTTTTTTTTTTTTTTTTTTTTTTTTTGGCCCTACTTACGCGGGGATCTGTTGGTCGGACCGCATCTGGCTCAGTCCTTTTCTCCCACCGCCATTCAGGCACAGCCTCGCCCATATCCTAAAAAAAATAACATCCCATATCCCAGTCCTCCAGCAGTACAGGCTCATCGCACTATTTTCTCCATATCGGTCAAGGAAACTACTGGTATGATCCCGGACTATGAACGGAACTTCCTAGATGCCATGCGCGTGTGAGCCAGAAGAGGATTCGAGAGAGAGCGAGAGGGAAAATAGCCCCATGCCCTAAAAATCATAGCTTGGGGGGAGCCACCACAACGTTTCTTTTTCCTGGGAGATAGAGAAAAGAGAGTGAGAGGAACCGGCGTGTTACTTATGATTGCTTTTTTTCGACTGAGAAAGAGGAGAGAGAGAGGGGAGGATCTTTTGTCCACATCAGATGATAGGATATCACTTCTCATGTCCTCCATCCAAAACCCGCCCATTCAAAAAGAAAACAATTTTATGATACGTCTTTTATTAATCATTCTTTCCGCGGGGGCCTCAATATGACGAAAACTTATACCAAAGGGGTGTGTGTGTGTCAAGCGACATGCTTCAACTGTTCCCATTCATTACCACACTTTCAATAGCACAGACACGCACATCGTAGATCCCTAACTGCATGTTGACATAATCCTCCCCTCCTTACCCTCATGACATTGAGATTGAAAAAAAAAAGAAACACTTCATAGCCATGATGATGATGGTGCTGATACTGATGATGATGGCCTTAACTGCTGCTGAAACCTACGCTAATGCATGTAGAATTGCAAGGCTGGATGGATGCGGGACGATCTTAAGAAAACGTAGCCACAAATATGTCATGAATTCTAAAATTGGATAACTCTTACATCCCCTTCCCTCATTCCCTCGTTATTTTACTATTTGTGTAACTCGAAAACCAAAACTGTACATATCGTCTTCGTCATATAAACCAGCCAGTCAAGGCAGCACACACCGTCCCGTATTTTCCCCCCCGCCCGTGTCTAATATAAACAAATGTTTCTAATAACACGACACTATAGCTGTATCTCTTGAATTTTCTCAACAAGGAGATCTGATAATGTGTCAAGCACGTTGGTGTTTGGCCCGCCTGCTCTAGCCTCAAAGACGCAGTCCAGAACAGTCTTGACTCCCACCCCAACCGACTCTGTGCCGGTGCGCTCGTGAATGGTACTGATTGTTTGGTTGACGTCGCTCGAGTTCAAAACCCTAGCCTCATGTAGCACTACTGCAAGCTCCCGCAGGTTCGAGACTGCAGGGACGGCAACCTTCTTAGCAAAGTCCCCGTCGATCTCAAGCATCTTGAGAACAGATGCCTTGGATGTTGTGACAAAAATCAGGAGGCGGTGGCCCTAGTAACGTGATTAGTACCGTACTACTGCAGAGACATGGCGTATAACTCACCTTGGGTGGCTTGGAGACAATAAGAGTAGTCAGAGCCTCAAGCATAGTATTGGAGAATCGAGGTCCGATGGGGTTCCATCCAATCAGACGCTCAAAATCGTCGAGAATCAGAATGCTGGTTGGGGATTTATATGCATCAGCAAAGGCCTTGTGGACATAATCCTTCTTGGCAAAGTCGTCGCGGTAACCAACAAGGTCAGCTGGTGTCACCATCTTGACGAATGGGAAGCCGGATTGCATGGCAATATGCGCGGCAAGGGCCGTCTTTCCAGATGACCTGGGCCCGTGGAACAGTACAGACGTGCTGAACTTGTTGGGATCATCCTTGATCATGCCTACGACACGCATCATTTCCTGGACGGTGGCGTCAATGTGTTGGCCATAGGGAATGATGCCAAGTCTGACAGCATCCTCGAGTTCCGCTTCCGAGACACCATAGGCTGGCCGGACCTCGGTCAGGGCGTTCATGAAATCGTCTCGATTGACCCTCATGCTCGCCACATCCTGCTTCACAGCGGCTAACTGACCAACCTCCGTGTGGCGGGAGAAGGCAAATGATGCGGCGGCCTTGACTAGACCGTTGATTTCGGCACCAGAGAAGTTCTTAGTGAGACCTGCCAATTCTTCAAGGTCTACGCTGGAGTCCAAAAGTCCGTTGGTGCTCATCTTGGAGGTGTGAATCTTGAGGATTTCGAGTCGACCATCCTCATCTGGGAGTGAAATCTCGAGGTGAACCTCCAAACGCCCGGGTCGTAGTAGAGCATCGTCAATCATGTCCTTTCGGTTTGTCATTCCGATCAGAAGGATGTTATTGAGTTGATCAACACCATCGAGCTTGGACAGAAGCTGATTGACGACACTGTCCCCAACACCAGTACCACCACCAGCCCCTGATCCACGCTGCTTGCAAACGGCATCCAACTCGTCAAAAATGATGATGTGAAGACTACTCTCATCACCCTTTTCTTTGTACTCCTTCTCGGCGTCCGCAAATAGTTTTCGAATGTTTTCTTCAGACTGACCAACGTATTTGTTTAGGACTTCGGGACCGTTGATAACCTTTGGTGGACGGGCATTGAGCATTTTGCCAATTTGCCTGGCAATTAAAGTCTTACCAGTTCCTGGCGGTCCATACAGAAGCATACCCTTCACGTGCGGAATACCCATCTTGGCAACCAAACCAGGGGGGAACACACGAGAGGCAAAGGCACGACGGAAGATGGTTGAGAACTCGTCTCCCAGACCACCAATGCCCATATCTTCGAATTTGAAATCCGGCGCCAAAATTGCGTTGGAGTTGGGCTTCGTCGCGGACGGCTTGAGGTTAAAGTCTCCCTTTCCATCACGATGGAACAGCACACGGGTCTGATTTGTTAGAATACCCCTAGCATGGGACTCTCTGTGAACCTGCTTTCCACCATCATCAGACATTGCCAGGTCCACCAATCCCACGGTTTTAACAACAAGCAAGAGCGGGATGTTTCGAACGTCCATCACAATTCGTTGCCCAGGAGCGAGGACCTGGTTCTGGAAAGTGTCGACAAAGATCTTAGATAGCTCATCCTCGTCGTAGGGAATATCGGTTTTTTTAGTCAAGGAGGCAAATCCAATTTCAACATCAACAGAGCCCAAGTATGCCTTGCCTCCAGTCGCAAATGGGTCGAAAACCTCGCCCGTAAAGATGTCTCGCATAGCGACGTTGCACCACGTACGTTGGGGATCGGACAAGCTGATGCATCCTCGGGGGAATCCAGGAACGGGTGTCGCAGTAACAACGAATTCGCCGGGGGGTTGGCCGGCTCGAAGAAGAATGTAGTAGTCAGAACCGTCATGTCGAGGAGGGAAATCATCGGGAGAAACAGCACACCTAAGAAGTCATGTTAGAACTGTTCGTTGAGTGCTTATTGGACTATGTTTTCGTACATATTGCCATAGATAAGTCTTGACTGAAGGGACTTATCTGCTACTTTCTCAACCTGTAGATTGACAACTCGCCCGCCCCCATGAGATGATGAAGGGCCCTTTTCAGCATATCTGTTGGCAGGCGCACCATGCCCACCACGAGGGTCTCCGTGGCCCTGGGGTGCACCATACCCTTGTGGCGACCCATATCCCTGAGGTGCACCATAGGCTTGATAGGATCGTTCACCACCATGACCTCCCGGCACCGGTCGCTGTCCTTGGGTCGGGGGCGCTCGCTGGTTACCACCACCAAGTCCTATGTTGCCAAACAACCCTCTCCCTTGATCTCGAGACATTGTAGAAGAAATAAGAAAAAGGCGTAAATTATTGAATCGATATAAAAGTCCAAATCCTCCCGTAGAGTTAAAGACAAATGAGCAGGGCGGTCTATAACCAAATCATCAACGTGGCTTTATCAACGAGAGCACGAGATGGAAGAAAGATGGATGTTCAAGACATGTTGGAGCTTGAAAGCTGACGAGGGGCGAAGCATGGCACTGTTGCAACGCTAAAAAGCCAGAATAGGTTTAGCAGTTATGTCATCGCCCTTCCATCTGCGCCCCACGTCCTGCAGCTGATGGACAATCAACTTTCTTCAACTTTTCAAGAAATTATGCATTGGAATTACAAGCCGTGATCATGATGCACATGGATTAGAGACTTGGACGACTATGACCTGAGGATCGAGTCGTTTTGCTCGCTGGACGCGACACAGAGGCGACCATCCTGCCTGATCTTAGAGAGAGCTGCAGGCAGTTTGAATCTCGTGCAAAGAATCAAATCCATACACCCAACATCTCTTTCTCAACAGGTTATTCGCTAAAATGCCACTGTGAGTCCGATACGACCCTATTTGAATGCAAGTTATTGACGATACCCAGCCATTTGCTAGGGAAGAAGTCCTGGAACGTCTACAATGCCGACAATATTGCCCGCGTCCGTCGGGACGAGGCAGCCGCCAAAGCTGCAGAGGAAGCTGAAGAGCAACGCATGCAGGAAATCGATGCCCAGAGACGGCTGGCAATTCTCCGCGGTGAGGCGCCTCCATCTTTGCCTGAAGATGAAGAACCAGCAAAACTCGACGATGGCTCCGGCGCTAGACCGGCATACGCCAGCGGCACGCGCAAGAGGAGGAAGCGAGTAGGCGAAGATGATACCGACTACGAACTACGGCTGGCGAAGGAGAGCAACGATGCGAAATATGGAGTCATTGCATCTTTTACAAAATCGACGAGCTCAGCACCTATTGTGGATCATGCAGGCCATATCGACCTTTTCGGAGACGAACGAGCCAGAGCGCACGCGGAAAAGAACGAGGAGGCGGAGGCGGAGGCGAAAAAGAAGAAGAGAGAGTATGAAGATCAATACACGATGCGATTCTCCAAGGCTGCCGGGAAGGACGGTACTATCAAACCATGGTATTCTCAATCCGATGGTGTAGCGCCAGATTCCTCTTCCAGAGATGTGTGGGGGAAAGACGATCCTGACCGAAGACAGCGGGATACGCAACGGATGGTTTCGAATGATCCGTTGGCCATGATGAAAAGGGGGGCATCTCAGGTGCGGGACCTGAAAAGGGAACGAAAGAGGTTACAAGAAGAGAGAGATGAGGAGCTTAGGCAACTACGTAAAGAAAGGCACCGAGAGAGGCACAGAAGAGAGGATATGAATAGCAGGCATCATTCAGACTCTCAAAGACGGGAGTCGAGGAGGCCACGCCCAGAGGAACGAAATCTGGATAAACGCGATGATCATCGGGAGAGGAGACGACATAAAGAAGACGAAAGAAGGCGACACAGACATCGTTCAAGATCACGCTCACGGTCTCCCGAGAGAAGATCACATCGTCACAGGGATGGCAGGTGAAGAATAAATCAATTAATTAAAAGCTGTATATATATAAATGCCATATCCATGTTATCCAATTACTTCTAACCGACAAGATTTTCGGGGTATCATTTCTCTACCCATGGCTGGCTAATATCAACAGGCATCATATCCTGCTCCACCATGTCTACCAACTCCTTGGCTCCGATGCCCTTCAGCGCCTCCTCGATCCTCTTGTACGTCTCGTCGCTCAGTCCTTCCTTGCGATCGCAGTAAACATCCAAGCCCTCCTTGGTAAAGAGGGTGGGGGCAAACCACGTAACCGCCCACCTCTCAACCTCACCGTCGGAGTTGGTCTCCTCTCCCCATCCGAGGACTTCCCAGTGACTGCTCACGAAGAAGAGCAGGCCCTTGCCTCGCCAGTCCCAGCCGCCATCGCCACGGGCGGACTGTGTGTCCACGCCCGTGACGGTCTTGAGGACGCCGGTCTTGTTGTTGGGCTCGTACTCGACAAGGTCGTCGACGCGTAGACGACCATCTGCCTTGGCGGGAAGGGGCTTGTACGTGATGCGCACGTTACGCGCGGAGCGCCACATGGCGAGCGTTGAGTGCGTGACGGTCCATGTGCCGGTGAGCCACTCGAGAGATGGGGGAGTGGGCTGCGGTGGTGATGGCTCGGCAGCTTCGCTGGCTTCATCAGCGTCTTCTGTTGCTGCTGCGGCGGCGGCGGGTGTCTTCTTAGGTGCGTATTTGGAAGGGAGTTTGAGGGCGAAGGAATCGAAGTCCGAGGGTGCAGCCGGTGTAGGCTCTGGTACTGAGACCGATGAAGGGTCTGTGATTGTGACTGTGACTGTGGAAGGATCTGTGATAGAAACTTGCGCAGGGTCAGTCATTGTGATTGATGTGTCCGCCATTTTGGCTGTAGCGGATGGTGGAAGATGCAGGTGTTCGTGATATTGATGATGAAAGAATGTAGGATTGTCAGTGTCGAAACCAACAAGAACCACTGGCAACAAGACAATTTTTATCCTACAAGTAAACAAGCGTCCAAGAAGAAAATCTCAGGAGTTAGGGGTCCCCTGGGAGCTTCAATTCCCATAAGACATTTCATTCAATATTCTCCCCCTGAAGCCCAAGCTTCCTCAACCGCAAGCCACAAACCATTCATGCTTTCTTTTTGAATTGTGCATTTTTTTTCTCTCCCGGCAGAAGCTCTTTTGTTTTTGTGATTGTTAAAGGCACCTACGTCATTACGAATGCACTACGGATAATACTACTACTAAGGTAGGTACATAATGTGATATATGTACCTCCTTGCATCTCGGCACTTGGAATACCCCTGTGTCTACACATCTGTTCCATCCCCAACAAAAGGAAATTGCCATATCCGATAATAGAGCTTTATACAGTATGGATCTATTAATCCTAGTGACATCATAACTTTTATTATGATTGAATATCGGAGGTTATATATATATTTTTTTTACATGCAAGCCAGTGCTAGGAGCACCCTTGCGTCTTATGGTTCGGGGTCTTGGGTCTAGGTCCCCCGCTTTAATGGGCCTTTCTGCTTGGCTCGCCTGAGGGCCTCTGCCGACGCGTGACCCCAGAAATCTCAACGAGAAATCTGTCGGGGAACGTTGTGGCACTTCTTCATCTTATCGTAACATTACTACTATCGCACTCTTTACAACTTCTTGTATAATACCTTTCTCCCCCTTCACATTCTCTAGGCGCATTGCACTACTTGATTTATTCCCTAGTCTCTCATTTTGTATCCCGTCACATTAACACACCCTGACCAATATGGACGCGCCACCGGACGAGGAGGCAATGGCCCAAGCCATGGGATTCTCTTCATTCGGTGCCCAAAACCGACCGCATAAACGCAAATATAATCCCCAGGCTGATGCCGTTGTGGATGCCAAGCGCAACAACAACAAGGCTGTTTCAACTGGATCTAACTCAACACCCTTGGGCACCGGTGCCCGCAATGCCAATGAGATTACCCTGGAAGAGGATGACAATAACAATGATGATAATGAAGATGACGACGAATCCGCCCCAGAGGCAGCGGTGTCAGTGCTAACTACGCAAGAACCAGTCATAGCAAATTCAGCACCTCAAGAGGCGTTGGTGCGCCCTGCTGGTTTGCCGGCTCGTCCTGCCCCAGGTGCAGGATTCGCGGGGCCCTCCAGAGGTCACCGAGGAGGTCATCAAGGCGGCCATCAGAACACTGGTAGTTCATCGCAGCAACATTGGTATGAAGGATACTACGACCCTTCATCAAACGAGAATCCCTGGCAGCGTCTGGAAGCATCTTTGAGCCTGCAACCGCTAGGTACATGGCTATCGCGAGATCAAAAGACAACTGCTTCGGCATGAGACCGCCCCCCCCCCCCATTTAACCAGTACAATGCGATACAGGAGTGAAAAGCATACACTCCCCAAAGGGCATATTGTGATTCCCTTTTGTTGTCACATATATCAGCAAATGTGACTTTCGAACATTTCACAACCCCACACTTATTCATCCACTTCAGGCGTGTTGAATTGTGTGATCACGTGACATGGACATCACTCAGGAACGAGTTCAACAGTCAACACCATTCGGGCCCCCTCCATACCGGCGATACTTTCTCTCATCACATGATACGGGCCGTTGCCAGGCTGATGGGGATCATATCTATTACGGGACCTACGACTGGGAGGGGGCGTCTTGCCATGGTGGCTTGTGAGCTGGCGTACGATTACTCAGAATGAACGGGAACTTTTTCATTATTACAGAACGACAAAACCTACAGACACTCCCGCAAAAACCCAGGGTGTCCGAACAAACGCCTACGCCGTCGATATACAATAATACCCCAATTTTTCATCTCTCGCCGTTACCCAATGCAGCAATATTTCGTCCCCAATAGGCAAAGCGCCTGATCAAAACATGTCTCCCTGGTTGTCATCCCCACTCCCTATGATCAAAAACACACGAGGGACTAGGCCCCACAACGCTGCTAGTTGGTCTCCCGTGTTTCTTGATTATAGGGAGTAGTATCCAGGAAGATGTGAGCCGGTGCATATCTCCCCAGCGGCCGTGGGGCTTGATTCGTCTTGAACAAGCGATCCTTCCCCGGGGTCTCCCACAGGCCGCTGGGGAGATATGCACCGGCTCACATCTTTCCAGATTCTCACCGATTATCCAATCATAAATCATAAGTTTGAGAAATCGCCCCTTTTCACACACCCCACTCCGTTTGCAACCTGCTCAAAAAATTGGGGCGTGCAATGGTGGCCAACGCCGCCGCCGGAAGCACTGCCGATAAAGCAGCAAGAGATCTTGCGGCAACCATCTGCAAGATTGCCGCGCGGGAAACGCCGGTTTTAACGTCATCCCACACCCACCATCGTCCCCGGCACTTTTACCAGCTGGATGGTACTGGAGGGGGCGTGTGAAAATCAGAGTTGAAGAGCCTCATTAAAATGGTAGTATCCAAACAAAGTTGTTCCTGCAGAAAAGATGGTGTAGTCGCTTTTTTGGCGCCGTGGAAAATAAAAAAGGAAAAATGGCCATAGAATGGTGAATTCGAAACTTTTCGATGTTGCTTAGAATGCAATTTAGTTGTATTCAGGAGAAGGGAATCGCTGGCGAGCCTTGGCGTATTCCTTGGGGTGTTTGCGCGCAGCCTTGGCATTCAAGGCACTATTTGGAAAGATATTGTCAATTCAAGTTCTCAAGTATATGCTAGGGAAACCTCCACTGCTGTACCGTTCTGCGCTGCTTCGTTCGCAGATGTTGAGAACAAACAGCGTAGAACTGCAAAGTATCGTAGATTTTTTTTGTGTTATAGAGGAGAAACTTACGAGACTTTCTTCTGCGTCCATTCGAGATCACCGCGGACCTCTCGCGCATCTCTCATTCCCTCGGCGAATCGCTCGCGAGTTCTCGCAAGACGAGCCTGGGCCTGCTTCTGAAGGTCCATGAGCTCACGGTGCTTGGCATTGAGCTTTCCAGATCTGTGTAGACCCATGATTAGTTTTGTTACTGCCAGACACAAGAAATGACAAATATCGTAAAACTTGCACACTCCATCCACTGCTGAAATGTTCACTAAGAGGGGAACTGCTTACGTTTGGGCTTGAACGGCCATGCTCCGATCCAGGGGCAGGGGGTTGAACGAGTTCGAGAACCGCTCTTGCATGTACTCCTGGAAGTCCACACCGCTAGCAGAACCGGTGCTCTCGTAGTCACCACTGGCGGAAGTGGCTGAAAATCCGCTATTGCTGTAGGAGGGAACGCCGGAGGCGGAGCTGATGGTGTCGTCACATTCCGGTGGGGAGATAGAGTATTGACTATAGGTGGGGTACTGGGAGCCCTTGGTAGGGACAGCCATGGGGAGAGAATAGGAGGCGGTTTGGAATGGGCCAGACATGATGAATGGTCAATTGATTGTTACCTGCAAGGTGGAGTAGTGGAGAGAGGATTGCCCAAGGCAAAGTAGCAATAAGTGCTGTGGTGGTTTGTTGGAACCAGGGTTGTTGGATGAGCAGTGGTGGTGGTGGTTTGGTGTAAGTGGATGAGGCTTGGGAAGACTCAAAAACTTGCACAATAAGTTGTCGACTGTAGGGGTCTGTCTTGAAAAGCTGTGAAGAAGTGATGGGAAAGGAAGAAAGAAATTCTCTGTTCAACTCGAACAAGATGCTCCTTTTATACTTTTCCAAGACCCTCCCCTGTCAACATTCTCGAGCCGAAGGGATAAGAGATCATGCCTTCATTCGCTAACCCGGCATTCCTCAAACCCCGCTTGGAGATGGAGAGACTTCACAAGTATGAGGCAATGGCACTATAGAGACATGAAGCAACAGGGACGAGACGATCAAGGAGGCTTGCATAGTGTGGACCGTCCAGAGACAACATGGGGGGAGGTGTGATGATGAACGGACACACATTGCAGGGACCACCAGAGTCTGCTATCTAGGATGCCATTGAGCATCGAGCCAACGAGAAAAGAGAATTGAAACGGGTAATTAGGAAGGGGTAGGGTGTGAATAGACGCAAGACTTCAAGTCTAATGAGGTAAGAAAAAGTGCGGTGGTGCAATGGGAGCCAACATGACTCTGGGGGTCATAAAATCTCTGTCCATGAAACCACCAAAAGTTTTTTTTTTTCTTCTAGTACCTATCATATCCGCCCGCGTATGCCGCAAAGCGAGCAGCGTAAGAAAGGAATCGGGGACTGGGTGGGTACAGTGTTCATTGTAAGATTGGAGGGTACAGTATGTATAAGGTGGGAAGGGGCATATATTCCCAATGCCAGGAGCCGGGTTCCGCCATGGCCAGGGGGTATAGTATAACAGGGCGTGAGACGAAGTCATGACGGAGCCGCGAATATGGGGACGAAAGGAGAGACATTGCCCACTCAGAGAAACCTGGCCAAGACTGGTTGGCATTGGCAACGGGGGATAGATAGGAACATGGAGGAAAAAAGGGTGGCTGCACTAAGCATTGGGTCTAATAGCAAGGAAACACCATCAAAGGATGACATCGAGACACGTCTTCAGGTCTGGGGAGTAACATTAACGGGGGCGATATGCTTCCATGTGTGGGAGGTAAAAGGCCAGGCCAGGCCAGGCTCGGCTTGGGGGTCCAAAAGTTTGGATATCAAGCAAGGATGGTGGTGGTGGTAGGGGATTGAATCGGGATGGATGAGGGCACACCACTGCCGTGGGGTAATTGGAGAACTGGAAACTGTTTTTTTTTTCTTTCGTTGTTTTGTTTGGTCAGACAGCAAATTGGGAAAAAAATAAAATAAAGTACATAAAATAAATAAAAAACTGGGCATTGGATTGTGCGAATGGCAAAGCAGGCTGGGTCGAGCGGCCGTTGACTGGAGACTTTGGAGCTAAAAGGTTAGAGCTGGGAAAACACAAACAAGCGCGGTGACGCTAAAAGGCAAAGGATGGATGATTATGGATGTGGCATGTTTGAATAAATCGGACCCCAAAAGCAGCGCTGGATTTCTCGCTTCCTTCTTTTTTGGCGCAAACAACGCCAGGACTTGGTCTGAGCAACCACAAGTGTGTTGTGTGTATGAATGAATGAATGTGTGTGGTTGGCCTGTTTCAAAAAAAAAAAAGGGTACGCCCACTACCTAAGGAAAGGAAAGGGAAGGGAAAAAAAGACACCCACCCCCCCTACCTCAGATACGGCCTGAGAATTGGTGGAGTGCAGAACAGCGCAGGGTGACGATGCAGGTTCAAGGCCCTCGAGAAAGCGGGTCGGGCAAGGAAGGAAAAAGCAAAAAGGAAGAAAAAAAACTTGTCCTCATCTGCAAGAGATATGCAGTCAGTCAGGCCAGGCCGGGTCAGGTTCAGCAAAAGAGATTTTTTCTTTCTTTCGGGGAGGATGATGTGGTTGATTGATGCGTTGTCAACTTGTCCGCCAGAGGATATTCCGAGAAGGAAAAATAATGTATAGGTCCACGACAACAACTTACATGGGACTTTTTGCCAGGGCTGCCAGGGGGGGTGGTGGTGGTAATGGTGGTGGTGGCCAGCGCATGCAGGAAGAGCCGTGTTGTACCTTTCTTTATTGCCCTTATTGCCCTTCTAGGTTGCAGTTTGGCCTCATACGTGGCTGCCATTTAAAAATATTACTTCTACACGGGAGTGTGGTTTGATTTTTTTTTTTGTGAAGGCAGGTACATACTACCTATTATATCTTAGTACTTCAAGGTCCATCCACATGGTTAGTACCTTGGACAGAAATATCGCCTTAAAAGTATATGAAATTCGTCTTCCCCAAGATTGTTCAACTCGGAAATGATGGCAATGGCAATGGTAATGACAATGGGAATAAATGCCTTGGTTCTTCCATTACCATCATCATCTGCTCTACCTATGTATGTACTACTCCGACTACGTCTGCCTGCTTGCTCGGACCCCCACCATCGGGTTTGAAAGTTCTTACCAATCTTGATTGGATGTTAATCGAAGATCCCAACTATTTACGTAGTGGACGATCTAAAGTGCCCACGTTTGGCCTGGGCGACTTTGGCCTCTCATGATTGGCTAAAAATGGAAGGCATGGAACAAGAAAATTGATGGACTCGCATTTGCGATTTGCCCCTCCCCCGCCATCCAGCCCAGCTTCCGTCAATCTCTGCCTAAAGATGATGGATCCACGGTCTTTGGATTCTGCAGCTTGTTTCAATAGGTATCCAGCAAGACGTTGGTTGAGTTGCCAGACAACTGATCCGAAATACAGTTTTACAATTATCTGATATGAAATTTAATCTACTTCGCGACCCAGCACATATGCGCCCCAAATGCATTGCAAACTGGGGCGCATCGCGGGTTACTCTCTTGCAGCTCCCGGGCTGGAATGCCTTCAGGCCTTGTGGAGATGGGATATGCGTCCCTACGGACCATGATGCAGCGCTAACGCATTCGACAAGCAAGCAAGCCGACAGAAATGCCACGATGGGCCACGGGCGGGTTGTGTAAAGCCTCGGAATGTGCCCAACTCGAGCCATCTTGCTGGCCCAATGAACCCGATACATCGTCATCCACCCGCTTACTTCATGCACACTGCGGTCCTTGCCCGCCCTACCCTTGCTCATGCAACGCCGTTCAGGCTGAGCAGTACAAACTACATGCCACCCAGGTAATATGATAGTCCAGGGATGGATGCATCTTCAGCGCTCGAGGCAAAATCCACCGCACATCGGTCAGGAAAAAGTATTACAGGAGAGGAAATATATGCATTCTTCTCGGCTCATGTTCGGTGGTCATCCGGAGATGTGTGTGAAGTACTAGCGTGAGGCGACAGAAACAGTCCAGTCTGTCGTGTTCCTTTGACAAGACCCGCCACCACACGGGAGATATGTTCTCACCTCTCCATAAAGAAAGCTGTGGACTGCTCTGGATTATCAGCCAGTGTGAGACAAGGACGCCTTACGAGGTGTAATCCAATATGAGGTGTGCAGTGTTACAGTGGGATTTGAATGGAGAGCTTGGCAAGATACCCGGGGTTGTTGCCTTGGATTTTTTCTGAGGTATGATAAACAAATTATCCCGTTGTTATCTACTGCGTACAACAATGGAATTTAGGCCGCCCTCAGAGCGCAAGGTGGTATTATGACTTGACAGTCCTGCAAGTCTGAGTTGGGAACGTGAACGCACACGCGATGCATGCGAACCGACACTACAACTATGGCGAGCGCACGTCTTGCCTGAGCCATTGACCACTGACGATGGCAGGCGCCCAAGGCAGATTGTCGATTGGTCGGAACCCAGATGGTTCGCAGCACCATCAGTTAATAGCCTCAAAAGGACCAGCTCTCAACCTCAACCGAGCGCGCAGAGTGCCGCTTTGAGCTTCTCATCATGAAATTATCTGAGACCGGTGACGAACACTGGTGTGGGTGTTCAGAGGTGCGTTGCAATCAAAGTCAGAAGTAGTTTAGTCCATCAACCAGAAAAGAATGCACGTCAGGCCAAGAACCAACAAGGCCAAACGAATTGGTGCGACAAATCAACTAAACGAGTATCTCCGTCATCCGCGGCGATCGGTAGGATGCGACATCGACCGGATTGAACCCTGGTTGCCAAACAATTTTTTTGGGATGTAAGAGGGGAAACAACTTGGCGCGTGCGGGCAGAGTTCGGCGTGATATCGCATCACGAGTTACAGGATGCATCTGAGCACCTTGAACCAGCGAGTTTAAAGGGTTCTTGGAGTTGAGAAAACTAGACACATTTTTTCATCTTTTTTTCTTCACACAAGGTTGTTACTGATGGATTGAGAATGCATAGCCTAAAGGAGTATATGGGCTCCTTGTTATGCTGCCACCTCTTATTTCACCCCCCCTCCATCAGGAAGAGAAGCCTCTCCCGATAGATTGGAATCGATGAACTTGTCACCTTTAGTACCATTGTCAGTGGAGATGGACCACTTTGAAGAATATCCACTCAATGCCAGCTCACATGGTAAAATCAGCATCGCTAATGTCAGGAATCTAGGCAAAGAAATAAACCAGAGGAATTGCTCAAAATCTATTCATTCAAACAGCTGAGATGAAATAACAAGAGAGGGAAAAAAACGAAGAGCCGTGAGAGACAAGGTGATGACCTCAAACACATCAGGCTTTCATGTACACGCCACCACCACCACCACCAAGCGAAGACAACTCAACTTCACTCTTCAACTTCCTGTGGGATCTCAAATACCCGGACCCTTGCACAGGGGCACGTAATGGGGTTGTATCTATGTAGTACCACACCCAAAAAAGTTTACGATTGCAGCACGCAAAGTGCCCGAGGAGGGATGATGGGGCATCCTCTCATAGGCGGCTCATTAAGATTTTAATGGGACGCATTGTTGGGCGCGTTACTGCTGCAAGCACCCCGCTTCTGCCTTGGGAAGTGTCTTTTTTCTCCCTCTCTCTCTCTATGGCCCCCTTCGTTGCGTTGTTGCTGTCGTCGGCACACATAGAGTACGGGGGAGGTTACATGGTGGGGGGGCGCAAAAAGCTGATGGCTTTTCTTCTCTCCTCCGAATCAGACCACGTTGTTTCACCGCCTTGAGACTGCGAGGTTGTCATTGGTGTTGTCATCATGATATGTTACACTTTTTTTTGGGCTCGTCGAAACCGCTGGAAATGTTCTTGGTTATCGGCAGTTGTAGAACGGCGAGCGGCGCATCCATGACAGCCATGAAATAGACTTTTACGCTACAGTATGTAATAAAAATAATAAAAACAATAAAAATATATTTATATGGGGAAAAATCGTTACTTTTTGAAACTAAGGCGTTGCATGCATCTCTCTGTATGTATGTATGTGCTGTACGTTATTATGCAGGTTGTTCTGAAGGGCTGCCTCGACGTTGCTTGTCCTGCACATCTGCACGACATCATTCACAACATGGGGAGTCAAGCTGTAACCCTTGCCCAGGCCAAAATAGGTAGTTAACATGTAGAGGTAGCAGACGAAAAAAAAAGGGAGGGATGGAAGGGGGGGGAGGGGGGCTCGAGCAATTGCACAAGGCGTTATCTGTCATGAATGACACCACAGAACAATGTCAGTGTCTCAAACTTGGATAGTTCCATGACATGATACACAGTACACGCACACACGTTTCCTTCTAGCCTCGTGTCTCGATCCAAAGGATGAGACAGGCACTATGAGATGACACAGGCTCCACGAGACTTCGTTCAAGGCGATTTGCATTTCATCATGTCCAATTATCTATTCCATCAAATACGTCGTCAAGGACAATCTACTCGGTCGTGGTCACCTGTATAATCCTGTCTGCCTGTCTGTCTGGCCTTCATGTCCACCTGATCTCCTAAAATCCTAACAGGAAAGGGCAGAGAAAACACATACGAGTCCAAAACACCAACTATGCTAGCCGTTGATGTAAGAACCTTTACGAGTGGAGATGAAGAGAGAACGAACGTGAAGAACGAATGATTGAAAAAAAAATTACAACGCTTTCAAAATAAATAAATGAATAAATAAATAACGGATAAGTATGCTAGCTTGCTGTCTAAAGCGTCGGGCTAGCCAAAAAGCTTGAGGAACCCAAACATGCCGATGCCGCTGAGAACGGGAATGGTCAAATTGTCATCCCATCCAAATAGGTCGACGACTTCACTGGCCGAAGCCACGAATCCGGACAAGATGCTCATGACACCCAGTGCCAATGAGCCGGAGATGGATGCTACGCTGTCAGAGAGTCCAACGGCCTCGGTCACCGCCTGAGGAAGCGTGAGGGTACCCTTGAACATGAAGGTCTCATCGCCGGGCATTGGCCCGATGGCTGGGACGAGCCACCCATAGAAGAAATAGGAGGTGGCCACGCCCATCAAGAAGGCGGCCGAAGAGCCAGCCAGAGACTTCCCGCGGCGGAGTCTGGGTGTGTATCGACCCCAGAGACGGCCAAAAGTGCTGGCTGCTGTGTCGCACCAGCTGAGGAGAAGAACGCTCATGACACCAACATCCTTGGGGAAGAAGTACAAAACGATCCACGCACCCAAAAGGTAAAAGATGACACCATTCCAGCCAGAGTACTCGCTCTCTCTCATAAGGGCACCCAAGACCCTGACATAGAATCTATTGAAGGACGCATATCTGTGTCGCAGCCAGTCAACTGTCGTGATGGGGATCAGTGCGCCCATCAGATACGGAGGAACCACGCTGGTCTGGGTGCCTGTGCTATATAACCAGACAACAAAGAACCCAATGGACACATGGAGAACCTTTCTTGGGACTTCATGCTTGTGCACAAATGTCCTCCACTGTCGATGGATGGGAATGAGACCCAGAGGACTGGGACTGCGGCTAAAGTCGCGCCAGCTCCAGAACGAGGCTGCTGCAGGTTGAGGAGGAGCCAAATGGCCATTCGAAAGCACCTTGGTCCCATTTGCCGATCCGTTGGCTGATCCATTCGCTGATCCATTCACTGTTCCGTTGGGTACTTTATCTTGCTCCTTGGTCGACTGGCTCGAGGTTCTCGGCGTCATGCGGGGGACCGCAATAGGAGAACGGCTTCTTGTGCGGGACCTCCGGAGTTCGGCAGTATCATTATATGATTCTTCATCGCTAAGTTCCTCTACTGCCTGCTGCACGGGGGCCTTTCTTCTCGACCGAGTGGTTGGCCCGACATATTCGTGCTTGTCCCGTTCAGAGGGCGTAGGGCTTGGTGAGATAACGCGTGGGTAGTCGGGCACCCCGTTGCTTGATTTGCGGCGGAGCGACATGGCGAAGGAGACGGGCGGAAGTGCGGGACAGCGAACAGCGCCAACGACGATGCGTCTGAGAGATTCAAAGCCCGAAGGCCAAAGATGTGAGGTACGAAACTGCGAGTCTTTGCGTGAGCGGCGCGCAGTTGTAGAATTCAGGGGACCAAAGAGCGCAAAAACGTATGGACCACGCGATGTCCTCTGCTTTTGGCTATGGTTATGGTTATGGTTATGGTTGTGGTTGTGGTTGTGGTTGTGGTTGTGGTTGTGGTTGGGGGATGAGGGGCAGTTGAAAGACCCGGGAGACTCCAGGATGGTGTTTTTTAATTATGTTGCAGCGGAGGTTGGGCCCCCTACTGCATGATGCGTAAAGAACGTGGTTCTGGTTCTGGTATCCGGGACGGAACAACATGCGCATGTGGGATACGCTGGAGAGACAACGGCTCCAGAGAATAATCAGTCGCACAAGAGGTGGCACTGGCGGTACTACCGTTGTACACACTTGACATCAATGCAATTCAATGTATGTCAAGGCTCTCCTTTAAGAAAATTTAATTAACCTTTTGCACAAACCGGACTGTTGTTGTGTAGTGTCTCGGACGTGGCGCCGCTTAGCTGGGCATGGTAAGTGTACATGTGACCCTGGAGTTTGATCATTCAGTGGCTTCTTCACTGAGACCACATGAACCTCTTTCATCATGAGGAGTTGTTGGGACGGTGGTAGTGAACCTTTTCTGTTTATGTCTTTTTTTTTTGTTGAATTACATGTGAAAGATGCGCACATAATACATGGTCGGTATTCCTTTTTGGCAAGGCCCTTTCTGGGCGGAATGCATTAGCAGAGCTGTCAAGGCGGTTCCCTCTAACACAGCCAAACAGCCCTGTGCTGACCGCATCCTGTATCTTCATGTACGATGAACACCAACGGAATAAGCCTGGAGCGCCGTTCCGGCCAGTCAACGTCAAAAGGGTCCACAGCATCAATGTCTCGTTGGGGTTTAACGCCAAGCCGCCAACGCTCAGATGACTTCACGTGTCGATAAGCTAAACGCCACGATAAGATAAGATAACCAAATTTCTTTGAGAAAGTTCATAGTGCTAGTTTTGCGACGAGGTCACTTTTCCCGGAGAGTTAGCTGTTGAGGATTCAACAGTCAATTTTCTCCCCCTTGTTCGCTCTCTGCAATGGCTCCAGGAAAGGTGTCAGTCAAGAAGGATCCTAGAGCTTGGAATAGCTTGACGCCTCCTTTGGCGGAATGGATCTTAGACGCTGTGTCCAGCATGGGTTTCACCCGGATGACCCCAGTACAGGCTGCGACTCTGCCGCATTTTCTTGGAAACAAGGATGTTGTAGTTGAGGTGAGTCAATCACGATACGGAAAGAAGAATATTGCATTCTGACTTGCTCAGGCTGTTACCGGTAGTGGAAAGACATTGGCTTTCTTGATCCCCATTGTCCAAAGACTTTTGCGCCTGGCCGAACCGACCAAGAAACATCACGTTGGCGCCATTGTTGTCTCGCCCACCCGAGAGCTCGCTGCTCAAATTCACTCGGTCTTGCTATCACTTCTCGAATTCCATGCTCCATCAGCCGAGCTCTTACCACATCTAAAGGGAGAGGAAAAGAGACCCAACACAACTGTCCCCGTTATCGTGCCTCAATTGCTGGTGGGAGGTACCACAACAACCTCCCAAGATCTCAGCTATTTTGTGCGCCACAGCCCGAATGTTCTCATATCATCTCCTGGTAGACTTGTGGAGCTATTGGCCTCGCCGCATGTCCATTGCAACCAATCTGCCTTTGAAGTGCTTGTCCTTGACGAGGCGGATAGGTTGCTCGACTTGGGGTTCAAGCAAGATTTATCAGGCATTCTTTCCCAGCTCCCAAAACAGAGGCGAACCGGTTTGTTCAGCGCGAGTGTCAGCGAAGCTGTCAGTGAGATTATCCGAGTGGGTTTGCGAAACCCGGTGAAGATTGAAGTCAAGGTCAAAATGAAGAGTGGCGACATTATCGAGGATAGGAGGATACCGGCAAGTTTGCAGATGTGCTATACTATCCAGCCAGCCAGCCACAAACTGCCAGCTCTTGCACAGATTCTGGATCGACTACCCGTGAAACCACAGCGAAGCATTGTATTCCTGTCTACATGTGCTGCTGTGGACTACTTTCAACATATTCTACCAGAGATTCTCCCTTCACAATTTGCCCTAATACCCCTCCACGGAAAACATCCTGCAAAAGTACGAGAAAAGAATTTTAACCGCTTTTTGACCTCGGTATCACCCACGATATTGTTAACAACAGATTTGGCAGCCAGAGGCCTGGACATTCCCCAGGTTGACTTGGTTGTTCAGATTGATGCGCCGTCGGACCCCAAGGTTTTCATACACCGCAGTGGGCGTGCGGGGCGCGCTGGACGAAAGGGACTGGCCGTGGTGATGCTTCACCCCGGACGAGAGGAAGACTACGTCAAATTTTTGGATATTAGAAAAACGCCAATTAAGGCGTTAGAGAAGCCCAGTATCCATGTTACGGAAGAAGATGCAGTTGCAGCAACCGCCAAGTACCGACAGCTTGTCGAAACGGATCGAGGACTCTTTGACAAAGCACAAAAGGCCTTCGTAAGTTGGGCTCGAAGCTACGGGGCTCACCAAGCCACCTCGATATTCAGGGTTACCGATCTTGATTGGACAGACCTGGGCAATGCATGGGGCTTGCTTCGCATGCCAAGAATGCCTGAGCTTAAGGCATGGGATGGTGATAAGATGTTGGGGCTTGAGATTGACTGGGACACATATTCCTACAAAGATAAGGCGCGCGAACAAGCAAGGCAGGAGGCACTGGAGGCGGACAAATCAGGAGAAAATGAAAAGAAGGCGGCAGATGCTAAGAAGAGGCGAAGGAATAACGAGGCCTGGAGTGTCAAGCAAGAGATGGAAGAACACCGAGTGGTTCGACGAGAAAAGCGACAGAAGAAGAGAGACGCCGAGAAGACGGCAAAGATGACGGATGAAGAAAAACTGGAACAGATGAAGCTGCATGATATGATTCAGCAGATAAGGAAGCAAAATCTAGCAAAAGCGGAGGCCAAGGACGACGAGTTTGAAGGGTTTGATGATTAGACTTGCGGAATATACCCATAATTGGATGTCTTGCCTGAAGCGGCATATCCCGGTAGCTCTCCCGCCTCCGAATCTGCGACATTGTTACTGGTGAAATTGAGCGCGCAACGAGGCACCTTTCGCAAGGGTGGCTGTCATGGCTCAGCCATCGCTGCTACGTAAGAAGACACGCAATGCAAAAAAGCATTAAACATGCGATTCGAGACATACTACTCCGTACACCGATGAGAATGCGTGTGGACCGCCTCAAGATTGTTTGGATGATCGGTGTCGGGAAGCAACTGGTTGCCGAACAATGTCGTGTTATCTATCTATGTTAGTTTAATCTAGCCAAGAGGCTGAGTCAAGTGTGGATCCGATCTCGAATACGCGTATTTTTACCCGAGCAGCCGCGAGGCAGCCAATCCTCTTTGCTCACCATACGCGGATTTCAACAAGGGGAGGGGCGCTTTTCAGGCACCCACATTATAGGACGAGAAGGATGCCGGATTTGGATCGAAGATGCGCCGGATGGGTATCATGCATAGAATGAAGGGATCTCCGAGGTTGCAGGGGCGCCCACTTTGTCTAGAACACGCGTATCGGCAGTGCTAGAAGATTTCCTGATTCGGGATGAAGATGCGCGGGAATGGAGGATACATGTAGTATAATGGAGGAAGCTATGGGTTAGGGGTCTATATAGTCGTCAGTCCCTCGTGCAGGACGGTTTCTGTCATGCATAAAACCTTATCACTCAATTGCAACGTTCTCTTGCTCGCTCGACTACCCTTTTTGCTACGCAGTTCTATCAGACGGCTCGCCATGACGAAATTGTTACCGCTCGCTGGGACGCAATATTATGCCTGGCAATATGTTCCATCAATTCCAGCAGCAGTCATCTTTGGACTGCTCTTTCTGATAGGGACAGGGGTTATATGTTGGAGGATGTATAAGACCAAGACGCTGTTCAGCATCGCTTTTGCCATTGGTGGTATCTGTAAGTCACTACGACCAAGCTTTGTCTTCTTGAGATGAGATGATATGAATTCGATTGTTGATTGTTTCCAATAGTTGAGGTTATTGGATATTTCGCACGAGCGGCGGCCCATAGCCATACCGATCAGCTGGGCCCGTTCGTCATCCAGAGCATCCTCATTTTAGTCGGCCCAGCCCTATTCGCGGCGTCGCTGTACATGACACTCGGTCGGCTCATCCGCTTCATACACGGGGAAAATCATTCGCTGGTGCCGGTGCGATGGCTCACCAAGATCTTCGTCGCGGGCGATGTCCTGTCCTTCCTGGTACAGAGCTCCGGCGGCGGGCTCATGGCATCAAAGACATTCCCACAGAAGACGGCCGAGAATATTGTCCTGGGAGGACTCGTCGTCCAGATTATCATGTTCGGCTTCTACGCCGTTGTGGCGATTGTGTTTCACCGACGGATGCTGAGATCACCGACGAGCGAAGCCATGGAAGTAGGATCCAGGTGGAAAGGCATCATGACGATGCTGTATTCATCAAGCGTCTTCATCATGATACGATCAATCTTCCGTGTGGTCGAGTATGTTGCGGGCAACGGCGGCTACCCCATGAAGCATGAGTGGATGCTCTACCTGTTCGATGCGGTACTAATGGTTGGCACCATGGTCGTATACGGGTGGTGGTACCCGGGCGACCTCAGCCCCTCCTCGACACCGAAGCCACGACAACAATGGGAATCCATCGATGGGAACATGGAGGCTGGAACATATGAGCTTCGTGGCGCCAGTGTTACGAGTCATCCGCCATATTCATCAGGGCGGTAAAAGCAAGCTGAGAGAGCGACAGCAAGAGTGAGCGAGCGAGCGAGTGAGTGAGAGAAGCCAGAGAGACTATAGGAAAAAGTATCTGCACCTCGTATCCGCAATTTCCTTTTTTGTCATAGACACATTCTTTGTCTACATCATATTACGGAGTACATACGGGGTACTACTACCGATACCAGATACCAGTACAGAGTACAAGTATGTATTACCACTAGAATCTCTTGCCGGCCGCGGCGACGGCAGTATTTGGGCTTCTTTTGTTCCCTGTATGAGCAACGGTCGGAGTTTATGTTTGTATCTATCTATCTAGATTATTTCTTTTTTCGGTATAAACTTCTTTTTTTTCTCTAGCCTTCTTTCTCTTTTACCGATCTTTATTTTCTTGCTGGTTCGGAAAGAACGAATGACTGATAACCCAGACGCACACACAACGCACGCACACACTCACACATGCCAATCTGCATAAGCCGCAGGCGTCGTTGACGTTTCAAAGGGTTGCTTGCTCCTTCTTCTTCGGCTGACGCGCCATTCGATCAAATCAAGTCAAGATCAATCATGGTCAAAAGTTTTTGTGTCTCTTACTCTTTTTTACTCTCACCATCACCATTACCCTCACCCTCACCCTCACCCTCACCATCATCAGCATCATTGTCAATTTCATCTTCGCTTAACCTTTTATCTTTGGAGTCGTGAACAGCAACTCCTACTGAGAGTGACAAAGAGAAACAACATAATACGTTGTGAGAGAAAGAGAGAGAGAGAAAAGGGAAGAAGGAAAGAAAGAAAGAAAGAAAGACAGAGAGAGAGAAAAAGAGAAAAAGAGAGAACGAAGAGGGAGAAACAAAGATGGCGACGCCGCATCAAATTGGTAACCAAGCAAATGGTGGTGTTGTCAAGACGCGACGCTCCCATCGAAAGTCTCGGAATGGTTGCAGCGAATGCAAGCGACGGCACATACGGTGTGACGAGCGCCGTCCAACATGCACCAATTGTACCATCGCCGAACGGCTTTGCTCATTTCCAACGGTATCTCAAGCTCAACTACATTCTCTCAGCCCCGCTACGGATTCTTCTTCTGTGAGCAGAAATTCCCCCCTCTCACAGTCTTGTGAACCGGAGCCGCAGCCGCAGCCGCAGCCGTCGCAGCATCCGGCTCCGTGGGCCGTTTGTAATCCCGAAGCGACGCACATGACGGTGACACCAGCGGGTCTGGAGGCGTTATTATACCCAGCATCAGCTTCAGTGCCAACTTCGACATCAACAGATCGCTTTCGTCCTTCTACAGCTACCCCAACACAAACTTTGCCGTCTTTTACCGAGTCCTTCAACAAGAACACAGATTACTACCCACCTGCACCTCCGGCATCTCTCTTCACAACTCAGCATCTAATGCTCTTTCACCATGCTTTTAATTCAGCCGAGGGGGACAGTGTTGTAGCCCGGGACCAGGTCAAGGGAGTTATCGACATTGCTATTCGCTATTCTATTGATGCTCCTTACCTTATGGATCAATTCCTTGCCTTGTCCGCTCTGCATCTCGCCGGCAGAACCGAATCTGGCGAGCCCAGTCTCGCGGGCACTCCAGCCTCACTCCGCCACCAGGCTACTGAACTGCAGACACGTGCTGTCTCCTCCTTTACTCGTCTAACTGCTGATCTCCCGGCCGAGCATAAAGCGACTTGTGTGCCGCGTTTTCTCTTTGCCAGTCTTCTCAGTTTGCAAGTCCTGGCCGAGACGTTGCAACAACACCGTCAAAAACCGGATCCTGCCCACTTTCATGGTTTCATCCTGCGCATGGTTGAGTGCATGCATCTCCACCGTGGCATGTTGTCACTAATTCGCCCAACATGGAGCTATCTTATGCAATCTGAGCTCTCTCCCCTCCTCCAAATCTCAAATGATGCAGCAAACACGGCCAATATCCAACTCTCACAAGGAACAGAGTGTGAGCCCCTCGTGCAGCTCATCAACGCTTCTTCGGCCGAAACAGGCGAATCCAGCTCAACCTCTCGTCTCGATGCCGTCAGTTCTGCAGCTTGCATGGGTTGTATAGAACGTCTCCAATGGGGATTTGATATGCAAAACGGCCTCCCCGACCAGGACGTCCCCCACGCTGTCTCTGGTTTTATTGTCACTATCCCAGTAGAGTTTGCCTCTGTGTTGCGCAAGTTTCATCCCGAGGCGCTCGTCATTTTGGCCTATTTCGGCGTCTTGTTGCACCGTTGTCGGCGCTTCTGGACCTTTGAGAATGTTGGTGCCAATATGATCCGTGCTATTGCGGGATACCTGGGAAGTCATTGGCACGAAGCACTGGCTTGGCCACTGAAGGTGATTGAAACTGAAAATGATTGAAAACTACCGCTTGCAAAGCATTGAATATTCATGATATCATGAGAGACACGGGAAAGCTCGCAGAGCGCGGTATATCAGCACCTACTGCGATTATAGCATGACAACATGCCGTGCGATATTTTACTGTCCTTCCTACCTCCGGTTGCTCCTGGATGGCGATGTATAGTCCAGAGCATGAGGGTTTGAGGCGCCATGTTAATGAACTGAATGCCTTGCCAATGACGAATTGAAGATGCCTTGATTATATGGTATTGCATCAAACCGAAACAACCATATCTGACATCAGCCAACCTCATATATACTTATCAACTGTTGGTTAGCATTGCTCTGGAACCCCATGGCCTTCAAGCCCGGCATAGAGTAGACAACTCATGCCCTAACATGTGACACAATCTTGAGACAACTCCATCTGTTCGGGATACAGATGGTGAAGTCTTCTTAAAATATAGTTCTTCAATCTGGGTTCCCTTGAAGAAAATAACAATAGAGAGAAAATAAACCACATCACTCAAAGTGTGCTGTTCATCGTAGTGTGTTTTATTGATCATCCGTCTCGTGACACCAAAACAGTACATAATCCTACGATTAAATCTATCGCCTTCTTGTCCATCCCCTTTGTGCGAAAGAAATCCACAGCATAGGCTCGTATCGTCTTCATCCTATCTTGGTCTCGTCGCCCCTTTTCCTTCCATCACGGCCCCCTCCCCAATTTCATCCCCGCTTTTCTACACAACTGGCCTCCCGACTTTGACAAACGTTTGGCTTTTGCATTTTCTCAGTTTCCAGACAATCGTAATGCGGATAATTAAAAAGAGAGAGAGAGAGAGAAAGAGAGAGTCCGGCGTCCTGCTTTTATTTTTTTGGTGCTGGGCAGATAAAGTCGGAGGTTCCAAGGCGCCACCGGGGCCGCGTGGCTCTTCTATGGATGGTATCACTACAAAAAGAAAATGTGTTTCGATTTGTCCTCAAGGTCAGCCAAGATTGTAGCCAGTTTGAGAGTTGAACGGTTGTATTTCATAGTCCGTACAATTCCCAGCCGTCTGACTCCCCATATTGGGTTTCAATCTTCTCTGTGGCTGACGATTGCTCCTCACCCCGTCTCTGTGCAACTTCTGCTCGAAGTTCCTGAGGAAGTCATAGTTCTTCGTCCTCAAGTTCTGATGGCTTGAGAAGACCACCAACCTTTTGTCGTCTCTCCATATCTGCCGTTCTGGCGTCACGCTCCTGTTGTTCTTTTTCAACAATGAACAATTCAGCGTTATCACCAGCAAATTCCTTGAGAGAAATGAGGAAGTCACGTAGGTTGAGACGGAACTTGTCGTACTGCGTGTTAAGCGTAAACAGACCCTCGACGAAGCTAGTGATTTGTGCACTGTATTTCTTGTTAGCTAGGAACAGGTGCTTGGTGTTAGCATAGCGACTTACGGTTGCAAGTTAGGGAAAGCATTCTGCAACAGAGTAGCAACAGAGTTGGAAAGGAATTCCCTGTTGTTAGTTCCGGGCTGTGCCTGATCGGGGGTGTAAACTGGGCCCTGGATCTTGGGTTGTGTTCCATCAGCTGGGTGGATAAAGTAGAAGAGTTTCATCAACAACATGGATTGTGTCTTGAAGCCAGCCTTGTGATCGTTGTCGGTCACAACAAACAAGACGTCCTGTAGGATAGTCATGAAGAAGCGTTGGAAGAAGGCATTAGCTGTAGGGACATCTGTCTTCTCAGCGATGTTATTGATCAGCTCCAAGCACATGTTTAAGCCTGCTGCCTCGACATCTCTGTTGTCATGCTTGAAGGCCCATGAACAAGAATCGATGACAAACTTGAACTGGTTGTTATCGAGTTTCAAGAGGGCTGTGTAACAGTTAGTAACAGTTTAGAAACACTAAGGGGCGGAATGAGCCTACCAGGGAAGCAGTGCAGGTTAATAGCTCTCAAGAGGTTGAAGAACTCGACACGATGCTCTGGGAACTCTGAGAAGTCCTTGTTAATCATGTCGAGAGTGCACTCAAAGACATTTTCCATGATAGTGGGGACTTGATCTTCCATCAAAGCCTGTGGTATCATTAGTACAGTAATTTCTCTAACGGCTCGACTGTGGCTCTTACAGAAAGCTTCGTAATAATGGTCGACATAGCCTTGAGGACTTCAGCGTCACGGGCTCCTGGCACGTTTCGGTTGTAGTCAACAAGAACGCAGTCCAACAACGGTGGAACCATCTGGGCCCGAACAGCCTGCAAGTCTTCGGCCTTCTCAACGTAGATTTCAATCAATTTGAGAATCTCCTTCTTGATTGTGCGCAAGCCACGGACTTTGGGCATCTTTGTTGCCAATTCACCTTCAATTACAAGTCAGCTTTCCAGTCTATGAGAAATGTAAATGTCAATCCTTACCATCACGAGCAACAGCCTCAGATATAAGAGTACTAGTGGCTCGGTACATCTGAAGCATGTCATGGTAGATGCGGCCAATTTGTGGGTAAAAGTAAGAGCCGATGGAGGAGCATGCTGACACATTGGTCTTCATGATGTTTCCAATGACCTTGATTGTCTCTGCATCTTGCAGAATCGATGGGTTCATGCCGGCCTGTTTAATAATCTCGTCCCAGGCAGCATTAGGAATGTTCATGAGATCAGCAAGCAAGCGCTCTTGAGCATTCTTGTTGCCCTGGGCCGCAACCATGTAGCCACAGGCTTCATAGAAGGTGTGAACTTGTTGAGGTGTAAGGTCGCAGGTGATCTTTCCCATATTTCTCACAATCTCCTCAATGAAGGGCTCCTGCTCACTAGGCTGAAGCGCAACGAAATGGCGTCGGCACTGTCTCGCAATCTTGATGAATGTGTCGCAAGCCATGTCCTGAACGCCTATTCACTTGTCAGTAAAGCAAATCCTCAACATGTTTCATTAGCAACCATTAGCAACGTACCCTCGTGTGACTCGTGCATGAATTCGAAGAGCTTGTTGACGACCGTCTTAAGGAACTTCCAATGAGCCTTGAGGAAGCGAGGGTATTGGCCGACAATGTACATGATATTACTGGCAACAACTGCTTTGTTATCCTTTCCTCGCTTCATCTCCGTCAAACCCAGAAGATCCTTAATAACTGTAACCAGGAATCGCTTCTCTGTTTCCTCATTCATCGCAAGAGAAATAGAACCAATAGCCCAACAAAGGACATTGCAGTTGTGCCACGACCATTCGCTGCCATCAACTTGACGTGCCAACTTTTCGGTCATGATGTTCTCGGTGTCGACCACATCCAAATGTGTCAGATAGACAAGACACTCCCGAATAGTCTTATATAGTTGAACGGTGTCGCTTTCCTTGACAAACTCTCGGACAATCTCTCCCTCGTCGTTCTCAACGATCAACACTTCCTCGGGTCGGACCATCTTCTCAATCATGACAACTCTGAGATTGGAAAGGACTTCGTTGTACTTGTGCTTTCGGAGAGGGTAGTTCATCAAGAGGGTTGGGTTGGGAGCACCGCTACCTGACATGCCGGCAGCCATCAGAGGGTTGAGATCGGTAATCGGAAGCTGCTGCATCTCCTCGTAGAGCTCTTGGACCAACTTGAGCCAGTAGTCGAGACAGATTTTGAAGATTTCACGGTCGTCGATCTGCGATATCCTAACCAAGTAGTAATGTCCGTGGATGAGATAATCCCTGTTAGGTAGATTCTCGATAAGCTAAATAGTAGAAGTCAATAAGATGCAGCCAGATAACATCATACACATAATCTTACATTGAGATGCATGCCAAAGAAGTTGCACAGGAATAGAGCAAGATTTTGAATGAACTCTTGATCTCTGGAGTTGCTGCTTGGGTAAGTGGACTTGAGATCAAGTGACACTGGAATAATTTCGGCGATGGTGGTGAGAACCTCGGTGAACATCTTAACCAGTTGTTCGTCATATGAATTTGGCTGTCCTGGCCCGCCAGTCTGAAGCCCACCAATCTCGGTAAGGCACTGGAGTGTAATATTGCGGAATTCGGGGACAGACAGGAATCGAGTTCGCAGCGTCTCGATGAGAGGAGTCTCAAAGATGTAGCCAAGGGGAATCCAGTTGCAAAAACGAAGGAGCGTCTGGAGGGTGGCCTTGATGAGGCTTGGTTGAGTGGCGGAATTGAGAACTTCCTGGCAAAGCTGGAAGATCTGAGAGAACTCAGCACACATGGTCTGCTTGAGATTCCTGGTTTTGGTAGAGGTCATTTGCTCGGCGGAGTAGTCAAAGACTTCTTCGGATAACAGGCCGAGGATAATCATGTTATTCTCGCAGATAGACAAACTCGAGTGGCAGGACGAAATGATTTCGTTAATAAAGGTAGGCCAGTTGTGTGGCCATTCTTGCTTGAGGATGGAAACAAGAACGAGGTTAAGCTTGTTGAGGAGGGTCTTTTGCGATCGCAGGGATTCTTCGCTATTGGAGCACTGGATAATGAACTGAACGACAAAATTTCGGATGCCTAGGGGGGGGTGAGTGTTAAACACCGTGGAAATATGGATATGAAGAAGATGAGGGGGGTTTACCTTGGCACTGATCTCTGGGCAAAACTTTCCATCTCGTCATAATAACATTGTCGAGAACCTGCAGGCCCAAATCTTCTCGGAATGTCAGTCCACTTTTTTCACCACCACCGACTTTCTCATCTCCCTGGCCAGCTTCTTAGCAATAAAGGGATTCACGTACACTTGGTCTGAGAGTATTGCGCGTCGGAGAGGATCTTGTCAACCAGAAGCCAAGAATCGGGGTCCTCCTTGAACTATTTTGTTTGTCTGTTGTCAGTGGAAGCTCCGATCGCATCGTCTGGCAGCTGTCGTGGTTGCGCCATGAGAGAGAGGGGGGTGGGGAGATGGTACCTGGTTCAAAGCGGCCTGAGCTGCTTTTTGCTGTAGAGAGAAAAACGGATCAGCTTCCAGATATCCCACAGTATAACGGACGAAGCGTAACATGATTCATACCTGTTCACCTTGGCCCTCGTAAAAGGCACGGACCGTGATATCGAGCTCTTCAATGCTGACCATGGTGGGCGAATCGTGAGCGAGGGGAGCAAGGCGGGGGAATCAAGAATCGACTTTTAAGACGGAGCCAGAGACGACGCAGCGCACAAAACGGCGGCTGTGCGATGCGTCGATGGCGAGGGTTCTTTGTTGAGAAAGAGAAGGAAAGAGGTGAAGTCGTGAGAGGCAAAGAGTTGAGGTGAGAGGAAAGGTGAAGATGCGTGGCGGGGAGACGAGTTTAAAGAAGAATGCAACAGAACGGGAACCCTGCCTGGTGCTTGACTGGTGCTGGTTGTTGGTTGCTGGTGCTGGTTGCTGGTGCTGGAGAAAGAAATGAGGTAAGGCTGCTCCAGGTGGTGGTGGTCGGAAAGCTGGCCAATAGTGGAGGTGCTCAAGTGGCAGCCCGCCGCCTAGGAGGTACTCTTTAGTATCTAGGTAGCTAAACGACAGCGGGCAACGCGCTAAGCTCAGTGCATCAGGAGGAGGAGAGACAGGCTGTTACATGCCTACCCACTGTGCAGCCCGCCTACAGTTGATTCTTTGGAGGGGGGCCGGGCAGTTTTTTTTTTGCCAGCTACTTAGCGCTATGATGATTCGGCTAGCAGACCACGACCAGCTCAGAGGGTCATAATACCACAGAGGCCCATTGCCAGGCCAGCAAAAAAAAAAAAAAAAAAAGCGACAGCGTAGTATTGGTACTTGACCGCCTATCAAAGGTATTTCAACAACGCTTCTTCGTTTAGAGGACACAGACCTTTTGGCAGCCTGATTTGGTTGGTTGCTCTGATGCGGCCCGTTTTTTCTCCCACACACCTTGAAGCGCTGGCTCGATCCAGGTCAGCAAACCCATGACGTTTGGTGCCGACATGTACCAGTACCTCCATCATACAAGTAGCTGCAGATGGGATGATGATTTGGCAGTCTCCGCGGGAGAAAATCACAACAGACCCAAAAACGCCATGAATAAAAGAATTGAGGGTTAAAGGGAGAGAAGAAATAGAAACAAGAGCAGGCATGAGATACAAGGAAAATCAAAAGACACAGCAGTTATAAATCTGTCTACCGTATTCAGCATTTACGTTCCATCCCTTGGCAGCCTTCTCTGCCACCCTTTTTCTCTTCCCCTCCCCCCACTTCGGCTGGATTTTGCGGCGATGAGATAGCGAGTCAAATTACGGAGCACGTAATGCATCCATGAATGAATAAGACTTGCGTTTGCTGCATGAGAGGAGACGGAGAGATGTACAATAAGACAAGTCAAGGGTTTCCGTCCTACAAACAGAAAGGAAAATAGCCTCTTCTTGATACAACCATACGGTCGGTCTTATACCCCTCCTATCAACAGCTTCCAGGTAGGCATGATATAGATAATAGCAGTTACACATACAAACGGGGAACAGCTCGGCGACTTTGAGCTACCACAGCTATCCTTGTGGGTCGTGACGCCTGATACGCCTGTCAAACCCTCCATATTACCTCGCAGTGATGGCGCCAAACGCCAAGGCGCTGCGGCGAGCCTGCATTTGCTACACCAGCCCAGCCCTCCCTAGCAAACTCGTCAGTGTTTCCGATCCATACCCGTCATGCGGCTGATTCTGCATTTCATTTGTTTCCCTTGCATGCAATATCACAAAACAGGATGGCCGTCGAAAGTGACAAAGTGCGGCTGATGTCGTCTATGAGTCTATTCGTAGATCTTATACTTATATTGGTGGAATAATATGCATGCATCATGTAAAATCCAAACCTACAACATAACCTTCCTCATCTCGACATACATCTTATGCCTTTTTATATCCACTCTCTGACAGACTGGCTCCCAAAGCCTCAAGAGCCTTGTCGATATCATTTCTGCTGGGATCCGTCTATGGTGAAAAATAATTAGCCCTTCATTTCTTCACAAAGAATCAAGACAACTTACCACTGTAACACCCATATGGCCGAATCGAATGTATTTGGTAGCAATCTCCTTGTGCAAACCGCCAGCAAAGACAACACCTTTGCTCAACAACTTGGGCAACACATCCGGGATTGTGATACCCTCGGGGAGGTAAATGGCCGTCATGGCATGTGACTGATCTTCAGGCTTGGTAGCGACAATCTTGAGGCCAAGATCAGTAATGGTCTTCTTCACTCGGTCAGACGCCTCAATGTGCTGTTGGAAGCGTTCCGACAGAGGCTTGGCAAGAATCTGCTTCAAAGAAGTGTTCAAGGCACGGACAAGCTGAGGGGATGGTGTGGCGAAGTAGGAGGGTTTGTTGGCTTCGTAGTTTTGCATAACTGGCATTCGGGTTAGCTTTTGGAGAAAGTTTCAATGGGGGAGTGCTTCAAAACATACTGGGAGTCCAGTTCTTCATAGAAGCAAAGTAAGAGCCAGGAGGTGTCTTTCTGTTCTTGAAAGCATCCATCGCCCTGCCACTGAAGATTGAGATGGACAGGCCTGCTGGACAACCGATGGCCTTTTGACTAGCCGTGATAACACCATCCAGCCCCCACTCATCGAATGCAATCTCCTCGCATGCTACACTGCAGACTCCGTCGACGATGACGAGGGTCTCAGGAGAAACCTTCTTAACACTCTTGACCACAGCCTTGAGGTCGCTGAGAACTCCGGTAGAGGTATCGACATGCGTTACGGTAACCAACTTATACTTCTTCTTCGACAGCGCCTCTTCGATTTCGGAGGGCTGTGGTCGTCCACCGACGGGTCCGACGATCTTGTCTACCTTTGCGCCATAAGTTGTCAAGGCGTCCGTGAAGCTGTCTCCAAAGTATCCCGTGCTCAAGACGAGAGCATCCTCGCCGGGCTCGATCAAGTTGGCCGATACCAAATCCCAGCCGAGGGTGCCGGAGCCGCTGAGGATGAAGGGTTGGGAGGCAGAATCAGTTGTCTGGAAGAGCTTGCGAAGCAACGTCAGAGTCTCGCCGAAAGTAGCAACAAAAGCAGGGCCGACATGGCTCTCGCTATTACATTATTAGCTCCGAAGCATGATATTTGGTGCAATATTGCAAAACGGCAAAAGCATAGAGCTAAAAATGAGCTTCATTCATTATATCGTACCTGTAGTGGCTCATCGACTGAAGAACGGCATCGTCAAATTCGATGGGTCCGGGAATGAGGAGTGTAGCGTGTGGCGCTTGAGAAGACATGACGGATATCTGGCGTCTTTGATTTTGTATGTGAAATGATCTTGGAAGAGCCTCAATTGACCCAGAATTTGTGTTGACGCTTGGATGTACAAGCAAGGTGGATGATGACGATGAAGCTCGGGAGATGATGGAGGGGTAATAGTAGCTGGGCCGTGACAGTGATGGTAATATGCGGGGCATCCCCTCCAAAGCCGACCGGACGAAAGCCATTATCACTTCAGTTGCATCCACCACGTTCTGCGAGCCAGTCGTTGACTTGGTATTACCGTGCCAGTCCTACCGTACCTCTCCCCCACTTCTCCTCTCTTGTGTTAAATCGTGATGCCGAGGATCTGTAAATGCGAGAGAGCCAATGTTTCAGGTCGTGATTATATGTACAGGCCAACAGAGCCCCTCTTACTCCGGATGGCAGGGTTACAAAGCGTCAAAGGCCATCAATGTGCGGCTTGTTTCACAAGCAAGAAGAACCCTCGGCACAAGAGTAAGCAATAGTCTAGATAATAGCTTCAGACCTGCGGGAGCCCTCCATTCCCCATTTGGGCTGCCCGGTACCGGTGCCTGGCCAACCAGCTTCCTCCGGCTGTACCCGGCCATTCCCGGCATTGAATGCACAGGGATCAATGTTGAAACTATTTCTTAACCAGATGAATCAAACATTGACAGCGGAAAGACGGCATTACAAATGGAATCGGCATCATTGCTAACATGTTGAAATGGACGGCACTGTTGCTGGATTCACCAATGCCAATGCCAATGCCAATGCCATCAAGCAAATAGACATAGCCGGGGGCCGAGAAATGCCCATCACATACTCATTTACGTTGATCTCCCAGGGTGCATCCCAGTTCTGAACATGTTGCTCAGTTTCCGAACCCAAAATATCTTTTTGAATCCATTAACACCGATAGCCTACATTAGGCAGGCTACTTTGCGGCTGCTGCAAAGTTCTGAAGACCCTACTTTGACTCGAGTCGATGGTCCAACCCAGGTCCAAGCCTCCACAAGCCACTCATACCATACCTTGGTGTCATCTGTCTGGCGCCACATGCTTACTTCCAGCTCTGTGTCCGCAGGGAAATAAAGGGGTTGCTAGAAATTATATGAGTCTGCGTTCATTTAAAAAGAATGGAAAGGATATCTACTCACCTTGAATGGGAAGAAAATTGGAAACCAAGAGATCATGTCCTTACTCTTCTGATCTATCCTCTCTGGATGGATGCTGATCTCAACTTTCTTGCCCTTGTCTGCCTCGGTTTGGGACTCGTAAAGAGTAGACTCAAAATATCCCGCCAAGCCGTGAGTGACACCGCGAGTGCGGCAGACAAAGGTTAGGTGACAAAACCTTGAGTTGTGGTCATTGGCGCCGGCGGCACCAGCCATGCTTCCACCGCCACCCCCTACAACCCCCCCTGAACGTCTTGCCTTGATTGCCTCGCTAGTTGACTCAGGGACAGGGTGAGAAAACTCCCATGTTTGCTGGAATCTATGGTGTCCAGGAACTCGCTGAGAAATGAAGTCCAATGCAAACAATCTGACTACCCAAGGAGTATCAAAGGCTGTGGGGTCAGTCTGAGATCTCACGAAAATATCAGCGTGGATCTTCGGCGTGGAGATGGGGCTTATGTGCGCCGTGTAGGAGCTCGGAATGGAAATTCCATATGGTTTCGATATGAGATGCTGGATACCATCCAAGCATTCCGGGGACAGCTCATTATCACCAAAGGATCCAAGCAGCTCAGAGATGAGGATGTCGACCTTGCCGTAAACTGGACCTGTTTCGGGAGATTCGGAGATGACGGGACCCTTCCAAGCTCGCATATCAGTTTTAATCACGTTAACTTTACCGCCCCATACCATCTGGTTCTGGCGAAGGAGGTATACGTATGCGTTAGGGTTCTTCTCCACCGCCCAAACCTCCACTGCTACGCCGGTGCTTTCCGCTGCCTTTAGAGCTCTTGTTACCAGAGGGCCTCGACCAGAACCCGCCACAGCCAAGACGACAACCCCTTCCTTTGACGTAGGTCGGTTCAACTCCTTCCATTCCTTTAATGCTTCCGCAATTGCAAGTTCGTACTGATTATACTTGACCGGATCGCCTTCAAAAACCTCATAAGTGGCCGACTCAAGATTGTCAGAGAGAGGTTGCAGGGGAGACTGAAGCCAGTCTTGGAAGCTGGTCAAAATGGGTGTCTCAAGTATTGAGAAAGGCGGCTGTTGTGACTCGAGCCATCTTAAATACTCAGCATGGGCGTTGGATCGATTTTTGGGGTTATGGGTAGTGGTAGCCTGGGCTTCAGCCAGCGTTGGGAAATCAGCCTCTGTTAATGGCGCATTTTCTTTCGATGAAGAGGACTGGTTATCTTTGATGTGTGACATATCCGGTCCAACATCGCATAGAAGGAACCACGGCGCCGATTTCAAGCGCATGTACGAGAATATCATTGCTTGGTGATGCTTGGATAAACTAGGATACCCAGACTTATTGGTTTGGAAAGATTCGGGACCAAACGTCAGATAATGCAGAGGCTCTGCAAACCATCGGTTCTGGAGATCCTTCTCTGGCATGACCTTTGGTACTTTCAATGCTGTATCATGTTAGATGATGCTATTGAGATCCTCCCAAGATAACGTTGACTTACCAACGAAGAGTCTCATGTTATACCTGCAAACTGAACGGATGTGGTTCCATGAATCCCAACTGGTGAAGATATCAACCTCTCCGGTTGAGGTCTCAGTGCTTTGCTGTTGAAGAGACGAAAGAGTCTCGACTGGAGCGATATTAGGCTCACGATACATGGGCAAGTGTATCAAGAAGGTCAAGCCACTGCCAATAGTCAGTGCCTCCTGGACAGCTCGGGCGTATTGTGCAAGTCCCTGGTTTCCTCCATTCTTGGAGGCATCATGAGCAGGTCCAAGCATAATGATGCTCTTAACTCCGCAAAAGCTAGCATAGTTGATCTCAAGATTCAATACCTGCCGAGAGATATTTGAGATGACGGGGTTAGTTGAGCACAGATCTATCCAAGGGCTTATACAGGCAGTGTACGTATTGACCGCAGCGCTGGGGAATACACTTGTGTCCTCTGGCGTCAGTGGCAGAAGAATGGGATCAGCGCGAGTGGCAGTGAAATCGCTGGTGGCCTTTTCGCCATTCCTCTCCAGACTTTCCAGGTGGTCAGAAACAACTTTGAATACCCTAGATTTGAAATGGCTGTTGGTGATTGGTGTTGTGACGAAGCTAAACTATCAGAAATATCAGCATTCAGTCATGGATGAATTGGTCAGGGCTCACTTACACCCTGGTTTAGGATATGACCGTATTGGAGGTCAGTAAGGGGGGAATCTCTCTTTGAATCATGTTGTCCAAGTTGAAAAACAGGCCATTGTGGTGAATAGTCATCCGACATGGAGAATCCAGAAGCCATGTTCGATGGCAAGGTTGATGGTCAACCCGACTCTCACCCTAGACAAAAATCAGCGCTCCTGCGTGGTGATGTCTTTAATCTTATCCCTTAATACTGTGTACCTCTATAAATAGATGCTTCCGTAAATTTTATGGAATGATGGATATGCAAGAAAAAGGCCTTTTATCACAGATTCTTCCTCGTCCCTTTGTTAGCGACTGTGGTTTTCGCTTGTGGATGAAGGAAAGGTGCGCTCACCTCTGAGTGCTCAGCGCAAGAAACGACCATTATTTTCGGTGGGAGAACAGGGCAGCATCACCACAGTGCGGGTAATATAGGTTGACGACATTGCTACACCTGATGTATAGGTATTTAGTCTCGCTTTTTGGGAGCTTCACATCACTGAATACCCATCAATCAATAACCCACCAAGTCGGAATTATATCATATCCTTTAGATGACAAATTATCAATTGTTTTTGCTCCTATTGGTGACTTGCATCGACAGTACGATTTACGGTGATCATCAAACATTCGCACGGTGACCCCAAATTCTCTTATCGATTAAACTTGCATTCCCGTCCCGCCAAAATTTTCTGAAGGGCAACGGCGAACCAGATGCTTCAGCGATAGCCTCCCGTTGCGCGCCAGCCCACCATCGTCCCCCAACATGAGTGACTACAAGTCCGGCAAGAGGTCCAGTGCGGACTCTGACGATTCGTCGAATAAGAAGATGAAGACGGAGGATCGCAAGAATCCCTACTTGGCGCATATGTACCAGGATGAAGAGAATGGCGAGGAACCGTCTGCGAACTCGCCTCTGGCCGGCATGAGGCGCCGTCAGACCACTGCCGTGCAGGCTTCAAAGGCGGAGGACTCGACACACAATCCATTCACCGGAAAGGAGCATTCGCAAAAGTATTTCCAGATTCTCCAAACGAGGAGAGATCTCCCAGTCCACAAGCAGAGGTAAGCATGGTCTCGGCGGCGCATTTGTTTGGTTTTGTTCTTGGGTGGGGATGAAAAATAACTGACCGCTGGTGCCAGGCAAGAATTTCTTGACAAGTATCATTCAACTCAGATTCTCGTCTTCGTCGGTGAGACTGGTTCCGGAAAGACCACCCAGATCCCTCAATACGTCGTATACGATGAGCTACCGAAAATCACCGGCAAGCTTATCGCGTGTACCCAGCCGCGTCGAGTTGCCGCCATGTCCGTTGCCCAGCGTGTCGCCGACGAGATGGATGTCAGACTAGGCGAGGAAGTCGGTTACAGCATTCGTTTCGAGGACAAGACGGGCCCCAATACGATGCTCAAATACATGACGGATGGTATGCTTCTCCGTGAAGCCATGCACGACCACGAAATGTCACGCTACAGTTGCATTATTCTCGACGAAGCCCACGAAAGAACGCTTGCGACGGATATCCTCATGGCTCTTTTGAAGCAGATTGCGGAGAGGCGAAGTGATTTGAAAATCATCATCATGTCCGCCACCCTTGATGCCCAGAAATTCCAGAGATATTTCAACAATGCTCCATTGCTTGCTGTTCCTGGACGAACTCACCCCGTCGAGATTTTCTACACCCCAGAGCCCGAGAGGGATTACGTGGAGGCAGCTATTCGAACCGTCCTCCAGATCCATGCCTCAGAGCCGGAGGGTGATATTTTGCTCTTCCTCACGGGTGAAGACGAAATTGAGGATGCCTGCAGAAAAATCAGTCTCGAAGCCGACGAGTTAACGCGCGAAGTTGATGCTGGTCCGCTGGCTGTATATCCCCTCTACGGTACCCTGCCACCTCACCAACAGCAGCGGATTTTCGACAAGGCACCCGCACCCCTGAGGAAAGGTGGACGTCCCGGAAGAAAGGTTATTATATCGACAAACATTGCCGAAACAAGTTTGACCATCGATGGTATCGTCTACGTAGTGGACCCCGGTTTCAGCAAACAAAAGATTTACAACCCAAGAATCAGGGTCGAGTCACTGCTCGTCTCGCCCATCTCCAAGGCCTCAGCCCAACAGCGAGCTGGTCGTGCCGGTCGTACAAAGCCCGGTAAATGCTTCAGATTGTATACAGAAAAGGCCTTCAAAAAGGAACTCATCGAGCAGACGTACCCGGAGATTCTGCGTTCCAACCTTGCCAACACCGTCCTGGAGCTGAAGAAGCTCGGAGTCCAGGACCTGGTGCATTTCGACCTCATGGACCCTCCCGCCCCCGAGACTATGATGAGGGCTTTGGAGGAGCTCAACTTTCTTGCCTGCCTTGATGACGACGGCGAATTGACCACCCTCGGTGGTCTTGCCTCCGAGTTCCCGCTCGACCCAGCGTTGGCCGTCATGCTCATCTCCTCACCCGAGTTCTACTGCTCAAACGAAATCCTCTCGATTACATCCCTCCTATCTGTTCCGCAAATCTTCTTGCGGCCGGCCAACAACCGTAAGCGTGCTGACGAAATGAAGGCGCACTTCAGCCACCCAGACGGCGATCACCTCACGTTGCTCAACGCCTATCACGCCTTCAAGGGCCAGGAGACCTCGGATCCCGATGGCGTTAAGCAATGGTGTCACGAACACTTTTTGTCGTTCCGACATCTCTCCAGTGCGGACAGTGTTCGCGCCCAGCTGAAGAGAATTATGGAAACACATGAGCTTGAGCTGATCTCTACGCCTTTCGAGGACAAGAATTACTACACCAATATTCGTAGAGCGTTGGTTGCCGGTTTCTTCATGCAGGTTGCCATGAAGGAGAGCTCCGGCAAGATCTATCGCACTGTGAAGGACGAGCAGGGTGTCCTGATACATCCCTCAACCGTCCTTCGCACAGAGTACGATTTCGTCGTGTACAATGAATTTGTACTTACATCGAAGCAATACGTCCGGACATGCACAGGTATCCGTCCGGAATGGTTATTGGTATGTCACCACACGCCCCCTCCTACTTTGTTTCCCCCCTTTTGTTCTTTATTATTCCGTCAATTATCAAGACATGCTAATCGCGGCCCACAGGAAATTGCTCCGGTGTACTACGACCTCGACAGCTTCGAGCAAGGAGATATTAAGAGGGCGCTGGCTAGGGCAGCAGAGAAGAAGCGGAGGAAAGAGGCGATGAAGGCTGGAAGGTGATTTCTGCGTGGGACGACATATCTAGAACATGCCGTGTGCCCCCAAAAAACCGCAGTGTTGATTTCGGAAGAACAAATTGATCTCGTCATCCAACACAAGTCATGCTAGTAAAAAAAGAAAGAAAAAAGCTTGTTGTATTCGGCCCTCCCTTGTTTCGGCGATTTCCCGGTTTTCCTTTGTCATCGAAAGCCACAAGTCGCTTGACAGCTCATCATCTGCTCGATGGAGGGAATAAACAAAAGAAAAAGGGAATAATTATCCTTCTCATCGGCCAAATTGTTTCCGCCCAGGTTTGTGAGACCGTGATGGAGTTTGGGGGCGGACTTTGAGCGGAGGGCAGATGATTAGTTTTTCGCGTTTTCCCCACACCGCCAAAGAAAAGGGGGGGCAGAAAGAAGGGAGAAAGAAAAGAAGAAAAAAAAAAAAGGCATGACTCTGTATACCTTGGCTTGAAAAGATGGCGTTTTGCTTTGGACCACTTAGATTTAGAGGCGGGACTTGATTTGAGCATACCGCTGAAGAGGATCGCAACATCTGCTGCCATGAGCCACAACACCCAATGAAGGCATTCGTTTAAAAAGCGTGGCGCCCTTGACCAGCTGAAAAAAAGTGATCATCGTTCGATAAACCCATGTCTTCCTTCTTTTCTTCTTCTTTTTTTCTTCTCTGACAAACCAGCAAAGCAAGGGGTTTCTTTCGAAGCCACTCACTCGGTGGGGGTTCTAGCTGGGCTTATCATCAACTATTGTCCCCTCAGCGGCCTGAACTAATCGAAAAATAGAATAGAAAGGAAAATGCGATTCGACGAGCTAAGCGAGGTCTTTCCGTAGAAAGAAATATACCATTCTTGATATAGGGCCATCATATCTTATCATATTGTACCATATCATTGCTCCCCGCCGGGCGCCCACTGCTCTCTTTCTCGCACTCTTTCTCTCTCATCTGACTGTCGAAGTTTCGATATTAGCCCCCAGCAGGTATTATGCTGATCCTGACCCAGCTGCCGGGAGGTTGGGACAGCCGTAGTGTCATTCGTTGGAATCTACCCGAATACATACCCGCACCGCCAGGGTGGGGCGGGCCAAGGCAAGCCATTCTTATTCTTTATTTTCTTTTTGGGCTTGCATCATTGCCGTGAGGTCGCACCGCAGAGCCCAGGTGTCTCACGGAACGGTGGCTCCGGGGCGGCCGGAAGGGCAGGGCAAAGACAGGTCCAAGGTCCCGGCCGGGGCCCATGCTCCGGGATGGGATGCAGGCCGTAGTATGGCATGTGGCGCCGTCCATTTTCTGCATGTTGGCTGATCCAAAGAAGGAAAAAAAAGGAAAAAAAGGTATTAGGCCTTCGTCGTATAAGTTACAAATTACGGCTAGTTGTCGAATGGGGTAAAGGCAAATTCAGCAACAGCGGCCGTTGAAGCGGGCTTGGCAGGGGGCGCGTGTGGCGGCAGACAGTCCCTAAACGGCCATGTCGCACAAACCGTGCATACTTTGCTGTCTTTGATATGCGGTTAACACCGCATGAGATTGCAACGCCCGAATTGGAAGCAAATGAGATGCACGATAACTTCTTGTTGAGAATCATGGGGCCCCGTTACATCGAATCCCGCCGAGCTGATGAAGATGACTTCCTCTTTCTCCATGTTGTAGTCGCGCAGACTTGCCGTAACCATGCCGCCAACAGCCTACAACAACCGGTCCCACAGTTCTTACTGGTCCGTTCGGTTCTTATTCCCATTCCATTAGATCCTTGATCGTGGTCCTTCCTATATCGACACCATCTCATCTCATTCCCACGCTGAGAAATATTGAGCTCAGACTCATAGATTATCCGGGTTTCCCCGGCCGCGGCCGTCGTCGTCAGTGAAGAGAGCAAAAGGATGAATTGATTGAAGCAGTGTAAGCTGCCTGCCGGCGCACTTGGGAGTCCTATATCTGACATGGCTGTGGGGGTTATCCAATCGGCGCGAGTCAATCTTGACCATAAAAACAATATAAGGCTAATATCCTAAAAATAGGGGCAATCATAAAAGAATGATTGACCGTTATAGTAGACTGACTGCGGGAGAGAATTAAGGTTGCAAAGAGGTAACGGCGATGGCCGACTTGCATTCTCAATTTGGACCAGAATGGGGCCCTCATAATTTCTCGAAACCACATGGAAACGTTAGCATTGTCCATATTTCTCCGCAGGGGTCTTTGCTTGCTTACTCCCCTACCCCCGAATCATAAAGCCCGAGAATGACGACGGAGTGGGTTGAAACAAGCTCAGATGTCGCAGGCCCCCCCCCCCCCCTTCCCCCCCTTCACCCTCCCTGCGCCTACCCCAAAAAAGCTCCTGATTTCTGAACAGATGATATGGTTCATACTCTTCGTTTATCGAATATGTACGAGTAGGGCTTTCTTGCATGTGACACCTTGTCTAGGAGTAATCATTGGTTGAGGCAATGTAGGGCTTACTTAACCCATGCCTGTGGAAGCCTGACGGGACACCAAATATGGACAACAGTCATCCAACATATCATGACGTCTTTGAAACAGACTTCAGTCAAAGCAATAGAAGTGTGACATGATCAGAGTGGCAGTAGAGTTTTGACAAGCTACCATTTCTATGTCTCGCCGAACCCGGCTCTCCTCGTGGCGGGGCCGTGTATCAGAACCGGTTTTGTCTAGGGTTGCGCGGATGCAGACCTGTCACCCGGATTCGACACCGGTAGGTGGAAATGTCTAAGCAAGGATTGCCGGGAAGCCAACGGTTCGTCCGTTCGTACGATGCGTAGCCACAAGGCAAAACACGGTTTCCCCCACAAAAAGCTCCGAGCATGACCATGTCATGTACATATCACGATCCCCCTTCCATTTACTCAGGTGCTGCCTTGTCACGATCCCGCCTATCAATCGAGACAGGTCGTATTGCAACCCCAGTTATGGGCAGCCGTGCACGACATAATGTCTTATTCAGCTTGCACTGACTCGCTGGGATCGTGCCTATCAGTATGCATGGATGGTAGGCATGCATTTGCAATGTGTGCGTGTGGCTGGTCTCCAACTGCCAAGTGAGGTGAACCGCGCTGAACTGAATACCGGTTTCTGCAATCTGCAACATGCAGGCGTCAGTATTAGGCTATCCAATGATTCCATTACTTGTACCCCCAAGTCACGCCCATGGAACAGGGGTTGTATCAACGTGTGTGGTGTAGGGTTCGGAGTGTCTTCTTATTTGATCATTCGCCGTGCGATGTACGTTATTGCCCAACTGCCTCAGACATTGCGAGCCGTCTCCGAGACCTTATGTCACTGGCATCACTCCATAGAGCAGCGGCTCAGGCGGCCCGAGAGCGGCAGCCCATGGTAGACATTGGCGTAAGGTATGCTTCTTCCACCACGCGCTGTGTAAGTTCGCGGAACGGCTCGCTGTAACCTTACTGATGTGAAAAGTCCCCAAATAGAATGTGCTCGGAGCGACGGAGCAACGGAGTCCGGTGCTATGTATGCTATTTATGCAAGATAGGAGTGGCGCTTTGCTGGGTCATCCATCCATAAGTCCCTCCGTTACACCATCTCCCGCAAGAAAAGAGCAAAAGTCCTATGCCGTTGTTGGCTCTGCGGATCCGGGCCATCCCGTTTGATTTCACTTTCCCTCGGTATATAGACCTGAAGTATCGGCGTTGTTCCGATTCCTTTCAGCCTCATGTTGTCCGTGTGCTAAGTGTAGGCCACGGGCTCAACGGGGAGGGGGGTGTAAAGACCAAAACACATTGTATGTAGCACAAAGTCTTTCTGGCTGGAAGTAGGTGTATGGGGCAGTAATATGGTGTGCGCGAACCATATTACGCCAGGGTATTCCATGCCACTTGAATTGATTGCAGCACCCATGTCGTAATGCACCTCTATATGCACCTGGAGGGCCAACAAACAGTGCAACCATTTCGATATCGATGAGGACTGTGAGCCCCAGTCATGAAACATTGAACTCTACATTGGTTACTTGTTACATGCCGACAAGTACGCGTCGGCATTGTGTGGGGTTGTAAAAGCTTAGTCCTTGCTGTTTCGATCTGTCTATTTGCCGTCGATGTCTAGATTTGCTCTCCGTCGGGTTTAATAGTATGCCAAATCTGTGATTGACGGTGTTACATACTATAATGGTAGTTGAACCTGTTGTTGTGTGCCCTGTCATTCAAGGGCAGGGATTTGTCAAGGGTCTTGTGTGCATTTTGAAGTAGAACATGAGCCACACCCTCGACATGACCCGATCCTTGTCGCTACCTTTTGAGAATTGCACTTCGCAGGAGCCTTAACACCAGGTTCATAGACAAGCTCTGCGCATGCAGCCCAGGGTGTTGGTTTTTTTTTTTTTAATCGCATCCAGGGGATTTGCTTGATGTTGCGGCAAAATAGATGACCGGGGGGTCTGAAAAGTGGTCCACACTTCTGCCTTCTATAGCTTGAGCCTTATAATTATAAGACGGATGCTTTCCCAAAGCCCCGATATATAAAGTGTTGTGACATCCCCCTTTGCCTCTCAATTTCGAGCAGCATCATCAAACTCCCACCGGTCAGCCGAGGTCTTGTTACAATTCTTTGGCCTTTCTGTGTCTCATCACACAACCTTGCCATCCCCTCTTCATTTTGAACATTCATACAAACATTCCCTCCTCTTGACATCATGAGTGGAAGTGGCGGTTTCTACAAATATCGTTGCAAGAACTTCTACTCGCACAATTGCCCAAACTGGGTTTGGGTGAATAATTCTCCTTGTGCGACATGCATTGTAAGTCAGGCTTGTTGGAGGCAGCCTTTTGTGCTTGATCCTGGTGATTCCGTGGTTGACAAGATATCTAGGCCGAAGGTAAAGACAACGAAGCAGACATGTTACCAGCTTGGACGTCTTCCAAGGATATCGTTGTGCCTCGCGTTAGAAATGGAGTCCTTCAATACACGCTGATGGAAATTGTTGCATCAACCGAACCCGGCGAGGGTTGGACTCTCCGGGATAAGGACATCAGCAGTCGACCGCCGCCTTCGCTTCCAGTGACAAGCGCTATGCCAGGATCACATGGAATTGTGTCAGAATGGCATTGATGATGGTGAGAAGCCGATAAGCCAGAAAGGCCGCGGCCTTTCTTCTAAATCTGGCATACATCCACGCTGCATCAGAGGCTGCAACTAGGCATAAGCTGGGCTTAGCTTGGTTCCTCCGACCCAGCAGCCGCACTCGTTTTTTTGGGGGGCAAAGGCCCGGAGAATTATGGTCAGGAAAAGGGATAGAACAGGAAAATAAGGGGTCTCTTTGGGTTTCATGGTTATAAAAAAAAAGAGGGAAAGGATGGGATGGGATGGAGGGGGCTCAATGGCTCAAGCAAATTTCCGCCACTTTGGCACATCACGCCCCGGTTGTTGGCTGGACTCTATTAAAGGGAATGATTGATGGTCCGATGATGAAACTCGATGAGGTTTTTATGGGTGGATACAAGGGCTCCAGCATAAGAGCCGCTTGGTAGAGGAGGGCCCTTTTCCTGGTCTTGCATGCAAGGAATGGGCCAGGGTCAGGGTAAAGGAGGGAAATCGTGTGTTTTGCATGTTTTGTTTTTATCGTTCACCGGTGTACTAGGTAGAGATCTCTTCGTCTGTCATTACCAAAACAAGGAAACGTTATTCGGCCGAAACTCCTGTCTGATTTTGTTTTAGCACTCCTGCAGTGACGATTTCGCTTGCATTGGTGTTCGCAGTTTGCACGAACAAAGCCAACCAAACGGGGACGGTTACCTGGTAGCTGTTCCAACTCTGATAATTGGGGGGGGGGGGTTTCTTCCGTCCCTTTCTCAGGGAGAGAGAGGCAGGGTATAGCCTTGTTTCAGCTAGCAAGTCGGGTTCTTTGCCGTCATCAAACCAAACTAGGTATTCGAGGGTGGGAGTCAATGCTGTCGTGCGCCCTCCTAAAGCAGTTGGGGGTTGGTGTGAAAAGTAATAGTGGATTGTGGGTTGATTGTGGATTGTGGGATTGTGGATGTCATGAATGTCATGGATGAGGAAGAACTGGGTGAGGTGGGGAACGCCACAGGGACCACATTGGGGCATGTTTCGCTTAGTCATTGCATGCATTAGGCAATCAGCCCTTTCGGCTGTTGACAGAGGAAAAGAAGGGGAGTCATCGTTCATTCGGGAACCCGATTGCACCTTCAAGCTCACAAGTCAATGATTACCCAAGCGACTCACGTGCCAGAAGGCGAGCGGCAATGGATCTGAATCAATAGATCCTAAGTCATAGTGCCTTAGCGTGAATGAATCATACAGCATCATTTTAGACGTCAAATGGAGATAAGATGGCAAAGAGGAGAGCAAGTGAGACAGAGGGGAGGGGGGAGGGAGAAGAAACAGAGACAAACAAAGAGAGACAAACAAAGAGAGAGAGGGAAAGAGAGAGAGAAAGAGAAAAAAAGCTTGACCTCGTACGAGCGAGCCATGGGTCAAGAAACATTTCCAGGGCCCTCACTCTTCCAACCCCTGTGCCCTCCCAGAACGCTGGGTACACCAACACGACATTCCTTCAAGGTAAGGCAAGGCATTTGCTCATTTCCCCCCCAGGGCAGTGCCTTATTTCTATACTAAGCCAAGCCAAGACTAACACAGAATACAGAACACGGGGCTATCAATCGCTTAGGGAGGTCGCCAAGAAGGCTGACAGAAACTAAGACCCCTTGAGCCCTACGCCAGAAGACTTCCCTTCCTCATCCAGAACCTTTCGAGACAAAGTCGAGAGGAGTCCAATCTCCACCACCCACCGTGATGAGCGTGCAATCGAGGAGGACCGTTTCTTTCTTTGTGGGGCGATCAACAGCGCCAGCCAAAAAAAAAAAAAAAAAAAAAAAACCGTTGAGAATGTTCTATGCCTTGGTCGAGTAGCCATGGGGCCTTGGACGCTCCACTGTTTGATTCAGCATTAATAACCAGGGCCGCAGCCAAACTTCCTCTTTTGCCGCACCTAGAGATATCGTCGGCTTTGTGGGCAAAACTATTTTTGCGTCGCATCGTTGAAAAATTTTCTGTCTGCATCGGGATTTTTTTTCTTAGTTCTTCTTCAGCACTACTAACCTATACCGCCGAGGAATCCCTGGACTATATCATTGTCCTCGCTGTTGCGTCATCTTTTTGTTGTTCCGTTTGTAGACTAATATGCCGGTTGCTTATACTGGTGGTGGTGGTGGTGGTGGTGGTGGGCATGTTTCACTCTTCGGCTTCGCTCTTCAAGGTTTTCCGTCTTCTCCGACGACAATCGTAATCTCCTGCAATTTGAACCAGCCTCTGCATACACATTATTGGAGAGAGTGCTGTGTTCGCATCAGGACTATTGCTTTCTACCTAGGTACTTGATTTTGCATTAGGTAGATGTGCCAGACAAACGGAGGCGCATGCAACTGCCGAAATAGCCTGGCAGGTTGTATTTCATCTATGCAACACCATCCTTCTTACACACACACCACGCAGCCTTGACTGCGATGCATGATAGTTTTGCGGAAAACGGATAACTATGCTCGCCTTTTATTTCTTTTTAGCCGCCTGCAATCAGATATCCGCCATTCGTCAGGTTTCAGCTTCATTCGCGTATCAAGATATCGAGGTAGCATTTCCGACTCTACATGTGAATCACGTCACAAGCATCCAGTCAACACCGGGGCAGATTGCTTGCCTGGTCCAGAAACTAATCATCATGCTTTATCTGATCATGACAACCCTCCAATTGCTTGAGCATGCATATATCCACACGCGGAAACCCCGCATCACTAAGTCTCACCGATGAACTTTTGTCTTAGGTGCGGAAGTTAGCCCAAATGCCCTGTCCGCCTCAAGGCCGCGAGAATGCAGAGTGAGAGAGAGACGCATCAAAAGATAATGTGTGGCGGTCAAGCTGGTCAGCCCCATTGGACCTGTCCTCTAGACAACCTCTGTAAATCAGTCTAAGAGCCGTTCAACATATGCGGTGATGTAATGACATGCTAATGTGATACTAATGGGAGTGCAGATGAAGGACGAATGCCGGTTAGCTAACAAAGTGCCAGGCATATTCTCCCGAGGCACCACCGACAATACAAGTAAGGCGTGAAGATCTTCCCTGTTGTTAACGAAAAGCAGAAAACTTTTTCAACTTCTAGACCTTCATGTCGTGATCTTCCTGTCCATACTCGGGTGAGATAGGGGTTAGTTGCCTTATCAAACTTCTTCCTAAGCTGTGCCCCTGAGGCGCCCCTGAAAGTTCTCCAATGCTACCTTGATATCGCTTGCCTGATGTGATTCTCAGAAAGGGTAGAGGATACGTAATCCATATGCAGAATATAGCTGGGTCCACCGCTCTATCTTGAGTTCAACCTCCAACCGTTCCAATGTGGCATGTGAGCTCCGCCGCCCCATGCGAAAACGCTGAAACCCGATGTTCTCGAGCTTTGGGCGTAGGCCGGTTCGGCCTTACCGAGGTCTCGGATACAGCTATTTTGGATTTGTTGAGTAAATGTCGGGCAATTTCTTGGGTCCAGAGGGGTGCTGGCCATTCGGTGACGATGTGTCCGCAAGTTCTAATCACTCTACGGCCCCGCCTACGACCATAGCAAATTTCTGCGAGCCGTAGCTTCAATACGGCGTTGGTTACGGCGAGAATACCGTTTTAGGGAGCCCTGGAATCTATCTCTCTTTAGGCTATCCTTGGTTGCCCAAGGAGTGTCACTCTGAAAGCAGGGGTCCCGGCCAGTCGAGAGCGTTACAATTTTTCGCAAACAAGTCGGCAATCGTTTCCATGAGTCGTATACTATCTTCCCATGGAAATAAAACAACGCAATAAACATCAATCAAGCCTGGCAGACAAGGGAGAAGCCAAGTGGAGTTGGCATGCCGCCTCTGATGTTCCAGCTCATGGCTGCTTACTGGCATGCTGATCCTACGCCACCAAAGAGACACGTTAAGACGCTCTTTAAGATGTTCCCTAAGACGCTCTTGGGATGGGTTCATCAAGTACCTTTGGGGTAGAGTGTATGGTAGAGGATAGGTTTGCGAGCCCCCATCTGCTGGACTATTTACCTCATCGCCGAAGAGACTTGGGACCATCGGGCTGCCTGGCAGGGCCTGGAAGGCTCGGCACACATGGTACTCCTGAGTGGAAAACTTTTTTTCAACCTGTAGTAGAAATGAGTGCATTTCAAATGCAAGAAAAGCGGGAACAGCGCGTATTAATATAACATATGCATGTAAGTCAACAGCCTAGAAGATGCAACTGTACCCACTGAGACAGAGCTGCTCCAACCGTGAGTGAAACTATTTGGCGTTAACATAAGATGAAAGGCGACCTTACTGTCAATAAGTCAGTGCAGATGAACTGAACAGTGGAGGCTATTACCTTGCCCTCTCTCCATAGGAGAAAGACATCCTTGCTGACGATGACCCCTGATACAGCTCGTTAGGTGTGAGATTCAGCGGGCGGCATCGTACTTGCAGGTCCTCATCGGTGCCCAATCGTCCATCAAGCACAGAGCCCATGTTCTCAGCACTTGTTCCTTGTCTAAATCAATTCAGTGATTACCCCAAGGCACTCCTGGTCCCCCAGTTGCACCTTGATGCTGGCTTCCAAATAGGCTATACGTTAATGAGTTTTCTCCACGTCCTCCAAAAGTAATCAAACGAGGAGACACTCGATGATGAACAAGCGTATCGGGACCAAAGAAGACTGGTCAAAGCGGTAATGTGTGGGATCAATCCGATCAATCATGGTGGTAGACAGGCCAGCCGTCCCAACAGGCCTCGCAAAGACCACATCTCCACACCTGATCTACAGCCCTCGCATCATAAGGCTGGCTCCTGACATGCATGTAATTGCTGACATTCGCAATTTGCGGCAACATGATGGCGGCAAGTATAAGCGAGAGAGAGAGAGAACGAAGAGCAACGTGATAAGAGAGAAAGAGAGAAAAGGGAAAATCGATGAATGCAACTTCAGAGTCAGTTGAAGGGATACAATATGTGTCAAGGTCCAAAGTATAGCAAGTGTACTGGAACCGGCCACCCCGCGCAGCTCCCATTTTTGCTCTTGGGCAATAATTCATGCATATATGTGCGCTTGTAAGATGCAACGCTTTCTCCTATCCAAGATTCTGGCGCATCATACTCAGTCAAATTCTTACCTGTGCTTTGATGCGTCAGCGGTTTATAATCAAGAGATTGAGGGGAAGTACGAACAACTCTTCCGCTCTAAACGGATCTTGAGCAATAACCAATAAGCATAACGGAGAATCACGACAAGTCACTGTGATGCAGGCATTCGTAAGAACCAATTTGTATTATTATCACTATAGTAAGAGTCATGCAGCAATCTACGGGCATCATTAACTAAGAAATCTACGGGAGTCGGAAATGAAGATATATGATGAGCCGTGATCGAACGGGATAATAAGACCTGCCAAGTAAGTTAGCGATTGTCTTACAAAGAGTAGAAGGGTAGTGAGACTTATCCCCAGAACCGGCGGGGGGTTGTCCTCCAGCCATTTCTGGTAAGAAGACAACCAGGACTGCCTTCCAACAAAGGGCCTGTCCTTAAAATCCAATATGAGCACCACCAGGGATGCCGACAAGGCCGCAGAATCAGCTCGTGGTCAAACTGGTGACTAAATCGGACAAGTACGAAACTTTGACTCCAACTCGAGATGGGTCCCAATTCAGCAGCCAACCCAAACAAGAACTGAATCCAGCGGTGGCCAACGAAAGCCAATGCCAGAGATAATCGCTCCAAACCAAACCCGTAAAGTACTCGTTACCTTCTCTGAAACATATGGTCCGAAATCGGCGCAACAAATCGCAATCCTGAATTCATCTGAGTGCAAGCTAGTGAAGCTCCTTCTGTTTGTCCTGCACTGCCAACAAGGACTTGTTTTTGTTTCCTCTCCATGACTCCGAAGAGCATAAACAGGGAGGGCATTACCACACGGACAAAATACATCCATAAAAACCGTGTTATCATCTCGCCTGATGACAGAGCGAGGAAAGTGCCGAGACCGAGACGGAACTCAGCGAGGGACTGGCGTCCATTCTTGATCGGGGGGCAGAGCCCACGACAGAAGGCTAATGCGCCTGGTCAGACCAGATACAACTGCATCACACACCGGTGGCTAATGCTATGGTGAGGCCTCAGGAGCCGGGCAGAATAAACAGCATATTCCACGTTGCAGTTGCTATTGACGGACGCAGCAAATGACAAGTTTGAGAGTATCCGAGAGCATATCTCGAGGGGCGTGCTTGATCAAGCGCTAGCATTTCTGTATGTAACCAGTAGTTCTCACAACATCGCCCTTAGGACGTGCTTCCGGCAAGGCACTGTCCGGTACACCCGTTGGGTATTTCGAAATGCCGCGACCTGACAGTATGTAGCCATGTCCGTGCTCAAACTCTCTCATCTTGCAAATTGCTTAGAGGCATAGAAGCCACCAGATCAAGTCGCGCCAAAGGCAACCAGCAACAGATATTTATAAATGCCAACAGCACCACTGAGACGGCCTATTCTTGACCAATGTACTACCCAGTAGAAGGGCCGACGAGCGTCCTCGGGGGATCTTACTGCTTACCCATACGGGACTCATGGCTTCTTCATCTCACGCACCAAGAGGTGTCTGGGTTGTTCTCCCCACTATTCCGTCAACACGATACTCTCTCAGCCAGCGATCCACTTTTGCAGCGGGGCCAACATCGAGAAAATCGGAAGACATAAAAAGCAGCTTGAACGACAGAGCGCAATACTAAAACCAGATATATGAGTAGGGTTAAGTTCCGAAACTCGTTCCCCCGGCTAGGCTTGGCTATCTAGTAACCGATAACAAAGCCCACAATAAATCCAACTGCAGCAAACAACGATAACCTGTTACAGGCTCGGGGCGGCATATTGTGGGCTGACAAGCCTTAGAGGGGGGTCTGCAATAGACATTCCTTGAGAGGAAAACGAGGATCGGGGACTGTATGGGAGGCGACGTGCATTTGAAGGGCGTTGCTCTTGGAGAGCAACGAAGGAGCTTCAGCATAACTCACAGGAAGAGATTCACGGATAGGAACTCGTGCAAAATCGACATTGGGATCGGATATCAAATGATCTCCAGTAACGAATCGGGGAACTGGTGGCTTCCAAGGTGGTTTGGGTGGTTTGGTGAATGTGAGGGAGCTATCAACAAGGTGAGACGCGACGGTTCTTTGTAGCTCGAGATCGATTGTGCACGGACCAGTTATTTGGGACGCGGATACACGTGACCGCGTTTCTACAGTGTAATTCGTCACATACTACTGTGCACTGTCCTAAAGCCACCACCACCACCACCACGAAGAGGTGGCTTGGGATATCAAGTTAACCTAGAGGGGAGGTTGTTAAGCTGAAAGAGTCGCCATTCTACTCATAACTTTATGATGGAAGACTCTTCAAATTCCGATAAGCCCCAGCCGAAGCTTCTGGAATCAATAATAGAGGCTGCCAAGAATGCATTCAACCCATCAGTCGATGCCACAAGCCGAGAATCTGGGTTGCAGACATACAATGAGCTGATAGAAAGGTAGGTACTCTTGAAATGAGCCTATTATTATGAAGTCTGACATCTATTCAGAACACAGACATGGATTCTTCTCCATGCGCTGAATGCGCTCATAAAACCAAATGTACTTCCTCCCTGGCTGAGAACGCCACTCATGCAGACCCTTACACTGCTGCCACTGCGACCAGACGGTGTAAGGGGAACCATGGAATTTGTATTTGCCGTCCACCCCAGCAACAGTGGTCAACCAGCGGACACAAGCAGTCGTGAAAAGGAGGGCGCTGCTATAACTCACGAAGCAGTTGCTGTTGCGACTAAATTGCTGTCTTCTGTACCATCTTCTATGAGCCCCGAAGAATGGTTTCAAGGCATCTCGAAGCAGTTATTTGCACTTCTGGATGGTGAAGCGGGAACAGATGTCGCCAGGACAGCAGCCCAAGTTGTAGGCTTCGGCATACTCGGAAAGAAGCAATTCGGGGCCCCAGGTAAAAATAATCTTACTCTCTACATAAAACCGAGATATTGATGGAACCTAGGTACACCCGGTTGGAATGCTTTCGTTCAACCACTACTGGAGGCTGTGAATCCTTCGATTAAAACGGCACTGGAAGATGACTTAATCAAGAAAGAAGATGACACCGAAATTATCAACCTGAATAATGAACAGGTAATCGTTACGAGTAATGAGCTTGAACGGTCCCTTCGGCGTCTCGAGCTTTTAATCGTATCCAATCCATCTCCGGGTCTCTGCAAGAGGGTCCTTAAACCTATTGTCTTGCAACTCTGGCCACTCGCTTCCTGGATTAATCCTCCACAAGACGCCGAGAAGAGCTTCTGCAAACCTGCTCGAGGCCTTATTCAGACATACCTAAGATTATTTGGAAATGCGGATAGCATTGCACCCTTTATTCGCAATCTACTTGGCAGAGGATCTCTTGATGGGGATGATCTCAAATGGAGATACCGTCTTTCAACTAGCGGAGGACTGGAGATCATCATACAAAAATTCACAGGGAAGAGCTCTGGGCCCGAGTTTGATTGGAGTGAGATCGAGAGCAAATCAACTACCCTGGTTATTTTTATATCATCAGTGTGCTCGACTGAAGAAACCTCTTCCGTATTTCTGAATCTTCTACGGCGATGGATTCAGACGACCAGCAAGCAAAATGGCACCAGTATCTTGATCAGTTCCGAAGAAGAGCGCTCTGACTCAGCTATCAACGATCTCATTGATGTAACCATCCTTCAAAAACTTATGGAAAAAGCGCCTGAGAAATTGGTCAGCCACTTTGACCAGCTTCTCGAACTTATCTGCCAAGTCCTACAGGCTGACAACCGTTCACCGCTTGGGGACGATATTATTGGCATTGTTCTAAGTCTATTGAACCTGGTTATCACAGCACCTACGTTTCAAAAGTCGGATATAAATCCAGGCGAGCTGAAAATAGTTGAGAAATCTCTGGAGAGAATAGCAAGGGAAGATCGGGCGGATGCATCCACTACGGCAAGAAACCTTGCCATGCTCTTGAAATACAGAGATGATGTGGAAAAACCAAGCGAAAGGAGCTCAGCACCAACTGCCCGTCAAGTTGAAGATCGGAAGACATACAACCTGGCTATGAGCTATATCACTGGAGATGGTGATAACCCTCCCCCAGTGGTATCAGAAGGACTGAATCTTTTATCGGGGCTTATAGTAGCTGAGAGTCCAATATTAGACATAACGGCAGTGACAGTGCTAATGTCGAATCTCCTGAAAGAAAACGAAGATTTTATCAACTTGCGAGTCATTAAGATATTCACGCAATTAGCGAGCAAACATCCTAGGTCAACTATGCAAGAACTGCTCGATCACTACTTGGATGCTCAGGAGCGATCATCGACAGATGTTCGACTGAGATTTGGTGAGACGATACTTCAGGTTATTGAGAGACTCGGAGAGACATTTGTTGGTGAAGCTGCCGAGAATGCAGGCGAAACACTTTTGTCCATTGCTGGCCGGCGAGGGTACCGACCAAAAACCATGGCTAAACAGGCACGGGAGGAGAGACTTGATAATTTGAAGAGGAAGAAAGCTGAAGCTAGCAGGGAAGAGCAGGGGGGTGTTGAGACGGATGAAGAGGAGGAAACAGCTGACCAGAAAGCCAAGAATGACATCCTCGCGCAAATACTCAAGGGGTGGGAGAGTAAGAGGGGAAGCGAAGATATTCGTATGCGCACCTCAGCGCTGTCGATTTTTGGCAATGCCGTGGAAACCAACATTATGGGCATGGGGCCAACCTTAGTTTCGACTGGCGTTGACCTGAGTGTTAACATTCTCACAATGGAGCCCGAGCTGGAAAAGGGCATTCTACGCAGGGCAGCCATTTTGCTTATTCTTAGCTTCGTAAGGGCGCTGGACAAAGCAAGGGAGACGGGCCAGAAACTTGGCTTCGGCCTCACAGACGAAAGTCGGCAGGATATACAAAGAACACTGAATTACGTGGCAGCGACAGACAACGATGGCCTCGTCCAACAACACGCACAGGATGTGATTGAGAGCTTGGAGAACTGGGGAATGGCGGGTTTGCTACCAACCCAAGCGGAAGCCAGCGTCCCTGGCTTAGCCAGATTGGCCGGACTACGTCTGAATCCGGGGGGGAATCAAATCATTGACGGCGCCGGGAAACTACGACCTAGGATAGAAGAGATTGAATAATAAAGATGGGAGGCGCTTTTTCAAAATCCGTTGAGGGTATCGCCATAGCAAGCTAGCGCTCGCAGCCGGAACCTGACACGGCTCTTTTTTGGGGGCTGGCTCCAAAGCTGTGTGATCTGAGACGCTACGGGACCGACCTTTACAGCACACGCTTCCTGATTTATTTATCTATGAGTCGGTTGTCTGCAGCTGTATAATATCAGTCATGTTTCTGTCTTGCTGCTGTCGACCCTAGAGCTGCTGGATACCTATTATTGCATCACGCATAGGAGGTTTGATGTGGGAAAAGAAATCCTTGCCTGTTCACGTCCCACAATGAAGGGGGTCGGTTAAACAAAGCTGGCAAAAAGAGAATAAAAACTAGGATGCTGTGGAGCGCAGCTGGGTTTGGGTAAGCAAGGGATTCGCGGCTTTGTGGTGGAGAAGACTGCGGGCTGTGTATCAGGCGGCACGACCGGCAGGACGGCAGCAGTGAACCGAATGAGCAAATCAAGATAAAAGTGATGAGAAGATGTGAGTACTCCGTACATGTGCATGCATCTATTCGTGCTTAAGAGGTGCTGGGTATGCATGTGCATGTTTGCAGGGCCATACTCGGACTGTCATAACTAAGAAGACTCAACTGACTCGGCGGACTTGAGGCTGAATATGAGTGAGCACGACAGAATTCGATGGCTGGCTTGGCCGAGTAAGTCGTGCCACCAAATAACGAAAGGCGATCATTGTCGAAGAGAAGGTGAAAGGCGTGGCGGGCAATGCAGGGAGAAGGCCATATTAAAACGCCCTTGACTTGTTACATGAAGAGCCGGGGCGTCGAAATCCTCCTTGCTTCCGTCAATAGGTCTGTCCGTTTACTTGTCCGACTCCAACATATTCAGCTCAATATTGAACACGGGGGAGCGTCTGCATGTTCGTGCGCGCAAGAGAGAGAAATAAAAACGTAAGGCCGCATTTATTGGTAACAATGCATAGATAGCTGTTGTTCTTGGTGTTTCACGAAGACACAGGAACAGGGACAAGGGGCGTATAGGATGTCGAGTTTAGAGGGGGGGGGCGTGCGTATAGAAGCTGGCGCCTACAGCATTCCATAAAATTCGAGGATGCCGACGAGGGGATATGAGTGTTTTATCGCAGTTGGTGGCGCGGAAACAATAAAATTGTGTGCCAAGACGTGTCAATATTAAGGACTGTTTGTCCGTTTTAAGGTGTTTGGGCCTTTTTAAAAATATCTTGAAGAAAAGATTTCAAGTCTAAAGGCCTTTTGTGTTTTGTGCTTTATGCTTTGTGGCGTCTATCGTAAAAATGCATCGGCGAGTGGGAAGGTAAAAAAAGCTTGAAGCTGCCTTCCGTCGTTGAGCTGCATGGTTTGATAAGCGATTGATAGCTAATACACATACACACACTATCCTATCATCGTGGTGGCAGAACCAACGTCCTCCTTTGCATCACCGTCATAATAATGCATCATCACAAACCGTCAATCCAAACAGTAGAGAACATGGCACATCCGAAAACCGACAATCATGTTGATAAAGACAAGCAACAGAATTCGACAGCTTTCCATGGCCCCCCCCCCCAAATTGAGAGGGGCATTGCCGCTGTGGCGTGCGTCAATTGGAATGCACACACCACAATGCCAACGATTCCAGCCTGTCCCCAATTGTCCTCGTCCCTCTTTAGAGGCTTGATTGGCTGACACAACGTCTCAGATTTCTTGCCGTTCAACCCCGTACCTGCATGAGCCCCTCAAGCCCCTGAACTAAGCAAGGACCAATGTTGGCGACAGAACCCTGTTTTGGACTCCATCTGGAGTTGCTCTGCCCTGGCATGCTTTGTAGTGCTGGGCATATCCTCCAATCCCAGGTTTTGGTGCTATGCCAAAAGGACGTTGTGCCATGATTTCTCCCTTGGCCTCTATCCACCCAACAGGCAGGGTTTGCTAATGGTGGCGGAGTGGTGCATCGGCTTGTCTTGATTCTTCGTTTTCAAGTGGAAACCCTATCCAGGTTGCCTTGGATAGCCATGAGCGAGTGTGGCCTCCAACAAAAAGGGCCGCGAGTCCATCCCATCTAGGTTTTTGTTTCCCCTCCTCTTCTCCTTCACCTTCACCTCATCCCAATTTCTTGCTCTGTCTCTCTTTTCACCAGTCTTTAAGACTGTTTCCATTCCTTTTTTTTGCACAAACCCCACAATCTTTGTTTAAACCAAAAAAAAAAAGATAGTCTCGTCGACGTTGACGTCGATCAGCTGTTTGTCCTCACCTTCTGACCAAAACAACCTTCCTTTACGTGAGCAAACTGGGTCTGCCACATTGACGCGAAATCGACTTTCGCTCCTTTCTGAATACTTCAAAAAACAAAAAAACTACAGTCAAGATTTTACCAGCCTTTAACGGATTGGGTGAACGGACAAACAACTCAACCTTCATCTTCAACTACAAAATCATATAAAACTCACAAGACTTACACGAGATTTAACCAACACAACCGCCAAGATGAAGTCTGTTGCTATTGCTGCTTTGGGCCTTTTCGCTGCTCTGGCTTCTGCTAGCAACCACCACATTCGCCATCTGCACTACCCGGTGTCCAACACCACAACAACCGTTGCTGATGCTGCTCCGACAACCCTGACTGTGATCGCAACGCAGGTTCATACTGTCATCAGCTGTGCTGCTACTGTCACCAACTGCCCTGCCAGAACCAACCACACTGCTATTGGTAACCTCCCAGAGTCTGCAAAGACCACCCTGGTTGTCACTGACACTGTTGTGTTGACCACTACTGTTTGCCCTGTGTCTCAAGCCTCCAGCATCTCATCCTCACTCATCGGAGCACACTCCAGTGGTCTCATCACTGGCTCAACTGTCCAGGCTACCATCACTACAGCTTTGCAGCCCTCTGTTCCTGCCCCTGCTGTCACCTCCAATGCCGCTGCCGTTACCCCTGCTGTCTCGGTTACTGACATTGTTACCGACAAGACTTTGACCTCAACCATTGGCACTGGAACTGATGCCACTACAATCACTACCACTGTTCGATCCACCATCAAGTCTACCATCACTATCACCAGCACTATTGTTCCTGTGGGCTACCCTACCCCTGGTAATGGCGAAAGCAGCGTTGAGCCTACTACTACTATCACCTCCATCTACACCTCCACTCGCACCATCACTGTTGATAAGCCCACTCATGCTCCCAGTGATGTTCCTGGTGCTCCCGGTACTCCTGGTACTCCCGGTGCTCCCGGTGCCTCTGGTTACCCCAGTGTTCCTGGTAGCGTTCCTAGCGCCAACCCCAGTGTGAAGGGTGAGGACTGCGATGCTGCTCCTGCTACTGTCACCGTGAAGGAGACCGTGAAAGAGACCGTCACTGCCCCAGCCTCGACTGTTTATGTCACCATGCCTGCTGAGGCCTGTGCTACTGGGGGTGCTGTTCAGCCTTCTGGACAACCTGCTGTTACCGACAAGGCCGTTCCCACTGGCACCGATAATGGCAACAGCCCTGCTGGCAACGGCGGCAGTGCCAGCTCCAGTGCCAACAATGCGCAGAGCACCACCACCGATTGCAGCACTGATGCCACTGTTACCCGTCAGACAACTGTCACTATGGTGCCCTACCCGACTGGTGGCAACGGCACCAACACTGTTGTTCCTAAGCCCTCTGGTTTCGCTCGTCTGCGCCGATAAAGTCTCTACTCTTCAGTCAAGTCAACGCGTAAATATATGTGTATGAAGTATCAGCCTCCACGATTCCCCTTGTTACTACGATATGAAAGGGAGGATATTTGCGTTTTCAAGATGAAGCGAATATGGTTACGGGTTTCCAATTTGTTCATTTCAGGGGTTTAGGGGTAACGGATTTTGGATATTGGCCTGGGAAGGCCGCAGCGGCACACAAACTTTCAAGCACCACTGTGGCTACAGTTGGGTTGGATACTTTTACTTCTCGTGTGTATATAGTCTTGTCATGAATGGGGATGATTGCTTGGGGTAGCATTACTTGAGCCTGATGAAGATCAATTGAAATGTGATATTTAAGTAACACTTTGAATCCTGTTTTTTGTGACGCTGAACGCTGTTACTTTGTTCACTGCTGTTGGTATTAATAATCAGCCGTGTCACCGTGCATTATGATGTATCATATGTCTGAGATCCCCGACTGTGTTATAGATATATTACTTATTCATTTCAAGTAGGTCATCATAAAACCGCCGCTTCTATACAAGTACACAGCCTTTGTTCTTCCTGGTCATAGTCTCATAGCCGAAGCTTCAACTGTACACTACTTGTGCGCATTTTTCTTCTTCCTCTTGCCACGCTCATCCCATCTATGGAATCTTACCCGAGCAAGGCAGTTTCATACGGCTCTTGGTCCAGGTATCTGAATAGCACGTCCTGCAAAGCTGCCCGACTGCGAGAGAGTTGAGGGATGATGCCGTCTGTTTGCTGGAGGTTGTTTTTAATGCTCTCCATGTGGTTATTAAGTTGGAGACCAAGGGTTTTGATTTCCTCCTCGTCTTCTTCGAGATTCTATGGCAGGAGTGTTAGCCTTGCTTCTTCTTCCCTTTCCCCCGGGGGGATGATTACTCAGGGGGGCGATAACTTACGTCAAACAGGCCACCGGTGGAGGAAACCCTATCGTGGCGGAAGAGTACCTGGCTCTCCTTGTTTTCCTCTTTTCGTGAGATTAAAACCTCGGGTGTAGGGGCTAAGGCATGGGCCTTCTTCAGTAGCCCGCGGTGCTCTCTGGCCTGCGCCCTGGCGCTCGACTCCAAATTCCGCAGTGCCTCGTAGTCTCTTTCCAACTCCTTCTCTAGCTTCTCCTTTTCCCGGGCCAACAGCTCGACGGCATGGAGGGCTGGATCTAGCTGGCGTTCCAAGGCTTGCTTGGCGTCTAGTACGCTTTCAAAGTCTAGCTCTGCTGCCCTACCGTCATCTCCTGCGGTAGCTCTACTGCCGCGGGGCATGCGGGCTGTCATGGATGCGGACGGGAAGGGGAGTCCTCTAGATATTTTGCGGGTGATGCGGTGGGTGATGAGGCGGAGGGCGGTGGATGTGTGGTCACGACGCTGCTGAGTGTTGGATAAGCGTTGGAGGATGGGTCGGTGGGCGAGGTGTAAGATGGAGGATATTGCGGCGAGGGAGGGTTCGGTGAGAGGACCCCATTTGGCTTCGATGGTGGACTGGCGAACGCGGTGGACGTGAGGAGCAATATGAGTATATGGTTTGGGCGGCGATGGAGGGGAGTCTTCGTCTTCCGGCTCAGCATTCTGGCTGGAGCGGCGACCTTTACGTTTGGCATTTTGTGCTTGAGAGGGGTCCTGGACATCAGGCTCGGCGGCTTCTTTCTCGGTCGGATGTTGCGTTTCGGTTGGTTCTCCGGTCGAGTTTCCACCTTCCGGTGGGCGGCGTCCACGCTTCCCTTGTTTTTTTGACGGCTCCAGCTCCGGCTCCGGCTCCTCATTGACAACGACTGCGTCGCCGGGTTTAGACTTGGGACCCTTTTTGGTAGGTTTCGAGCTTTTATTGTGAATCTCAGTGGGCGGCATGTCTTGCAAAGATGATCGTCCACGTTTCCTTGGCTTGCGTTGCTGTTCCTCCACCTGCTCCGAGTTCTCTCCTTGGTCCTGTTGATCCTGTGGTGGTGGACGGCCTCTCTTCCGACGGGGTGGCGGCTCCGGTTCTGTAGGCTCTTCTTCTGCTACTACCTGTGGTTGCTGTTCCTTGTCAAGGCGTTTCTTTCTATTCCCACGCTTTTCTCGCGGACCAGCCTGCGATTCGCCCTCTTCCTGCTCCCCATTCTGTCCCCCATTTTGCTCTTCTCTTAGAGTCCGTTTCCCTTTGCGCGACGGCGGTTCAGGCTCTTCCGTAACCTCGTCGGTAGCATCTTTGTTGCTCATAGATGGGCGACCTCGTTTCCGTCTCGTCCTGGGCGCCGGTTCTTCTTCTGCAGGCTCAATTGGCTGCTTCTCCTTGCCCTGTAATGGTTGTCGACCCCTCTTGCTTGACGGCTTGGGATCGATTGAGGGCGCAATCGCTTCTGCAGTGTCTTCCATGCTCCTCTGTGGCCGTCCGCGCTTCTTAGGGCGCCCACCATCGTCCACATCCGCATCTGCATCGTATTCCTCCACTACAGCGCTGGGTTCTTGGGACGCGTTGGCATCTTGTTTGGACGCGTTAGGTGGCCTACCGCGTTTGCGCTTGTTGATTGAAGGGTCGGGAGCCTGCAGAAGTGGTATCGTACATTAGTCATTGAATTGGTCCATCTGTGGAAAATAGTAAGAGAGAGAGAAAATACCATTTTTACTGAGGGTGCGCATGGGAATTGAACGTGTTAAAGTGGTTGTAATCGATTGTCGCAACTCTAGCAGCAGCATGGTTGTTTTCACTGAGGTGGCGGTCGCATTGGCGCCGTTGCAGATTGCAGATAGCGGATAGATGGCAGACAGGGCCTCCACCACAAGGTACTACAGGTACCACTAAAAACACAGGCCATGACGCAGCCCCCTCAACAACCCCACGTCTGTCGACCATGGGGCTTTTAGGCTCTCCATCCACTCTCCATCAGAATCCGAATTGTATGGATAGATCCTCCGCCATGCTCAATCTTGGTCCAACCACAGCACCTGGAGATACCCCATGCTCAACGCTAAAGACCTTCTATGGTTCAGTGCTCTTTTTTTTTTCCCCCTTCTTCTCTTAACCAACGCCCAACAAATCAAAGACATTATTGGATCCAATGCCAGCACAAACAGCGTCAGTCAGTCACAAGCTAACTTGAAGGGCCACATTTTGCATCCATTTTATCTCGTAGCTTCCACGCTTGCTCCCTCTCACCCTCCCCTCCCTCTTCCATTCTTACAATCTTACGTATTTTCCTAATTCCTTCCATTGTCCTCTCCTCTTGAGGAATATTCGAGTCTGTAGATTCAAATCTTCCATACTATAATTCGCTGTATAAAGACGTCATCTTCTTTAATTTCTCTACATTCTCCCACCGAGGTTGCAAAAAAAAGCCCATTTTCAAACTACGATACCCTCAAAATGCGTTTCTCCGCCGCCGCCGTTGTCGTTGCGGCTCTGCCCGCTCTCTCTGCTGCTGAGCAGTCCCCCCTCGAGCAGTACAAGGCCCAATTCGAGCAGATTGTGGGAAAGCTCGTTTCCTACATCCCCAACCCAGGCTCCTACGACGCCGCTGCTGCAGAGGCAGCTAAGAACGGCCCTATGAAGCTCTCGACCTTGACTCTTGAGAACTGGAAAGACACCCTTTACGAATCTGTTGCTCCCGATGCCAAGACACCAGAGGAGTGGTGGGTGTTGATCACCGGTCGAAACAAGACATGCTTCGGTAAGTCCGCCAAACATGCCTAAATCTTTCCCAGAACCGAGAACTAACCGCATCTTTGCAGGACACTGCGGCGAGATCGAGAAGGCCTTCAAACAGACCGCAACCAAGTTCGCAGAGCTTCCAGAGACACCACACATGGCCCTCGTCAACTGCGATGATCAGCCCATTCTCTGCAACAGCTGGTCTGCTGTTACTGGCAGCATCTGGGCTTTTGAGATGCTCCCGCCCCCTGCTCCCATCGACATTTACAAGAAGAGATTCAACCTCACCACCACCACATCCGAGGATCTTGTCAAGCTGCAGGCCACTGGCAGCAAGGAAGCCTTTGGTTTGCTTGAATCTTGGTTCCACCCTTTCAACGGCAAGGTCACTGAGCTTGGCCTGTCCGTTCCATTCGGCTACACCGTCTGGGCCTTTAACCTCATCCCCCAGTGGCTTTTCATGCTGCTCGTCTCCCTTATCAGCCGAACCATGATGTAAGTCGCATGAAATCAGTATCACCGTCGTAGGCAGCCTTGGCTAATAACATTTAGGAGCAACCGCGTCGCGAAACGCGTTGACAGGCAACAAGCTGGTGCCGCTGGTGCCGCCGGTCAGAAGAAGACCAAATAAGTCATGTAGCCTATGAATTGTTACGAGCTGTATCTATGGTGTTTCATATTTGGATAAAACCGGGGCAATGGATGGGACAGTGTATATGAATTAAACACAAAAATGGCGGCTTATTGTATAGGTGCCGCTTCTGGACTTGTTGGCTGGGATGTTGTCGTAACTAGCATTGACGATACGCACCTGTTTATGAGAGACACCCACGTGAATTATGAAGTTAATCATGACTTGGTCTCGCATGCATCTTGTAGTGAAGTGAGGCCATCAAGAATATTGTCCCTGAGCTGGCCGTTTGCCAACTTTCCGTAGCGAAGATCGCTCAGTCCGCCGATAGTCTGCTTGACAGACTCCTTGAGAGCCTCCTCTTCCTCCTCAAGCTTCCGAATCTCATCCTCAACCGCCCCAACAGCGCCCTCGAGCTCAGGAATGATAGAATTGAGAGTATGCTTAGCACTCTTCAACCCAGCATCATTTCCAAACAGCTAATCCAATGGGGTTAGACAAAGTCAACACTCAGAGAGAAAGAAAAGAAAAAAAAAGAACAGATGTTCAAAGAACTCTTACCGCTCTCTCCAACTCAATCTCACCATCCACATCCTCCCTATCTGCCTCACGTCTCTGCCGCAAAACTTCCTTCCGCATAGCCGCCCCGCGCTTCACCTCGGCGGCTACATTCTCCGCCACTGCATCGACGACCGCGTTGCGCTGGGCCTGCAGGTCTCGGTACAGCGCCTTGAGCTGCGGCGTGTCGTGCAGCTGGCGCGGGAAGAGGGCTTTGAACTGGTCAAACGTGATGATGGAGGGGAGGGGCGCGGGTTGGAGGAGGTAGTTTGTGAGAATATCGGATTCGGTCGCCATATTCTTGGGGACAATTGTGACTCTGTTATTTTTTTTGGTCAAGTCTTGGCCGTTGATGGAGAAGAGTGATGCGAAATGTAGTGCTGGTGATGAAATGGTGGTGTTGAGTGATCGATGTTGTCAACGCGAAGATTAAACTATTTCGCCGCGTAAAGTGAGCTGTGGGCCAGCTCCGGTCATTGGTCACTATCACGGACTTGCTTCACGACAACTCTTCAAACAGCAATTATATCAACATCACACTATGACACAAGATCCAGATGAAAACGGAAACTTCCAATATCAATTTCATAATGCTTCGTAACTTAATAAGCTCCAAGAATCCTCTTTTACTTTTTTTTTAAAAAAAAAAAAAAAACACAGTAAACGCCAGATGATGTCCTAACCTAACCCGCTGAGCTTTTGATATTCACCAGTCCTTTCAGTCCTTTTATGCTTTTCCTCCACGTCCGCCAATAGCTCCCGCAGCCTCAAGCTGTGCTTGCGTCAGATGAACCTCAGGCAATGCTCTTCCTCTACCGGTTGGCCAACCGAAAAACTTGGTCTCTGCCAGGTATCGAAGATACCTGCCAACTTCCTCTCTGCCAATCCCATAACCTGAGCTCTCATCAATGCCAGTCCAATGTTCTGCATCGTCCTTCAGAATCTTGACTGCGTTCTTATCGTCGAGTTCCGGGGCACGGGTTGTTGCTGGAAGATCGTTGACGCAGAAATGATACAGGGGCATAAGCGCATGTTGTTCGTGATCTTTCTCCTGACCACCAGCCATAACATACCGCTCCAGCTCGCCCTTCCACTCATCATACTTGACCTCAGGTACTTGGTAACCATAATATTCGAGTAACGAAAGATACTCGTTCATGCGCAAGCGAGGATGGCCGGTAACATGCACAACGTGTACACCTCCGGGCAAGGCATTGAGAGCAGAAGCCACAACCACTCTGGCGACATGGTTAACAGGGACCGAATTGACTGTGTTAATGATGCGAGGCCTGACTCCTAACTGGATGCAACCCTTCAACATCCGAATCAAAAAGTCATCAGTATTGCAGACTCCAGTCTCTGAGTCACCAAGGATATAGCCAGGTCGTACAACAGATCCACGAAGACCGCGTCGGCCTGCTTCTCGAGCAAGCTGCTCCGATACCCACTTCGTCTGACCATAGCCAGTTCCCAGGCCCGTCCGACTTCCCATCAAATCATCTTCTTCCGGAACAGCACCCTGACCTGTGTTCACCTCCTGGGCTGATAGGTCGACGTAGTGGTCGGTATCGAGAACACTGGTGGAACTGACATATGTAAAAATCTTCGGTTTTCCTTCATTACATAGCTGCATGGCGTCGATAGTCGAATTGACATTTGCCGCCATCATATCTTGGTATCTCTTGACCCAATGGACTGTGGCACCATTGTGTATTACGACATCGACTCGACGGGCCAGCATGTCCCATACATCAGCCTCGATGCCAAGCTTCGGCTGTGCTAGATCTCCCACTACACAGCTCAATCTGTTTACCCATTCATCACGCCACAACCCATAGCCTTCCAAAGATCGACGAAGACGCTCAAATGCTGCCTTGGGGTCCTTTACGCTTCTGACATGCGCAATCAGTTCAATCTTACGGTTGGTCCGGTCGAGAATATCCTTGATGAGGTAAGCACCGAGGAACCCAGTTGCTCCAGTAAGAAATATCACTGGCTTCGTACTGGCCCGAATTGGCCCGGGATCCGCTGACTGGTAGGAAGCAGGGAGTTGCTTTACTAGTTCGTCGAGAGAACTAGAATATGCGGTGTCTTGCTCTTCTTGCTGGGCAGGATCACCGTTGGCGGATGAAATATATCGGTCAACTTGCGCACTGAAACCAGCCAGGCTAGGGTTTTCATAGAGGGTGTTGATGGAGACATTGGCCCCAACAACCTTGCGGATGATTAGCAGCATCTGCTGAGCCAAGAGACTGTGCCCGCCAAGATCAAAAAAGTCGTTTTGGGGAGAAATGGTCTTTTCATTGATACCCGGGATGAGCTCTGCCCAGTGGGTTGCAACCGTTCTTTCTGTTTCGGTCATTGCCTCCCATCGCTTAAGATCCTCGTCCGAGGCATCCTCTGTCTGTTCAACGATGTCTGGGAATGGTAAGTTGGGTTTGTCGACCTTGCCATTCGGATTTAGGGGCAGCTTGTTCAGTACAATATAGATTGTAGGCACGGCGTAACTGGGTAAGCGTCCCTTCAAATGATCACGCACTTCTGTTTGCATTCTTCTGAAGCGCTTGAAGTAGACCCTTGTCGACCCAATATCGGTACCCTCGTCCTCAATGTCTTCAAAACCATGCGTTTCCAAGAATCGGGGCCAGTAGTTCAGTTCCGGCACGATATAGCTCACCAAGGTTGGCTCCTCATTCTTATCTCTTCGCACCAAGGTCTTGCAGTCCCGAATCAGAGGACTTTGACTGAGGTTGCTGTCAATATCGTTCAGCTCGATTCGAAAGCCGCGAATCTTGACTTGATCATCTGCTCTTCCTATGCATTCGACGTCCCCGGACTCAAGATAACGTCCCAGATCGCCCGTTCGATATAGTCTATCTCGTGGTCCTTTGTAATACTTTCTCCACGGTTCGTCCTTGCTGTCTTTTTTATCTGCCTCCACCCATTTTTGGTTGTCTACGAACCAGGAGTTGAGAAACTTCTCCTCAGTTTTAGCCTTGTCTCCTAGATATCCTTCCGCAAGGCCAGCGGCTCTGACGTAAATTTCACCGGATTCCCCTACGCTGCATATCCGCTTCAGATTTTGTGGATCAAGGACGAGCAGCTGTACATTTTGCATTCCCTGCCCAGCAGGAATGGTGTCTCCAAGAGTCTCCAGGAAATTTGGTTCCTTTGCACGGCTGGGAACCTGGAAATAACTGACAGCCCTTTGTGTTTCAGTAGTTCCCAAGAAATTTGTAACGCTGACATTTACAGCGAGTCGCTGAAGGGCCCGAACATCTCTCTTGACTAGAATATCGCCCACGAAGAATGCGTTGTTCAGGGAGGGGAATTCCGCTGTGGCACCACCGACCAGGATTTGACCCATAGCGGGAGTGAGATGAGTAACAGTAGGCTTAAAATCTCTAAACCACTCCGCAAGTTTCTCGTGCGCAATATCTTCCTTAGAAGGGACCAATAGTTGTGCGCCGAGGAATAGGGGGGTGAAGATATCTCTTTGAATGGGGTCATGTGCAATTCCCGAAAGCATCGTGAACTTGCTCTCTGCGGAGAGATTGAATCGCTCCGCCATCCATGGGAAATACCTAGTGAGACTATAATGTCGTCCCAGCACACCTTTAGGTCGTCCCTCTGTGCCCGATGTAAAACTCAAAGTCGGGTTGCTATCAGGACCAACGGTAACATCTGGCGGAGAACTAGCCTTTTCTCTTGATTGTGAAAAGGCATCTTTGCCATTAATCTCCCCCCCTTCAAGGAAACCATCGTCACGAAGTCTAAGAGAAGGAATCTCTGTCTTGAGCTTCAACTCCTCGTCAATGTACTTTCGTACCAGCGGTGCCAAAGGGCCGGCCTCGTCCGTGGCCCTCCCAAGACTAATCAACGCGCAGGGTTGGGCAACTTCAAGGTAGATTTGTTGTCTTGCTGGCGGGTAAAGAGGGTCGAGCACAGAAATGGTAGCTCCAGAAGCCTAGTTCACGACTCAAACGTCAGCACGATAGTAAGGACCCTGGGCAAACGAATGCGGGGAAATGATCCTACCAGAATGCCCATGAATCCAACAACCAAATCCACAGAGCGGTGAGCCCATATCATAACGACATCTCCATTAGTAACACCGGCATCGTGGAGATGATGGGCTAGGATATTGGAAGCCTCAAATATCTGGTTGTAAGTGAAGCTCCGCTCGGGGGATTCCGAAGACTTGGTTTCTATGACACATGTTCGATCTGGGTTCTTCTTGGCCTGTGTGTGGAAATGTGACTGAATCGAACCGACATATCCTGACCAGTCGAGATCCGCCGTAGGATCGGGAAGCTGTACCATGTTGGAGACCCCCGGGGAAGATGAGGTGGGTAGCGTAAGCAAGAATAAGACAGATCACCACAAGATGAGCCAATTCAGAATCTCAAGGGCCAATGGAGCGTTATCATGGAGCCGTACTGGGTTTTAATAGATGTAGAAACTCCAATTGATGTTATACAAGTTCGTTGGCTGGTAAATGAATGTTGATCGTCGAGTGACTTGACTCACAGTGGGTTTGCGAGATCGGATTGAAGCACCCCGCCGTTACCACCCACAAGCTACTGCTATGGTGGTGGTCGGGTTCATCAATGGAGGGGTTAGGCTGTTTTAACACTGTAGGCTAGGGGCTAGGATGAGGTACTGCCGTTGGGCCTTTATAGCACCCACAAAACCCTCCGATACGAACCAAACAGCGGTTGATAATGAGTAACCAGACCCACTAGCGGGAGCTGCATCCTAGCTCCGCTATGTTCATACATATGTCTAGGCTGTCGTGAGCAAAGCAAGGGAGAGCGCACGAGAGGTTAGGTTCAGTTCGTTTAGTGATGGGGGTGTCATGGTAGGAGTGGGGTGGAGTGAATGAATGAATGAGTGGGATGACGAGATGGTCGGGACGTTATCGCTTGTCGAACTATAACATGGAAACCCCTCCACTTTCTTACTCAGGCTTTGCTAGGCTTGTACAAGGGTGGTTTAGAATCTGCAGATGTAACAGAATCCGCTGCCACAGCCAAGATTCCATTGGATTCGGACTTGGATAGGCATAGCGAAGATCCCAAGCCGTCAAAGGAGCCGCCAGTGATGGCGCAATTCGCGCAAATCGTGCTGACGGCTATGGGGCAATAAAATCCCATTTTCATTAAGACGCGATCAAGTAGGAATAGAATGTCGCATGTTAACGCAGTAAGCAGAAGAAATAAAGCCTAAGCCAGGGTCCAGAGATGGATAAAGCGGACGAAAAGAAGTAAGCCTAACAAACGGACGGCGGAATAATGGGGGTGAGGAGGGGACGATACTGCGTACGAGGTTGGTATGTATTATGGGGATGGAGATGGAGTGGCTGGAATGGATGGAGTGTGTGTGTGTACAATAGAGAGAGTCAGTCCATTGAATGAGTGGCATTGGGTATGTACCTGGACTTGGTGTTGTTGAGAAGAGGTGTGTGAGGTGTGAGAGGTGTGTTGTCCTCCCGCCCAACTTTTTTTTACCCCTCCCCCGCTTCTGCTATTCGGGTTTTTTCTACAAGTACAAAGTCGACCTTACCGCCCTCCTTTCTCTCCTCTTCTTTTCTTTCTTCATCCTCCATCTGCCCTTTTGGTTTCTCATCACCTTAAAGGCTTCATCTTCATTCCTAATCAATTCTTTTCTAAACAGGACTAGTGCCGAGAATCAATCGCAAAGATGGTTCAGTCCGCAGTTCTTGGTTTCCCTCGCATGGGAGTTAACCGTGACTTGAAGAAGGCCACGGAAGCTTGTCAGTCACCAATTGCTCCTCAACTATCATCCCAAAGAGAACCATTCACTAACAATCAGTAGACTGGGGCGGAAAGCTCTCTCAGGCTGACCTCCTCGCTGAGGCCAAGAGACTTCGTCTTGCTCACTGGAAGATCCAGAAGGATGCCGGTGTCGACATCATCCCCAGCAACGACTTTGCCCTCTATGATCAGGTTCTCTCTCACATTCAGGACTTTGGTGTAAGTATCCTCTCCTCTCCACCAACCCCCCCCCCCCCCCCCCCCCCTTTCAATTAGACCTCCCACTGACATGGAAAATCATTAGGCTGTCCCCGAACGTTACACCAAGGATGGTCTTGATCTGATTGACCAGTACTTTGCCATGGGCCGTGGTCACCAGAAGAACGGCATTGATGTCCCCAGTCTGGAGATGGTCAAATGGTTCGACTCCAACTACCACTACGTCAAGCCTACCTTCCAGGATGGTCAGACCTTCAAGCTTGCTGAGAGCCCCAAGGCTGTTGTTGAGTTCAATGAGGCCAAGGAGGCCGGTGTTGCCACCCGCCCCGTCCTTGTTGGCCCCGTCAGCTTCCTCCACCTCGGCAAGGCCGACCGTGACCAGACCGTTGATCCTCTTGACTTGCTCGAGAAGCTCCTGCCCATCTACGAGCAGCTCCTTGTCCAGCTCAAGGAGGCCGGTGCTGAGACCGTCCAGATCGATGAGCCCGTCCTGGTCTTCGATCTCCCCGCTAAGACCAAGGCTGCCTTCAAGCCCGCCTATGAGAAGTTCGCCAGCCTTGGTGACAAGATCCCCAAGCTTGTCTTCACCACCTACTTTGGTGACATCGTCCACAACTTGGACCTCGTCCCCAAGGACGTCTACGCTGTCCACATTGACCTTGTCCGTAACCCCGAGCAGCTTGAGACCGTTCTCGGTGCTCTTGGCCCCAACACCGTCCTCTCTGCCGGTGTCGTCGACGGCCGTAACATCTGGAAGACCAACCTGAAGCGTGCCATTGAGACTGTCGAGACTGCCGTCCAGAAGCTCGGCAAGGAGCGCGTCATTGTCGCTACTTCCAGCTCTCTCCTCCACACCCCCCACACCCTTGCCAGCGAGAAGAAGCTCGACCCTGAGGTCGCTGACTGGTTCTCCTTTGCCTCTGAGAAGGTTGTTGAGGTTGCCATCATCGCCAAGGCTGTCACTGAGGGCCCTGCTGCTGTCCGTGAGCAGCTCGAGGCCAACGCCAAGTCCCTGCAGGCTCGTGCCACCTCCACCCACACCAACGACCCTAACGTCAAGGACCGCCAGTCCAAGATCACTGAGCAGGACTACAAGCGCAAGTCCGAGTTCCCCACTCGTATTGACGCCCAACAGAAGAAGCTCAACCTCCCTCTTTTCCCCACCACCACCATTGGTTCTTTCCCCCAGACCAGCGAGATTCGTGTTCAGCGAAACAAGCTCACCAAGAGCCAGATCACTTCTGAGGAGTACGACAAGTTCATTGAGAAGGAAATCTCTGACAATGTCAAGATCCAGGAGGAGCTTGGCCTCGACGTTTTCGTTCACGGTGAGCCTGAGCGAAACGACATGGTTCAGTACTTCGGTGAGCGCCTGAGCGGCTATGCTTTCACCACCCACGCTTGGGTTCAGAGCTACGGATCTCGTTGCGTCCGTCCCCCCATCATTGTCGGTGACATCTCCCGTCCCGCCCCCATGACTGTCAAGGAGTCCAAGTACGCCGTTTCGGTTTCCAGCAAGCCCATGAAGGGTATGTTGACTGGTCCCGTTACCTGCTTGCGATGGTCTTTCCCTCGTGATGATGTCCACCAGTCTGTCCAGGCTGAGCAGCTTGCTCTGGCCCTCCGTGATGAGGTCGTTGACCTCGAGAAGGCTGGCGTTGATGTCATCCAGGTCGATGAGCCTGCTCTTCGTGAGGGTCTCCCTCTCCGCTCCGGCAAGGAGCGCGAGGCCTACCTCGACTGGGCTGTCAAGGCTTTCAGACTTTCCACCGCCGGTGTTGAGGACGCTACTCAGATCCACTCTCACTTCTGCTACTCTGAGTTCCAGGACTTCTTCCACGCCATCGCTGCCCTTGATGCCGATGTTCTGTCCATTGAGAACAGCAAGTCTGACGCTAAGCTCTTGCACGTCTTTGTTGAGTCTGAGTATCCTCGCCACATCGGCCCTGGTGTCTACGACATCCACTCTCCTCGTGTTCCCAGCGAGCAGGAGATCAAGGACCGCATCGAGGAGATGCTCAAGTACCTCAAGCCTGAGCAGCTCTGGATCGACCCTGACTGTGGTCTGAAGACCCGACAGTGGAAGGAGACCAAGGAGGCTTTGATCAACATGGTCAACGCTGCCAAGTACTTCCGCGCCAAGTATACCAAATAAGTGTGCAAATGTTCTTGTTCTTCTCTGGTGACGTAGGGGCAGCCTGAGTTTGCAAGTTTGTGACGATTGCTGCGCCTTGAACCAGGTTCGATTTCAACATCGGCGTTATGGGATGGTTTAAGGTGATGATGATATGGGTTTAACGGTACCCAAAAAGTTATGAAACGAAAACCATAGAGGGATATGGACGGATATGGAAATGGAAAGGAAAGTCGGTTAGGCGTACATTCAACATACCAGATGCATTTACATCAACTCCCGATTGGGAGATTATTTGGAAGATCATCATATAATAAAATATGATTGTCCAAAAGTATTCAACATGGCGTTTTTTGGGGGGGGTATGGTTTGTGAGATACCAAGTAACTGATGAAGTTGTGATGAGGATGAATAAGCGAGATATTATACCCGATTCAACCTAGGGAATATTAGGATTTCTTCAATGAGTTGTTTTTTTATAACAACTTTTCTTTTACATATCAATCTAAAGTGAATCAATCATCTGAATGTTACATCATTTGTACTCTGTGTCATCTGTAGCAGTAATCTGAGTTATGAAGTCAAGATGCATGAGGATCTGACACATGTACTGCCTGAGGTGAAGTTGTCCCTCTTGCATACAGAGTCGCGTCGCGTGTGCTAAGAGAAGACATTTTTAGGGTCCATTAACGCGGGTTATTGGCTGGGTGCTTGGGCGCTAGGTGGTCCGGTACGTACCTTCTCCAGCAGGGGACCTTGAGAAGAAGATGCAGCAGCAACCAAATTGTCCACTCTCCGTATCATCGACCACCTCTCATCATTCATCTCACACCATATCCCCTCCCCAAATTCGACGGCTTATTGTCAGCATCATCCCCTATTTTTTTTTCTCATACTCAAGCCCTTATCTCATCAAATACTGTCAAGTTCTGAGCAATTAGCTGGAGTCATCAAGAAGTGATTGGACATATAGTTAGACTGCATCGCGAAACCAGCGAGTATCTGATTCATCATCATGGCTCCTGCGCGACAGCAACCAGCTCCGACATTTGCCAAGGATGAAAAGGTCCTTTGTTTTCACATGGACATGCTTTATGAGGCCAAGATTATGGACGTGCAGCCAGCGGAAAAGCCCGCGGAAGGCTACCGCTACAAAGTTCACTACAAAGGCTGGAAAAACACGTGGGACGACTGGGTCATGGTAGACCGAATCCGGCCCTTTGATGACGAGCACAAGGAGTTGGCAGCCCAACTTCACTCACAACTGAAGACCAGCATGCAGAAAACTACAAAGATTCCCAAGAAAAACGTGAAGAGCGGTGGTGAGTCCGGACGGGTCAGCGAGGAGCGAGGCTCAGCAACCACTCAAGCAGGACGAGGAGGCAGAAGAGGCAAGGACTGGGAGTTGGAACAGGTAAGCCGATTTTTCCTCATACTCATTGATCATATTTTCTCCTGCGTAGTCGTCTGTTTTTCGTTTTGTTTTCTGCCGTCTTGTACCTTGTGGATTGAGGGAATCACCCCCTATTACTCGCCACAGAGGCCATGACTGAAGCCCTGGAGCTGGTGTGACTGCGTGCCAGAGTAGTTCTCTGGAACAAGGGAAACATTGCCACAAAGCACATCCATATGGGTATTAAATTATGCCCCATCAAGATTTGCATTTCTTGTGAGTCCTTTAGCTGAGGAATTCTTTACCTACCTTGGCTTTTTCTGATCCAGAGAGGATGAGGCTTCACAGCCCTGACAAAGCTGCACCTTTGAATCTTAGAAAGCCCTCCTTTTTCCTTCTACCAGTAACTGGCACTTGATAAAGCAAGCTTTGTTTTCATCCACCGGTCACCAAATCCACATCACTGTCAAGGGTACCAAGGAGCAGTAGCCCTTCTTCCTACATTACCAAGTACAGACTTTGGCTCAGGACCTGGCTTTGCCTTGATGACTCCTCACCACCCTCACTGAAGCATTCTTTGCTTCGCTTCTCCACCAAAAATGGCGATCCAGAGGCGCACACGGCATATATTTCCAATATCCAATGAGCGCGGATGTCGGGATACACCTGTGCTATGCCTTCCACAAGAGGGCCGCAAGAAGAAGGCAATTAGAATAGCACTTCTGCGACAGGCGCCTGACCATCTGTTGAAAAAGCCAAAGGCAGGCCACCGCTATCTCAGCGCAGCTGGCCGACCCTTGTATGACGACCGCTATATCTTCCCTGCATCAAACCAGAGTCGTTCCAACTCACCCCAAACTTTGCCCAAGGCGGCCGCAAGCTCCGCCATGGGTGTAAACGCAGTGCAAGTGGATGGCGCTGCTCGATCTGAGCGGACTGGATCAAATACAAACCCTATTGCTTCTAAACTCAGCGAGGTATTATGTGGTTCTTAAGCATCTACAGCGTTTTGCAGAATATGTAGCAGCCAAGTGGCCCAGATATTTACCAATCTTACACAAACACACGCCACACCAGACACAAGAAGATATTGAATAATGCTAATCATGTTTGCAGGAGGATGCTTTCCACAATAAGCCCATGATCAATATTTCCATTCCAGATCATATCCAAGCCATGTTGGTAGACGATTGGGAAAATATTACCAAGAACAACCAACTTGTCCCCTTGCCTCATCCCAAGCCCGTCACCAAAATCTTTGAGGACTATCTCGTCTTTGAACGACCTCGCAGGGAAGAAGGCTCCTCCAGCATGGACATTCTAGAGGAAGTTGTTGCCGGATTCCGAGAGTATTTTGAGAAGGCCTTGAGCCGGATACTTCTCTATCGGTAGGTTGGTTCACCACACCGCCTCGAATTCTTGCTAACGCTACCCAAAGCTTCGAACGTCATCAGTACATGGATATACGAAAGCTCTGGGATAATGCAGAGGAGAACTCGCAGTATAAGAACGTCTGTGACGTCTACGGTGCTGAGCATCTGGCTCGCTTAGTCGGTTCGCATACCTCGCTCAATATCTCGTCCCTTCGTTGCTAAAAGCTAATCGTGTCCATGCAGTCTCATTGCCCGAGCTTCTTGCGCAGACCAATATGGATCAGCAATCTGTTTCACGTCTTCGAGAAGAAATCGGCAAATTTACGACTTGGCTTGGGCGCCACTGCGAATCATACTTTGTCAGCGAATACGAGAATCCTTCCCAGGAGTACATTGATAAGGCACGAAGCTTCTAATGTATCTCATTCGAGCAGCGGGTGCCGTTGGCAGGGGCCAATACAATCAGCATGCACCTTTGGGAAGTTGGAAGGATGGCGTTAACTTTCGTGATAATATGAACATTGCACTATGGTTGATCAAAGATCGACCACTGGCGTGATCAAAGATCATTCAAAGACAAAATCTACCAGTATGTGTAAGATATTGAGTTCTGGCATGGGTAATCGCAGTCATAGGCGTGTTGCGCGGTGGTTAGTCTTCAGATGGCACAGATGAGAGAGTAGAAACCGGTAACGAATGACAAATTAATGTTTCTTGTTTGTTTTAATTCTTTCATGGTCCGTCGTCTTGGATCCTATGTGGTTTTCCTGCCTGGTTCGAGGCAGGTAGACGTGATGCATAGTGTCGTTACAATATGATACAGTCCATCCAATGTTGCTCAACTTGATAAAGTAGGTTTTTCCCATGGTCCCGCCACCTTCCATTGTGTTATAATAAATGGTTTTCCATTTCTTGACTGTTCATTCCATGGACTTTTCCCCCGAATATTGCATCCTCCCGTCATACACCCACTGTTCACATCCTTGGCACCGCCTTCTCGACATAAAAACCCTTATCCGGCGTCCTTGACGCTTTGACTTGCGCTTTGCTCAACGCCTCTTCCACCTCCTGCACGCGCACCAGCTCTTTTACCTTCATAATCATACCGGCAAACTGGGGCTCGACGGGGTGGAAGACGGTCTGCATGCGACGGCGGAGACCGAGGGCTGCAAGGACGCCGCGTGTGCGCTCAGGGAGGCCAATGGCCGAGCGGTAGAGGGTAATGCGGAAGAAGGACATTTTTTTCGCTTCTATTCGTATCGCTATATATATAATATGTGTAGGACGGAAGTGCGGCGGGATGAAATCGAAGCTCGGGATGTGTGTCGCTGGGCAAGGTATGCTTCACCACCTAGTATTCGACGCTGTAGGCATTGTCAGAAATTTCATGTGGGAGTATTGCGGGCTGGTTAGCATACACTTGGAACCGCATGAATTATCACGGGGGGTCAATCTTGTTACAATGCCTCCGAATCGCGGCGCAGACGTCGAGCCCACCAACCCACCAAACCAGAAAGTTCGCGATAACAGTTCAAGCTGATTGTGTCACGTGATGCTCGATAGCATGTTCAACCTAATCGCTTTTTCTTTGTAGTTTATGCGTCACTGACAAGTAAAATAATATCCTCGATTATGATCAGATTTACAGGTTATATGAGTAGTTTTTTTGGGCAATTTCCTATATGGGAATATTTTTATTCATCTGCAGTCACAACATGAGATGATTTTAAGCTATGATACCAAGGCTTTCTATATAGAGCATCTTAACCTATACCTACACCTCAATCTCGAAGCAGACTATTATTAACCAACAAATAATTAAGTTTAATTGCATTTCGTGTTCGAAGGGTCATACTGGCATCCGTCTTATATATTCTCACTTCGTAACTCCTGTAAAAGGGCTGATAATCAAGCGGACTTGCAAAATATAGCGGATAATTCTATAGTGATTCGAGAGCTAAATGGCTCTACTTTTACATGTCCGGTGTTGTGTATTTGGCGACCTGCATGTTGCTCGTGTGCCCACATTTAGCGCGTGACCCACGAGCGTTTATTTTGAGTCAGTGATAAATCACATGTGATGACAATCCAGTCAGGATATTTCTCCATAACCTGTAGCCTCAAGTCATCCACTGCACTCAATCAATCCATGGATGTTTTCCTCCGAGGGGCACGAACAAGGTACTTGAAACCTCTGTTACGTTGCAATTTGCTGGCTGCGTGCTTTAACCTCATCTTTCAATGTGAGCGGGAGAGGAAATGTATGTCTCATCCATTCCGTGAAGTCTTTGTTTACCATTGCTAGGCATCACAATTTGAGCTTTGCCATTGAAATTGAGAGGAGTTGTGATAATTACAGTCCAAGTGTCTTCGAGACCGCCTTTTTGTGAGGCAAAGATTCGTCCAATGGTTTTGATCGTTGCGTTTGATTTGTCCGTCAATTACTTGCATAAGGGTTTCTTTAAATCACTGTCTCGAAAGCTGATACGTCCAAATCGGGTGTGCCGAGCGAACAAATCTGGAATGATGGTGCAGGGTCTCGTTTACGCAGCACAGAAAACACACATTTTTTTTCAAGACCTTGTACTGAGTACATAGCAGCTTCATATGCACTGTGCTGTGCGTGTCTCCTGAAACTGTTCCAGAGGCGGTAGAAATTCCATGTCCTCTGGAATCAGAACCAATCAAGCTGATAAAGAGGTTCCCCGGGTTTGTGCTCCAGAGTGCGGGTGTTAGGATACGGTCCGGCTCCATATGGGACACACTTTGCGGACCAGGTGAGAAAAAAAGGTGCACCGCGGTTAAACGAGCACCGTTTCTCTCTCTCCTAGCTGGGCTTTGACGATGTCTCTCTCCCCTTGCCCCGGTGGAGCCGGACATGTGCGGGATGGGTGACTTAGCCGATCAACGATCAGGCGAAGAGTGTGGCGCGGACCAAGATAAGGATTGATGGATGTGTGGCGCTGGGAATAGTTTGAGAGGCAAAAAAAAAGGGGATGCGAATATTTCCCTCTCAATGAGGGATGAGAAAAAAAAATCTTGATTCTGGTGTCATGATAATGATGATTTTGGTATGACGCAAGATGAAGTAGAGAGAGACGGGAATATGGGATTCTCTATTGACAGCACAGTAATCACTACTGCTAGTACTTTGGATATTCAGCACCTGTCAAAATGACAATGTCGTATTAACAAAACCCATAAACAGCGGTATCAGAGACAGCTGCCTCTGGTAATCTGGACAAAGGACCGAGGACGTATCGGCGACGCCAGGAATAGGCAGGTTGGATTGTGATTGGCATTGGGCATTGAGCATCATCTTACACGGTTGCCCCGGTGTGAGAGAGAAAAAATTTCGGAGCGAACCGGTAACTGACCTGGCTTGGCTGATACAGTGACAGGCATTGGTACCTGGTACTAAACGAGAGTCTGGAGGGGCAAAGGAAAAAAAAATTCTGGTAATGACCCCTCGCTGTAACGCACAGCTGGAGCACTGTGCAACCCCTACTAGGATCTGGCGGGGAGCACTGCCCATTAGAGAGTCCTGGAGGGCAGAGACAACCCAACTTTAGGTCCAAACAAGCCTATGAAGCCCCCCCCTGATTAGAACAACCAAACTCACTGCCTCAGGCTGCCGCCACTGTAAAAAAAGGACTCAGGCACTCGTCTCTTCTCTGTTGTCGTGGAAAAAGGGAAGTGGTAGAGGGTACCCAAGCTTGCAGCACTAGCGCCGCCCGGAAAGATTCGCTCCTTGGGAAAAAAAAAGTGTCCCCTTCGAGACCCGCCGCAATTTTTTTCCCTCCCCCCCAAAACCCAAAGCCGGTGCAGAATTTATTTGGGCCGCTTCCCCTTTCACCTCTTTCTCTTTTCCCTTTCTCATCTCCATCTCCTCTCAATCTTTTCTTGTTCTTTTCGGGAAAGCGTGAGCATCAGTCAAAATGTCTGCCGAGAAGCCTCAGACCGTCTTGGGCATGCCGGTGAGTAGTTGCCCTCCTCCCCATGATATCCCACTTTTGTTTTGTTTGTCACTTTGGCCACAAGGGAGTTATCCAGTATCGAGGCATATTTGCTAGCACTTTTCAATTGGATCATATGAGTAATCTTGGGATCTGTTCCATCATGATCACATGCAGTGCTTGCTTGTATTTCCTCATGCTTTCTCCCGGGCGAGGTGGTGGGCAGGCGAGGGGTGAAAAATTTGCGCATATTGATATCAGACTGCTAACTATTATCACAGCCCTTCGTGGCCGACTTCCTGAGTACGTTGCACAGCATTCACCAATACCATAATCGAGTCCTGGCTTGATATTGGTGGAAAATAATTATCATGGCTGAATATGAAACTGACTGGATCTCACAGTGGGTGGTGTTTCCGCCGCCGTCTCGAAGACTGCTGCCGCTCCCATTGAGCGTGTCAAGCTGCTCATCCAGAACCAGGTTAGCAGACCCAGCTTTAATATTAAGCATTACTCTGTCCAAACAAACTCTAACCGCTTTGAATTCAGGATGAGATGATCAAGAACGGCCGTCTTGACAAGCGATACAACGGTATCGTTGACTGCTTCAAGCGTACCTCCGCCGATGAGGGTGTCCTCTCCCTGTGGCGTGGTAACACTGCCAACGTCATCCGATACTTCCCTACCCAGGCCTTGAACTTTGCTTTCCGTGATAAGTTCAAGAAGATGTTCGGCTACAAGAAGGACAAGGATGGTTACGCCAAGTGGATGGCTGGTAACCTTGCCTCCGGTGGTGTACGTTGTCCCCAGCATGCTTTACTCTCGATCAAAACAATGATGCTAACCTGACTCTTAGGCTGCTGGTGCCACTTCCATGTTGTTCGTCTACTCTCTTGACTACGCTCGTACTCGTCTCGCCAACGATGCCAAGAGCGCCAAGAAGGGTGGTGAGCGTCAGTTCAACGGTCTCGTTGACGTCTACCGCAAGACTCTTGCCTCTGACGGTGTTGCCGGTCTCTACCGTGGTTTCATGCCCTCCGTCGCTGGTATCATCGTCTACCGTGGTCTCTACTTCGGTCTGTACGACTCCCTCAAGCCTGTCCTCCTGGTCGGCACCCTCGCCAACAACTTCCTTGCCTCCTTCATGCTCGGTTGGTGCGTCACCACTGGTGCCGGTATCGCCGCCTACCCTCTTGATACTATCCGACGACGAATGATGATGACTTCCGGTGAGGCCGTCAAGTACAAGAACTCCTTCGACGCTGCCCGCCAGATCGTTGCCAAGAACGGTGTCAAGTCTCTCTTCAACGGTGCCGGTGCCAACATTCTCCGTGGTGTTGCCGGTGCCGGTGTCCTGTCCATCTACGATCAGCTCCAGCTCATCCTGTTCGGCAAGGCCTTCAGCGGTGGCTCTGGTTAAATTCCTTTCCTTGGTTCCTGTATAGACTCTCTCTGCATGCATATAAGAGGCATGGAGAACGGTAATTGGCCAGCTGGGGGTAATCTGGCGTCCGCTGGTTAATAAAAATGGAGATGGGAATGACGGCATTGAGGGAAGTTGGGATCAAGATATCCTGGCCTGGTTCTGTGTAACAGTTGCTATTTGCGGGTTAGACGGGCATCGGCATGGCGTATTTATCGTTTTGGCTCTGCCGTGCTTTCTAGGTCGCTGTAATTTATACACGCACGCAAAATTCCCTTGACTTAGATTTAAACTACTGCTCCGTTGCATCATCCTGTGAAGTTGAGGTTTCCATCTGTCTTAGTGATGCTTTATGCAGAACAATCCATTAAATTTGCTCACTGTATGCTGACTAAGGATAACTGAACTGTCACTATTGAGCTTGATTGATGGGATCTACAGTAACATTTACGCTTAGCCTTTCAAAAGCTGCCAGATAAGAACTCTACCGACCGACCTACCTGGTAGTGGCTAACAATAAATTTACATCAATTGTGCCGAATAGACAAGTCTGGTTGCTCTCCAACTACGAGGTTTGCCATGCCTCCCAAGCAGTCGAGTGGTGCAGGCCGCGGCCGTGCCAAAGCCAGCAAGGCTGGCCCGCCTGCTGGCAATGAGTCGGACTCCAGCAACCCATTCGAATCCTTAGACGAACAGACCGGGGCCAATACAACGCAGAACCGGACAAGAGAAGTGGAAGATGACGGCGGGGAGCTTGAGAAATCCATTCCCCGGGATTTGTTGACCCGGGTTCTTCACGAGTTCTTTGCCAAGGACTCGACGCGGATATCGAGAGACGCGAATGCAGCGGTGGGAAAGTACGTAGATATCTTTGTGAGGGAGGCGATTGCCAGAGCGGCGGTGGAGAAGAAGGGGGGGTTTTTAGAGGTGAGTGACCCAAGGGTAATACTTGCGACACGAGATACTAATAATGTCCAGGTTGAGGATTTGGAGAAGATTGCGCCGCAGCTATTGCTGGATCTGTGAAGAGTGGCTTCTGATTTTACAAATTTGGGAGTGTGCAAGGCCGGCCACTATGTATGCAAGATATGTTGCATCCCTATATTTTGGACCATGGTTGAGGCTGCGTTATGGGAACGATGGACAAGTATTTAACGATTTTAGCAGTCTCAAAGACGGATTCTGCAGCTGTATTGCTGGCATAGGGCACATTACCTGTCCAGATGGAGATGGTATCTGGAGAAGCAATGGTTACCGCGATAAAAGCACACCCTCTAGCGATATAGGATGCTCTTTGCAAGTGGAGGAGGATATAGGGAGGCGTGTGTTGTTATTTGAGAAGCTATTTCGGTACGATACTAGGTGTTTCCGGGACAAATGCCCGCTTTTTTTTTTTTTTTTAGTGATGAATTCAGTTTGAGATGCCATCTTTACCTGTCTAGACATGTAGGTAAAGCATTTTACGGGCCATTGGGCCGAGGGGCTGGGTATATATATATCTTTTTCACCTATACGATGTGTATCCCACATATCCTGGAAACATGCAGCGATTTTTGCAGTTACAGTTGAGAGAATGCGTTTATTGGGAAACAGAATTACAATTCGCCTTTAGTTTTAATAGAGAGTCTTCTACAGTTTAGTTTAGTTGTAATGATGTACCCAAGTTCATCCCATGCGGTATTGTGTACTCCGTATGGAGTTTTTTTTTCCCTCAACCGTTTGGCTTGCGTTTCACCGTCTTGGACGTCAAACGTTGGCTCACCACCCTGACTTGTGGCTTTGTCAACTCGGAATACTCCGTCCGACCTCTGACCGCAATAGCCTGGTAGTAAATGCTAATTAAACTTTTCCAATTTACAGATACAAATAAATGAATAAATTGAATTGGCAAGTCTACTATTCGCGTTACGCAACCAATACATTGATTTTCTTGTTTTTCGGGTCATTGGGTTTCGATATAAAGACATTTAGCGGTAAGGCAAGCCACACACGCAAGCCACGGCGGCTCGTGTTGAAGGTCTTGAGTTGGAGGAGGAGGTCCTATCAAAGGACTGAAACCGGCGACGTCTCGCTTGTGTCGGAGCGTGGCCAGAAGGTGAGGCAGCAAGAACGCCAGGACGACCCTGGCTGGGCGGTTAGACGCTGGCTTTAGGTGCGGCGTAGCACTTTTGGTGCATTGTTACTTGGTACTTTGACATGGATGGTTGATATTTTTTTTTTATTCTTTTTATTGTCTTGTCTACCTTGGCGGCGGCTGTTGTTGTTGCTGCTGCTGCTGCTGCTGCTGCTGCATGCCGGTTCTATAATTATCATGGCTTTTCTTTTAGTCATGGTTGATGTGATTGATGTGACCCTCTCCCGACCATCCAGGAACGGCTGATGCAAGAGGGTTGAACCAGCATGCCTAGCAGCTTTCATCATCATTACCATCATCACCACCACCACCACCTTGACGCTTTGCTATCCATGTCATGCATGCCATGATACGTCTTGAGTGAATGCTTAGACTCGATGGTGGCGCACGGTTGTTTCGATATCCGATCTCGACTCGACATCCGCCTGCGAGGTGGTTCCATGAACCCTCAACGCCCGTTGTCCCAGCCAAACAAGTCTCTTACACACTAGATGGACGTTGCGCCTCTTGGCTTCTACGTTTGCTCGCAGGAGTAACTGGACGACGCTCCCCGTCACCCTGGACCCAAACATGAAGCCTCCTCCTCCTCCTCCTCTAGGGGGGTAGTATGAACATTTATAAACATTCCGTTTCCCCGTTTGTTTTTTCTTTCCCTTTCTCAGTTTCAACTCATCAACCTTTTTTTCTGTCTTGTTTAATGCTGGTGCATTTTCCTTTGTCCTTTTCTTTCTTTCTCGCTTCCTTCGCTTCTTCAATATCCAGATATCATTCATTCAAACCAGAGGCCAGTCCTTTACCAAAGCGTCCAACATACCCTATCGTTCTCTCGTTGCTAGAACTGCTTTGTTTACATCCCCTCCTCTATTTCATCCCCCAGGAAGTCTGGAACTTCCACATTGTATAGATCTTGTTTGAAATATAAGAAAACAACGGGACTCCCTCTCCATCAACATGCATTTCACATCTCTTGCTATCGCCGCCCTTGTGGGTGTTGCCCAAGCCACCAAAGGTAAACTCCAAAACACCAACCCAATATTCCTTTCATAAACCACTGACATTCTTTCTTAGAAGCCGTCAAAGTCCAGGTTGTCGCAGTTGGCAAGAACCCCCAGACTGGCACGACCGGCCTCAAGTACTGGCCCGAAAACATCGTCGCCGCGCCGGGCTCCTTTGTGCAGTTCCAGTTCTGGGCCGGTAACCACACCGTTACCCAGTCCGACTTTGACCACCCCTGCCAGCCCATCTCGCAAGTCGACAGCACCAAGGAGGGTGTCTGGTCGGGCTTCGTGCCGGTGGCCGCCAGTGCGGGCAAGGGTGAGATCCCGACCTACACTGTTCAGATCAACGACACGAAGCCCATTTGGCTCTTCTGCAGTCAGGGCAAGCACTGTCAGAGTGGCATGGCCATGGTTATTAACCAAAAGTAAGTTGCCTACCAATAACCTTTAGCTATAGGAACTGTCGACTGACTGATATAAACACAGCACTACTGCCAATTCGTCTCGCTGTCTGACTAGCTACAAGTCTGCGGCTGCTGGTGCTGAGAACCTACCCGCCGACTCTGGCAGTGGAGGCTCCAGCAGCGGAGGCTCCAGCGGCGGAAGCAATGGAGGATACGGCGGTGGTGGCTACGGTGGCCCTCAGGGTGGTTACAACTCCACTGGCAGCCCGGCCCCAAGTGTTCCTGAAATCACCAGCTCCATCCAGCCAGTCCCTGCGCCGGCCCCAACCAGCCCTGTTGGCTCTGATGTTGTTGGTACTGGCGGCCTCTCTCCTTCCGCCACCCCTACTGGCGTTCTGGTTTCTGGAGCTTCAGCTTTCAGCATCTCCAGCGGCTTGTTATTCACGTTGGGTGCTTGTGCCTTTGCTCTCCTGTAAACTATGCCGGGCTGGATATGGGCGAATGTTTTGATGGACTGTTTTAATAACAAGTGCGAGCTTGGTCAAGAGAGAAAATAAGTTTTTGGATTGTAACTATATATCAGGACAGTGCATTAACATATCTGGATACCACATCAAGAATTGAGAAGTTTGGTGTGAGTTATGTAACCCATTGTCCTAAATTCCTCCCAGTCTTAGTTTCAACCCTGGGAGTGGCGTGACTGCCTCTTCTTCCTTCCCTTTTGTGCCTGCGCACAAAGATCCCTCTTGGGCAGCTTCTCCAACCAGTTGTCTTCCCTCTTCACATACCCAACGAAGTGATATTTAGGGCTGTTGGCAAAGAAGTTGACCCAATGGGCAAGCGCATCGTGAACCTGCTGCTTCGCCTCCTCCAATTCTTCGGTCTTGATCTTTTCCATCTCGGCGGTGGTCCATTGGGCCTCGATCTCGGGGTCCTCGAGGGGCAGGAACATTTCCTCTACACCGCGCATGTCGGGAGTGCGGTCGTCAGCGAAGCAGCCCGTAACGTAGGCGCGGGCGGCATCAGTGCCGGAAAAGTAGCTATAGGAACCGCCGGGGCCGTACATGCGGCGACCGGCAGAGACGTCGTAGATGGTGCCGTTGATGGCGAGGTAGAGAGGCTGGGAAGGGTCGCTGCCGTCGAATTTGGAGAGCTCTTTGGGTGTCAAGTAGAGGGGACCTTGCTGGAGGGGGGGAGTCAGTTTGATGACCATATAAAATGTCCCAAGAGGAGGTGTCGGACGTACCACTTTAGCCTTCCAGTATTCCGTCCTCAACCACCGAGGCTTGTGCCTCATGCCCCAGAAGAAGCTCTCTCCGCTGCTGATGACATAGCTGAGAGCGCAAGAGCCCAGAAGAAGGAAGGTGATGACACGCAGAATGTCCATCCATGGGCTGTATGCATCCTCTGGGTCATTGGTCCTGATCTTTTTGGTCTTTTTGTCAGGCTGCTCTTGGCTAGCCTGTTGCTTCCGTTGACGCAGCTCCGAGTCTGCCATGGTGACTTGAACTAAAGACCCTTGTACGATACTGGAGGGTTTACTTCAATTGCTTGCTGTTGTAAAGAACGAACCCGGAACAGGTGTCCCAATTGAAGAATGTCTTTGCTGACCTCGGTAAGGGAGCTAGAGGGGGAATAGTCTGACGCAGTTCGAGGTGCATACGTTGATTGGTGTTTTTTTTTTTCATGCACCCCAGTGCCGTGCATATCAACGACTCGATAGGGTAAGCGGATTGGTCTGCAAGACAAGGGTGTACTAAGATTACACCCCGGCGTGTCTCCCGTTCTAGAATTGGCAAAGTCTTCTTTTATTACTAATTAGGTCATTGGGCATCATCAAATCGCCGTTACCCCAGCAACACGCCTGCATTTGTCAATTTGTTATACTGGGTCCTCCGTAAACAGCCAAATTAAGCACGTTCCAACACGATGCACCAGTTGTTCCAAACTTTCCAGCAGCAACTACCACCATCGAAACTGTTGGAAACCATCCTGTGTCATATCATAAAAACCCGACGACTGAACACGCACATACCCACCCGCTGTCCCCTGTACACAGCAAATATCTCTACGTGTACGAAACACCCTTCGACAGCACCCCCTTAAATGGAGGAGGAAAACATGAGCCAACCGGGCTCCCCCGCCCAGTCCGGTGGGCCCCTCCAAGTAGCTTCGCCAGATCGTGTGAACCGTCGCGAATCTCTCTTTGCCCTTCGTGCCCAAGGCCGGGAGAGCACTGTGCATGACAAGATCAGCCAGTTTAACAACTTGAGCGTCAGCATGCAGTCGAGACAAATGGAACGAAAGACGGCCGATGCAGCGCTGAAGCGCGCCTTACTCGGGAGAGAGGAGGCCGAGGGAGAGGTGAGGCGCTTCAAGGAAGAGGCAAAGGCGCTACGAAAGGCCATTGATGAAGGCAAAGAACGTGAAAGGAGAGTAGGAGAGCGACTTGAAACGATCATGGTAAGCAGACTTTCTTTGTCTTTTCTTACTTGGACTGTTCTTGGGGGGGGGGGGGCCATCGACATTTCCTCCACGTGTGCATGCGCGCGTCATACTGACTTCAACTCAAGGAAAACTATGGACGTGCCAAGGAGACACATGCACACACTCAAGCTCTATGGGAAAAGGAAATTCGTCGGGCCAGGAAGGAGAACTTCAAGGCCCAGTCCCAAATCGTCAAGCTCCAGGAGGAACTCAAGGCCACCAGGGGAACAATAAAAACCATGGAAGAAAACCTACAGCGCGAGAAGGAGAGGAGCCACAACCGAGAACAAGAAGCCTTCACTTCGAGATATCAGATGGTCACCCTCCAGGAGCAACTGGAACAAGCACTCGAGAAGATCAAGCTGGTGGAACAAGAACGAGACGCCTACAAAGCGGCCGCCAAGAACGAGGAGATTGCACGCATTGCCGCAGAGGGTCGTATCCCCCTGCCTCAATCCGACGATCCTGAGGACGAGTTTGCATCACCACCGAAAAAGAAGCAGAGACAGAGCAATATAATGCGAAGCAGGGACCCTCGTGTCTCACTGACGACCATGGAGATTGTATCGTCAGCTGCCAGCGAACTGGAAATCGAGCAACTTACCGAGCAGGTCCAATGGGAGAGACAACGAGCAGACCGTGCCCAGGAGATGATCGAATTTATGCAAGCCGAATGCCTTATGCACTGCTGCCCTTGCTCCAAGTCAAAGCGACGCACCAGCATGCTAGGCCTGCAATCCACTTCTCGGTCATCACCAGATACCGCCATGCATTCTCTCCATGAGGAAGAAACCCGGGAGCCAGAGGTTGACCGGAAGCCGGTCAAGTCGAAAAAGGGGCCCAGATTGAGCACCATTTTTGTTCCCAAGGAAGGCATCTTCCGTACGGTCTCTGAGCAAGAAGCCATAGTCCTCGAAGCTGAGCAAGAGGCGGAAATAGTAAGCAGAGAGCCCATGGATGTTGAATTCAGTGCAGGTGCGCCGGGGGATGAAACTGAAGCGCACCTTGGCAGGTATGCAAGGACGCCGTCTGTAGAACCCCCGACGTTTGCCCTTCTTGCTCAGGAGCGGACGTCCCTTTTGTCTCTCATCAATGCTCCACGTGGTGATGCTCATACTGATGCGCTATCCGTCACTCACAGCATTCCAACCATGTCGGACAATGAGCCCGTTGAACGAAAGGAAGGGCGGGATAAAATGGAGGACCTTGAAGACCACCATCGTCGACATAAGAAAGAATCTGAACCTCGACCTGAGACATCAACATCCCTGTATACGGTAACAACCACCACGTCAGTACCAGTCCGAGAGTCTGGATCAAGTACAAGCTCCTTTTTCAGCCAAAAGCTACGGACACCATCAAGTGCGAGCAATGCCAGCTTTGACCTCACAGACCCGGCAATGACACCGAGTATGACTCGCGAACAGGCACTGGCTAAGATCCGAGAGAGGAGAGGACGCGCAAGGAGTGCGGCGCAATCAGCAACTACAACTCATGGGAAACCTAAGGGCATAGTAAAGAGGGATATGAGTGCGCCTGCAAGGAAAGCAGCCAAAAGACCGAGAAGGTCATGATGCAAGTTTTTCTGTTCTCTGTATGTGTGACGACGTATGATCGGAGGCGGGCTTGTTTTTACTTTGGTCATCTACTTTTTCCTGCGGGTTTCCCTTGCGCATTACATTCTTCGGTCAGGGTAGCATTGTCTTTTACTCTTCTTCTGTTGGATTCATTGGCCAAACTGCATCTTGCTTTTCAACATTTCTTTATTTCATAGGCTTAGGGGTCTCTATGCTTTGCTTTTTTGGGATGGGAAGGGAAGGGAAAGGGGGAATCATTGAAGAGCGCTGGCGAAGGCGGCGTTTAATTGTCTTTTGTGATTTTCTATATTCCCTAAGAGGTCTTTTTCGGATTAATAACAACAAAACTGCTTGTTAAGATGGCTATTCTTTATCCTAACATTATGTTTTCTTTTGGTCGAGAGTGGATGTGAGAGGGTGTAAACGACGTATGAGTTGAGACTTATAGAGTGCTACGTTAGGATAAGGGTACGGGTATGAGGGATGTCGGTTGGATGAGTGATGATGACCTTTTATTCTCGAGGTTCTGTAAGCTCTTGTGACACTTTCAGGGGGAGGGGTATATGGTGATCTGGTCATGAACGTCTGTGGTAATGATGTTTCTTCAGGGGATGAGACGGAACATGTCTCCATCATCCAACATGCTGGGCTTCCTGCAGCAATATTCCACGGATGATTTGCGAGATCATCGCAATTGAAACCCCAAAAAAGAGAAAAAGAAGAAAGAAAGAAAAAAAAAAGAATCAGACATACAACACCAGGTGTTCGCTGGTCGTCACCGACCCAGCTACTAATCCAGCGCTCGCCAGGTTATCATAGGAGATCGGACGGGATCCTGATTTTTCGGGCGGCTGTGGTCGTATGTGATGGGATGGCGGCGATGAATGCACTGATATTGTTACGTGCGGCCTTGGTTATGCGGATCTGTTGTCGAAAGCGCACAGGGGAAGTGTGATGTGCATGTTGGGTGGGGGTGTTGGATAACTCAGGGGGTAGATCAAATCGGAGCGTGATGCAACTGGCGATGAGATCAATGCAATTACAGTTACATATGGATGGTCTTCATTATACTGCAAACATCTCAACTAGTCTCGTTCTCAAGCTTTAATCTGCGAAATAAAGGCAGTATAATACACCCTGCGAGCTTAAATTATGTATATGGCCACGAATCTGTGCAGACGACGCCCGCTCTGTCCCAATATTAGCACATCGTATTTATGTCAAAAAAAGTATCCAATATGACCCAAACAAGGCTTGCGCCTCAAACAAAAAAACTCCGAATACCCCCCTCTTATCTATGCCTTCTTTGCTATCGTCCCATCTCAACCCACAAGAAACCCCCTTCTTTTGTTTCTGCCCCGTTCTGAACTCACAGCATCAAGTTTAACGGCCACAAGAACACACTCAAAAGCGCACTTGCCGCCACTCTTACTCTCTTGAATACGTAGACGCCACTGGCCCGTCTTAACAGACCATGCATGACCAAGTACCGCATCATTCCCCTCTCCACCACCATCCACACGCCGTCTCTTCCTAGGATTTCTCCCAAAGGTGGGTTCTGGCGTTTCTGACATGGTCTCATCCTCGTCGCGGCTAGTAGCATTGGTATCAATGTCGTAATCCTCGCCGTCAAGTATGGCATACGTTTCAGCCTCAAAAACTGCACGGACAAGATCGTCACTCAGGGGCGTGTTCCCAGGAGTTGCGGGTTGTGACCCGGCTCCACCGGATGCCATGAGCAGGCCCAATGGCTGTGTGGTAGGTGGCAAGTTGAGTTTTGTTGCAATGACTTCAAATAATCTGGCAACCCTGGCTCTTGTATCCTGAAGGAACTCCACTCGTGGGCCCTCGGGAGTAAAATGAATCGTCGTAGCACAGCCTCCAATCTCTAGAACCATCTCGGCCGGCCGGTCATCTACATAAGGCCGAGCGTAGTTTACCCACCTAACAGCTGGTTTTGCCGCAACATCGTCACTGTCGCCAGCAGTGACGGAGAGGCCACTCTTTTGCACGTTTTCAAGCCGCAGCGCTATCTCGTTGCGTTTGCGATGAGGATTATAGGTAATAGAGTGAGGGATCAGGCGCTGCTCCAGGCCCTTGAAGTGAAAGTATCGGGCATCGCGTAGCAACTCCTGGCGATGTACTTCATCACGAATGTCCATGGGGTACCCCCGAAGTAGACGTAAAAGATCGGCAAACGTTTCGGCACTGCGATTGGGTACTGAAGGAGGGAGAATTGAAGGCGGGCGTATGAGACCTTCACGGTCGAGGCCAGGGAAGAGGTCATCTGGCTGAGAGAAGAATAGGGCGAAACCCAGAGAGAAGTAGTTGGGTGAGTTGGCGGGATCGGTTAGGACATCCCGGGGGATCTGAAATTCGCGATGACCTATAGATATGAAGATGCTTTCCTCGCCGAGTTGGGAAATCAATTTGGGAACTGCCAAGCATCAGAGGGTTAGTCACAGGGCCATTCTCCCGTACTTCAAGTATTCGGGTAGCAACGGTGGTACGAACGGCTGTAAAACTGAGCATCTGCGAACAATCGCACAAAGTGGGTTCCATCTCTTGGTTTCACATGATAACCCTGAAGATGCAGAGCGATATCGCGAAACGTAGCAGGATCACGATCGATGTATAGTGTTCGAATAGACGATCCAATGTCCTCCCCTCTTTCTTCAGCCTGCTTGATCTGGCAAAAAAAGTACTGCGAGAAATATGAAGGCGCTATAATAGAGGAAAATCCAAGTCAGCCTCCCATCTGCTGGGGGAAAAGGGAGGGGGGTGTCGAAGAGACACTGGGGCTTATGCGACGAACCGTCAGACGAGATGGATGCGCCAGAGAGCTTGAAGAGCTCGCCACCAATCTGTATGGGGAAAACGCGCTCCCGTGGAAGAATTTGGGGGATCTTGGTGATGGTTTTCTCAGTGTTGGGTGGAAGCCCAGGCGTAGAGCCGTAGCCGTCACTTGGACTGGCAGAAGCCATTGCCGAAGAGGAGGCGGGAAATCGATGAGGGTATCGTAGGATATGCTCGGTGTTCCGGGATTGGACGTCGTAATTGTGGTCGTAGTTACAGTTGCAATTACTCTCTAATTTTCAACCATTACAGCTTTAATCAGAGTCGCCAATGGATTCTGAATCTAGATTTGTCTTTTTTAGAAAGACAGAACACATGGCTTGAGTCGTGGACGTGGTCGAGCGCGAGAGACCGTGGTGGGTAAAGAGCCTCTTGGAGACGGCAGTTGCGTACAACCGGGTTTCCCTTAGTCAGTGCTGATGCGAGCAAAGGTCGAAGCTCCGGTGGAACTTGCAACGACGCGGCGTATTCCGCAGTGGGGGCGGAACATGCATAGCATAAGCTTTACTACACTGCTACTATTAGGTACTGAGTACTAGGTACCTACTACTAGGCGTAGGCATGTCTATCTATGCAGCTATTTCGTGTATCTATGCATTCTCATTACTCACATACATCTAATCCTTTGTCATCAATGCCATTTCCCACAGCAGCTCGACATGGGCTCACCTACTCCGTACAATCCTAATTGTTATCATGTCACATATAGTAGATTTGCTCTCGTCCTTGGGTTCTATAGCGTCCATTTCACCAACCAGGTATTTTTCGTTGCATTAAACTGTTAAATGCCGTTCCACCATACACGAAACAACAAACTACTTGCTCATCAATTCTACTCCTCCTCGCACAACTCCCACCACCGCACCTGTCTGAACCATCTCACTGCCTCCTCCAGCAACTCTATGCTCAATCTCTGCCAGCCCGTCCAGCCATGTAATCATCACTTCTGGATTCACCTCCAACTTCGATAATTGCTCCGTCAGTGCTGTGATGATATCCGCCAACGCCAGGCCTTGTGTCGTCTTGAGTGCATTCATAGTATTGAGGCAGCTCGTCACATCTGATGTGCTCAGGAGCGTCGTCATGATATCCTTGATTGCGTCTGGCTGTGGTGCCGCAATACAGTTGTAGATGGTCTCTGTCGTAATCATCTCTCGTTTAATCTCGCTCTCCGCTGGTTTGGGCTCATTCTTCAATCTCAACGGTGTACCTAGGCTTGGTTAGCAATTTGTCGCTACTCTTTGTGTGTGTAATGAAAAAACTCACTTGATGCATGACATGCTTGCAGCACGTTCAACGCTCTTCGCATATCTCCTTTACTCAGCTTCACCAACGCATCGACAGCCTCTGCGCCAATCTTGACATGCTCCTCCTCGACTACTTTCTCCACCAGCACCCTGATATCTCCCTCCTTTAAGGGACTGAATCTGAATCTCGTACATCGAGAGAGCAGAGCAGGGCTCAGCTTGTGTGCATAGTTGGCAATGATGCAGAATCGAGTATTCGCTGTATATTTCTCCATGATTCTTCGCAGTGCCATCTGCGCAGTGTTGGTCATGGCATCAGCCTCGTCCAGAATAATCAGCTTGAACCCAGCAATGGAGCCTGACTTTGCCGCTCCCCCCATGGAGAAGATCTGCTTGGTACTCGCAAACGTCTTGATTTGTTCACGGACGACGTCAATGCCTCTGTCGTCGGATGCATTGAGCTCGAGTACCATCTGTCGCACGTTGGCGGCTCCATAGATTCGTCGTGCGAGTGCGAGAATTGTCGATGTCTTTCCCGTGCCCGGTGGCCCGTACAGAAGCAAGTGTGGGAGGCGGTTCGAGTCGATAAACTTGTTGATTGTTGCCAGGATATCTTGGTGGCCAGAAACGTCGTCGAGAGAAACCGGACGGTACTTTTCAACCCTAAGGATATAAGAATCAGTACATTACCGGCACCCTTCCTAAATGGACTTGAATCTGCGGATATAAAAATTACCATGGTAAGGTGTCTTCCGCTTCAACTGGAAGATTGGCGGCAGTTCGCTTGCCCTTGGTGGCCTCTGACGAAAATACAATATCGGTAGATGGCCCAGGGGCATCAACGTCCATCTCATCCTCAAAGTCTGACATTTTGAAAGATGGTACTGTAGGTTTCCTCTATTTATGAGAGCGTTATCGTTTTTTTTTTTCTCGTTTTTTTTTAATTTATTTATTGCGAGCTGGTGCACAATGGTCTGGGGCGGGCGTGAAGTCGTGAAAGTTGTAGGTATCAAATGCTGAGATAAAGTGGTAACGCGCTTGACCCGCGCCGAGACGTGTTTGCCCATTAAAACCCCTGTCACAGTCACCACCGTTGTTCCAACATCTTCACATCGTCACTGGCCGCCAAATGAACCACAGAATAACACAACTATCCAATGCCCAATGGCTTCCAAATATATTGGACATTTGTTTACTATTTACTGTTCGATTTTCTTCAAGAATTAGCCTCTTAATTTTACAAATTCTCTTGTCATTTCTTCATAATGGCCTTCCAAAATCATAGAGTGTTTCCTTAAATACAGGATCTCCGTGTTTCGGTAATATCATCACGGCAATCAGTCTATGCATCGCCAATGTAGTTAAATGACTGGATGTGGTCTCATTCAACGTAGAATCGAAAGTTCATAGCCCCAATCCCTGAGCTTGCCAACGCCCTCCAAACATTCCCATATTCGCCAAGCCGTAATTCCCTTATCATTTGTTGCCCAAGCCGACCAAGCCAAACAGTATTGGACATCCTGTAATCGCAAGCCACGCAATGCCTGTATAAGAGTTAGCTCAACTCACACCAAATGCGATTCCTGATCCTCTTTTCTTTTTTTTCTCTCTTTTTTTTTTTTTTTTTTACTTACCTGCATAAACAACCAGTTTCGTGACGACTTCCACATCATATCTTACTCGTGGCTTTGTGATATGAGAAAACACTTCCTTCTCCTCTTCTTCTTCATCCACGTCCACGCTGACAAAGATCTCCGGGTTGCCGTTCTCTTCAATCGCTGAAAAAGACGCATCACCTTGTTGCCTCAATTCATTATCATTAAATAGTGGAACTTGCTCAGCTCCGGATGCATGAGCACCCTTACCCGACTGGTCTTCTTCTTTGCCCCTGAGGTCGAGATTGCTAGTTTTACTCTTAAGACTTGTGTTGCTGCTGATGCTCTCCCTCCGCTGCCGTTCTCGATAGGCCAATGTCTCGTATGCATCCGCGGCACTCTGTGGGCCTACAGACACAGCTCGTCCTCTCGTCGTAGGGTGTCGAATACTCTCTACCATGCGAGGGAAATCGGACGCTGCAGGAATCAAAGTATCCAACCGTGAATTTGGAGGAATGGTCTGATATTCGTTCGCTGGAGTGAAGAATCTTCGAGGCAGACTTAAGCCAATCGACTCGATAAAACGGAACGCATGAGGTAGGCCTTTGAGCATGCCTCGCTTCATCGTCTCGCGCCAGGCGAAAATGACAAAGATACCCAACACTATTCTGAGCCCGTATACCCACAGAGGAGGTTGGACGTCCGGGTTAGCACCAGGGGCGGAAATATGCCAAGTATTGAAGAAGTCGTGGGCAGAGGTCCAGGCTCCGAACTCCAAGCCAACAACAACTCCAGCAAATGCAACACTATCATCAAAACAAGGACAGTCGTCCGCCGGTTCGGGGTGTACTCGTATGGCAATAACAATTACAATGAAAACAATAACGGGTGCGGCCCAGGCGCTGGCACGCACGTACGCATCGAAAGGTGGTCCGTAATAGACCTCGAAGAGAGTAATGAGAGCACCCATAATAGATCCGATAATAACGTCAGCAAATCCGTGCATGCCGCAGTATAAACGGCCAAACACAATGGACACCGCATAAAAGTAAGCAAGGATCTCGAAGCTTAGTTTGGTGGTTGCCGGTAGGGTATTGTCGGGGCTATGGAGCAGCAGAAGAGCATAGACGGCTACGGACACAGCATTGGCACTGTGGGTCGAAGGGAATCCGTATTCGAGGGCTGCGGATCCGGACATGGTGATGCGCTGTAAGGGAGGTGACAATGGTCGTGGTAGCGAGTAAAAGTCCTTGACGAAACCCGTCCAGAAAACGCCGAGAGCCAGTATGTGTACCAGCCTGCAAACTCAAGTCGTCAGCCTCGAATTACACCCTCTCTGAACAACATGCTGCCAACGTTCTTCGACCATATTGGCCTCATATATATTCCATAACGTACCCTTTGCCAAATGCCGGATATCCACACCAGAACAATATAGGCAAGAAGACCATGAAGAATGTATGCGTTCCGAGGTTGGCCGTAATAGCAAAATAGCTGTCAAGCGCCGGAGTGCGCAACTTTCGTTGTAACCAAGCGAGATAGGGCGTCTCCCATCGTATGAGAGGGAGAGCTTGGTGTCGTAGATTATAGCGCCATTTTGGAAGAGCTCTCTTGTCTGCATCAAGTTGCGATTGTCCATTAGTCGACTGTTCAGTAACCGCTTCAGAGTCGGGAATCCTCAGAGGGGCCACCTACAATGTTGAAGACCCCTCAACCCCGCGTCCGGGGCTTCATGATGCAGCGGGGCATCGCGTCGCGAGCTGCTCATGGTGGGAATCCCAAGCAACCGGGAGCGGCAGCAGCGTCGCTATCAGGAGGAGAGATATCGATGTACCGTGAGACAATCCGGGGAACTGACGACATCGAGCAAAAAAGGAAAAGCTGCCTGCTGCTACTGGCAGATGCGACCAGAGTACGAGGATGGGCGCAAAAGGTTTCGCAAGCTAGTAAAAGCTGTATTTGTGAAACGGAAGGGCGGAGAGGTCGACGACTGAGAGAGAGAGAGTGTGCGTGTGTGTGCCCCTCCACGGCGGTCGCTGGTGGGAGGGAGGATGGAAGCTTTAGTGTGTGGAGTACAAATCCGAGTATGTCTCGCTACCCTCTATTTTTTTTTGTGCCGAATTATGGATGCTAATTGAAGAATCAAGATACATAAACACAAGCACAAGCACAAGCTTCACCTATCCAGTGCCGAGGAATATTAAGCAGTATCGGGATTAGATTGGTGGTCCCATGTTTACAGGTGTCCAACCAGGCAACTGGAGAAGGACAAACACTTGCAAGTATGAGAACCACTGTAACCTTGTCCCTGGATAGAATACTGCAGGGTGACGATGGGGCGTTACCCAGAATGTTGTTCTAGGCGAGGTAGATGCGGAATTTCTCCGCCTTGGATAAATTGGAGAAGCTATACATCTATAGGGTAACTAACCGGCACTATACACAAGACAGCTTGAAACCCATTATTTGCACCAACTTAAAACCTCTAAACATGTCTTTGCGCTTCGCGGGTAAACACTGCGCCGTCGTCGGTGCCACTGGAGTCATTGGCTCTGCCATTGCAAAAGCTTTTGCCAGAGAGGGTGCCGTCGTATCGGTCCTCGGCCGCACAGCTCTCCAAGTCCGCTCAAAACTGGAACCCCAGCTCCATCAATACAAGTTCTTAGATAACAAGGGTCATGCCAAGAAAGATATACCATCAACTCACCAATTCATTAGCTTGGATGTCTCTAATCAAGCAGAAATAGAAAATACTTTTAAATTGAAAGGGGGTTCAGTTGGTCCTCTCGACATTCTGGTTAACTGTGCCGGAATCTCTCAAACTGCATTGCTGCGGCGTACGCCAGACAAGGAGCTTGTCAACATTATGAACACAAACCTTCTAGCGACTATGCTGCTATGTAAACACGCACAAGTGAATCCACATGGTAAGCCTCCACCCTAACCTACCCCCCCATGCGCCATAACTGATGGACCAGGCTGCATAATCAACGTATCTAGCCTCATGGCAACCAAAGGTGGCCTCGGTTGTACGGCATATGCTGCTTCAAAAGCTGGCTTGGTTGGTAAGTAAGATTTTGCCTATGCTATTTGCAGAACCACCTAGGTTCTTTGTGTCTCTTCTTGTCTGTCATACAAATGTTCTACATCAGGTGGAAAACTAATTGATTCATAAGGCTTTACCCGCGCCTTATGTCTTGAGAAGGCCGCTCGATCTATCCGCGTGAATGTATTGCTACCCGGGTGGGTTGATACCCCCATGTGGTCCGGTATGTCGCAATCCCTAGCCTCTTTTTGCTATAACCCAAATTCCCTCCCAAGACACTGTTATAATGTACCCAAGCTAATGTACAATCCATTGAAGATCTAAAGCCGGAGTTGCGGGAAGCGTATCTCAAAGACACGCCCTTGAATCGGGTGGCCGACCCGAATGAAGTGGCAGAAGCTGCCGTATTTTTGGCCTCCAATGGATATGCCAACAACTGTGTTCTCAACCTAGATGGTGGTCTAAGTGCTGTGTAAAGAGGATGCAGCAGCCACAGCATGTCAAATCTAATATATATCATCAGTCATCAATGACAATAGCGCCACCTGCATCCTCTACAATAACGACGTCATCAGAAGCGGTGCTAGCAGTCTTTGCTTTCTTGAGAGGGTGGTTCTCGTCTTCTGCATGTGGTCTCTTAACGCCCTTGGACTCTTGCGCTGGCTCTTCATCGAGCGGGTGCTTGCCGGTTTGCTGGCCATTTTGCTGGTCATGTCCATTTGTCTCCACCAGCGTTGGTTTCGCCGGCTTGTGGGGAATTTCAGGACGACCGGCAACGACAGTCTTGAAGACTTTCTCGCCGTCATCGACAACCCTAAACACGGTTAGTTTCTATCCAGTGTGGTATTTGAGAGCAACACAAACCCTTCTTGAATATCAATGACGACGTTAACCAGAGGAGTATCGTCGTCGTCAGTTACAGTCAAGAAACTGCCACTCTTGATACCTATGCACATGTCAGCGCTGCTGCTTAATCTATGTATCACCCAAAAATCGTACCAAGATCAATTAACTTTTTTGAAAGATTATCCGTCTCATCCGGGTCGTACAAGACACCGACTTCATTGCTTACGACGAACTCCTTGTCTGCGTAACCGAACTGATCTTTGATGAGACCCTCAACTATATCATCAAGTGTCGCACGAGACAAGTCTACAACTATGCTGGTGTAGTAAACACCGCAGACAGGACAGTCAAGATTCGGCTCTCGAGACCTGTCTGGAGCCAGTTGTCTTGCAGATGCAAATGGTGTCAAGAATACCTAAGAAATGTCAGCTCGCATTCTAAAACGCTCTATGATGCTGTTGCTTACCTCCTTAGCTTGCACGTACTCGCCCTTCAGCACCTTGAAAGCCTGCAAGACACATAAGCCAGCTACAATGGCGTTTGTAGTGGCGATTGCTGGAATAATATTTCCGGCCATCTGTTTGATGTCGAACCGCGATTTGCTGTCGATGCCAAATATTGTTGATCGGATATTTGCACTAGCCGCGACAAAATCTAGAGTGTCGTCATCGTCTTTGTCAAAAGTGATGGTGGGCTCGGGTGTCGATGGATCTTTGGCATCTTTCAGCTGCAGTAGTCGCTTGCTCAGCCGCTCAAGGCTGTCATTGAAGACTACCAAGCTTTCCTCAAGAGACCAGACCTTTTGGCCGTCGGCCAAAATACCATCCTTCGAAGCAAGTGCATCAGCAGCTTGTGCCATGACAGTTTCATATTTGAGAGGCTCAGGGGCTCGTCGAGTTTTCCACATATCTTCCACCGAGCGGAGTCGTTCTATATCTGCATCAAAGACCTTGTCGAAGAGCATCTGTGGAAACTCCGGTTTCCCAACGGCGTCGCGGATCTTTTTTAGTGCCGCCGACTCCTTTTTCAACTCCTCTATTTCTTGTGCTGTCTTGGAATTAGAAGAGATCTTTGCTGCTTAACGAGCTTTTCCAACTTACCATTTTCTGCGTCTGATGAATGGTCAAACGCTGACCCGTCCTCGCTGACGCCGAAGATCTCGCTGATGTTCATGTGAGTAACGGTTTTTATCACTGATTGGGGAGCCCGGGTGTCTTACTTGAGGAGATAGCTCTTCCCCCATACGATGCAATGAATCGGTTGACTGGGCGTACTGCGAATAGTACAGACTGGAAATGATTTTGGGGTTTCCTTGGGGCTGCAGTCGTAGCAAGCCGTGATACCCTTCTTAATGACCTGAACTTGCCCGTTGAAGCCTGTGGTGCCGCTCTCGATAAGCGGAATATCGGCCGCCAAGCACATTTTGTTCACATGGCGTCTAGCTTCAAGATTATCCAGGGCGTTGAAGACCAATTTGAATTCACGAAACCAAGGGACGGTAAACTCGGCATCCTTGATGTTGGCATGATGCGCGACGATCTTGACATTTGGGTTGAACTTTTGCGCAGCCTCCTTAGCTACAAGAGCCTTGGACTTTTTGATGTGCTCGTGACGGAAAAGGAATTGTCTATTCAGGTTGGATAGATCGATTGTGTCAAGGTCGACGATGTGTATTTCCCCAAACCCGTTCAAAACCAAGTTCTTTAGGAGCTCACACCCAATACCGCCGGCACCAACCATAAGTACCCGAACCTGCGATTATGACGTTAGCCAACTGAGGTACAAACAGACCACGACGAGCTTCTTGATGGAGAAATAGCATGGAAGATGCCTTTTCATGCGACGTTTGGCCCTTGCAAAGAAGCGCATTCATTGTAGTTCTTGTGGAAAAATCGAGGTTCGTGATCGACGTACAAACTTGACATTGGAGTTCAGGGACGCGCCGAGCGATTGATGATTAAATCTGTCTCGTTTCATGGCTGGGGATCGTTGCTGCGGTGCGGGATTCGACGCGACGACTTTCTGTGGTTGCTGAGACTGTCGGAGCTGTTGATCCTCCTGAATGGCCACGGTCGCGGAGCCGTCAGGAGGAGCAGTCGCGGAAGTGTCTTTGGGCGCCTCCATCGTCGAACGACAACATGCGCGATCGACGCTGGAGCAAGGTTGGAGATTCGGTGGGGGATGGTCGACTATTTAATAGGCGCTGTATGATCCTATGCGATCGTCGATGGGATGAAACGTGGGAATGCGCCTATCGTTGCTTGGTTGAGAATGTGCAACTGGCGATGCTGCTTGCAGGTGTTGACTTGAGAGTCGAGTTGCGACCAATTGGATGAGGTCAGAGGAGACCCAAGAGACAAGTGAGGTCAAGTGGGGCCTATGCACTACTGCAGTCCAATCGTTGTCTAAAGTCCAAATGGCAAAGGTACAAGTGCTCTAGTACCCAGTACTTTCTAGGGGGAGGCTCTAAGGGACTACAGTAAGTAATGAGCCAGTTGGTTGGGTAAAAGCTGCACAGCCCTGAGCATGCAGAGGGTCATGTAGGAAATAGATTCTATAAATCTACGTTGATAGAAATAAAACATAACTTCAAGCTTCAGTCTCTCTGTTTTCTAGGACTGCTTTACTTTAAAGTGACCTTGCTGTTGTATTCACAGTTGGTCTCACTTTATACCACCTCCTATCTGCCTAATATAGAAGTACCCTGCGTACAGGAAAATTCCTACACTAGTGGGGTGTGTCAGTGTGTCAGTCACATCACAATAAAACTCATCCTCTCAACTTTCAAGTACATGCGTACTAGACTTGGATATTTCCGTCAAATACTAAATATCCACTTCTCTTTTCTTTCCTCCTTAAAAACATGTCAGACGACGAGGTCGATCCTGAACTCCTCGAGCTGCTCAGACAACACCTTCAGGGCCGTCCAGTCGTCGAGGATGAGCCCGAGACTGGTGTGCTCGCTGATGCCGAGTATGTCTACAACCAGGGGATCGATGTAGCCATTGACATGATGCGCACCAAACAAGCAGCTGAGAACATATATGATCAGATGCAAGCAAAGAGTTATTCTACCGCCACCTGGTCAGAGCACATGCTTCATCCCAAGTTAAAGGATGAGACGACTGTGGCCTTTATTTTCATCATGGACCTCCTAAACTTCTCCTTTTGGTCTGAACTGCCAGATGAGGAGAGATTTGCTGTCGAGTACAAGGGTAAACGATGGACAGGTTACTGGAGTCTTGTGGCATCGCTACAGAGGGCCCTCAAAGAAGGTTTGGTTGTCCTACCGTCAAATGTCGTACCCAGCCGTTATTTGTCTAACATGACTATTACAGGGATACCTATTACAGATCCTCACTTTTGGCAAGATGAGGAAGAATGCAGCATGGACACCATGCGCCGCATCTTTAGATCCTGCACAGATGAAGAAATGCCCTTGCTCAAAGAAAGATTAGACTGTCTCCGAGAAGCTGGCAGAGTACTCTACGAGGTATGCCATCTCTCTTTATGTTTCAAGTCGTCACTATGCTGACCAGAGTGACCAAAGCGGTACGACTGTTCGTTCCTTAATGTCATATCTGCTGCAGATAAATCCGCCGCTCGTCTCGTCAATATCCTAGCGCGAGACTTTGGTTGCTTCAGAGATGAGCATGTATTCGAGGGCAGAAGAAAACCCATTCGCATCCTTAAACGTGCCCAGATTCTAGTCGCAGACCTGTGGGCCTGTTTTGAAGGCAAGTCGTACGGCGAATTCTACGACATCGACAAGATCACTATTTTTGCCGATTATCGAGTGCCCCAGATCCTGGCGTCATTGGGGGCGCTATACGTTGGCCCATCAATCTCTGCTGCAATTCGTGATAGAAAAATCATAGAAAGCGGAAGCCACTGGGAGGTACAGCTGAGAGGTAAACCCGCCCACTCTGTGTCGACGCTCGTCCATGCTAATAGTCAGTAGCCTGTAGCATATGGTGTGTGGAGTTGATTAAGAGAGAAATTCTGAGAGCACATCCTGATACCCATGTCAATGCTGTTTTAATCGATTTCTTTCTCTATGATACGATGAAAGAGATGGAAGCAGAAGGCAAAGAGCCTATCCCCCATCATAGAACAAGGAGTATATGGTATTGATACAGCCAAAAAAAAAATCACCAGCCCATATTGTTGGTTGCATCCCACATAGAAATCGCACCGTCATAGAGAAAATAGAGAATTAGATAAGGTCAAACCGTTTCATGGTACCTCAATCAAAGGACTCCCAAACGCATTGCCCGACTCTGCATTCCGACGCAACCAACTACCGCATGCCTGCCCCATCAGTTGACACAAACGCCACAGCTCCTTACCGTATATCAAACAAAATCCCATGCCCCCACATTTGGGTTACGCTGGTAAAGCAGCGGCGTTCATAATGCGATCCATCTGCGCGGTCTGAGTGTCTCTGTGCCCCTTCTTTTCTTCTTTCAGGAGAACGGCCAAGACCTCAATAGGGGGATTGAGACCCAAGCGCTCTGCCCTTTGCCAGCGCTTCAGTCGTGTCATGCCGATGCAAGGCTTTGGATATTAATTGTTAGTGTCTTGGTTGTGCAACATGCATATACCGACCGGGAAGATGGAGAGAACATGATACACCAAGTTATTGCAGTGACATACCCCATAGTGCGAGCTCACGTCAAAGTATCGCAACACTTTTTCATACACATCAAGATCCTCTTGATGAACCCTGGGTGCGAGGCGTTTCTTCTCAATCCCATTCCAATAGGAGCTGATCTGCGTATCTGTAATCTCTTCCGCTTTAACATCTGCATCTGTTTTTTCAGAAAGTTCCTGTTTGGTTTCTACTTCTGGCTCGTCGACTGTCTCTGGTTTTTCTATCGCAGCCTCGGCGGATTCATCTTTGATGGGCTCCTCTTTGCTCGCACTGGCGGGTCTCTCTGGAATCTCAGTATTGACGACGGCTGGCGAGTCGACAACTTTCTTGAGATCCTTTTCTTTTGGAACAGGTTTAGTAACCTTGTTCGAGAAGCTGATGGTCGCCTGTCCCTTGGCTGGGCCAGTGCGAGCCCGGGCAGTGGCTGCCGATCGACGAGTGGTGGGCATCGTTGAAATGAAGATACCAGATGAATAAATTGTTGCACAATGATAATCTAATCTTATCAATTCTTCATTATCCAACCGAGATTGGGTGTTCGAGTAACAATATCCACAACTTGGCAATGCATAATAATGTGGAGATGGGTCGATGTCCAGGGAGATTTGGACCAAGACGCTAATTTTGGCGGGGCAACGCGAAATTGAAACGGCCTCACGAGACATGTCACGTGCTACGAAACCTCGCCTTGTCTGTACAGATATGTGAGAGGCACGTCAAGGAAGTGAATCCCAGGTGTTCTAGTATCTGAGCAAAATAATACATCACAACCTAGATTTTCATCGTTTAAATACCCGTAGCCTCCCTGTAAAATGAGATACTTCTGTTTGCACCAGCAGTGCAGAACAGCTCGCTTCTACCAGTCTTGGGCAGCCATCTCACTGCCCATAACACCTTGTCCGTCTCGCTGTGAGTTGCGACGCAAGCATTGCGCTCGATCGACCACACCTTGACCTTTCCGTCCATCGACCCACTGAGAAGATATTCACCGGTGTCGCTCCAATCGATTGAAGTAATCCAAGATGAGTGGCCTGTCAAGTTGGCAACATGCTCGCCATGCTTCGTATCGTAGATAGCAATGATGCCGGCATCACCTGCTGCGGCTACTCTGGTGCCAGCTGGTGAGAAGGCCACGGCACGAACTGGCTTGGCAAGACCTTTACAGTGTTAGATGCTATGTTATAGATTGGACCCGGAACGCTTACTGGACAAGGAGTAGAGTATTCTTCCGGTGTCATTGTTGAAGACGTAAACCGAGCCGTTTTGATGCCCACTGGCTGTGTATTTGCCATCTCTGCTCAGGTCGACACACATGCCAAAGCTTCCTGACCCGGCACTGCCTGTTTCGTATTCTCGAATCTTGGATTTGCTCTTGTCTGCCACGTCCCACACGTTGATCCTTCCATCGTTTGTCGTGCTGGCTAGATAGCCTCCATCTTCACTGAGAGCGACCGCCCATACCTCGCCGGGCTTAACCGATGGCCCTGTGATCTCACCTCCATCAGTCCACTCGCCCGTGTCCTTGTTCAGCTCCCAGATTTTGACCTCGCCTCCAAACCCAGCGCTGGCAGCGTAAAGACCATTTCTAGAGGTGCAGATGTGATGGCAGCCCAGCTTGTGGGCGTTTGGGAGCGACTGTTTCAGTGGGAATGAGGGGTCAGTGGTGTCATGAACATGGATTGTTGAAGAGCCGCTGGCAGATAGAAGTGTTCTTTGTGTCGCTGCCAGCGAGAAAATGTCTGTAATGTGGGCTATAACGATTGAGTCAGCATATCAATTGTTGATAGACAACGACAACTTGAGGTTTGGCGGGGCATATGGAGACGCGAACCATTATCCACAGTATGTGTGGTCAAGTATTGTTTCGACTATCATAAACAGAGTGAGCGAATATTCATACCATGCGCGTCTTTCAAGTCGTACCATGGTTAATTTATACAGTGATATTTGGCTGCTGTATGATGTTTAGTTCAAGGTGAAGCTGCATTTGAACTTGGTGGGGCTTTGGCTGTGGTGATCCATGCAAAAGCACCGCAGAGCACTTAACAACCCCAAGGATATTAGCAAAACACCAGCCTATAAATTGTATCAAACTGCTACATTAAAGACTCGAAGATTTAATTTTACTCCTTATTATCATTACGAATTTTCTTTACGAATATGAAATGAAGTATTACGAGCAGTGCGAATCAACTTTTGAGCCGAGCATGTTATATGAGTCAAGTATTCAATGTCATCATTCATATCCATACAATTAAACAAGACCTGACCAAGCCAAACACCGATGGTATGCATGATCTACCTAAGATCTTGATATACATGTTGTTTTTTATACATTTAATTGGCTAATTCATCTGTTCCTTGGGTTCTATTCCTTAAAATGGGCTGTCTGATGGATAGTCCTGACGCCATATCCTCTTCATCTCTACAAAAGTGTCAGTGTATGATCTCAGTAAAAACCCATTAGGGAACAAGTTCCTACCTTCGAGGCAATTTTGGCATAATCTATGGGTCCTCTTGGGTTCTCCGCAACCGGGACACCTGCAAAGATGGTTCACGTCCTTGAGCGCCTTTCCTGCCATCTGCCTATGTCTCTTTCTGGAGTGAGAGACCTTGTTTTTGGGAACTGCGCGCAAGACGGATTCCCAGATATCACCAAGCAGGCCTGGGATATTGAGACTGACGCCGGGAACCGCAATTGAGAGGGCGGGGAGGAAAGGTACGGCAAACTGTCTGGTCCGGAAGGTTGCCCAGCGGAAGATGATGGGAGATGTCGAGGAGGAGATTCGGGGGAGAAAGGTGGAGGTAATTGCCGCCATTGTTGCTTGTGATATGTGTAGATATCTCGCAGGTGGTGGTTGATTTTTCTCTCTGCGCCTAGCACAGAGATGGCTCGCCTTGGCGGAGACTGATATCGGAGGCCGGAACCGTCAGGATCAGATTTGTTGACTGCGCAAGAGTATCGGTAGCAATGTCGTCGTGGTTATCAGTGCCCGCTTCGTGATATCTTCGTCGTGGGTGCGTCTCTAAATTCTGCATAAGAAATTCTATCCACACAATCTCTGCTATGCTAATCTAGGCCCAGCCTTAAGCTACTGCTACTAATGGATACCATGCCCAGGTGGACTTTCTTTGATTTTTTTGCTTGCTTTAGCTGCTTGGCCAATCACAGTCCTCCCACTGTGCTGAACCCGCACAGACAGACACATGGCCAATCACAAGCTCCAAAAGCAAAACTCCCCTGTCCACCCTTCTTTCCCCCCCTTTCCCTGGCTTCTCCTGGTCCCTGCACCTGCCCCTACTCCGAAATTATTACAGGCAATTGGGCAAGACACGCCAACCAGGCCAGCAAGGAGCCACCAAGGAAAGGAGCCACTCAGCCAGGAGAAAGAACCCCAAAAAGTTCCCCTTCTCAGCACCTGGGAAGAACGATCTCATCTCTCTTTACAACTTCAATTCTTCCTTCGTCCACGCTTCCATTCTCCAACCTCTTCTTTTTAATACGCGATCATTCTCGCATCCATCTCTTCAGCTTCCATTTTTCTTGGAATAGGGAAGAATTGATTCATTTTCACCACTTAGACACATTCCCTCCAGATTCCCCCAGATTCATCACAAGTCAAAATGGCTACCATGGCCCCCCCATCCACCATTACTCCCGCGAGCCACGTCGGTTTCGACAGCATCACGTCCCAGATTGAGCGCAAGCTCTTGAAGCGTGGTTTCCAGTTCAACGTTATTTGCGTTGGTAAGTAACGCGCGCGTCCTCTTCATTGTCGTCACACCGATCTCTGCCTTCCACCCCCTTACTTCGTGTTACGACATCGAATAGCTTCTGACTTGTTCAATGCAGGCCAAACCGGTCTGGGCAAGTCGACTCTTATCAACACCATTTTCGCTTCTCACCTTATCGACTCCAAGGGTCGATTGCAGCCCGATGAGCCTGTCCGCCAGACTACCGAGATTCAGGGTGTCTCCCACCTCATTGAGGAGAACGGCGTTCGCTTGAGGCTCAACATTGTTGACACCCCTGGATACGGTGATCTTGTCAACAACGACCGATGCTGGGATCCCATCGTCAAGTACATCAAGGATCAGCACTCCGCTTACTTGCGCAAGGAGCTCACTGCTCAGCGAGAGCGCTACATCCCCGATACTCGTATTCACTGCTGCCTGTTCTTCATTCAGCCTTCTGGCCACTCCCTCAAGCCCATTGACATTGTTGTCCTGAAGAAGCTGTCCGATGTTGTCAATGTTGTGCCTGTCATTGCCAAGTCCGACACCCTGACTATTGAGGAGCGACAGCAGTTCAAGGAGCGCATCAAGGCTGAATTTGCCTTCCACAACCTCAAGATGTTCCCTTACGATAACGACGAGTTTGACGAGGAGGAGCGAACCTTGAACCAGCAGATCAAGGTATGTACACTTGGTTTATCATTTCCGTGATTGTCCAATACTAACTTGCACTAGAACCTCGTCCCTTTCGCTGTTGTCGGTTCTGAGAAGAATATCATTATCAACGGCAAGCAGGTTCGCGGTCGCCAGAATAGATGGGGGTGTCATCAATGTCGAGGATGAGAACCACTGTGAATTCACCTATCTGCGAAATTTCCTCCTGCGAACACACCTGCAGGAGCTCATCGAGACCACCTCCCAGATCCACTACGAGACCTTCCGTGCCAAGCAGTTGTTGGCCCTCAAGGAGAGCAGTGCACATGGTCCTCAGGGAGGTGCCAGCAGACCCATCAGCCCAGCTGCTGATCGTGAGATGAGCCGGGGCTCTCAAAGACTGGGCATGAACGGCTATTAAGCCTTCACTCGTGCTTCATCTATAGCTGGCAGGGAGCAATGGCGTCTCTAAGCGGCAAGGCAGTCCGCCATTATTTACGATCTTAACATCTCTTGACGGTGTCATGTGGAATAAAAGGCAGTCTATCCTCTGTTTGGAGAGGTGATGGATCGTTTCGCAGTTCGAGACGACTCAAAAATGGGTTTGTTATTAAGAGGTTGTGCGGGAGGGAGTAGTGTCGAGATGGATGATCGAGGCTGCTGGAAAGACTGGGAAGAATATGTCATGAGAGGCAGCGGTAAGGCTGCCCGACAGGATCTTCTCGTAATTGGTATCTTATGCCATCGATATGTCTCGGCCGCAGCCCTTTTATACGCTTTTTTATTTGTTTTTAGTAGTATGGAGCCTTCCTTATCATTTTCTTACGCTTTAATCAGACCTCCTATCTCGCACTTCCAATATACCTAGAATTAGTTTCGTCATCTTAGAGAGAATGAAACGATGGAAAAGCTTCTTTTTTTATGTGGCCTCGACTCCAATGCTTATAATATGCCTTGGCTTGACTGCTGCATCTCTAATTCCGTTTTGCATGTCTACAATATCCAATATCGCATCTGGCTGTCTAACATGCCTTTTACCGTAACGCTCATCAATATGTACCGGGTATTTTTATTTAAACCTTCTTATGCCTCCAAGGGCTTGTAGACAAACTCCTCAAACTCCTTGTATGCAGTCTCCAAGTCATCATTGACGATGATCTTGTCGTGAACGCCGGGTTGTCTCGGAAAACTCAAGCTCCTTCTCAGCTTGAGCCATTCTATCCTTGATGCTCTCTTCCTTTTCGGTGCCTCTGCCGCGCAAACGGGCCTCGAGTTGTGCGATTGAGGGTGGGGCTACGAAGACGTAACGGGCAGAGATACCAGACTTTTTCATCTGCTTGACGCCCTACAAGTGTGTGTGAGTTTCAAACCCTCTGCCATGGTAGTGAATGACCTACCTCCATCTCAATATCCAACAATACGACTTGACCCTTGTTGGTCTGCTCCTCAATGGTCATCTTGCTGGTGCCGTAGCGATTCTTTCCATACTTGGCGTGCTCAACGAAGCCATCCTTGGCAATAAGGTCCTCAAATGCCTCCGTGGTAACAAAGTGATAGTGGACACCATCCTCCTCGCCGGGACGGGGCCCACGGGTGGTATGAGAGACAGAGAGAGCAAATGTATCAGGATGGCGCTGAAACAGGAGGTTGTAGATGGTTCCCTTGCCGACACCAGAGGGGCCGGAGACGACAATGGGTCGGCGATCGGAAGGAGCTGGATAGTGGGGGAGACGGCATGTCAGTCACCAAAAAAAAAATAGATGCTGGTCAAGGTGAACCAGCCCCGCGCTTGGGGTAGAAGGGCGGATGAGGGGCGGTGAGCAACTCACGGGCAGCCATTGTGTTTATGAATTGAATCCTAGGGATTTTGAAGAGGGGAGTCCGTGTGAGGCAAGGGGTGACTATCCGTGGAGATGTTCCGATAACGCGGAGAGGCATGAGTAAGAATTATGAACTGGAGGGGGGGAATCTCAAGATCTGCCTAATTTGGGCGGTGACCTTCACGCTTGGATGGTTTCATCAGTAATAAAAAAAGATACTGCCGAATCATTTACGGTAAAGTGTGAGGTGAACTAAAATGGTAGGCGGTGAATTGGATCCAGGAACGAGGCCAATAAAGCTGTGGGTGGATTATGATCCAGTGCTAGAGTGGAGCGCCCCCTTGTCAATTCAACGTCGGCTGTCTTGCCCCTAAAGAGGCAATGGACAGGGACCTTGCATTGCTTCATTTCAGAACCGAGATTCCGGGGGGGAAGAGAGTGGTCTGGGGAAAGCGAGTAGGATGCTGACATGGTATCACACAGGGCAGAGAAAGTGTTATTTTTTTTTTCGCCTTGATTAGCAAAGCATGCTTTTAGATGAGGCTTGAATCTGATGCCATTCAATCGACACATTTCAAGTTCCAGGTTCCACAAGTATCTATCTATGTCCTGCATCGAAAACAATGGTGAGAATCCGATTTGATGGGACTAACAGTTTGCGTAATCTCCCCTGAAAAGCGGGAGGCTAGGTAGCTTATTATTGGTGGGTGAACAAAGGGATTATGGCCTAACAAGTGGAAACCACTGCAATGTGTCGAGGGTTTGGTGGTGTAAGTCTATAGGGTAATGCATGATGATGATGAGCAACAGCAACAATAACCACAGCAAAGTATTTTTTGAGATTAGAATACGAGACTCATCGTGGGCATGTGGGATGCTAGTAGTATTGGCAAAGGGAGATGATTTCTTAGTTCTGAACACGAGAGAGGTGCAAGCAACATTAGTTGTATGAAGCCTCGGCGCTGGAGTACGAGGACAACAGTGTCAGCAAAGCGGACCCAAGCTCCTTCTGACTCGTGATAGCTTTTCAGTAGATACAAGCACCTCCCTATACGATAAGTAATTATTTGTAAGATGGCTACCTGGAAGGGGAAAAAAAAAAATAGCGGTGACAACTGACATATGACATGAAAGTCTCTTGTCGGAAGAGAAGCTTTGGGATCATCAAGGCCATCACCATCATACTTGTACAAGTAGAACAATCCGTACTGCTTACTGCTGCACCGTCAGGGGGGGGATTGTCGCACAATGGGCGGCCATTCTCCCATTTATGTTTATACTAAGACTCTCCTTGGGAAATGGGAAAGGAAAAAAAAGCGTCGAATAGAGAAATTAGCTTGAACCTGGTTGGCTCTGTAGCACTGAACTGACAGTTGCAGCGAACCAACCAGTGGCCTGTAGCGTCCCCCGGGGGGGGGGGGGGCTCTGTAGACTGTAGGGTCCCCTTGGCCCACCGCACTAGCGCTGCAGCAGGGTTGCATAGGCGCTATTCTCTTGGTCTCTCCCCTTGTCGCAGACACTCTCTCCCCCCATGCTGTTTGCCTGTCCGAAAGGGCCGTTTCGTATTAGTAGAATTATGGACGAGGTTGAAAGACCAAAAACAGAGAGAGAGAGAGAGAAAAAGAGAGCGAGAGCCAGGTCCGGGCCGTAGTGTAATGTTACTATCAAACTGAGGAGTTCCTTTATTACACCCGGCGCATCTCTCAAACCTCGTTTCACCTTTACCCTTCTCCTCCTCCTCCACACTCTTTCTGTCACACACACACACGACACTCTACGCTCTCTTGTTGTCGCTTTCGCACGCGACTGGTTTTGAGAAGGCGCTATTCGCTTCTCGTCACTCCTTTTTAAAATAACAACCACAAAGAAGAACAAGAGCTAACAGCTGTTCTTTCCTTTCATTTCTTGTTGCTGTTTGTGTTTTTTTTTTTTTGGCCGGGCCGCTTTTCTGTCTTGACATATTGCCCGACCTTGACCGTGTGTTGCTTTTTTGCCTCGTTGAATCACCACCCTCGAGGCACAGTTTGAGAATTATTACTCTTAATCGATTACATTAATCAGAGCCCGACTTAAACACCATGCTTGTAAGTCGAATTATCTCTTGATAACTGGGAAGAGAGGGAGAGCTGGACTCCTGGGTCGCACCGCCGTTGAGCACTCTTCCATGTTGCGACGAGGTGTGGCTTCGCAGCCACAGAACTATCCATCACAGATTTGAGGCTTGGTCTTCAACCCCCCCCCCTCCCCCCGTCCTTTTGCTCCACAGATTGCTAACATGGTTCTATCCGCTAGATCCAAACCGCCCTTGTGGCCCTCGCTGCCACTGCTGTGAGTGCCGTCAAGCCACTCAAGGTTCAGGGGACCGACTTCGTCGACGATAGCGGCAACAAGTTCCAGATTGTTGGTGTCGCGTATCAGCCCGGTGGCAGTTCAGGATACGACCCCACGGCAGGAAAAGATCCTCTCAGCAATCCCGATACCTGTATGCGAGATGCCGCCCTGATGCAGGTTATGGGTGTCAACGCCATTCGCGTTTACAACCTTGACCCCAACTTGAACCACGATGCATGCGCTAGCATCTTCAATGCTGTATGTGCACATTCCTCTTACGCCCACCCCCAGTTTTGATACAAGTAACTGAACCCTCCCAGGCTGGCATGTACATGATGCTCGATGTCAACTCTCCCCTTCCAGGTGAAGCCATCTCTTCCTTTGAGCCCTGGACGACGTACTACATGGAGTATATGAACCGCACCTTCGCTATCGTCGAGGCCTTCAGCAACTATCCCAACACGCTGCTGTTCTTCTCTGGAAACGAAGTTATCAACGACCTTTCATCGGCCAAGGACGTTCCCCGCTATCTACGTGCTGTCACCCGTGATCTCAAGACCTACATCAAGAACAATATCAAGCGACCTATTCCCGTTGGATACTCAGCTGCTGATGTTCGTGAGGTTCTGTGGGACACCTGGAATTATATGCAGTGTGCGGAAGACGGCAAGGATGATGACCTTAGCCGTGCTGATATCTTTGCTCTCAACTCGTACAGCTGGTGTGGGCCTGATGCGACTTACCAGACTTCTTCTTACGACGTTTTGACCAATGGCTTCCACAATACCTCGGTCCCTGTTTTCTTCAGCGAATTTGGATGCAACAAACCCCAGCCCCGTTACTGGAACGAGACTCAGGCTATTTACGGCAGCAACATGACTCCCGTCTTCTCTGGTGGTGTCGTTTACGAATGGACCGAGGAGGACAACAACTATGGCTTGGTCAAGATCGAGGATGGCACTCTTCAAGTTATGACCGACTACAACCGACTCAAGGCTCAGTATGCTAAGATCAACTGGAAGTCTGTTCAAACCCAGCAAGCCAGCAAGAAGGGACCCGCCCCACCCAAGTGTACCGAGAAGCTTATCCAGGAGAAGGGATTTGACAGCAACTTCACCCTGCCCGTGCCCCCCCCTGGAACCCAGAAGCTCATCGATCATGGTATTGCCAACAAGCCCAGCGGCAAGCTGATCAAGATTTCGGACTGGAGCGTGAAGCTGCCTGTCAAGGACTCCGACGGTAATGTCATGAAGGACCTCAAGGTTAACCCCCTGAGCAACGACGAGTACAACTGGTATGGTAAGAATGCTGCCGAGACTGGTAGTGCCAACGACGATAGCAACAATAAGGATTCTGGATCTTCTGGCAAGGATGACTCCACTAACAAGGGAAGCACTCCGCCCACTAAGAGTGAGGAGACGAAGAAGAACGACGCCGGTGCTATGGGGCGACCAGCTATGTGGGCCATGGCTTTGCCATTGGTAGCTTTGGTGCTTGCTTAGAAAGGAAAGCAAAGATTTGACGCTTATATGTTGATGCGGCGGGGAGGGAAGAAAAGTAATGAAGTTGCTTCCGAGTAGATATTTGTTTTTATTCATTTTTGGAACGTTCCGTAGATATCCCATTCAATTGAGCCACGATGACGTTTGCTTTCTCCCAACTTGTGTTCTAAGCCTTTTTTTTATCTTAAAAAATACCTAAGTATGCCATGATATGGAACCCATTTTGCACCCGACAAGCAAAGCAATGAAGCAATGAAGATACACGATAATGCAAAGAAAAAAAAAAGCGGGACAGACAGACAAATAGCCGTGGGGGGCCAGCCCCAGAAAACAAAAAGAAGACAAAAAGGAAGAAATACCAAAAAAAGAGACCACTTTTCTTCAACTCATTTTGAGCTTCTGGTTACCTGATCGTTTCCCTTGATGTCCTTGCCACCATGACTTCCTGAGTCTTTGGTCTTAGTGAGGCTAGAGCAGGCAGGGTTTGTCTCGCAGGGAAGACAATAGTCATGATTTCCAAAGTCGGCGGCCTTGCAGCAGCGTGTGCAGCAGTCGTCAACGGGTGGTGAGAGATCGACGTGAGCCATTGTTTTAGAATAAATATTGCCCAAAACGGCCGAACGCAGATGGGCTTTGGTCAAATTAAAGGGCAATGTTTTGGAAACGGGATGGAAGGTTTTCCTTTCCTTTTTGTGGCTCCCGGGGAAAAAAAAAAGGTGGGAGTGGAGATGTGTGCGTATGTGTGCGTTGCGTGGTGGTAGTGGTGGTATATTTGATTTTTCGTTGGTGGCTTGAGTTTATAATAAGAGGGCCGACCGGATCTGCGGGCCAAGCCTGGGAACGTGGATTGTGGGAAATGTGGATGTTGAAAAAAAGGCGTTTCGATTAGAGTGGAATCGAGTTTCGCCTTGAGCGTGGGGGTTTTTCCTCCCTTTCGTCGTATTTTTTGTGGCTTGTGGTAATATTTTTTTGGGCGAGAGAGGGAGAAATAGAGAGAGGTAGAGAGTTTGGGCTAGGGAGGGCGAGAATGAAAATTTCTTTGCCTTTTTGCTTCTTGAATGAGGTGATGTAGGAGTAAAGAAGATGAAAAAAGGCAAGGATGAGTTGGTAGGATATGTAGGTGTGCAAGATGGGCAATAGATAAAAGTAGGTTTGATAGACGGATGGGATTTTAGAAAGACGGGGATCTCGGAGATTTTTTTCCCTCTCTCTGTCCTGGTTCCGGCGATGGCGTGGGAATATCGTGTAAGTTGGGTCAGACTGGCAGCGGCCCTGTATTAACGTAACAGGCGTATGTATGAGGCTCGGTAGTAGGTAGTAAGTAGGGTTGGTAAGGGGCAACAATGATTATGTCGATTATAAATGAATCACCAAAGACTGACGATGGTCAATGGAGAAGGAGAAGAAGAAGAAGGAAGGATGGGAGTGAAGATGAAGATTGTTAGAGTTGAGAAGAGAAGTGAAGAAGGGAGAGGGAAAGAAGAAAGAAATAGGCAAGGTGAGAAGAGAAAAGGAAAGACCGACTTTTTTAAAGTAAAAAGGCAGTCGCTCTCCAGCGAACGAGAGGGAGGAGAGGAACTTGCAGAATGGGGGTGAACTTGAGGAGGTAATGTAAGGTATTAGGTAGGTAGGTAGGTAGTCAGAGAGACAGCTCTTTCTCTTTTTTTAATTTTTTAATTATTTTATTTTTAATTTTTTGCCTTTTGCCTTGGGGGCACTTTCCCAATAACCGAATACCGCACTACTTCTTGCCATTATTTTATTATTATTAAAGGGATGTTTACCAAGGTTTGTAATTAAGATATCCATCACTTGACCTCGCTTAAAGGCGTACAAGCAGTTCAAACAAGGCAAGGTGAGGCGGGACAACTGAGGAGCAACGAATGGATAAACTGCATTTTTGATGAAAAATCGATGGATTCCTGGATTCCCGTGATCATGAGGTCCGACCGTAAAAGGAAGGAAACATAGTCTAATTTGGCAAGGGAGAGAGAGAGGGAGAGAGAGAAAGAGAGAGGGAGAAGGAAAAAAAAAAGAGAAACCTGCCAACCTGCCTATGCGTTAAAGCTCAACCACGGCTTTGTCCGTCGTTTGTTCCCTTTTTTTCTTCTCCTCTTCTTTGGCTCAGGCTAACTCGTTTCTGCGCAGCACGCAGAACGCGGGATGTAACGGCGACCCCGGTCTGGGTCTGGCTAAAAAACGAAGGAGAGGTCAAACGTCAGAGAGACAAGGAAGTGATAGGCAGAGAAGGCTGGAAGAGGTCAAAGGTGAGGGGGGAGGTGTCCACTACGAACCTAGCCTACCACCACCACCACCACTTGGTTGATCAACTTGGGATGGTAATAAGAGAAAGAGGGAGAAATAGTAACTTGCCTTGGGTATAGTGTAGTTGGAGAGAACCACTATCTAATCTAATTTCCCTATCAACTTCCCCCTCCCTCTCTTTCTTCAACGCCTATCGCGTCACCCGTCTGTAAATCATGCAACGTCCCCCCCCCCCCCCCCCCCCAAAAAAAAAGCATGCAGCTGAAGTCTAGGCTTGCGGATCCTCCGGACTAATCATCTAAAGGCATAGATCACAAGTCCGACGAACCATTGCTAGCAAAAAAGAATACCCGGGGAAGAAAAGAAAAGAAAAGCAAGGAAAAATCTCTATTCGACCATGGTTCGACGGGAACTAAAAATCCTTCCATGGTTCAAGAAACAAGGCAACGCAAGGCAACGCATGTGAATCGCCTCGAGTTGGTGGGCGGCTGCCACGTGGCAAGTGGTCCTGTCCTTTCTTCCCTCCAGTCGAGCCGTCATTCAATTTGTTCTATTGTCGCTGCACAAACCACACCATTCTGAAACACAGAGGGTAACAATATTGCATCTTATACGTTGTTATTCATTTCCATCAGTCACTCACCACCTGACGCTCTTAGAAGTGGCATAGTAGATGCTATACCATGTCGTACTCTTTCCTCAAAAAGGCAGACACAAACTTCCTATATAGATTTAGACACATACAAACCTGGCAATAAAAATGGGTCTCAACTCATTTATGCATATATACGTCATCCGTAAAATCATCACAGCATAGCTACAGATACACAAGGCAATCCAGAACAAAGACATTGTTGAGAGCATTTTTTTTATTATCGTAGTGTCTCATCCATCATCTACCATATGCTCCATACATCACATAACCCTGTACACAGACCTCTGTCCTGCTTTCTTCGTCTCACTTCTGCGAAGATTCCCAAGACCAAAAATAACATCGGCCCGCCATCCGTCTAGGTTGCAAAATACAAGAACGCACAGTTATACTTAATCATCTATCCTCTCACATCTCCCCGTATTTAACCCCTGAACTCCTCAACATTGCTGCTCTCCCACTTGCCAGGGACAAGCGCCAGGGGCACGATGCCGGAAACATGCATCTCGGGACCAAAGATCTTGGCGTTGAGGCCAAGCTCTTGTGTAGCCGCCTTCATGTTCTTCAAACCCTCCTGGTAGTTGGGGCCGGCACGACGGACCCAGATCTGAACGTTGTGCTCAATCAACTGAGTAGCGTAGTCCCGGAGAGCACGGATGACTCCCTTGAAGGTGCTGGCGACGTTGGTGAAGTTGGCAATACCACCACCGATGAAGAGAACCTTGCCCTTGTCGCTCATGGGAGCGCGAAGCATCAGGTCAAGAACGGTGCGGGCATAGTGGTATGTCTGAGACTCGGTGGGGGCACCAGAGTATTCACCATAGTTGGCAAGCTCATCGGCAAAACCGACTGAGGCAATGGCATCAGCGTACACGACCGAAGCACCACCACCGGCAACAAGTGTCCAGACGCGGCCAGCGGGGTTGAGAACAGTGAGCTTGAGGGAAGCACCAGTCTTGGCATCGAGATCAGCGATGTAGGCTTCCTCCTTGGTCAGCTCACGACCGAAAGGAGCGGGGAAGTCGATAGGGGGGCCAGCATCAATGTTGACCTTCTCGCCATTGGTAGGGGCGATGTTGGTAAGACCCAGGGCGGCGGGGGATCGGGCAATGGCCCATTTGACACCACACTCGAAGTCGGCAGTCTGATCCAGCTTGGCGGCAAGATCAAGGAAGTAAACCTCAGCAGAGGTCTTCTCCTCGTTGGGAATCACAACCAAGGGGTTGATTTCCAGGTAAGTGAACTGGCAGTCCACATAGACGGCGTACAGCCGAGTGATGAAGTCAACCAGGACATTGTGGACACCCTTGGGGACGTTCTTGAGAAGAGTAGCAGCAATCTCCTCGTTAGAGGGGTACTCTGACAAATCGACGGGGATCAAGAGCTTCTGAGCCTTGGCGTCGACATCACCGACGTCAACACCACCTTCGTGAGTGAAGAGAATCCAGTCACCCTAAAGCAAAAAAAAAAAAAAAAATAGTCAGCTCAGGTCTAAAGAAAACTGTATGTAGGGCAATATGTGAAAGAGTATTGCAATGAGAAGGTTGCGCTATGAGTGGGATAGCGCTGTGGTGGATAGAGCAGGGGTGCCGCCAAAATTGCTTCGGACCCTCCCTATCGTGACATCCGTTCGTCCGCCCGTAACCGAGCACATTTCGACGCCCACAACAGCGCCACGGGCCACTCCTTGCGACATAAAAGACGACTTTTGCATCTTATTGATTCTTTTCCTCTTCTTATGCACATGCTTTATTGAGCCTCGAATCGATTTGAACACAAAGCTCAACAAGATGCCTGTGTGCGGCAATGCGGGATGAAATTCCCAACCAGGAATCCAACGCCAAAATGACTAAACGCAAAAAAGGGATTTCACTTACATCACGAACGGAGTTGATGTTGATGTAGTACTCGGTGCCATCAGGGTGAGGAACAAAGGGCTCAACAAGGAACTGTCTCAAGACACCTGTTGTGTGCTCAACCTTTTGCTCCTTACCAGCTCGCTCGGCAACCCAAGCCTTGGCCTCGGGCCAAGTCTTGTTCAAGGCCAAGAGGCCACTCTTTCCTCGTCGCTTGATGAGCTGATCGGGCTTTGCAACAAACTTGGCACCGGCCTGGAGGAGCCAAGGGTAGGTAACCTCAGCCTGGTTCAAGATATCCTCAACCTTGGCGTCCTCAGGAAAGTGCAGAGCAGCCAGTCTCGGGGGAGGGTTGTGGGTGGTGGGCGCAGGGAGAGGACTCGGCTTGATGACAGGAGCACGGGTGAGGTGGTAGTTGAGGATGGCCTTGCCATCGGCCTCGAAGATCGCCTTGGCAGACATTGTGAGAGGATGTTTTTAGGATGAAGAAATGAACGTTGATTCGGAGGATTGATTGTTTGTTTCTATTAAACCTTTGGCCTTTTTATCGTCAGCAAGTGTTGAGAGATTTTGAAAACAAAGGTTTACGTCTGCTGGGCAAGTGTTGCGGCGGGCTTTGGGCACCGAATGAATGGAGGGTGTCTTGAGTTGAGGGGCATCAAGGTAACGCCTAAGCTCATGCCAAGTGGTGAGGGGAGCATCGATTTAAACCTACCGTTCTAGTCGGGTCAAGTGACTGCAACGACGATTTGAATTCTCAATTGGTAGAATTCGAAAAGATGTACGGGGGTAGAAGAAGACGGAGAAGGATTTCAAGCAGAAAAAGATGAAAGATGGAGGGATGGATGACAAGATGGCAGGATGGCAGAAAGAAGATGAGGATGACTTGCAGCCTTTCAAAAATTTGGGCGACGGTCGAAGCTCCACGGTTGCAGCTCGGAGCGGGAGGGGGTTATGGTTACGGAGCACACCCAGGCAGCGGGCAGCGTATCGAGGATGCAGATTCGGGGAGTGTGTTTTTGGTGTGTGTGCGTGTGTGTGTCTTTGTCTCTCTCTCTCTTTCTCGATGTATGTTGCGCGCTATCGCTTTGGAGGGGCAAGGCAAAGCAAGGGCGGTCAGCACAGGTTCTTTTTTTGGGGAGGGGTGTGTGTCGTGTGTTGGCGGCAGCGAACCTGGTGGAAAAGCCTTTGCCAACCTGACGCCAAAAGCTTTGGGGTGGGAGCTCCATCAATTGGCTCGAGAGGCGGTGATGGGAAAATACTCCGTACCAGTACTTCCTTGCTGCCTCGTGCCGCCGTTGAATCCATGGATCTGTCCACCCCCAGCTGTTGAGGAAAAAGGGCCCAAGTGGATCGCTGGGAATTCAAAAATAACACTGATTAGGTATTCTTTCCCCTTCCATGTCTGGTCCGCCGAAACTCGCACTCTCGGGAGGAGCCCCCAAAATTACAACTCGCTCAGCAAAGTTAGGCTAATTGGGGGTTTGTTTCATCTTATTTTCCTTGGTCAGATTTGATTGCCATCTCTTTTGTGTGTTTGCGACAAAAGTTTGTCGTCTGGGCAGCAAACAAGCAAACATGGAAGTTGGGTGGCATTTTTGTGAGCCCAACAACAATACCTACCTACACAGGTACCTCCTGTTGCAGGGGGACCAGAAGCGAGCTTTTGGGAGGGGGAGCTCATTTTCTTTGTGGGACACATTGGGACATTGGGACATTGAGACATTGGGACGACGAGGCTGAGGAGGGGTCAGATTCAATCAATATTGGCCCTAAAACCATTCTGGTATACCCACTCTATCTGGCACTAACACAGGTAACTCTCCTACATTGACTCAAGCACGAGTTACGAGTACGAGTACGTACTAATGGGAACAACTGTTCTCTTGACAGCTTAGACTTCGGTGCATTTGTGCATTTGAGGCCATTTTCAAGCTGCTCATTAATACGCATTGCGCGCTGCTCATTGCTCACTGCACGAAGCCCCTGACGCTTCGAGGCGGGCGAGTGGGGGGTTTGCGCACGCAGGTCAATCAGGTCTGCGGCAAGCGGGCACCGACAAGGCCCCCTCCGTCATTCATGGATGTCATTCACTACCCCTCCATCAAAGTACAGTGCCTTTTGGGAAGTTGGGAAAAATACCTAAGCCGGTCAAATACGGACCTCAACCAGGTATGAAGACCGAAACGTCACGGGGACCGAAATTCGGAGGGAACTGGTTACGGAAACACAAGAATGACCTAAATTGCCTCTTCGGGAGTTTTTACGTTTTGGAAGAAGGATCTTATCTCACCAAGACGATGGATTATGGGTTATGGCACGTGTGATAACAATTCCCTCATCAAGCACAGCTCCGTGGCGGCCGGGAGGGAGAAGGGATAGAGAAAGAAAGAAGAAAAAATCTGTCTGAATCTGATGTGATACGACATTGGATGACGAGAGATCCATTCCGCGACTTTTGGCACGATATTGGAATTGGATGCAAGCAATCTCAGAGTCTGGACACCCGACGATGCACGCACTGGCATTCAGGTACCGGTACCGCACGGTAGCGGACGACATGACAGGGGGGGTTCTATAGCTCCGGGCTACGGTAGCCGGTGCGGCGGCGGTCTTGGATTGGATTGGATTCAACAGTTCACAACATTTTTGCTAGCCCACCACCACAACCACCAGCCCTTTCTTTCAAGTTCCATTACGACAACCAAGAAAGGCACCCCCAAAGTTCTCTCCCCAACTGAGTCGTTGTGTCGGTGTTTTTCTTTTCTCTGATTCCTTTTTGTGACCGTCACTGTGCGGATGTCTCCATCAAACTAGGACATCACCCGCCCCATCCATTGTATGTACACCCCCTCCTCCAGTTGGGAATAAGGTGCCGACTTCTTGTTGAAGCTCCTTCAAGCAAGCTACCAGAATACCAATTGTTTTTTTTTTTTTATCTCCCCCCTTTTTTTTCTTCCTTATTCTCTTCCCTCTTCCGTCTTGTTTGTTTCTAGATTCCTTCCTCCGTCATTCCCGCCAGCCAACTCTTTTTTTTATTTATTTCATTTTGCCGGTCCGTCTTTGTTTCAGTTCGTCGTGTTCGGGTAGGATCTAGACTACGTTACCCGTTGGAGTAAAAAAGGTGAGTTGCGTGTTGCATAGCTTTACCAACCGTCCGCCAGTTCGCATAGGTACATGATTCGCTTGAGCTTCAGCATGAGCGTGAGGTACATACGATGCTGTACGAGTGTATCTGCAAAGAATTGGGATCCAATTCATCCCTCTCTCTCTTCCCCCCTGTTCTGCCTGAAGCAAAAGCTCCTTCCCCTCCTCCCTCTCCCTCTCCGTCAGCGATGGCCCACGCTCTTCCGTAAGGCGGTGGCAGCAGAGCTCCGCTTCCATTCCCGTCCACCCCCACTACCAGGCACTACGCACCGCTGCATGCTATTGCTGGCACCACCGCTGCACCGCTTTGCACCGCAGTTGGGAGTCGGTGCAGGGCATCCTTGATCCATCAAGGTCTCTCTCACGCACACACTGCACCACACACCACACCACACACTGTATCTCATGCTCACAATCTCTCACACCCGACTTTGGATTTCACACCTCCCGCCCCCACTATAATTTTGGCAACCATCCAGCAGCAGCAGCCTCGTCGGTGGTCAAGCAAACTGGTACTCTCACTGGGCAGAAGTCGCTGCTCCTGAAATCTGACGTCCCTCCCGCCCCAATTCTTTTCTCATTGACTTGATCTCAACGCCGTTCTCAACTCACCCCTCCAACTCTGCTTCATTTCTTGTCTTTTTCTTTTTCCCTTTTCTTTACATCACTTCACTTCGCTTCTTCAATCACTTTTCTGTGTTTTCCCTAGACTTTTGGTTTGGGTTCACAGCAGTGCAGGCAAGCACCCACCCAACTTACACCACTACCACCACCACTATTGCTGTAGAGTACGGAGCACAGCTTGTTTCTCCGTCTCTCATTTAAAAGCTAGCTATTAACACCTGCTCCCCCCCTCTCTAGGTCTCTCCCGCCGCCACTTTCAACCCTCAACCACTCGCAACCACCACCTCACGAGCGAGCTCTCAATTTCCTTCATCATGTCTTCAGCTACTTCCAACGCTGGTGCCAAGGCCAGTCTGTCGGCCAACGACAACATCCAGCGATTTGCTGCTCCCAGCCGACCCCTCAGCCCGCTGCCCGACTACTCGCTCTTCCATGACAAGACTCGATGCTTCGTCTATGGTCTTCAGCCCCGAGCTGTCCAGGGCATGCTGGACTTCGACTTCATCTGCAAGCGAAAGACTCCTTCCGTTGCTGGTATCATCTACACTTTTGGTGGTCAGTTCGTCAGCAAGATGTACTGGGGCACCAGCGAGACTCTGCTGCCCGTCTACCAGCAGGTCGACAAGGCCATCGCCAAGCACCCTGATGTTGATGTCGTTGTCAACTTTGCTTCCTCCCGAAGTGTCTACAGCTCCACTATGGAGTTGATGGAGAACCCACAGATCAAGACCATTGCCATCATTGCTGAGGGTGTCCCTGAGCGAGTAAGTATCTCTAGCAACAGAATGCAGACACTCAATCGGTGTGCACGTGAGCTAACTTGAATGATAGCGAGCTCGAGAAATCGCCCATGTCGCTCAAAAGAAGGGTGTCACCATCATTGGTCCCGCCACTGTCGGTGGTATCAAGCCTGGCAGCTTCAAGATTGGTAACACTGGTGGTATGATGGACAACATTGTTGCTTCCAAGCTCTACCGCAAGGGCTCCGTCGGTTACGTCTCCAAGTCTGGCGGTATGTCCAACGAGTTGAACAACATCATCTCTCAGAACACCGATGGTGTCTACGAAGGTGTTGCCATTGGTGGTGACAGATATCCCGGAACTACCTTCATCGACCATCTGCTGCGTTACCAGGCCGACCCCAGCTGCAAGATCCTCGTGCTCCTTGGTGAGGTTGGTGGTGTTGAAGAATACAAGGTCATTGAGGCCGTCAAGAAAGGTGTCATCACCAAGCCCATCGTTGCCTGGGCTATTGGTACTTGCGCCAGCATGTTCAAGACTGAGGTCCAGTTTGGTCACGCCGGTGCTTTCGCCAACTCCCAGCTTGAGACTGCTGCCATGAAGAACAAGTCCATGCGTGACGCTGGTTTCTACGTCCCCAACACCTTCGAGGACATGCCCTCTCTGCTCAAGGAGGTCTACGACAAGCTCGTCAAGGAGGGTACCATTGTTCCCCAGGCTGAGCCCGTTGTTCCCAAGATCCCCATCGATTACTCTTGGGCTCAGGAGCTTGGTCTCATCCGAAAGCCCGCTGCTTTCATCTCCACTATCTCAGATGACCGTGGTCAGGAGCTTCTCTACGCCGGTATGCCCATCTCAGACGTCTTCAGGGAGGAAATTGGCATTGGTGGTGTCATGTCCCTCCTGTGGTTCCGCCGAAGACTGCCTGATTACGCTTCCAAGTTCCTCGAGATGGTTCTCATGCTTACTGCCGATCACGGTCCTGCCGTCTCTGGTGCCATGAACACCATCATTACCACTCGTGCCGGCAAGGACCTCATCAGTGCCCTCGTCTCTGGTCTGTTGACTATTGGTTCTCGTTTCGGTGGTGCCCTTGACGGCGCTGCTGACGAGTTCACCAAGGCCTTTGACAAGAGCTTGAGCCCTCGTGAGTTCGTCGACAACATGCGCAAGGCTAACAAGCTCATTCCTGGTATCGGTCACCGTATCAAGTCCCGAAACAACCCCGACTTGCGTGTCGAGCTTGTCAAGGAGTACGTCCTTGCCAACTTCCCCAGCCACAAGCTCCTCGACTACGCCTTGGCTGTCGAGACAGTCACCACTTCCAAGAAGGACAACCTGATCCTCAACGTCGACGGCTGTATCGCTGTCTGCTTCGTTGACCTGCTCCGCAACTGCGGTGCCTTCTCTGCTGAGGAGGCTGAGGACTACCTCGGCATGGGTGTCCTGAACGGTCTCTTCGTTCTTGGCCGAAGCATTGGTCTCATTGCCCACTACCTCGACCAGAAGAGACTGCGCACTGGTCTCTACCGTCATCCTTGGGATGACATCACCTACCTGCTGCCTAACCTCAGTGAGGGACGGCCCGGCGCCGAGGGCAGAGTTGAGGTTCAAATGTAAAGCAAAGTGGATGAGATTCAACGAAGTTCAGAAGTTCAGCTGTGCATATGATTTGATGTGGTGCTTTGATGTGGGTTCAGGATGGGATGGAGATTTGTACGAAGACCCAACACATACAGTGTTTTGCAGCCGGTGTGGAAACTATCTACATTATTCGTTTGATGACAATAGACAAGTTAATTCAATTTTTCGCTTAGCTTTTGATGGTTTGTTATAGAAATGGGCTGCCTAAATGCCAACACGTGGTTGATTGTTCTACCGAAGCGTCTCCTTTCTAACCTACCAAATGTTATCTAAACACTGGTTGGAGCCCAAGAAAATGCCAACCAAGTGCCCAGAAATACCTATCGGGGGCCATTTCGTGTCTTTTGAACAAATAACCAGATTCTACTAGGTAGGTAATATGAATGAAGGCGCTAGCTTATGTGTCCAATATATATAAGCAAGACGTATCTTAAACTATTCTCTGTCTAAACCTCTCTATAGAAAACAACGAAGTTAACAAAGCCATTACGATTAATGGCATGTTGGAAGGAATCAGGTTTCAGCGATTCACCAACTCGTAGCAGACAAGCGGATATAGAACTGTGACAACAAACGCAGAAATAACTTATGGGGTTTTCGATTAAAGGAAATGGAGCCTGTTTACACAGCATGTAATCAGTTTTAAATTAAGGCGATTGGGATGGATGTGTTGGGAATAGCTTCATCTGCAAGGTAAGTAATTTGATAAAGAAACACAATTCTCAACGAGAACATTATAAGAATAATAAAGCATTATTCGTCACCCAGCTGCTTTAGCGCCAAAACGAGAATACACATTGAATCAAATTCCATACTACAAAAAAAAGAAGTTATTTTCTCATAAGTTATCCAGTTCCTTACTGTTCGCTCTATTCCGTGTGGCAGGCGGGTAAGCCCTGGATGACTACCTTAATACTTACCATGAGGGGGCCGTCCTTTAATCCGGGCATTAGGAAACCTACAACAACATAGCCACACACCATGTCACTGAAAAAAAAAAGAGCGGAAATAGCCTCAATTAGAAAAATAATAAGCCGATAAGAGAATTATTTTTAGAAGAAAAAGCAGTGGTGAAATTATGGCGCAGCGTTGTGCACATTACTATACACGTTGAGAACGTAATGATGCAACTAGTCTTGTGGTTCATAAGCTGTATTTGAAAAAGATCTATCGAAGCTCTGGAAATGCATACAATATCTATCCCCGCACTCGCTTTCAAATTAAGATACCTGTTTGTGGGTGAAATCATATTCTAAAAAATGCAGGATGCGCGATTGCAATTGATCCTGAAACCGTTTGCCAAAATCAACATCTGATGCCATCCATTGCCGACTCTTGATTTATGTGATATCAGGTACTCCCTTACCATATCTGCAGAGTAGGGCATGCTAGTATAAGAGCATATGACACGATGACCACATGGTATTTGACTTCATCTCCATCTGCCCAAATGATGCAACGATATAATAGACGATGACATGTCAATTCATCCAAAACAATCAGCACAATCAACATGTTACAAACTTAATCACGCAGTAGAAATGACACAGTGGCTGAAGTGAGCACCTCGCGATGCATTTGTTCATGACATGTCTTTTTGGTCATTTGAAGATCTTCATTCCGATACCGTATGCTAAAGCGTTCCCGGTCCCAAGGTATGCTACACCGAGCATGAAAAGCGTCCCATCCAGGCGTTGTTTGCCTTACACCATCCCTCCATGCTGTGGCCGTTCCTCTTTTTGGACCAACTGGACGCCGAATGCCAATGCTCAAATCCCTTTGTTTAACTGATTTAGGCGCCCTCACCGATGGCACGGGCTGTAACTTGTTAGTATAAGGAATTCTGTTCAGGGCGCGGGCTGTCGTACTGTAGATCTTCATCTTGCTATGAGTGACAACCGGCTTGATCATGCCCTTCTCCTCGAGGTCGTTGAGGCACTGTCGGGCCAGAGAACCGTTGATCTTCATTCGGTCGACGAGAACAGCGACAGTGACGAGACGGTAGGACTGAACATCCTTGTAGAGCTTCTCGGAAGTGGTCTTGTCGAGCAGGACGGCGTGCTGGGCCTTGTCCTTGACCTTGCCCTTGGACCACTTCTTCTTTTGCTTCTTAGCTCCAGCAGCAGGCGCCTGTGAAATTGAGTATCAGCATCTCTTTCTGTCTGGCGATGCGATCACAATTGTCGCCGCCGCTGCGACTGATGCCGCTGGTGGCCAACATACCATTTTGTTCTGATGTGCTTGTCGTCGACGGGGAGTGTGGAGGAATGGGAATTTTTTGGCGATACACTTAAAACACTCCCACTTGAACCCTCGCCCACTCGGAGTTCACCAGGGCAGCCGTGCCCTAAAAGAACGTGGGTGGAGGGTACGTACCTAATTTTTCGCGCCACCTGATTCGCCCAGCCGGCACACCACCAAAATTTCCAATCCTCGCCGACCAAGCCCACCTTCAACCTCTCGAAAAATCACATCTCGACATTCCGCAATACTAACCCGCAGTCCCGCCAGATCCGGAGAATTTTTCGACTGCAAATTAGCCAAGATGTCTGACGGCGGCGAGATCGATATTGAGACCTCTGGCTTCTCCGACGTTCTCCCCAAGGATGTTGTCAAGGAGGTCGGCAACATCAAGCTGTTCAACAAGTGGGACTACGATGTCGAGGTCCGCGACATCTCCCTGACGTACGTCGAATTGCGATATCCAAAGCCTATATAATTTTTTCTTGGGAGGAATATTTTTTGTGCTGATGCATTCAATCGAATAGCGACTACATCTCTCTCCGAAACCCCGTCTATGTCACCCACTCCGCTGGTCGATATGCCGTCAAGCGATTCCGAAAGGCCAACTGCCCCATCATTGAGCGATTGACCAACTCTCTGATGATGCACGGCCGCAACAACGGAAAGAAGCTCATGGCCGTCCGAATTGTCGCCCATGCCTTCGAGATCGTACGTCACGCACATGCACACACTCGCTGAGTCTTTGACTTGGGAGCGTATTTGACCCTTGTGCTAACATTGTACAACTCAGATCCACCTCATGACCGACCAGAACCCTATCCAGGTTGCTGTTGACGCCATTGTCAACTGCGGTCCTCGTGAAGACTCCACCAGAATCGGTTCTGCCGGTACCGTCCGACGACAAGCCGTCGATGTCTCTCCTCTTCGAAGAGTCAACCAGGCCATCGCCCTCCTCACCACCGGTGCCCGCGAGTCTGCCTTCCGAAACGTCAAGTCCATTGCTGAGTGCTTGGCTGAGGAGCTGATCAACGCCGCCAAGGGCAGCAGCAACTCATACGCTATCAAGAAAAAGGACGAGTTGGAGCGTGTCGCCAAGAGCAACCGATAAATGTTGTGCGAGTGGGTGTTTGGCGGGGATGGAGTGTGGCTTTTTGGCGTGGTTCAGGCATCTTTCAGAATTGCATTTTGCGTTCGGGTCTGGGAACGCGGCTATGGATTGTCACATACGACTCTAGAGTCTAAATAAAAAACTGGGCTCAAAAAGGGGCGAATGAATCATGCTTTGTGTCTACATTTCGCCCGGTGATGAAACAAAAAGCAAATTGTATATGGAGTCAATCAATGGTTTTGGTTATTCTTGTTCACCTGAAAGTCCGACTCGAAACTAAGTTTTGACTGTGTCCAACTGTGATTGCTTATGGGCTCGTTACTCATATCAGATTACGCATTCATACATGCTTTATCTATGCCCTGGCCCGATTCTCAGATTTGGATCTGCCTATTCCCAATCTCCAATCGCTTGAACATCCCCACATGCGGAATGCCCTCCTCCCACCATTTCCCCATGCCCTCATCAACCTCAAACCCCCATTTCTTGTAAGCACCGACAATCTGCTCCTGTGCGTGGACGCAGACGAGTCCCTCCCACTGCGGAATTTCAGTGTCAGTAGCTGCGCCTATCTGCTCGAGTCCCAACTCCTTGACACTGGGATCAAAGTAAGATGGGTTCTCCATGACCCAGTTGAGAGCTGATTGGACAAGCAGACCAGCGAGGCTGTTGCCCCGGAACTCTTTCGTGACGGCTAAACGTCCGAGTTTCACATACGGTTCCTTACCATCATGAAAAGTCGTAGGTCGGTCTGCAGTGAATGCCTTAGGCAGAGTCGCATCGTTGCCCTCCCCGGCCTTGTCTTCGTCACCCTCTAGAATATAGTTCCAGTATTTTCCACCTGCCTTGGGATGAGGATCATGAGGGAATGGAACCAGGCGAATGGTCCCCACAGGCACAGTCTGGGTAGAGCTCTTTCGAGGTTGAGTAATGTTGCCTTCATCATCTTTCACCTCTGGGACTTTTATCGTGTTGACGCTGGCGTAGACTACCCAATGGCACGACCTGGGGTCGTCTAGGTCGAATTCGTTGTCTGCCGGGACGCCTTGCTCTTTGACGAAGACCTCTTCACGGACCTCCATGGCATCGAGGAAGGTTTTGGGAATGGATTGAGGTTGAGCCTCGGGAGGGGCACCGAACTGGAAACCCTCGAGCTTGCTGGGCTCGAGGAAGCTGATGAATGGTGTCCCCATGGTTATTAATCCGATCGGGTATGAGTGATGGATGGATATGATTGCAATATGAGATGAAGACGTTTATATACAAAAACCCGCAGTTTGAGATGTGTGGCTGTGGTCAGAACAATATAGAGCTGTAGTGGGTTTATAAAAAAGGCGATCTTTCAACTTGTATTTATACGTATAAAGTGACAACGGATTTGTTTACTATGGCTCGTTGTGAGGCACGAATCAAATGGGTCAATGGATGGACAATGCAGGCATTGGTGTAGTGGCGGAAAGGAATGACGAAAGTGGAGGGTATCTATCCTTACCAGTGAGAGGTAGGGCGCATTGATTATGGGTCACAGGGCGCGCCGTTAAAGAAGCATTAAACCACTGCTTCCCTATGTAATAAAAATTGTCTCGTTGTATCTGATGCAAATATCACAAAGCAAAATCAATTTAAATGTATAGAGCCATCTCATTTGATTGACATGTAGTTTACTTTTCGGGTCGTGAATGGAGATAACATTCGCTGTGATGTGAGTTGATGGCGAGGTCAATACTGCCATGGCTGCCTTTGTCTGCATTGTCCCAAGTCATTGATATACTTGAAGCATAATACTACTTGTGTGAAAGAATCGATTATCAATATGTACGATATGAAGTAAACTATCCGCATGCAGATATACCATATACTTTATTTCATTGTTGTTGGAGCTGTAGAAACATATATCCTGATATAGTTGTGACCTTGGGTAAGAAGGGTCTATTAAACTCCATGAGCGCAACTTGGTTTGGTTTGCCCTACGAACACATTGGTGTGTGCGTTGACTTGTATCGAAGTATGATACTGTAGGGTAGCAGACACCGTGAACATATGAGTAATTATCCCAAAATGACAGAAAGAAAAGTGGAGGCTTCATTCAAGGGAGTTCTGTTTCAGACATTTACCCCACGATTTAAGGATTCCAACTGGTGGTGTGCTTAAAGAACATGTTTGCCATCTTCAGACATGTGGACTGTCTGTCTCTTCTAGTAAAGTGAATTTTTTTCTTCCTTGGCCAAACGAGCTGCGCGTTTCATTCTTTGCCCTGCGTCACCGGCTAGTTCTGGACCTGGGAGAATGCCCCTGATATGCGGAGCCCTGTGGAGAGAATGTAATTCAGCCCGCCCTGAGGGAAGATCTCATTAAATTCACTGTAGATCTCCGAAATGACAGCAATTGTGCAAGCGAGGACAAGGCATTGAATGATGCATCACACAATTTCCAGCCCCTCTAGTGCATGATCAAGCCTTGTCATCTAATGAATAGATGAATAGGTAGTGTGCCTATGGAGTATGCATAGGTAGATTGTCGGCACATCTACGGAGTACGTACTTGTAAAGAGCTTACTTGCACTTGTAGAATGCCGCTGGAGGAATGTAGGGTAAACGGGTATGATACAGGGCAGTCCCCGGGAGGTCTGAGCGTCCCTGGCCTAAAATCAATTAAAAAAAATAGATAAGCGATAACTGTCTAACAGGGACCTGGATAGTAGCAGGTAATAGGCTTGCAGCTGACAGGGCGATTAGTCTGGTGTTGACGATATTTGTTGTTGATGATGGGGATGGTGATGACGATAATGATGGGGGATGTACGGAGTCCTAAGAAGAAACAACAATCATAATAATATGATACTAATAATAATGGCTTGTAAACGAAAGCGTGTTGGTTGGACTCAATCGTGGGTTGGTCATTGTTCGCATGAATACCACCTCAACACAGTGCATACATACATGGAGGAGGTAAGCAGAGATGCCATGCCAACATTAGTCGCTTTTCTCTCTCGAGGTTAAATTGAATCTCGCCTCCAAGAGGCACGGGCCAGTTGTGCCAAAAGGAGGTGATGGGTTGCAGCAATTTTCCAATGTGGCACATGCGCGTATGTGCTTGTACTTGTAGCTGCCCCCCCATACTACTGCTTGCTGCTTGCTGCACCAAATGGGGGCACATTGCAGCGTTACTGGAGCCCGTGCACCCCTCGACCATTAGCAGTAGCAGTAGCATTAGCATTGGCATTAGTATTAGCATACAGGCATACAGAGAGTGAGTGTGTGTCCATAGCCCGTTCATATGTACATACATGCATCCGTTCATCCATTGCAGACAGCCAGGGCTCCAACTGGGAAATTTCCCCTCGTCCAAAAGTCCAAAAGTCTCAATCGTTTTTCTTTTCGTGTCTTCATTAATTTTTCTCGCCCATTCTCGACTTCTTCCGCCCAACGTTTGTTTATACGTTGTAGCTCTTTTTTCTTTTAATTCCTTGTTTGTTTTTTCCCAATAGGCCATTGCAGTCACTGATTGCGCTGTCACATCGCCATTTCCCTTGCCTTAACACTAAGAGCTACCTACTGCCTACTGCCTACTACCTACTACTACTACCTACGTAACTTTTTGGTGGTGTCCTGTCTTTTTGTTTGCTTCAGGGGCTAGCAAACTGCCGAACAACCAACTTTTTCCTTCTTCTTCTTTGCTTCTTCTTCTTCGCAAATAAATCTCTCTCTTTCTCTTTTTCTCTCTCTCACACGTGGTAAGTAATATGATGGAATATTCTCTCCCTATTTGCAATTCTAGAAGCATCTTTCGCGTTTCTTGAAGAATTGAATCAATAACTTGAATTATCCTTTTTTAGGCGTTACGGCACTCGTGAACCCTGGCCCGCCGCGTTTGAATCTTGATGCATTCGCAACTTTCTGCCGTCTGCGCACTTGCCTCTCGAGACTTGCCGACCAGCAAGCTGCTGTGCACCACCATCTCGAAATAAACTCCCTTCTGGTTCACCGAACCTGGAGCTTCAATGCCCTGGCAGCCGCTTCCCCGTATCGCCTTCGCCGTTGCGACATACCCCTTCCCTGCCTCGAGTCCGGCCGACCTCCCGCTCGAAATTGGCGATGAGCTCTACATCATCGAGGAGACGCCAGATGGCAACTGGCTTCGTGGCTACTTGGTAGCACCGCCCAGTCTGCTTGCTGGCCTGACATCTGTCAAGGGGCAGACATTAGAGGCTCGCGTCTTTAGTGGCATCTTCCCCCGAAGCTGTGTTGAGGTTCGTGAGATGCTGGGCGAGTCAGAGCAGGGCGACGACGAAGACTTGGCGAGCGATGGTGCTGGCGATGTTCGACCAGCCAGTGACTCCGCCAAGAGCGGCATAACCGGTGTCATCGAGTCCAACAAAAAGTCAAGTCAGGACAAGACAGGTAAACGGAGGAGACCTTTGAGAGAGCTGCCCAATGGTACCTCTAGTAATCTGTCCATCCCCGTTAGAAGGGACCCCAATGTGCCTCGTCCTGCGGCGCCGGTACCGATGTTGAAGATTGGCGACGAAACACCCACCTCAGCCGATGAACCATTGATCGACGAGATTGCCTCATGCTTGCGAGAATGGCACTCAAAAAACCTACACGAACTTCTCCTCTCACGTCAATATGCGAAACTGGATGAGCTTTCACGACTTGTCACATCCCTAAACCTCCACCGCCAGCAATTCCTTTATAATGTTCTCACGTCCAACGAGTACGACCGATTACGAGAAAAGACAGTATGGGACCTGGTGCGGGTCAATAAGCTTTGCGGTGGTGAAGTCATTGTGCGAGATCCTGTAGCTCGTGGTCGGGTTCTCACAGGTGACGATTCCGTAGTGGATGTCACAAAGCTTCAATCTGTCATGAGTCTTCTGGATGAACCTCCCTTGCCTACTATTGAGCTAACAAGCCTCAATCATCTTTTGATGGAAGTAAAAGGATTCGCGGGGGCATCCACCGAGGAGACATCCCTTGTTGTTTACCTTGTTAGCAAGCCACACTATGGCAAGGGAGCAAGCTTGTCTGAATACTACAGCATCGAGATCCCGGCCGGCGGTTCAATAAATGGCCTCGCGCAAACTTCGGGCACCCGAACCTTGTTTACCGATCTGTCTGCACAAGACATTGGTGATGCTCCATCGGTGGATGCCGATTTGTACCTTGTTGTGAAGGTGTTGGCATCTCAATACATCGCAATGCCAAGGCCTCTCTCCCGATCAGGCACTGGTAATGATAGCAACTTCTCAAAAGACAATCCGAGATCACCTACCGTTGGCGGAGGCAAGACTTCTAGGAGGAGTTTGATGTGGGGGAGTAAGAGCGCACGATCTGCCTTCTCTCGTGGCAATACTGTGAACAAGATGGACTCGGTAGCTGAACAGGCGGAACCGAGACCATCGACCAGCCGCATGAACAGTCAAGATTCCTATGGCCGCCCGCCAAGCACTGCAGGCTCTAGGAGTCAAAGCGGGATGAGTGTTGAGGCCACTCAGGCTGTTCAGCGAACTGTCGGAGTTGGTGTTCTGAAGCTCAACTCTATAATGAAGCAAGACGAGGAGATTGAACAGGTTGTCAACATTTGGTCACCAACACCACGCTTTCCGATTGATAGAGATGAAAACGAGTTCGACCCATTAATTCGCGACTTGATGACGAGCACCTCGGGCCATTTTGAGAGATCAAGGAGAGGAGAGCGTATGCAGGTTTCACTCAAGAAGTTCAGCCATCCTGATGCCGATGAATTGATTAAAGCTACGCCCACTATGTTATCAGGAGTTTCGAAGACAAGCAGAATAGGTTTCTCCGCGGCACCAACCAAGTCCAGGTCCGATATTTATTTCACATTAAATACAGCTGCTTTGGCCAGACAGCATCTGTTATCAAGATATGGTGGCAGCGCAACAAGTATCCCAAGCACACTTCACGGAACGAACCTGCAAGTTACTCTGGAAGTTCGGCGAAGCTCAGGCGAGAGATTTGACAGGTGCATCTTCGCGTCGTCTAATACTGAAGGGTTAACGACATTCAAGTCTGCGGCCGCGGAGAGGGGGGAGGCATGGAATCAAACACTTCGTCTCTCACTTTCGCCTGATGATGTCGCGGATGCTCACGTGGTCATGTTTTTGTCCGACATGCCCAATCCCCCATTTGCCGTCGCTCATATGCCTCTATGGGAGGAAAAAGCCTTCATCCGCGATGGACCTCATGGACTTTTGCTCTATAAGATAGATGAGTTCACCTCTACTCCTCAGCCTGGTCCCTCCGGTAGAGGCGGATATCTGTCTGTCCCATGGGCGCCTCGTGGAAAAGATGAGCGTTCTGCGGAGGTAACCGGGCCGCTTGCTGTCATGCTCATTGATACATATCTCTGCAGCACCATGTTCTCCCAAGACAGAGTTATACTAGGTGTTCTTCGGTGGAAAGAACTGCCAAAGGAGGACATCCCTGCAGTGTTGAGGCAACTGATCTTTGTGCCAGAGATTGAAGTCGTGAAACTGCTTAGCGATGTTTTGGATGGCCTATTTGGAATCTTGGTTGAATACTCTGGCAACGACGAATTCGAGGATTTGGTATTCTCTGCTATCGTTAGAGTGCTCGATATTGTTCATGACCGAAGATACAATTTGAGTCCGCTTGTCGATCATTATGCCGAGACTCAATTCAACTACCCTTTTGCGACGCCCTGCTTAATACGATCCTTCACACGATTGCTCAAGAACCCGACAGAACCCGACACTGCTCGTAAACTACGTGCTACTTTCAAGGTCGTTCGCCACATTCTGAAATTCATCACCCAGTCTCGGGGCCAACAGAGAGCAAAGGAAGCTGGGATAGGAATTACCTCCAATGCCCAAGGCTTTACTCGAAGCTTACGAACCATTTTCAAAGCACTTGACGAGATGATGCGAAACACGGCTCCAGTTCTAATCGGCAATCAAACCTTGGCTGTACAGCACTTCCATACCTGGTTGCCTGAGCTATCGGGCCTCCTAACAACCGAAGAAATTCTCCACATTGCCATCGATTTCATGGACTCTTGTAATGATGTCAAGGGCAAACTCATTCTCTACAAATTAATACTCATCATCAACTACTCAAAGCTGGACCTTTTTGCTCATCCTGACCAACAATCCGCGCTGAGTGCCAACACAGTCCGATGGATTTCTCCCCACTGGGGTCATACAGAAGATGTTAGCGACCAGTGGAGAGAACAAGTTCGATTGTGCTGCTCTGTGCTGTCGAGCCAGATCGACTTCCTTGGCGCAGAGATACCTGACCACATCCCCAACATTGTTGACTCGTATTTGTCCATCTTGCCCTCACCAAAGAAGCCTAGTGCTAAGCTCTCACTTCTGTTTCCTTCCTCGTATCCATTCCCAACCAAAAACATGGCTGATGAATCCTCATTTGATGAGGCCCTGGCTGAGCTCTCAGCTGTGCTTTCTGCTGTTTCCAATTCGCCGCAAGGCTTGCAGTTGGAGCTGGCTGATAATGATCTCACAACTCTCTTGGAGAATATGCTCAGAGTACAAATGAGCATCTTGACTGGCGAGGCGTTCCCTTGTGGATGGCTAAGTGTTCATATCTACCACCACAAGTCAACAATGCGAATTCTGCAATACCTAGCCAGCATTATGCTGGACTCCTTCCTCCCCGATCCAGATGAGGCAGAAACATTCAATACAGAGCTTTGGAAGCTGTTCTTTACAACCCTTCTTAAGCTTGTAGGGAGCTCTTCACTTGCCTTGGAGACTTTCCCGGAACAGAAGAGGAGAGCAGTCTGGAAGATTGCAGGAGATGTAAGGGAACATGGAGCAGAGCTTCTGCGTAGGACTTGGGAGGCTATCGGGTGGGAAACTAGCTCTGATGAACGCACTCGATATGGCCTGAGCAAAATTGGCGGTTATCAAGTTCAATACGTGCCCACTCTCGTCGGGCCTATTGTTGAGCTCTGCTTGAGTGTTCACGAAGGCCTCCGAAGAATGGCCGTTGAGGTTTTACAGACCATGATCGTGAGCGAGTGGACTCTTAGCGAGGATCTCTCTGTAGTTCAGATGGAGATGATTGATTCGCTAGACAGCTACTTCAAGTCCAATCCCCTGACTGAGAGCATTCTCCAAAAGCTCTTTGTTGGTGAGTTACTTAACCGATTTCAGCCTTTGTCTGAAATTCCAGATGAGCCCTTGTATGCTGCTCTACGCGATCTTGTCAATACTGTTGACGAGTTCCTCGATTTGCTCGTCGCCGTCCACAGCGGTGACAGTAATGGTGAGGCGACCAACATTATCAACCGACTTCGCCTCATGGAGTTTTTGCGTGACATGCAAAAGGAAGAGATCTTCGTTCGCTATGTTCATCAACTGGCGACTTTGCAAGCCGACTCTAGAAATCATACAGAAGCTGGTCTGGCTTTGCGCCTTCATGCCGACCTGTATGAATGGGATCCCATTGGCAACACTCCCGCGTTGGTGGACCCGGAATTCCCAGCCCAGTCACCCTTTGAACGTAAAGAGAGAATCTATTTCGATATGATTAAGCATTTTGAGGATGGAGAATCATGGAGTAATGCCTTGACCGCCTACAAGGAGCTTCAGGCGCAATATGAGTCCAACATCTTTGACTTCGCTAAGCTTGCGAGAACGGAGCGCGCAATCGCTACAATTTACGAGAAGATTGCCAAGAGCGAGAGGATCATTCCCAAGTACTTCAGGGTCACTTACAAAGGCCTGGGATTCCCAGCTTCTGTCCGAGACAAGGAATTTGTTTACGAAGGCTCGCCTGCTGAACGGGCCTCGGCGTTTACGGATCGTATGCAGGAGCAGTACCCATCTGCTCAGATTATTACGAGTGGTGATGTAGATGAGGTTGAGGGTCAATTCTTGGTCATCTCCGCCTTAACACCGCACCGTGATCTGTCTCACCAAGTGTTTCAGAGGGCTCGAGTGCCACAAGTGATTCGCGATTTCTTGCTATCCTCACACCCTCAGTTCTTCTCTGTCACCACTAAGCGCAACACTGCCGGGCCTGTACAGGACCATTACGCGGAGAAGATGCTCTTTACTACTGCCGAACCATTCCCCACCATCCTGAGGCGTAGTGAGATAATCGAAAGCTACGAGATCAGACTTAGTGCTCATGAAACTGCACTGGAGCGCATTGTGCGCAAGACACAAGAGATGACATCTCTTGAGCGTCGTCTGGCAGACGGTGAAGAGCAGGTTGTCCAGCAACTCATGGATGCTATTACGATATCGGTCAACCCGGCGTCTGAGACTAGCATTTCCAAGTATAGGAAGCTGTTGCCCGAGCCCCCTAGTGCCAAGGAGGACGATGATGAGGAGACGGAAGAAGAGGAAGAACCCGAGCTTGAGCCTCAGGACACAGCCATCAAGATGTCTCTCATGGATCATGCTATGATGATTAAGAGATGCTTGACTCTTTTCTCACGCAGCTCAAACGAGAGGGTCTCTCGAAAGTACCAAGAGCTTCAAGGGTGTAAGTACAACTTCATTTTTCTAGAACTGTTATAGGGAGCTGACAAGCAATAGATTTTGAGGCAACATATGCTCCGGAAATTGCGCTCTTTGCGCCACCCCAACCGGTGCGTGAGCCTCTCTCTACGCCATCTACTACGTGGCGAGGTTCAATGCCATCCAGTGAGCGGGGCCAGCAGTGGAGTGGCATCGCCATCCCCGTAAATGGCGTTAAGACCGAAGAGGCGGCTGTTATTCGACAGGTCGCACCGCGTCAGCGTGTGACACGTCTGAGCTTTCTTGGCAACAGGAGAAGGGAGCAAGAAAATGGCAACGACCCGACCAGCCCTGTCAACGGAAATGCTGAATCCATTCACACTCGCAGTCCCAGCAGGGATAACGCACTAGCGATCCAAGGCTTTTTCCGAACAACATCAATGGATAGCAGTCGCAATGATTTCAATGGTTACAACGGTGACAGGGGCAGTTCTGCAGGCAGAGATAGCATAGACACACTTTCCCGGGATGACAGGTCCATCGATAGGGAGCCAGGTGTGGTGAAGATGGGAAGCGTGAGGAAGAGGTTCAGCCTGCTGAAGCTTGGCATGAAGACAGGCAAAGGCAGCACGATGATGGGCAGCGTGGATGAGGAATAAACTCCGACGATCTTTCTCTCTTTTTCTACTTTCTTTTTCTTTATCACTCTGAGCTCTAATGAGGCACCACGGTCAAGAGAAAAAAAAACTCGGTGCCGATAATGAATAGAGGCCCGACGTCTCTATCACACAACAATATCTAAAAAGGGGCAAAAGAAACGATGACAAAGAACGTTTCGATGAAATTAGGCGGTACACTATGGAACAGGGCATTCTTGGGAAAACAAACGGTTGATACACACATACACATACACTCCTTTTTACCAACTTTCTCTCACACATATGCGGAGTACACACTACTATTACTCATTTTTTTGTTTTACCTTGCGGACGCATTTGGGTCTCTTCTTTCTGTCTCTCTCTCTGCCTCCTTTTTACAGCCTGGTGTTCTGGATACCACTGGCCAACGCACTTTTTGTCAAAAAAAGGCCTCCGCGTTCATTTTTTGTGTTATAAAGCCTTTCTGTCTTGTGTTTTTTTTTTTTTTTTTGCACTCCTTTGACCAACCAATCTTCTTTTGCGTTTTATCACTGACAAGAATTTTCTTCTTCTTGTTTTGTTGTATTGATTCCCTTTGATGATATCTCTATGTAACTATAAAACTATAAGTCTTTGTCCCTGGGCGAAAGGGGGAGGCATATACTTTGCGCAAGAGGCATATGGTTGTACATTGCGCTGTACTTGGTAATATACCCTTTTACACTCCATTATATCAGATTTTAATTGTGATCAGTTGTTTGATTGTAGATAGTTGGGGAACTCAAGTATTAATAGGAATGAGGTTTTCTGTTTAGCTAAAATCTGGGTTTTCTGTCCCCCCTATTTTTGTATTCATTCTGGATATCACATGGGTGAGCCTCAAACTCTAGATACAATGTGCTTCTGTCACAAGATGTCATAAACTTAAACTCCAATAGAACAAAGAAAACAAAAAAAGCTCGCAACATTTGTTATCTTTTCTCTTAAACATATTCGCAAGTCACTGTATCGTATCTTTGATCTGTATGCATTGTAAGTACATTTATGTTGGCCTTATGGGTGGGAGGTTTAATACATACTGTTGTAGAGAAGTGTGTAGGTTGTCGAAGCAGATAGGTAAACGGCCTCTATCTTACAGCTCAGCTCGTAATATAACTGCCCGTCCTTGCCTTGGCGGCGATTCAAGAGATGCTCTGGGATGTGGCTAACGTCCGCTTCCACTTGCGCGAGTACCTTGACATTGTCATCGCGGCCTACAGGGGCGTCCTCTGAAGTTTGGTCGCAGTAGATCGTCATACGCATCCTCCGAATGCGGCCATGGGCCACAAGGCCCGTCCAGACGAAGGCCGTTGTGAATGGCTCGTTCTCTGAAACTTGATCTCCCTATGTCAGGTTAATATCTGAATGGATTCTGAGAGAGATTGGGGAAATTGGGGAAGTATGCTACCCTTCGTATGAACCACTCCATGGCGTTGACTTTGTAGTAGCCCTCCATACCACTCCAGCTCTTCTTGTCAGAGAGATGACTGTGAAGTTTCTCGTCATACTTTGTGCGCCATTCCGTGCCATAGTGCTTTCTCGCCCTACGATTTTGGATCTTGACCATGGTAAGTTGGTCAGGAGCACTGTTCGCTAGACCTTTCATGACGGCGCCTTGCACCACAGCTTGCCAAGCATTAGGAGGTTGCATGATCTGGATTGATTTATCAATGGCATTGCGAATACGCTCCTTGAGATAGTTAGATGCACCAAAACCGCCGACAAGGAGAATGGCCTTGATCGGAACGTTGCTTTTGTCGATTTGGTCCTTGACCAGCTTTATGACCTCCAAAACTACTGGCTCAAAAATCGACATCAGATCGTGAGCTTTGAGTGCGTAGCGACCACGAGTGATACCGAGGCTCTTGTTGTTGGCGAGACCTCCAACTGGGATGGTGTAAGTCTCGTCTGGTAGAGCACTGAGTGTGAATTGTCGCTTGACCTGAGGCTTTGTTAGCCAAAAAGGATGAGACAAGAGGGCAGCGATAACAATACCTTCTTTTCAAAGACCTCCATTGCTTCTGCTAAGACCTCTTCATCGAATCCATCCTCTTTACCTAGCTTCGCCTTAAGGAACTTGGCAAATCTCATGTTCAGGAAAGTGGAACCGCATAATGCGCCAGAACCGGGTGCCGCTTCCTGGACTTGAAGAATGGGCTTCAGGCCAGTGATGGTATATGAGATGAGGTCAACGGTACCACCACCAGCATCCACAACCACAACTGTGTCATCGATTTTCAGGCCATGGGGATCCAGTCCATGCAGAGCATAAATGGCAGCAGCTTCTGGCTCGGAGACAAGGTGAATAGGACTCTTAAGGTTGGAAAGTTCGGTGGCACGCTGACATGCCTTTTGAGTCTTGTCCTTGGCCAAATCACTCCAGATGGCTGGTACTGTGACGACAAATTCCAGTGGTGTACTCTTGACAACGCTCTCGCCGAGCTTCTCTCGGAGAGTGTAGAGAAGGTGCTCTATTAGAGCGGAGAGATAGTCAGTGACAAGTTTGTCGGCATCTCTTGTACCTTGGCCAGCATTGTTGGTCATGGTCTGACTGACGCTTGAGAGTGAAGGGTCCAGATCACTGTCATGGAGAGTCAGTTTGCGCATAGGTCCAGCTACAGTAGGAAAGCACATTGACTTACAGCTTGAACCACTCAATGACTTCTTCTTGGGGAGCGGTGATGGGAATTGCGAACCCCCATTGAGTATCGCCATTGGTATAGCGAATTTTAGTTGGTACCTTGTCTGAAGACTCGCCTTCACGAGCAGTCTTGTTAATTGGCCATGTTGTAACAGCCGTTCGCCTGTCTGAACGTTGGGTTTCAGCCCAAGCGATACCGGAGTAGGTGGTACCGAAGTCGATGCCAACAATGATTTTGCGATCACTGATGGAGAGCCTCTCAAAATCCATGGTCAAAGTGAGGGGTCTGATCGAGAGTGGTTTGGGATGGGGATGGGGCTGTGACCAAAGTACGAGTGAGGGCGAGAAAGAGAGGCGCAGAGAGAGACGAAAGTTGGGTGGTGTTGGAAGTTTGATGGAGCAATAGGAGGTACCTGTAGGTAGGCAGATGGAAGGGATGAGGGAAGGGACCTGGGACTGAGGGAAGCTTCCTCTTGGGAGGAGTACTTGGTACCGATGACTCTAGGCCGCCTCTCTCCTAGCACTTGACGGTGTAATAGATGGGCAATGCTGGGGACTATAGACAAAGATGTCGGGCCGAAGGAAGGAAGAGGGGAAGAGGAGAGGAGGAAATATGATGAGAGCAAGAACTTCAAGGACGTTATTTAGAAGAAATAAGGGAATGGGAGCGGGAGAGCGTGCATATGGCGATGGATTCAAGCAACGGTGGATATTGCGGCATGGGTCCGCGGGCAGCACAGTAGAAATCTGCCTCTCTAAGGTATTAAGCAATCAAAGGATAGCATCTGTTCGATACCAGTAATTTCAGGCTTACAAGGCAAGTTTCATACGTGCCATCTGTGCCAAACAGAAGCTCTGGGGAAGTTGAGGAGCAGCAGCATGCATCCCTTCAGCTTCTGTGGAGCCAGAGCTGTTGCCTGTCCCGCACATGATGATGATCAGACAAATGATGGAGGTAAAGGTACCTCTTGATGCGTCTACTTGAAACATGCACATGCTTGTAGCCATAAAATGAGGCTGATGCGAAAGTCTGCCTCGTCACGATGCGGATAGTGCCAAGAGTAGATACACCAAGTGGGAGTGGGAGTGGGAGTGGGGGTGAGTATAGGTGTATGTACAGGTAGGCAAGTACATACACACTTGTAGGTAACGGACAAGCCCCCCCGCTAGAACCATACTACTATAGTCACTAAAGCCCGTTAAAGCTACAAGTGTCCGTACCCGTAGAAGAGATCCAGGGATCCAGAATACAGGGATGCTTACAGTGGGAGAGGGGCTTAGGTATTAGTTAGTGCCGCTCTCCAGTGTCAGTTATCGTGGCACGACTTGATCGGTCAACAAAGTCTCAATGATATCCATCAAACGCACGCTATTATTGATTGCATTGGACATTTGTGGGGAGAGTCTGAGGTCCTATAAATACCTAGTAAAGTGTGCGACATTAAGGCAATCCAGGCGAGGGGGTGTGAGCTGGGTATGTATAAAGACGTCACACAGCTTTACTTGTACTTGTAGGTATGCTTACCTTGCAATAACGGGACGGGGGCACGGCAAGGTAAGGCATACAAGAAGCAAACCTCAATAAAAGGCAATAAAAAGAAAAAGAAAAAGAAAGTGCGGATACAACACACAAGACTTCCAAGACAACCGGCCCGGACAAAATGGATCTGACTGACATGAGCCGTGGGCCAACGTCCCACTTACAAGTAGGTATCTAGTTATATAAGGTGATTATCTATGAGGCTGATTTTCTCGCATCCCAATTTCCATACCAAACAGAATGACTGCATGCATCCCCTCCCTTCTGTCCCCTCCCTTCTATCCCCCCCCTCCTGCATGATGGTGTTGCATCCGTAGCGTTACCTTGCGTCTGAACCTCGCGTAGTGCCTTGAGGTACCGATACCTTTACCAAACTGGACACTTTGGTTTTATCCCCACATATTGACCATCTGCAACTCAATGGCTCAGCCTGAGGTTCCATGTAGGTAAGGTATGTAGGCCTACATAGTATTACTCCTCCTCTCATTCAGGCTGCGGCCATAGACGCCACAATCATCATTGGAGGAGCTGCCTGCTGAGGATGAGCTTTTGCTGCTTTTTCCATCATCCTCAATTCGTTGTCCATTCATAGTAGACAGTTCTTTTGTATCGATTCAATCCTTGCCATATAACTCCATTCTGATCGTTTCTCTATTTCTTGTCTATATCCTTGACGCCTGGAACCATAAGACAGAGAGAGCCCTTTCAGCATGCCTTCCGATAATACTCAAGGGACGATCCCCCTTGATGACATGCGCAACAGGCCATCGGCCAGCACGGCAGTGCTTCGAAAGGAGAGAAAACCTCCGAAATCAACAGTCGATCTGGAAAATGACTTGGACAAGACAAAGGACAAAGACCGGAATAGAGATAAGGATAAGGGCAAAGTTGAGGATGAGGAAAGCCTGCCCGAGGTTAAACCTTTGGCTGCCGTGGACGAAGGCGACCTCATAGAATTCGAACCAGAAGAAATGTCTGGCTCCATCCCTCCATCTCTGGTGCCGACCAGAAAACACAACATTACCATACCTTCGCCTTTTCCCGAGGCATTCCCCTCCGACGACGAGTTCGAATCAGTCCAAATGCCGGGGTCGATATACTCCTCAGCCGAGAGTTTTCCTAGCATGGAGAGGGAGGCGTTTGCCCCGCGGCGAAAACGTTCCAATAGTGCAGAACGCGGCGAGGAAATGATGGCACGCAGACAGCTCCAAGAACTCTATGATACCATCCAAACCTTGAGAGTCGAGAAGGAAGCTGTGGAAATTGAGGCCAGAGAAGCAACTGCCCAGGTGGAGGAGCTTAAGCATCTGCTAAGCGCCGATATGCAGGAGATTGCTAAAGATGCTGAAAGTCTTGGCCAAGATATGAGGAAGTTAAAAAGTGAAAACCGCCTACTGCGAGATGAGCTGAGCGACGCTCAATCTCACATTTTCAGTCTCCAGCCATATCGCAAGGAGCTCACTTCAGACGAGGTTTCTCGCGTAAGTGTGTAAACTTGGATATTGAGTCACCCGTCCCCACTTTACTGACATTGTTGGGCTCAATAGCAATACTCCGACCTCGTCGAGCAGGTTCAGGATTGGGTTCAGAAGTTTATGGACCCGTGGCTGGATGATTATGAAGCCGGAACCGAGGCACTGGTAGCCAAGGCCAGCAAACAATCCAACGAAGTCTCCAGATTTCGAAGAGCCATGCAAAGGTATCCTGACCTAATACATGGGTCTATGTTCTCAGAAACAGACGAGGATATCATTGTTGCCATCATAATGAGATTCCTTAACGACAACATCTTTCAGAAAATCCTGTATGGGGCGATACAGCACTACACCGAAATGATCAGCTTTATTGAGAACATGATGCAAGCTTCGGTAGAACCCAAGAGAGGTAAAAACAAGAATATGAAATTCCTCAACCGTAGCCCAACATTCACTGATAGGTTACAGATCTCTTTGCAGTTCGGACATGGACTGCCGAAGGCTACAACGCTTTGTTAAGTGCGCCGCAATTCAAAAGTGTACGGGCCCGTTATAGTAAGGAGATGACGACAGAGCTGGCCAGTATGTTACAGATATTTTGCAAAAAGGATCAATTTCAATGGTTCTGTCAGAACATGCAGGACAACTGCGTCAACCCAGCCATGGCGCTTTACGAAAAGCTCCAGGTATCTACGCACCACTTTTACCTCGATATCAATCCATATATTAGTTGGGGGCCCGGCAATCGGATAGCTCACTCTCCAGAGTTTATCGAGAGTGTCGGGAACCTGGACTGCAAAAACATATTGCAGAATAGAAAAGCCTTCAGCATAGCTAAACTAGATCCGCGGCCAACCAAAGCACAACTGTACAAGGAGCTGATAAATGTGTGCACTGTTGTTCCTGCGCTCTATATCCGCCAGATTGGACAACGGGACAACATCAAGCCACCGACGGTTGTATGCAAGCAGCGTTTGCTAGTAGCATGGGGCTCAGAGGAGAAGCGAGAGAAGTTTGCCAACGAAGGCGACCCAACACTTGTCTCTCAGCTCTATTTCCCAAAGTCCAAAAAGAAGGGGGAGGGATGGTCATGGTCATGATCTTAGGCCCGGTTCGATAGGCTTGGCCCAGATTCCGGATAGCAAATGGATGATTGATCTGTTGATGATATGGATAATAAACGGCCTTGATGCATGTGGTAGTCACTTATGGGTGGGCTGGCAAGGCGTTTGCTGGCATGTCTTTTACTTCTATTGTACATGATTCATAATTGCATGATCCTTTGAGGATTACATAAAGAGATGGCAAGAAAAAAAATTAGTTTAATGTCTATCCGTCAAACAACAAACAAGCAAAGGGTGTGCTGTTATTGTTCTTCTTCTTGTTGTTGTACTATGCATCATCTATCCTATTCATAGTCCATTCTAGGCTCATGGTGACAGTGGAGCTTAAAGTCAGTGGAGTGATAGGCTCACATTCTTTGAATGAATCAAACACCGCCCAATAAAGAAATGGCACGAATCTGTTTTGCCGCCCGATAAACGAGTTGAAACTTGAAGGGTCAGATTTCATCCATTGATTAAATTGTGTGTATGAGGCGTGTTGAGGGGCTCCGGCCAAGGCGCTCTTCAAGGCGTAGTATCCCTGACATTTAATGGGCGGGGAGAGGGGAGGAGGGAGGGGTTAGTGATGCATGCGCTAAAACTTAGTGGGCTCAGATGCCCGGAGCCCCTGGAGTCCTGGGGAGCGTGGAGGACTTTGTTGGAACCTGGAAGTCACTGTACATTCATTACCTGGAGCTTCATGGTTGGAGCTTCTGTCGAGGCAAGGCGTCCACTAAGCTCAGCTGGTTTGCCTGGAAAGATCCCGTCATTGGCGATAATATTGGATGCCACTTCTTCCTTCCTCTTTTTTTGCAATGTTCCTCTGCTTCTTCAGCCACGATTGAATTGATCCTCTTTCACCGCTTCAACTACATACTCATCCTCCTTGCATGTTCAGGCTTTGTTATTGGTGATGTTCCTGTGGAGAGTTAGTTGACCAAGGCCGAATCACCTTTGTTATTCGGTATAAGTCAGAGAACGAAGCCCGCCCGCACAACTATGCTGGCAGCTTCGTGGTTAAAGGAAACCAAACAAAGCCCCAAACAAGCATGTTTCAGACTCTCAAGAGGAAGACTGAAGCTGTTTTTCGCAGGCGAAAGAAGACCCCTCCTATCAGCAACAGAATGCATTTAAATATCAGCTGGCCGCTCCGAGAGGAGCAGCTGGCATCACATACGCATACAGAGCAGCAATCCACAGTAGAAACATCGACCGCATCGGAACAATCATCACAGCAGCAAGACATCCAAGCTGTACAAGACAACTCTGACAGTTATAATCACAACAACCTTAACAGTATCTCTAACACTTCTGAATCAGCACAAGACGAGCGTCCAGAGCCGGAGCTGGAACCCGACCACGACACAGACGCAGATTCAAATCTAACATCAGGTCCCAGATACGTCCCCTACACTGAAACCTCAGCCATGAAAAACAACAGGTTTGTCAATCCTGGTTCCGGCTATGGCATGGTCAACCCTTCTATCATGGGTGGCTTTGGAGGAGATGATGATTCTATCTGGCTCGTAGATGACGAGAGCACGGATGGACGCTCCACGGGCGGACGACGGAGTACTTCTTCAGCTACATCGCGCTCCAGAGCCACCACAACAACATCGCAGAACCAGCAATCAGGGTTCCAATACAACATGAACCCGGCGCTCTTGAGCGGCGGCGATTTCTCGGCATCCTCCTCTTCATCATCATCATCACGTAGAGGCAGTTCCTCTACACCCCGCCGCCAAGGTACAAACTCAAATGGAGCAAAGTCTTCTAATCCGTACGTCGATCTCTTCGAGCAGCAGGAAATTGCCATGACTACGGCATACCTCCGCCATCTCGATCTCTCCGAAAGACGTGGAGATGAAGTAACTGATAATTTCAGGTAGGCTATCCGAATCTTCGTCCCCAACGACCTCGAGAATGCCAGGAGTATCTTGTGTTCAGGATAAATAGGGGGCAAATGAGTCTTGATTCTTTCCGTTGAGGGGGGAGCATTAGTGGACTTGGATGCATCTTCTTTCTCTGTTGATTTACTCCCTCATGTTCCCCTGTTTCATTTATATGCATATATGAATATTTTGTGTGCGTCGTTCAGTGTTTGCTAAGAGTTTCAATCTTGTTTTTAATAGTTTCGGGCAGCGATATGAAAGAGATGCAGATTCAACCGATGTCCTTGTCACAAACCAGCGCGTGGCAACAAACAACAAAAATGCTCGAAATGGTCGCCGCGATTGCATTGTTTGTACCGAGAAGAAGGATGTGGAACTTTTCCCCAACCTCTCCGTGACGTCCACCTGCACACACGAGGCTAATACTTGTCTTGATTGCATCGAGACTTCTATCCGATCTGACATGGCCAACAAGCTTTGGTCTGATATTAGATGTCCTGAATGCCGCGAATTACTTGACTATACAGATATTCAACGATACGCCGACAAGGCAACATTTGAACGGTGGGATGAGCCCAGGTGAAGACAAGGGGCAACATTGCTGACGAGCTATCACTCTAGGTATGAGAATCTTGCTCTTAGAGCTGCCATGACGGAAGCAGAAAACTTCGTCTGGTGTACTGCCGGCTGTGGCTTCGGTCAAATCCACGACTCTGGCAGGGAGCAACCTATTGTAACATGCCTCCACTGCGGTAACCGCGCATGCTTCCATCACAATGTCGCCTGGCACGAAAATCTTTCCTGCGAGGAGTATGATCAATTCCTACTTGACCCAGAGAACTTCCGCTCTCGCTTCGAGATTGAGAACGAGGAATGGGCGCGGGCCCAAAAGGCTGAGCGGAAGGCAAGGCGAAGGGCCGAACGTGCAACGGCTCACGAGAGAGCCGCCAATTCACAGCGCGAGCGAGAACAGAGAGAGGCGCGGGAGAGAGAAGAGCGCAAGCGCTCTAAGAAGGCACTGGCTTTGGCCAAGAGAATTGCGGCGAGAAGAAGACAGGAGGAGGAGCAGAGTCGGCTGATGATGAGCCAAACAACGAAACCGTGCCCCGGATGCGGATGGGCGATTGAAAAGAATAGTGGATGGTAAGTCATGCTATTAATACTCATGATGTACTCTGTTGTATGAAGATATATGGCTAACGGTATTGTGTAGTTCACATATGACTTGTAAGTTGCTTTCCCTTCTCTTTTTCCCCCTTTCCCAGATCATGCTGCAATTCCAAGTTATCCATGATGGGTAATGCATTCTCACTACCCCGTCCCCTTTTCAACATCACCTTATTCTCATTCACTCCCCCTGTTCTACAACTTTGAAGATCATTGAGCCAACAACCCCATCTTAGGCATCAAGTGCCGCATCGAATTCTGCTGGGGCTGCTACCGCCTGTGGGCCGACTGCCAAAACATTAATTGCCACGGCCGTGGCTATTAGAGCCACACACACACACTACTATGCACTATTCAGGGGGTGGGGGGACGCAAAATAGCCATACGGAATTGGCTAACTCGCTATGTTTTTTTCTTCATTAAAGGCACAAAGTGTAATTACCAGTTTTGCTATGAGTGTGGCGCGGACCATAGACGGATCTTGAGGAAGGACAATAGGGCTCATCATCCGAAGTGTCGGTTCCATCCGAGCCAGCTGAAGGGCTGAGGATTATAATGCTGTTTGTGTTTTCCTTTGAACCTCTTTACCCCTCTATTTCTCTCTCTCTCTATTCTTTACATGGCGGTTTTGGCGTTAGTTTCAGTTCTGGAGCATATCATAGGTATAGGTGTAGTATCTTCATTGGGTTTAAAAGCTGGGAGGTATTTGGGTTGGCGAATATATGGCAAATAAGATTGGTAAACAATATACAAAACTCTGAGAGGAGCATATTGAGCTGGTGATGGGGTATATGAGAGAGAGAGTTTACAATAAAAAAAAAAGCAGTAGTCTTGATTCTATTGTTCATATCATGCTTAGTTTCACATAATCCTAATCCTACATAATCGACGTTCAAAAAAAGGACACCTTCCCCCTCTTTTAATGTCTCTGAGCACCTTCCCCTCCCTCCTTTACGCAGCAGTCAACTCCTGCAATCTCTTCTCCAATTCCGGCACCTGCCTCAGCTTCACATCCAAGTCCTCCTTCTCGTCCTCCAATTTGAGACGCTTATCAGCGTCGAGCTTGGTGAAGACGTAGTTGCCCTGGCCGTCGAACTGCAGGATGTGTGTGTGGTACTTCCACAAGCTGCGGCGATGACTGACGGTCATAAGTGTGATGCCCAAGGACTTGGCGTTATCGTACATGACCTTTTCCGTGTCAAGCGTTACGCTGCTTGTGCACTCGTCCAGAATGGCGTACTGGGGCTTGTGGTAGAACAGTCTGGCCATGGCCACGCGCTGCTGCAGACCACCGGAGAGGACGTCTCGCCACTCGGCCTCTGCATCCCAGCCTTCGGGGTAGAGCTCGACGAGGTGCTCCAGGCCGAGGGTGTTAAGGATGGAGAACAACTCAGCGTCTGTGACGCCTTTGGAGCGCATCTGCCGCAGGGAGTCGGGGTAGATGATTTGCTGGCGGAGGGAACCACGGGAGAGGTAAGGGCGCTGGGGGAGGTAGAAGATGGAGCTGAAGGGGGGCTTGTAGACAGTGCCACCGTAGACGGGCCAGAGACCGCCGAGGATACGGAACATGGATGACTTACCGCAGCCGTTGGGGCCGACAATGAGGAGATGATCTCCGTGATTAAGCGAGAAGGAGAGTGCCTTGACAAGGACATCACCGTTGGGTGAAATAATAGGTCTGTGAAAAAAAAAGTCAGTTCGTCCAGCAGTCATGTAGCAGATTCAGACTTACACATCAATGAAGGTAATGACGTCCTTGCTCTCATGAACGACACCACGGCCCTTCAGGACAGTCTCATTATCTTCAGTTCCCGAAGACGAGACGAGCTTCTTCTCAAAGTGGCCATTCTGAATATCATCCATGACATTCAACAGAGTAGCGACACGTGAGGTGTAGCCCGCGAGCTCCATGATTTCCCTGTACGAAAACATAATTCTTCCGAACGCATCGGATGCAGACAGAAGCATACGCCTGTTAGTCACGAAAGCCTCTGTCCTGTCACCCATGTTCAGCACAGCTTGTCCAGGCAGCTTGACAAACACGGGAACACTGCAAAGCATCAGACCCAAAGCACCCCAGAAGTACTTGATGACGAAATCCTCCATGAAACCGTGGTAGAAACGCCGTCGAAGAATGTAGTTAACATGCTTGATAAGCGTGAAGTAGCCCTTATCGAGGGTGTCCTTTTCAGCGAGGTGGCCGGCGTACAGCGCAATCTCTTCACTGTAGTCGATGAGTCGAGAGTGTTGGAATCTGAACTCTCCCTCTAATCGGGCCTCGTCGGCGACGTATTTACCAAATGGTGGTGTCAGAACCCGCATGAGGTTGGCAGATAGTTGGACCAGGAGAGACATGAAGATGACACCCTCGCTTCCGACGCTCTTGGACAAAGCGTATGTGTAAATTGTCTATGAAGAGTCAGTGTTGAGATTTGGAATGGCAATCGGGCTTTACATACCATATCCAACACTGGCTTGGCAAGGTTGCTGTACAATTCTGCCAGACTGTTGGAGAACTTGGAAACATCGACAGCAATCAGCTGGTCCGGGTTCTTTATCCGATCATCAAGTGCTGAGAGACCGTAAAATGTCAATTTGGAAAGATATTTATCATGAATATGCTGCGTCAGTCGGGTCCTGTATTTCAAGGACAATTCAGCTTGGTGATATGAAAGCTGCGCACACGTTAGTAAGATCAATGATGTCCAACCTTGGGCGCAAAATAAATGCAACGCCGAGGTTTACTCACCATGGAGTTGGTAAAGGTAGCCGGTACGGCGATTAACATCCACCACAAAATTCTCTTTAAGAATTCCTTTCCGTTTCCTTTTACAAGGGCTTTGACAATGGCACCGTCCATCTCCGCCACTCGGACACTGATTAGTGTTCTCAGCACCAGGAAGAAGCTGTGACTGGCCAACATCCTGGCCTCGGTGCTCTTCCAATCCGGCACCACAATCTTCATCAGTCGCATCAACGATCGGAAGAACTCTCGGTTCAGCGCAACCTTCTTCTTGGGCGTCTCTTCGCTTCCAGAGGATGTGGTTCCGCGCCGGGCAGCTCGCTGAGCTGCCTCACGTGCCGAGGCGGCCTTTTGTTCGGATATGGCATTGCGAATCCGATTGATCAAGGCGAGGAAGAGAGAGATCCAGACTGCGCGGGAGATGCGCGTTCGGTTCGATACGTATAACCGCGTGAGGTCAGCGATGATGCTGCCGAGGGATCGGTTCCCAGGGAGGGCTAGTTTCGATTGCCAGGCCATGGCTGCTGTATGATTCGAAACGAGGGTTCACCGAAACGTTTTCCCGTCGAGACCGGCGAAGGGAAGGGTTTCGCAAAAAGAAAAAGAACGACGTCACGGACGGTACATTGGTTTGTGTTGTTGGAGACAGAGTCGACACTGGGCGGACCTCGGGAACACAACAATCGACAGGATCGAGGATGGGAGATCAATCCCAAGTTTTCTGCGGGTGACTCTTTCGCTTCTGCTTTTTATCCAGCGCACACCGCCGTAGAAGATGGCATGTTTCGAGGCAGGCAGTAGTAGTAGGAGCAGTAGGCGCAAGATGGGCGAAACATATGGTGGAGGTCAGCCTTCCATCCTCCCTCGGTCTAACATCTGCTTGCTCACCCCGGACGCCACACCTGCCGAAGACGAGCCCGCGCATGTGATCGGAGATTGCTGAGCCACACCGAATGCATCAGTTCGAATCACCAGCCACATCTGTGGGGTAAATTTTTCTCCTGGAACTTTCTCATCGCGGGGTGATGGGGATTGTTTTTTTTTCTTATCAACCATCACTCATCACCATCACCAACCAACATCTCTTAGACATTTTTACGCTTGCCCTTGATATTAGCAAAGATGGCGGACGACGGCCTCTCAATCTACGATGAAATCGAAATCGAGGACATGACCTTCGACGAGACTCTCCAGATCTATCACTACCCGTGCCCCTGTGGCGATCGCTTCCAGATTGCCCTCGACGATTTGCGCGACGAGCAGGACATTGCAGTCTGTCCGAGTTGCAGTCTTATGATTCGGGTCATCTTTGATCTCGTAAGATGTCTCGATCGCTTAGTGGAATGAAACATTTGCTGACAAGTTCGTAGGATGACTTGCCTCAACCACCCACTGGTGGCTCTGGTGGCTCCATCGCTATTACTGCTTAAGCATATCAGGAGATTCATCGATATCGATCGAGCTTAGCATGATGCCCAAATCAACCAGCCGATTCAAATGTACAATGCAGGCTGAGCCGGAGTGTTGGGCATTCCATTTCCCGAGGCTCCAGCCACGCCAAACGATGCGACAAGACAGCAGACCCAGATATATCAACGTCGACAGCACCGAGTAAAACAGCTACCCAAGGTCCGTCGCAAACACAGAGCGCTGCCGGCTGTAGCTGTTAAAGATTTGATCCACGAGCGACCCGACTTGAATCACGCGCATGTGGTTAACAGCCATTACGGTTGTCCGATTGGATACAAAACTGCGTTGAATATCCTGCATCAAATAGTGGAGCGGGTTTCAGCGACTTGAATAAGGAGCATTAAGTGGTGTGACGTTTGTATTCAATGTCGAAAGTCCATATATTTACGGACAAGCGTCAGACGTCTACTGCGTCAGACATTACTCTTCCCTAAAAGACATATCCTGTTTTTGAGGCCCATTGTCCATGCAAGGTGGCACCCTCATATTTCAATTTCATCCGAGCATGCGCTCCCGTGTCCAAACTTCATCCCTCTGGCCTAAGAGCCCGCATAAGCACTGCTTCAACTTCCTTTCATTCAACTCATCAATGTCACAGCAAGATGGTCAAACTTCCAGTTTTTTCCCGCAACAAGCGTGTTGACAGTTCTCAATTACAATTACATTAATAAGCAGTTCTAGTACCGTCTATCCAAAGTGGGCAGACGCAAACCCGTGGTATCTTTGTTTTTCTGAACGCCAGTGTCCTGCCTGGGACTCATTCTATTATGTGAGCGCGGGCTGGCGCGCTTCGTCCAAGCTCGTTATGTCGTATCGCGTTTGTTGAAAATTATAGCATGATTAAGCCCATGATGCAAAACCCTATCAAGCCAGCCATAGAGTGCTGCATCTGCTGGGGAATAGCACCGCCAGTGACCTCACTGGGAGGTGTCGTCGTGGTGTTCCGCGTCCCTGTAGGAGCCAAACTACTGCCTGACAACGTTGCTATATCATGTTAGTCGGTGCGCGCATTTGAACAGTTGAGAATTGCCTTACTGGTCGCGTTTGGGAAACCAAAAGACTTCGTGACACTTGTGTCGCTTTTCGACGTGCTTCCGGGCGACTCGGTAGTGGAAGGTGGTACAGCAGGTATTGAGACGCTGCTGGAACCAGGGGTTGAAACGCCGGTGATGGTGATGCTTCCCTCGGAGACAATGGTGGCAGATACCATCGAGGCAGCGCTAATGAGCGCAAAGAGCTTGGCTGAACGCATCTTGGTTGTGTTGAATTAAGGAATGGCGGCTTGGCGGTAAAAAAGAATGTGAGGCACAGGGCAAAAAGAGCGACTGAATGCAACAAAAAAGAGTGTCAGGTTGGTGGTGAGATGGATATAAGTCGACCTGGGTGGTTAAAGCAGACAAGGCTACTCCGTGTTTAGAAGTGCGCGACGAAAGCTGGCAGGTCGAATCCTAGGTTTGCGTTCAAGGGATCGAGGTCCTTTTTCCGTGGATTACGGAGTGAGAAGACGGGAACGAGGAAATCTATGGCATGTACAAGTATGTGTTGGTTCCTTGTTGCCCGCCATCGAGGGTACATGGAATAATAGCCTTGTCCCATCGCGACAGGGAGGTTAATCGCAATTTACAGCGACAAAGCCCAGACCACGATAAAGCGACCAACGAGACCGTGGCCTGTAAGAGGTTTGGTTCCACCACCAATGTCGCAAGGAGCGGGCTATTAGGGCCATGTCAACGGGGCCAGCGTTCTCTCTCTGCCGATCCCTCCTTTACAGACACTGACCAGGGGTGGAGTCTTTGTGTGGAAAGGACCTTGACAGGCGCACGTCCGTCCACCTGGGTTAAGTGCAGCGCACAATAGATGACAATATGAGAGCGCCTATTTGATGCAGGATAACTTGTGGACAAGGAGATGCAACGTTTATTGCGTCATTACAAACGATCATCGACCAAACGAGGCATGGAACCGTAAGAAATACTACCTACATACCTACCTGCCTACATGCATACATACATATACAATACGCGCATTCTGCTTTGAAGGAAGTGATGGTAACTATGGCAGCTAATATGGTGAAGGCCTCATAGCGCGAAGAAATCCGCCCACATAGATAACAGGAACTGCTGTGCTGCATATGTACAAGTATGTAAACATGCCGACGAACATGCTCGCGCTCCAATCAAGTCTCTCATATCTACCACGACCGACCGCAAATTTACTTGTACTTGTACAGAAAGCCCAAACAGAACGTGGGTTCTGCAGCCCCTGAGCACCAACCAACCAGTCTCCTATGGGGGTTTGTTCCGGGATGATTACCTCTCAGACACACACGCACACGCACAAAATAAAACCGACAGCCTTTGTTTCCTGCTGCGCCTCCCAATATACACCAGTCCTTACCCAAAAGGGGGATGCGCCCCCATGCCGCAACCCAGAAGTGGACAAGGCTATCATGGGCCAAAAGGAAAACATTCATGTTTTTTTTTTCTTTCTTTCTGACTCGTTTCAAAAACCTGAGTTCTGATAGGACCTTTTGTCCCTCACCCCCATCCGCTGTGGAGATTCCAAGGTGTGTGTTCCAGTTGGTAATTACGGAGAATTAGACCTTGGCCTGGTTTTGCTCTGTATGTATCCGTACATACTTACTTATACTTGTATTACTTGTACATACTGTACTTTCGGCCGGATGAACGGCCTCGCCTACTGTGTAGTAGGCCTACTCCTGAGATTTGAAGGTTGCATTTGCGGGCGGCAGTTGGGAAACCTCGTGTGAATCAAAAACATTTGCTTTTTTTTCCTCCATCTCTCTCTATCTCTCTCTTTGTTTTGACTCTTACTTGTACTTATGCGAATCATAAATTTCTATTGTTGTTAATTTAGCTAGGCGCCGTTTGGTTCACATTTTCTGGTGTCGGATGTTTGGCCGAATTCGCTTGTTCAAGACTGACTCAAACTGAACAACTTCTCCCTGAGACCTTTTTTTTTTTTTGTCGCGATAGCGAAGGGGGTGGAAAGGGGAGGCTCTCACCGGAACTTTGAGACCTGGTTGTTTTTCATTTCGCTTCGGTGATGATGACTACAGTAGCTTCAATATGCAGCATATGTACTCCATACAGAGTAGATAAACAACAACCTCAAAACATACAACGTATAGAGCATGTATGCACGGAATAGATGCGCAAGTTTGGATATAGAAGTAAACTCTCGAAAATTTGAATTGTCGTAAACCTTTATCCGACCATATTCACACCTTGTACTTGTATCTTCCCATTCTGGTTTTATTCTTTCTTTGTCTTTGTCTTTATCTCATCTTGTTGCCTTTTTTTTTTCCTTTTATCAAACCGTCACATTCTCAAAGAAGAAACTTGGGGAGCCAGGGACAGCATTCTCGGCAACAGGCGCCGAAATATCCACCTGCTGACCGTCTTCCAGCCGGACGCCCTTCTTGCCGCCTTCCTGCACCACTAACACATCACAGACCACCAGGCCAGAGGTTCGCTTCAGACCGGAAATCATCCGACTCAAAGTCTCTTTCTCATCAAATGCCAACTTTTGCTCCAAGACAACGCTAGGCGACTCTCCCGCCTGCAGACGCTTCTTCAGACCCTGAACAAACGGCATGCCCTTCTTCATCTCACCCAACTTGGCAATCCTGCCATTCAGCTCCTTATCGTTGATAGTGACAGACTTAGTCTCCGAATTCCACAATTCCTTGAGCAGCTCAATGTGCTTGCCCTGCCATGCGGGGAACTTCTCAGACATGAAGATTGTCAGCTTTTTGGGTTGCTTGGGATCGAAGGAGATCTCCTTGCCCTTGGCCTTCTTCTTCAACTGTTGGGCCTCGGCTGAGTTGATGTTGGATGCCATAGTTCGTACATAGTCTCTTGTAGCAGACAGTGCCGCATCAACAGCGGGGATCTCAGGGAATCTAGCCTGCTGGATAGATGTGTCCTTCTTCAGCACCTCAAGCCAAATATGCTCGGACCAATGTGGTGCGATGACGGCCAGTAGCAATGCCTGCAGCTCAATGTATCTGAAAACGAGGTCCTTGTGCATCTTGATGCCGGCAGCAGCGCAACCCTCGCGGTAAAAGTCACGAGCACTTGTCAACTCATACAAGCCAGCTTTCAGAGCAAGCTTGTAGTTGGTCAGATTGTATTGCTCGATAGTCTCCTTTGCGGCAGCGTTAATGTCATTGTTAAACAGGGCATCCTGGAAGGAGTTTGTTTCCCCTGTTCGCAGGTCATTCTGTTCTTGGACCATTTCCTCACACCACTCCCGCAGATTGTACAAACGCAGAATGCTGTTGTCGGCGACATCTTCCTCAAAGTTGGCATCGGTGACACCATCTCCCGCATCAGCCAGAGCGATACGTGAAGCATCCGCGCCGTACTTTCCAACCATTTCTTGCAGGGTCATAAAGTTACCAGTACTCTTGCTCATCTTCTCGCCGTTCAACATCAAGTGGCCGTTGGCACGGATACCACGAGGCCAGTATTCTGGTGGGAAAATGGCAAGGTGAATATACAAGAAGAATGTCAAATGGTTGGGGATCAAATCCTTTCCAGAGCTTCGCAAGTCCAGGGGGTAGAAATATTCGAACTCGCGTCGCATGCTTTCCAGAGTTTCCTTGGGGATCCCGGAGCTGTTCACGACATCATCGGTCAAGTCGCGGCGGCAGAAGAGAGCATCCCAGACGTCGTCCGTCATCTGCTCAGGGGCAACATTGCCAATACCCTTTTCCTTGCCATACAAGTCCTTGTGCAGCCAATGGCAGACGGTATAGTAAGCCATGTAAATAGTCGAGTCACTCAAACTTTCAACCAGGAATTGCTTGTCCCAAGGCAGCTTGGAACCCAATCCAAAGGATCGAGCGCAGGCCCACTGGTTCAGCCAATTCAAGACACCCTCAAAACTGTTCTTGGTCTCCGCAGACCAGGTTTCCAGTCCCTTTCCATCAGCATTATCAACCCACTTCAGGGCGGTCTCCTTCCATGACTCCTCACCGTAATCTAGGTACCACTGATCCATCAAGGAAACAATGCAGTCGTCACCAGATCTGCTGACAACTTTTCGTTCAGGCTCAGAGTATGCAAATGCCTCTCCAGCCTCGACCAATTGGGCCCTGACCTTAGGCTTGGCCGTCTCAACCTTCTCGCCCTTGAAGTCGCCAACCTTCAAGATACCCTGATAGAATCCCTCCTTGTACGCCAACTCCTTAGCTTCCTCCAGTTGCTTGGTATCCTTTGGTGATGCAATCTTCAGCTTCTTCACAAGGAAGGGGGCACACAGGTCGCCATAAGTTGGGGTTTCGATGATGGGATGGATTTCCAGCTCGGCCCACTCCTTTTGGATACCATAGTAATCAGCCTTCTTTGCCAGGTCTGTCACTGTCGCATAGTCATCGGGGCTGTCAGAAGGAACGGATGTGACAACACCAGTACCCTTGGTAGGCAAGACATTATCCATAGGCAAAACTCTGACACCCTCCTTGTGCAGCGACAAAGGCGCATTCACTAAGGTTCCAATAATGTCAGAACCTTGGATTTCCGCGGCCTTCTCAATGACGCCGTTCTTGGCAAAAGTGCCCTGGTAGGCCATGTTCCTAGCAGCTCGCTCAGTGATCACATAGTACTCATTCTCGTGTGCCTTGAAAACACCATAGCTCAGTTTCGGACCGACAAAGCAGCAAGTCTGTCCGTACATGGTCTCGGGTCTCAGAGTAGCCGGGACCAAGTAAACATTGGCGCCTTCAGGAAGCTTACCCTTGATCGCCTCAGCAGCCTTGGGAGCCCACTCCAGGACCTTCAATTTCAAGGCAGTGTACTCCTGTGGGTTAACAGCTTCACCTTCAGCACGATCATGATCCATGCAAGGCTGGCCGTCCTTGATAGAGTAGATGGTATATCGCTTGCCAAACTTGATCTTGTTCAGCTCCTTCAGGCGGTTCATTTGCCATCGGATAAAGGCATCGTAATAGGGGTTGACATCAGTGGTGATGAATGATCTTCGCCAATCAATTCTAGAACCAAAGCTAGTCAAGTCTCGCTTGGTCAGAGGTGGGAAGTACTGCAACCAATGCAGAGAATCGGCAAACTTATGGATCTCCTCGGTTGGGATACCAATAGCCTGCATAATCTGGAACTGGTACTTCATTTTGACGGTCTTGGCGTTGGCCTTGCTCTTGTTTGTGGTGAATTTCGTGACATCCTCCTTGACCGGTTTTCCTGCAGGCTTGGGCTTCTCCTCCACAACTGGCTGTTCGTCCTCCTTGTATCCGGAGAAATCCTCTCCAAATAGCTTGATCTCATTGACCAGCTTGTCCGCGCATGCCTTGATTGGCATACCGGTGCAGTGAAATCCCATTGGGAACAAAGCTCGCTTGCCTTGCATTCGAGCAACACCGGCAGCGAACTCAACCTTGGTAACCGAAAAGGTGTGTCCGGCATGCAGGGTACCGTTCATGTAGGGATAAGCCATGGTTCCAAAGAACTTGGGCTCCTTCTCACGCAATTCGGCGGCTGAAATGGAGTGGAAGGGGACTTCGGCGGTCGTGGGGGCGTCCGTCTCGAAGATTTTGTCGTCTTGCCATTTTTGCTGATACTTCTTTTCGGTGGCAATCAATTTATCACGTTTTTCGGTCTTGTCAAAGTCAACAGGATTGTTCCGATAATCAAACACTTAGGATGCGATTACATACTCCTTTCAACTCCTTTGTCTTGGAGAGGTGAAGGGCCTCCATATCCTTTGCGACTGCGTTGGTAGCCATAGTCGCAATGTTATTCAGTGGCTAAAGGAGAACTTTTAAGAAGCCCCGATGAGGGAGAGAGAAAAAAATGGCTCTTCTTATACTTCTCCAACAGCTGCTTTGACTCACTTGCAAACCACTGAGATAAGACGGCCAGTCTTTTCTCTCCGTGTTTTGTTTTGAGTCACGAGAGGATTTGGTGGGGGCCCGGTTTCGAAGTTGTTCTGCAAGGAGGGGTGAAAATCGATCGCGGGGCATTCCTACCAAAAACGCTTGTGGCGCTAGATCCCATGAGGCGGTGCTGTGGCTGGAACTGCACCAATATCCCTACTTTCTTGGTTTCAATCGCCCAGACCAGATCCTGCGTCATTGAACAAAGAGTCAGATTGAATTGTATGACTCTTCTTCAACCATGTTTTCAACACTCGTCAGGCGGTTTGCCCAATCTACGAAAGAGCCATTGGCAAGAAATGTGCTCCCGACTATCGAAAATAGCCCCTACAAAGCTCGAAAAGTGTGGCCACCTGATTTCAAAGAATTGAATCACCAGCAGCAACTTCGATTTGAGAAGAAATACAAGCGTCGCATTCTCCTGGCAAGTAGATCTCCGAGATGGGAAAAGGGAGTCAAATATGCACAGCTTGCCACAATCACAGGTTAGCTTCATTCGCAGGATTAATTGGCACATGTGCTGACCAAACGCAGCCGCTCTGGTATGGCTCTTATTCTATTCCGAATTCGAGTGGTATGGCCAAAAGTATAAGCCTTCTGAAGAAGTGCGTCTTGCCTCCAAGTTTATAGATTGTAAGCTGCTCACATAAAAGCATAGATTCGCCGCCGGGCTGCCAACCTCTTCGGCGTCCTCGACCCTGACAAGCGCTATGAACGTCGAAAAGATGCCCCAGAGATAAACCCGTCGTCGCAAAAGCCAGAATCGAAATGATTTGTACAATAAATTCCCATTAATTGTGTTATATAATCTGAAGTGTGGCGTTTGGCGTTGTTCCCTCTGTTGGGTAAAAAACTGTATGCATATAGTCTTCGATAGTCTATTTGAACCCTCCCCCATGTTATTGGCGCGATGCTTCATCACCTCGCTGCCCAGGCGAAATTAGCGCCCATGCCGAGTCCAGAACCTATCGTGCTGCGCCCTTCATTCACCGGCCTCTTGGCGACAGTTCCCTGCGCTCTAACCCCAGATACAATGCGGTCCAAGCTGGTTTCGATGACCACACCTCCGATGATCATCTCGGATAGAGTGGCATGTAGGGTTTCGAAGTTGAAGATGAGATCAAGCTCGCACACGTTCTCGAACAGCTTGTCAAGTGCCTCAACGTATACTTGTATTAGGTCAATCAGGGCGAGCGGAGACTCGGTTGACGTAGAGATTATGATGAAAAAAAGGGTGGCATAGGAGCGGTAAGTCACCAATGAGGGGACGTCATGCTGTTCTTCGGCAGAGCTATGTGAGGTGCCAGAAGCAGCTAGCAGAGGCGGTAGAGGCAGGAAGTTGCAGGAACCGGATGGGCGATTCGATACGAGGGTAAAGATCTCGGATATCAGACGTTGCTGTATACTGGTGTCCTTTGGTCGAGGTCAGCCTTCCGCAGCAAGGTATACGAAGGGGGCGAGGTGAGCATTTTGCGCAACATACCAACTGAGTGTAAAACTTGGTCAGTCGAGGCTGGCCTTGGCCATTAAAAACCAAGAAGGCATTAATCATGGTCGCAAAGCAGAATCGTCATTCTCATCCGAAAGTGGGATGTTGATGGAGCTGGAAAGTAGGCGATGGTGGGGCTGCCGATGAAAGGCAGGACAGTGCGGTCGTGCGGTCATGCAGCTATGCAGTTAGCAAGCTTGGAGTAGCCCAGGTCGAGTGACTAAGCGAGAAACATAACGGTACTTTCAATCGACCACTATCTCTGTAGAGATCTAAGTATCGTCAAGTAGTGCTGCTTAAACCAAACGGTCCCATTGGTCGCACACACTCGCGCTTTCGCAGCTTCTGCGCCCATCCAAGCTTCTAGCTGCAGCACAACTTCAACTCACAAGCAGCAGCGCGGGGAGCTTCTCAACTTTCTCCTATCTGAAAACAAACCAATTGAACATTGACAGGATCTATTATCGTCAGCACATCTCCATCCGAGATTTTATTGAATCATCTTGCCGCCTTCCCCTAGCGACCGCTCTTTGAACTGAACACATCCCGATCCGCGCAAAGTTCATCTTCAACAATGGCGTCATCGGCTATCTCACGACAGGGCATAGCTCAAGCTTCCCGGCTCATTCCACGAGCTGCCCGTAGCACAATTGCGACACGCGCGAACCTTAAGACTACCCCGACGGCTCTCCGTGCTGTACATTCATCAATTGCTGCCCCTCAGCGAGCATTCTCGTCATGCGCCAGGCTGTACAAGGGCATCATGCCAGATACCTCAACCCCCACCACCAAAGACAGCCCAACTCCGGAGACAAAGTATGTCGTCGCAGAGCTCTCTGACGAAGAGTACCACGAAATCTCGGACAACTACCTGGACAATGCCTTGGCCAAGTTTGAGCAGCTTCAGGAGAGCAGGGAAGATCTTGACGTTGAGTATTCGGTATGCTTTCACTTTAACAGGGTACTGTCATATATTCTCGACTGACCTATCATATAGGCTGGTGTCATGACGATCACGGTTGTTGATAAGGGCACCTATGTCATAAACAAGCAGCCCCCTAATAAGCAAATCTGGCTCTCTTCGCCCATCTCCGGCCCTAAACGCTACGACTGGAGTGTTGTCAGCGAGGGCCAAGGAGACAAGGAGGGCACCGCAATCGGATTCTGGGTTTACTCCAGGGACGGATCGACTTTGGATGCTCTTGTCCTTGAGGAGATTGGCGTTGATATTACAGGTCCTGTGGACAGCTAGATTACGGCTGCGTTAGAACTGCGGTCTTTGGCCGCAAGAAGCATATGAGCGGGTGTGGGAGCATATTGCAACTTTTGTAACTTTATTGATGCTAAACGTTTAAGCTGACGTGGAAATCGCTGAAAGAACTGTAAAACTCAATGTATTATACACTCTATGACCATGAATACCTGATCTCTTATTTCATGGATCGCCATTGTTTTGGTGACAAATCATGTGTACCTCCATTCATGTCTCTATGGCTAGATAATACTCATCGCAAGCATAATCCCATGGTCTTGTTGAGCATCGCAACCGTCATGTCATAATGCTGCATAGCACTCTGTTGATGCTCCTTCATAGGATCACTCCTAAAATATTTCATCAGCATCATGTAAAGGGAAAACACATTATTAAAAGCATAAACCCCTTTGCTCGCTGAGAAGAAAAAAAATCCATCATCAACCTCACAGATTCATATCAAGGCTTCAACTCACTTCTGCTTACTCTCATTCAACGTCCTCTTCCACTGCTTCACCTCCCCCTTCTTCCTCACCCTAACCTGAATCAAGTTCTTCAGGATCCTGTGCTCCAGCCCCCTCTCCCTGGCCGCCGCCTCGAGGAACCACACCGTGCGCTTCACGCCCTCGGCGTTCCACGCAGCTCCCGGCTCGCGGAACGCTGCGCGGATCTGGTCCCGCGCGACGTACCGGGCTGGGCTGGAGTATTGGACCGCGCGAAGGAGGCCCCGGTACAAGTTCCGGTACGCATGTAGAATGTCGAGCTTGGATGCCATGGCCCTTTTTTTTTGGTTTGTTTTTGTTCAAAGAATATTGAACTTTTCGAGTTGGTTTTTGGGGTGTAAGAGGACGCTATGGTGGGTTGAGAATTCTGTATCAAGCACAGTGTGGTATATTACGAGATGCACGGTCCTCAAAGGGCTCCATCTACAGCTTTGGACATTCAATGTCAAATCGGGATATCCTCTATTTTTTTTAAAAAAAAAAATCAATAATAAGTTATCAACTTTGTCAAACCCTCTTCCTTGTGTACTTGCCGTGAGTTTTCCGGAAACCCTCAACAGGGAGAGTGGCCATTGCTGGAGAACTAGAACCCGTTCCTCAAAACTCTCAAAATTTGTTGATTCGCTACTCAGAAGGGTCCCCGTTATAATACATACAAATCAAACGTTTCGTAAAAGAGCAATATCCAAGATTATCGAAGATAATAGCACATCGATTCTGCCTCAATCTCCAGCAAAGATGCTGGATGGATCACCTCGTTGCTAATCCCAAGCAGGAATAATGGTCGCGGCATGCGACCAGATGTCCTTCTGATATGCCCGCCGATACTTGTCGACGGAAAGGCCTCGCCCGGTATGCAGCTCTGCAACTTTCTGCTAATCATCAAAAACGCATTCGAGGTTGAGTCGCCAGGTACCATGCAAGCCCATCGTGGCCGAGCCATCATCAACTTGGTATTGGAAAGCAGCGCACTGCCGCTTCGTCCCAAACCAGATATCCAGACGTTGGATTCTGGGTATCCTCAAGGTTACTGAAGCCACCAGCTTGAGAAACTTGAGAATAACGTTGGACTGAGCTGGATTTGAGAGCAGAGCGGATGTCAGGGTTAACACCGTCAAATTATTCCACACCCAGTGAGGCTGGCAATGCTCAAAGAGGTAGACCGCATCCACGAGGTATGATGCAGAAATCTTCTCAAGGGTCAGGCTTCTGCCAGCCAGAGCATGGCTGACGCCCCGGTCTGGATCCCGAATATTTCTTGGAGACCGTGGCCATGCTTAAGTAGCCCACTGTATGTGAGGGTCGGTACGCCAGCCCAGCATCATGATTCTATTGTAGTATTCGTTGAAGTCCTCGAATATCGATATGCTCTTTAGCGAGGGCATCAGTAATTTGTCGAGGAGGGTTTGATGGCCTTTTAGTATCAGCTGTAAATCTACCATACAAAAAGTAAATAGTATAGCTCACTTACCCTGTCCATCAACGTAGGGTTCGACGAGTTCCCGCCATGGTTCGTAGGTTGGATGCTTAAGCCTAGGGAGACAACAAACTATGTCAGAGATAGCTCGAGCCCAGATCCGACATCGGGTAGTCTAACGGAAAATAAAACTCGTAACGACGTTAAGAGTTGGGAGTCTATTTCCAAGTCCCAAATGTAAGATTCTTTGCAGTCTAGCGATTGACGATACGGATGGGCCTAATACTGATTACCCAAAAGCCCACCCGTGAGGCACGTTGTGGACGATAGTATAAGGAATCGACATTTCGCTTATTGGATAACAGTCTACATCATAGTACATGTTCCTTTGAAAGACACGATCTGTGTCGCTAGGAGAAAATAGGGTGAGCTCCAACGTTAGCTCTTTTGTATCACGGCCCATTTCCTATGTCTGGAGAACTGCGAACAGTTTGATGATGTCTTGTTCCACCTTTCTTCTATCATCCTCGATCAGGTCTGGCTCGTCAATTGCAGTACGCACGGGACAGTTATAACGAGCCAACCCGATACAAAACCAGACATGTCGAATCAGTTGTCTCTGGCGGACAAGCCCTGCAAAGGTCGCCACATCCTCTCTATCTGCAGCCGTAGTCGACCGTAGAGTTCCTTTTCAAAGCAATTCTGCCATTGTTTCGAAACAAGATAATGATTAGCGAATTCAGCTTTTCTCTCTTCAGAAACGCTATCAGGGTTTTCCGCTAAGAAGCGAAAGATGAGAAGTTTGACCTCAGATGGCAACTCTTCCCATTTAGTCATATGTTGCCGTTGATTGGAGACTTGACAATACGAGACCGCGGAATGTCGATATGATAGAAGGCCAGAAAGTTAGTTATTCGTTCAAATGATAGACAGTTTCCGGGGTTTAAAAGAGCATAATTCTGGTAGATGACGGATGAAAACCAGTTGGAGACCCAAGGTGTTGATGGAGTAGAGATTGCTTCCAGTAGTTTCACATCATCAACCCATAGCATCATTACGATAACCAAAAACCATTTGCTTTGCGGCATGATTCCCAATGAACGGAAGGAATGCCTCATCCTTGTTGTACAGTTTAAAAGCATATCATTTAGACGTCTCCTGGCCAAGCCTGATATAACCTTGCTCATGCATATCATCTACTTCCCTATCTAATGCGCCTTCTCAATGCCCTTCATTGAGATCATTACATTTTAGACGAACAGCAACTCCAGCCGTCTTTCCCAAAGCCCATTGTGCTGTGGTTAGATCGCTGGAACAGCCCATCTCTCCCATAAAGCAATCATGCACCGCGCTTCAACGGCATCATTATAATCCATATAGTTTGTATCTGCCGTATCCCGTAACCCAATTCCCCCATGCTGGCGCAATAGTCAAATCTAACGCTGGCAGTGCTCTACTCCATCGGTTAAGTAGAGCGGCGCTTTCTGCTAATCACCCCACAATCTATATGCAAAAAAAATCTATTGAAACAAATGCGCAGGTGATCCGTCTCAGTTGTTATCGTTACGGTTGCCATCCTCTTGTTGACCAAGTGGTGCATATCGGCCTGCGCCGCTGCCAATACTGCTGGCGCGGCTACGACCAGCAACCCTAGACAGCCACCCACCAATGCTTCGATCATCCCCGCCTGTCTGAGCTTGAGACTTACTGTCGTCATCAACATCCGGGGGGTCGAACGCAAAGCCTGGGATTGGAGAAGGGCCGCCAAAGGGGAGACGACCAGACCCAATAGGTGAGCCTCCACGGATCAATGACCCCGTCTCACCTTGGAAGGAAGGTGTGCCCGCAACAGTGCTTGCGTCGCCAAAGATGGAATCCATTTCCTCAAGACGAACTCCACAAGTCTCTGGGTATGTAAAGTAAACTGTGCAATCGCGTAAGCCGATGGTCATATTATTCATTAACATCTCCTATGACTTACCAATGACGAAACTAGCAGCGCAGAAGAAGGCGTGGACGAGATAAAGGCGCCATTTGATCCACTCCTGCAAGATAGGTGTCATTTCACCAACCAGCCAGTTTGCCGCCCAGTTTGTGGCCGTTGACAAGCTGGCTCCCTTGGAACGAATGCTAAGAGGCAGAATTTCAGGAGGGTAGAGCCAGGGAATCGGGCCCCATGAGAATCCGAATGCGGCATTGTAAATCATGACGAAGAGAACAACCAGCCGAGGTGTCCACTTGAAGTCAAGGTAAAGGAAGTAAGAAATGAGCGAGAGGGAAATCGCCATGAGGATAGCTCCGGAAAGAAGAATAGGACGGCGGCCCCATCGGTCCACAAGGTACCATGGCGGAATAGTAGACAGGAAATAGGTGATACCATTCAAACCAGTCATGAGAACAGCGTCATGGCCGACCCATCCAGCGGATTCGAAAACGTACGGCGCGTAATAGGAAATGACATTGATACCGTTAAGTTGTGCGAGAGCTTGAGCCGACATGGCAATGAAGACGCGATTGCGATAACGACGGAACATTTCGGAGTAGGTTCGCTCGCCTTCTTGGCGCGCAAGAAGTACGTTCATCTTGATTTCGCGGTACTCCTCGCGAGCCTTGGTGTTATGGATGTCACCGCCACCATAAAGGTTGGCAATAACCACCATGCCCTCCTCGTCGTGATCATTATCGAGCAGCCATCTAGTATGGTTAGTTATCGAATAGACAGCTTAGTCAAGAGAAGCGTAGTTACCTTGGAGATTCTACTATGATGAGACTGCCCAGTCCCAAAAGGGCTCCCATGACACATTGCATCATAAGAGGGATACGCCAGGAGCTGTTGCTCTCGATGAAACCGCAACCATAATCAACCCATACGGAAGTGGTATAACCAATGATGTTGCCGGAGAATTCGATGCAGGCCAGCTTTCCACGGTTATGAGGAGGAGAAATCTCCGACTGGTAAACAGGCACGATGGTGGAAAGCATACCAACACCAAAACCAGCAACAATTCGGCCCACCATCATCATGGCCATGGAGGTAGCAGTGGTTTGGAGTGCTCCACCAACAAAGAAGATGCAGGAGCCATAAAGAATAGTCTTTCGGCGGCCGATGATGTCACCAACTCGACCAACGATTAGAGAAGTAATGAAGGCACCAATTTCCAGAATAGCAACCATGGTACCGACTTCTGCCTTGGACGGATGTCCGAAATAGTCAATGAAGTATGGGCCGCTGGGAGCTGGATGTCAGTTTCGAGCCATGATGGTCAGAAGAATGGTGGAGGGTGAAGCATACGTAATAATGCCCGACATGACGCCTTGGTCATATCCGAAGAGAAAGACGCCTAAAGAGACGAATATACTGGTAAAGTATCTACATCGTGTGAGATGGTGGTCAGTACGATTTGTGTCGACAAAGGCTATAAGACAAGGCGATAGACAGCGTACAGTAATGGTTTGCCTGTAAGGCCATGGACAGACCCTGATGAACCTGCCATGATGGCGCCGATGCAGCGTTCTGCCCGGGTCGGACGTCGAGGACGGACGTTTGGAACCTCGATGGCCTCTTTATCAATGACGCCAGATTGAGAGTGGGAGCGGTCGCTCGGATGTGGAGAAGGATCGTAGATGCGGACCTTCTTCTGTGGCTTGTGTTGTCGTCGATTGACACCAGCTAGCAGTTCGTCCTCAATGTCTTCGGGAAGCTGGATGCGGACAGGATCGTGTTCGTCTCCGTACTGGTCGCCAATATCACCCGTGTCGGTCCAAGAGGACGAGTCGGATCCAGATGGGCGACGAGATAGAGGGGCGCCGTCTCCCCGTGATGGCAAAAGTGACGCCGATGAAGAGTCGTGGTCGTGGTCGGAGCGTGAAGGGAGGGTCCGCAAGGGAATGTTGGAAGGGAGTCGAGAGGACCTTGGCGGAGGAATTTTGGGCGATTTGTGGTGCTGATAAACAGCAGCACCCTCCTGCACTCAATTCAAACGGACTGGACTGCAAGGAGGAAACAAGTTGGATAATGGAAACGAGTTACAAGGAGAATGTCGGCCCAGGGATGGGGTCGGGTGACGGGTGTGCAGTCAATCAGAAGCGTAGGATGCTATGTATGTTCTAGGCCGGGTCAGCGGTGGTGCGGATGGGGCCGGCAGAGGGTGGATGCCAGGCACTTGTTCCGGCACGGCGTCTGGGCCTTTGGCCTCCAGCTGCTTGGCTTGTCGCTTGCGTGTGGGCGTGCCAATCCGAGCTGCGCACGCAGATGACCAGTTCGAGGTCCACGAGTCTTGGAGATACGTCACTGTGTGTGGGTCTTTGAGCACTTTGAGCAGTACTAGTAGGTAAGTAGATTTGGTAGAGTAGTATCAAAGAGAGTGAGTGTGTGGGCAGCGAGGCAAACGATGCCAGCCTTTGCCAGCCTTGGACAATAAAACAAGGTGTACCAGCTGGGAGATGCACGATGATGCTGAATGGCGGAGCGAATGAGGGGCGTTCAAGCTGGTTTGGTGGATAGCCTGCCGCAGGGGATTGTAACGTTGGGGCTAAAAAGAGTGACACTTTTTGGGTGGACGCGCTGGTGGAGGTGAAGGAGAAACGATATGGTGGGTTACACGAAAGAAAGAAAACGAAGACAAGAGAGAGACAGAGGCAACACGATGAAATTCTGCGCGCGTATAAGGCAAGTGCCAAATGAGCTGACAGGTAAGAATAATAATAAAAAAATATGTACTTGGGGAAGAAGATGAGTCTACAATATGGGGATGCACACCATTTCCTACAGCCTCGTCATCCGCAGTCAGCAAATGCGCCTCTAGGGGATGGATTCCTGGGGGGGATGCTGATTTTTTTTCTGGCTCTGGTGGCAACGAAAGCCTCTGCATGTAGGAAGCCCCGAACACACCATATTGCTGGGCACCTATTATGAAGGCAGCAGACCCAAACCTCAACATTTCTCAGCTTTGAGAAGAAAAAAATTGACTGATAAGGATCCATGTAGGAGTGACATCTTGTCTCCATAAGTTGCAGCGCTATTTCGCTGGTATTTCATTTAGAAAAAAAAAAAAAAAAAAAAAAAAAAAAAAAGGGTCAGTATTCACATTGATTCAATCCATCCTCGTAGTGATCGTCTCTCATCCAACGCCGCCAGCGGTCCAGTCCTCACATCACTGCCTGTTCGAGAGTATTGGCGTGGGCTCGGCCTGTTGGATCCAGTATTCACGTGCAAGCCCATGTCGCCCTTGTTCGCCCAAATTCCCAACCTGGGTGGGGGCTGCCTACGTCAGGCGACATCTGTATTACTAGGGTCAATTGCAGATCTTTCAGTCTGGGCGTTGAAAGGAGACATGTTGGTTTACACAAAGGAGGAGGAAGTTGATGACTGACTTGCAAGATGTGCGTCAATGTAGTTGTAGCGGAGCTTTGCGTGTAGAGGGGTCAATATGGCCGCCTTTGTCAAAGTACGAAGCAGGTACCACGAATTAGGTTCAAAATTAATTTACTGATCATGATTCTATTACAGGTATCAGAGGCTTAAACGTGGGGTCAAGTAGTAGGAAGCGGTTCCATGGGTTATCTGCATATCACCATATCCCACATTCAACAAACTGATCAAGAGATTGCAACCGGAATCCACTCCGTAAAACAAGTGCCGGTTACGGACTTGAAATCGGCCTCGGTTTGATTCGGCATCTGTTGAGTCTCGGCTGGTCACGATCGTGACCCCGCATGCCGGACCCGATCCGACACCGGGTGCCAATGGATGAATATCCGGAACACCTCTGACATTCAGAGAAGCTGGTTTTTGAGAATTCTTTCAAAGACTGTCACATTTTCGTCAAATTTTTTTTCAAATATTCAAATAGTAAGGTTGTACGTGAGAAACAGAAGAAAAATAACAGGCTAAGTACCAAGAATTTCTTGATTATACATACCCTATATACAGAGATATTTCTTAGCAAGCCGTTGTCTGATCTACAGCTGATCTCCCTCGTATATTTCTACAACCTTGCATAATCTCTTTGTGTCATTATATGACTGTCTTCCCCTTCGAGCTACTTAGTTTGTCTGGCTTATCTGTTGGATACTGACATAGCATCCATTGAATATTTGCGTACATCGACGTACTTCTTTCCGCTCAAAATTGCAGCCGTAGTCACGCATACACAATAGCTAACCATACGATCCAGCCAACAACAACGATGTAAACAAGAAGTATAAATACCCCAGGACACACTTTATTCTTACCCATCTATATACTCTCAACAGTAAAGCAGGTACCTAAAGCCCCTGATTAGCATTAGCCCAGTTACGGGCTATATCTGTCTCAAATCACATACAGCATATGAGTAGAAAGTCCGTAGCGAGGACCTTGGGCTAAATTCCGCCACAACCAAAATATAAAGAGATCCAAGATCGCAGCAATTAGAAAGAGATAGACCAGTCAGAAATATGAAAGATATGGCAAACTGAGCGGCTAAACTCCTGATTCTCATGATATCATGCATATTCCCCAACTCCCCGCCCTCCTTATGATCTCAGCAAACCCTGACATCCTAGGAATGTGGCACCTCCTATGGCCACTGTGGGGTTTGGATCGAGGTCCTCTATATTCTCGCACTCATAATATCCCCCGGATTTATACTCAACTGGCTATATTTCCGTTTTGTACTATAGCAGGATTACAATCCATGTTTTAGGAGTTCTCAGTTTGAAGCCTATTGCCCATTACTTTAACCATGCTCACGGATTGTGGCGATGTAAACGCCTCACTTAGCATACTTTGATGTGGCTGACAACCCCATCAACACCACACCAAAGCGAGGTTGAGTGAAGGATGCCAGCATGGATGAACGAATGACCAAAGCCACAAACAACAACGCCCTATAAATAACGCCCATTCAGAAGAGTACGTGCGCAGAAAGAGCAAATGATGTGGCTATTCACGTGCTATCATCGGCCTGCTTCGACTCAAGCTTGGCATTTTTCGCATCAAGGATGCCTCTGGAATGGGGCCGAGAAGGAGAACGCGGGGAAGCATCGATTGGCATCTGCATGATGAAGCATGAAACCAGATCAAACAGCGGCTACAGCGAGAACGGGGCATTTCCCCTGCAGGGCTAAGCGCTCTGAGACCTTTGCTTGTTTTTTTCTCCTCCTCTTTACCCTTTATTCGTCTCATCCTTTGTGACTTTATTCAACCTCGCCCTCATGCCAAGGGGGGGGACATTTTAACTTGGAGCGGGAGCCCGCAGCGGGTGACGGGATGGCATAAAAAGGAAATAAACGCTATTGTGTAAGGATCCATGTTCATGTTCGGCTCGGACGTCTGTGAAAGCAAGGAAAAGCGAGATGGTAATTTTATTATCCCACATGGACTGACCCACTAGTGTTGATGTAATTTAACTGAGATCGTATCCGGCTTCAAGACATGGATAAACTGTCTTGGAGGGCAATGAAGAATACAACAATACGGGATCATGCACAACTCGAACATGGCTTGCATTTAACAGACGGTTGAGCGACGATGGAGGCTTTGTATGTATTTGATGCACCGCCAGTCTGAGGAAGGAATGTCGGTTTGCCATATGCATGGTTTTGGTATGATGTTGATGACAAAGGATCCATGCTGACCTACCCGGCTGAAGCTCTTTGAAAGCGTGCCGTCGGCTGGCTGGAGCTGTGCCTGGTTTAGGTATGTGTGTGTGTGTGGACAAGATGCCAATCGCGCCTTGCGCTTGATGCATGAACCGGCCCCAGTTTGCCCCAGGCCTTCAGGCTTTAGGTACCAGTCAGCCAGGCGAGAGTCAAGCCATGCATGTTGCCATTTTGACCCCAGATACAAGTAATTGGAGTATCAATGCGCATGATTTTCACGCGATTATCATAAATGATTTGCTCGGGGGGGTTTTCTTTTAGTCGATTCCGCTGGCGTATTTACGAGAACAAAAAAAAAACAGTCGATGCAATTCATCATTTCCCTCACCTGGTTACGGTAGGTTTTCAGTCTGATGCCAGCCACGCAGGAAAATGCAAACACTCCATGTGTGTGGTTGGTGTGGGCATCTATGACGCGCTTGCATCCTCTGTTTCAGTGGAAAGGAGTTGGAAGAAAGAAATTGTTTCGCAATGAAAGGGACTCGTATTCTCGTGTCTGCCAAGATACTTGTAACCAACTCATCACAAGTTTTTAAACCCGTCACGAACAAGCGGTGGTGGTGAAATGACGAGCTGTGATGGCTGTGATGAAAGAGCCTGTCTGAGGGAGGAACTAAAAAAACAATAAAAAAAGCAATAATAATTGGTCGTGGAAGCTGGACCGTTTTGTCTCATATCCGTCTTCAGCCTTTCCATCCAGATCCCGCTGGGGAAAAGCCCTGGAGCCCTGGAGCCCTGTAATCACTGCTGACCCACCAATGATGTTGCGCATTCATTTGGTGTGGGAGCACCTAGAGCACCTGGAGCCATCTGAAGCTCCACAGCAGCCACTCAGCATAGCCGTACCTGCTTTAGCTGCCCAGTTAGGGCAAAGCTAGGGGGTTCCTTTGTAGCATTTAGGCCCTTTTTGGGGCGCAACCAACGCTGTAAACCCAGCAAGGCCTTGCAGGTCTTGCAGGTCTTTGCAGGTCTTGGTGGCTAGGTAGGTACAGGTATGCTGGGTGCTCAGACTGAGACTCGGCTCGGTGCCCGTCCTCAAAAAAGTAGATTGTCTTATTATATTGGCATCGGCAGGCGCTTGCGGCCTGCAGTCTATCAACGCCCCCAATTTCCCACAATTGCCCTTCCCTTGCTCGATCCTCCTCCCATCTCTCTACTCCTCCTCCTCCACTGCCGCGCATCATCCCTACGCACGCAACGTGGTGAGTTGAGGAGCCTCAGTAATCGGATCGTCTTTCCGATTTGACAAGTTCGAGGTGGACCACAGACAGACAGGACAGACAAATGAGGTGACGACGGACTGATTGACTTCAAAACCCGACATCGACAACAGCTTACGAAATTGGCTCCTGCTTGACTGTCGCATAGGCCTTCAAAAGTTCGACGACTAAGCGCCTCAATTCTCCCTTCAAGCCCTCTCACGACGACACGAAGTAAAGGGAAGGGAAAAATAAAACACTTTGTCTAATTTCGACCAATATTACGAACTCGAAGCCTGGGCCGTCTTTGATCTTTCATCCAGCTGTTCGACTTCAAAACTACTGCTCATTCCTACCTCCTTGGACGCGGACAACATACGATACTCAGCTTTAGTAGGCCGAATTGCGATTGCCTGACTGGATACGAATTGCCAACTGAGCTGATCCGCACAAACATTGATATTCAAAATGGGCGGTTCTACAGTATACGGAAACTTCAATGTATGGGATGGTCTTGCTATCAGCTCAGCGTCTCCTTGCGCCATTAACTAACTGCTTCTGCAATAGGATTTCTGTAAAGATTCAACACTCCCAGTATGCAACGTAAGTAAAGATAGCCACATCATGCTTACAGCAAGTGGTCAACTAACCTTATCATTTATAGTTAATATCTGCCACTCATGACCAAAATGGTCCCTGGGGAGGATGCCAGTTGACCGGCATCTCGCTGGGCAGTGGGAAGCATCTGGGCAATCTTGGATCAATCATTATATGCGGCATTGCTATTGCTGGTTCCTTGTTCCTGGTACTGAAATCAGACAAGAAGAAGGCCGCGGTTGGTCGACGGTATGTGTCCTGCATCATGCGCACAAGCTTTGTCCAACGGGACTAATACATGGTTCTAGTGAAATGCAATTATTCCTCATTTGCTATGCCATCGTCAGCATTTGCGAAATCTTCTCTGTTGGAGTGTTCCCTATCAATGACACAGTTCGAGTAGTATGTGCTTTTCCAGATTTGTATCCCCTGACGGTGATGTCTTGGTCGTACTAACTTATTATATAGGTGTTTAGCGCCATCCATATCGGCATGATCGTCGCGACCACTTGGATTCTCATGCTGAATGCCGTCGTTGGCTACCAATTGCTAGACGACGGAACACCCGTGTCTATGGCCCTCTTTTTGGCTTCTGCAGCGGCCCTTCTCATTGGTACCGGCTACATTGCTCTCGACACTGGACTCTCATGGACAGGGTTTTGGGATAGCACGTACCAACTGCCCAATCGTAGTTATGCTCTTTACACATTGTATCAGCTTGTACCGCTGATCTTCCTCGTTGCCTTTTTCGTCCTCGAGGCTATCCTCGTCGTTCGAGTCTTGGGCGAAAAACGCCCGATGCTTTATCTTGCCGGAGCTGCTATTTTCTTCGCCATCGGACAAGTTTTCAACTACGTTATCAGCAAGTACATTTGTGAAGGAACTAATGGCCAAATTGATGGCGCCCTGTTCGAAACCCTGTTTACTCTCCTGGCGGTAGTCATGGTTTGGACGTTCTGGTCGAGCATTACCGAAGACGACTGGCCAACGCCTACTCACGATTCCTACAGTGGCCCATCGCAACCTTACCCTTAACGGAATTTGCGATTTTGTCTTTCGGGAACCGGCGTTGAAGGATGGCAGCGTTTGCTCTTCTTTTTTTTTTTTTTATAAAAATTCTCATTATACGTTCTGACTGTTTAGCCATCAATAAGTGATACCAAGTCTAACGAGACACTCATGGTTGGGTTGATGGATATTAACAGAGAGTGCGATGTGGCGCTTGCCTCGCTTCTACTTTTCCTGACTTCTCTAATGCAAGTGTTGGGTAATCAAGCGAGTATCTTAGCATATAGCTGTTGCTCTGGTTAATGATTGCATGTTCTGGGTTGAAGAAGTAACGCGGGGAAAATATCTGTTCATGGTTCTGTTACATGCTACGACGGGTTAATGGTCCGGTAGCTTTATAGTGGTTTAGTTACGACTTTGTAGTATACCCCGGTGGATTAAATAATGCTTATTTAACTGAAATGAAACTTGAAAATTATATATGATTCGCCATCAATGTCGTGAGATTTGTGGTTGGTGTTGCACAATTGCCCTGTCTTCATTGGCCGGTGACTCGGTGGGGGGCCACAAGGCTGAGATCTTGCTAACCAGCCTCGCCAGCCTTAGCACTTTAACTCTCCCTCTTGCTTCCACCTCAACATAGCCGCGGCATCTCATCGAGCTCTCGGATTTTTTTTTTAAATTGTTGATACTACAACTTCTGCAGCTTCAGTTCACATTTCACTTTCAAAATGGCGGATTCAGACGGCGAGTTCGTCGGTGACGATATGTCGGACGACGACATTATGGATCATACCGTGACGGACGGCGATCCACGCGCCGCACGCAACAAATCAGCCAAGGGCACAAAGAAGCGCGACCGCAACGGATCAAAAGCATGGGAGAAATCCAAGAGAACGTGGGAAACAGGCCTCCCCGAGGAGGACCAGGATGGCGTGCTCAACCTGGCGAGCTACGAGGCAGAGAGGCGAAAGCGGTTGCTGCGTGACACGACGCCCCTGCAGAGGGGCATTATAAGGCACTTGGTGCTGGTTCTGGACATATCGTTTGCGATGGCGGAGAAGGACCTGTTGCCGACGCGGCATAGGCTTACTCTTAGCTATGCGGCAGCGTTTGTGAAGGAATATTTCGAGCAGAATCCGATTTCGCAGTTGGGCATAGTGGGCATGCGGGACGGGGTGGCGGTTAGGATAAGTGACGTGGGAGGCAATCCGGCGGAGCACCTGGAGAAGTTGAAGGATCTGGAGGGACAAGATCCTTCTGGAAATCCTAGCTTACAGAATGCGCTTGAGATGTGTCGTGGTGCGCTATTGTAGGTTTCTTCTTCTTCTTCTTCTTCTCCTCCTCCCTTCTTTTTGCATCCTACATGAAGAAATTGCTGGGTTGGATCTGTGCTAATATTGGAGGTTATAGCCACGCACCATCACACGGAACGCGAGAAGTGCTCATCATCTATGGAGCATTACTGTCGAGCGACCCGGGGGATATCCACGAGACGATTAATAACCTCATTACCGATCGAATACGGGTATCTATCGTTGGCTTGTCTGCACAGGTGGCCATCTGCGCAGAGCTATGCTCACGCACAAACGCAGGGGACGAGTCCCAGTATAACGTTGCCATGGACGAAGTCCACTTCAAGGAGCTCTTCCTGGCGGCTACGACACCGCCCGTAACAAGAACAAAGGAGCAAAATGTGGCAAGTCTTCTTATGATGGGCTTTCCCTCGCGGATACTTGCTCCTAACGGAAGCATAAGTTATTGCGCCTGTCATAGCCAGCCTTTCCGAGAGGGATATATGTGTACACGCTGTGGCGCAAGGGTTTGCCGATTACCGGCTGAGTGTCCTGCCTGCGGATTGACGCTCATTCTGTCTACGCACTTGGCTCGTTCATACCATCATCTTTTCCCTCTGCGGAACTGGGTTGAAGTATCGTGGACTGAGGCAGCCAAATCCACAGCTTGCTTCTCCTGTCAATGCCCCTTCCCCGAGCAATCAGACTCGGCCAAGGCCTCAGCTGCTGCTGATAAGGGTAAGGAGAGATCCTCGTCGAAAGCTCTCGGCAAAGGCGTCAGCGAGAGCGGGCGGTATGCATGTCAAGTGTGCGGGAACCACTTCTGTATTGACTGCGATGTGTTCGCCCACTTGGTCGTGCACAACTGTCCCGGCTGCCAAAGCAGCGCCCCACCAGCACCGGTTGAAGTCAATGGTAATGGTCACACAAACGGAGCAATGGCGATAGATGGGTAAGGTGAGAGAGGGAATGAACATTGCATTGGTGTGTTTTACTACGGTCGACTCTGATTGGTGGGATGGATATGCTGTATTTTTTTTTGGGTGAAACGAGGGACAGCAATAACAACAGCATCATGGCTAACGACCGCCTTTTTTTTTTTAATGAGATATCTTCATAGCAGCCTGGATATTATAACGGGCAGGACATGGCGTACGGACGGAAACTTTGCAAAGCCATTAATCTGGTTATAAGGAGAGAGGATACAACTCCTCAATTAGAAGCAGAATATTACGTGCACATGCATCATCAGTCACTGGGGAGGAAACAACAATTCTTTTTCAAGAAAAGAAAAAAGAATAAGATAAAATTTGGAATCAAAGACTACGGACATTTCGTCGTGCCCTCATGATCATGAACTAATTTGACAAAATACTCCGATGTTCCATGCAAAGTTAATCCCTTGTAATAAAGAAAACCCAATAATGCAAAACAAGGCCGAAGCCCCCAATTTATAGAAGTCCCATATTTCCCCACCCTGTCTCTGTTTTTTTCCTTCCTTTTTACAGATTTCCTCTCTCAGCCTGCTCTCTCTCTCAATAGCCTCGAAGAGACTCTTGAAGTTGCCAGCGCCGAAGCCTTCAAACTCGTTTCGCTGGATGATCTCAATGAAGACGGTAGGGCGGTCCATGACGGGCTTGGTGAAGAGCTGGAGCAAGTATCCAGACTCATCGTAGTCGATGAGGATATCGAGGCGCTGGATGGTGTCGAGGTCCTCCTTGAGCTCCCAGTTGCGCTTCTCGGTCTTGAGGCGCTGGCGCATGGTGTCGTAGTACTTTGGGGGAACGTTGATGAACTCGACACCACGGGCGCGCATGGCGGTGACGCACTCGATGATGTTCTCTGTGAGGAGGGCAATGTGCTGAACGCCAGGGCCAGAGTTGAAGAGGACGTACTCCTCGATCTGGGACTTCTTCTTGCCCGGGGCGGGCTCATTGATAGGCATCTTGACCAGGTTGTTGGGGGAGGCCATAACGATGGAGTTAAGAGCCGAGAACTCGGTGGAGATCTGGGCGTCATCGACGGACCAGAAGCGGTGGAAGGAGAGGCACTGCTCGTAAAAGGCACAAGCGGAAACCATCTCATTCCAGGACTGGTTACCGACACAGTGGTCGATGCGAGACAGAGGAACTTTGGGAAGAGCTACAGAAGCAGCAGACTTGTTACCGGCACGGAAGCCGGGGAGGAAGGGGCCAGTGTATGACTGACGGCTGAGGAGAGTGTGTGTAGTGTCACCGTATGTGCAGATGACTGCCGTTGTGACGGAGCCATTTTGGTCCTTGGTGACCAGTGGGTCTTGGACGGCGACGGCACCCTCGGCGACGGCCTTGTGATATAGAGCCTCGACGTTGTCAACCTCAAAGGCGACATCCTTGACGGCGTCGCCGTGCTTCTCAAGGTGGGCATGCATATCCTTGAGGAGCTTCATGTCAGACTCAGAGATGGACTCATCCTCTGGCCAGTGGACGGCGGATCTCAGGGGAGATGTGAAGACGAAGGTAACATCTTGGTTGCTGACGACGTAGGAAGCAAAGCACCGGCTTCCAGTCTCCAGTCCCTTGTAGGCAATGGTGTCAAAGCCATAGAGCGTGGTGTAGTAAGAAGCAGCTTGCTTAGCATTGCCAACCCACCAAGTTACGTGGTCGTAACCTGTGAAGTTTGCGGGAGGCTGGATGGCAAAGGCATCACCAGTCTGGGCGCCGTGCTGAACAGGGCGCTGTTCGGGGGAGTCGTGGATAGCAGAAGGGGCCATAGCAACAAAAGGTGTGTATATGGTATGTGCTTGTGTTGGTGGTGGTGGGAAGGGATGTACGGTTTGGAAGGACTTTTTGGTATGGCTATATATCAAAACCTGGTGTTTTGAAGATAGTTCGAGGAAGAAAAGGGCTGAGTTTGGAGGGAAGTGGGAGCAGTGATATACCTCTTATGACAAGACACACAAAGTTTGAGACTACGTCCCAAGCCTTCCGCAAGGGATAACAAATCAACACTGCCGAGACGTAAATCTGACATCCCGGAAACCCTCCGCACTACTGAAAAGGAATCCAGCGGCCCGAGAGCCATTTGGAAAGTGGCTGCCAGCCCGGTTCAAGCACGGCCCTGATACAATCTTCATGGGTAATGTGAAAGGCAGGGCGGAAACCTGGTAGCACATCAGGGGGGGATCATCTGCTTCCAAACGACAGCACGACGACTGGCCAGTTCATGGTCATGGCTCCATAGCGGGGGGACCTCCTTGCAGGAACTTTGCTTTGTCTTGCGTTGATCGATGCCCCCCCAAAAAGCCCCATCCGAAACTTTGCTGTTTGACAGCGAGTGGCCGGAGTACCGGGGAAGCATAAGCATAAGGCTGGTGTCATTGCTCCATTGACCTCCGTGCGGAATTTCTACCGTCTCGGCGGTGCCAGCCGAAGTAAGCCGACGATGGCCGGCCCACCTTGACCCGGCTTATCAAGTCCTCCCGCCACACCATGACGACGTCCGGCGTCTCTCTAGCTTAAGCCGCCGTGGTGCACGCAAGGGAGGGAGTTTCGGCTTCGGTTGGGTAAGGGAATTGCAGTAGTATGAAGACTTGTTGTCCGTACGGAGTACATAATTGGTGAAGGTGCCGAATTGATAAGATTCCACTCCCCACCACGGTTCTCGCGTCTTGCTAATAGGTACTGTCGCACGTCCCCGTCTTTTTGCGCAATATCACAGTGAAACTTTAAAGAGGTCTGGTCTTCACAGTTGTATTGCTCCATCTCACACAAAATCTCAACCACAATGACGACGGTAGCATTGAGCAAACGCGACATCAACGTGCTCGAAAAGATCAAGGACCCCGAGTCCAATCCGGCTGCCGGCGTTATCATCGATTCATCTCTTCCTCGAGATCCTCAAATCGTTGATACAGCCGTTTATGACAGAATAGTAGAGCAAGAGCGCAACATCATCCGCTCTCTTCAAGCACTCGAGACCCAGCAAAGCGGTTTCCAGACTGACGAGAGCGAACAAAATGTCGTGGCTGGATACAAGAAATGCGTGTCAGAACTAGACACACTCATTGAGGATTATCCCAACTATGCCAGCGCAAGGAACAACCGTGCTCAGATAATGAGACGGCTATACGGAGATGCAATGCTGCTCAACATCACAACGGGAATGCCTATGCCCCTTATCATGCAGCCAGAGCAGTCAGAAAAGAGGCGGGCAGCAGCGCAAGCCTTGGAAGATACAGAAGTTGCCATTACCCTGCTCTCGCCTCCCTCTCCGATGGGCCCACTGTCCCCCCAGGCTGCCCGAACACTGTCCATGGCACACACCCAAAGAGCGGCCATCTATCTCAAAACCGCCAAGCTTCTCTCAGATCGCCAGCTTGACATGGACGACAAGCGTCAGGAGGCGACATGGTCCCGTTTGGATTTTGAGGAGGCAGCTTCACATGACCTGGCTCTCGGCGGAAGATACGGAAATCAGATTGCCAAGGGCTTGGCCGTGAGTGTCAATCCAACAGCGAAGCTCTGTGGGCAAATTGTTAGGGAGGCGATGAAAAAGGAATATGGCCCATCATTCGAGCCATGAGTTTTTTTTTTTTTTTTTAGATGCATCAAGGGTACGGGTTTTCTTTTTTTGTGAAAGCTGCTAACCAGGCAGCATGGATGATTATGATCAAGGAGCTCCATTCAGAACAATTGTATGGGTAAATAGCATCAAGTGGCGTTTTTTTTTGTCTAGAACTTCTAATCAACTTGATTTCTTGGAGAATCCAATGCGGCTGTAAAACAAACGTTTAAAAAATCAGTAAAAATCAAAAGGTATTTCAATGCATTATTTTGATCCAATTCATCGTACCGTAGGCCTGCTTCTATCGTCTCATTTGTTGATCTTCCCTTTTCCTTCTCCTCCCGATTGATGCGTACAGCGGCAGCTGAGATGCCGATGAAAACAGCGAAGATAGGGTCGGCAGCCCTTGAGAGAATGTATATAGGAGCCGGCATGACGAGTTAATTTGTTGCTTCTGAGCTTTTTTATGACAGCGTGTAAGGTGATTCCTTGGGTCTTTGAGCATACCTCAAATCGCTGCGAAGCTCCATTCCCTAATCAATGAGGGCCCATCAACCACGCACGGGCCATTTTTTTGTAAAATCATTATCATCACGTGATAATGCACCTGCGAGTCGCTTGCCCCAAATTATCAGCCCACAAACCCCAAATTTTGCACCAAATTCCCGATCACGGTTTACGACGACGACATTCCTAACCCTTCCAGCACAACCCGACCCTCACAATAGGAAAAGATGAAGTTCCTCAAGGTCGGCCGAGTCGCCATCATTACCCGTGGCCGATACGCCGGTAAGAAGGTACGAATGATCGAATAAATTCCCCTTCCCCTCCCGCTGCCAGAGAGCCCAGAGTTTGGAGAATGTCGGGAAGATTTTTTGTGGATGGGAGGGAAGCGAAAATTCAATGGGGGACGGGATTCTTTTTCACACTCTTGAGCGACTGGCTGGGGGGGAAGACTACGATGGAATACAGAATTGCTGACCCCGGATTGTTCAAATTTTACAGGTTGTCATTATCCAGCCCGTCGACAATGGCAACAAGCCTCATCCCTTCGGTCACGCTATCGTAGCTGGCATTGAGCGCTACCCCTCAAAGATCACCCGCCGCATGTCCAAGACCCGCCAGGAGAAGCGCAACAAGGTCAAGCCCTTCATCAAGGTCATCAACTACAACCACTTGATGCCCACACGATACACCCTCGAGTTGGAGGGCCTCAAGGGTTCCATCACAGGCGATACCTTCAAGGAGGTCAGCCAGCGGGAGGATGCCAAGAAGACTGTCAAGAAGGTTCTCGAGGAGCGATACACCAGCGGCAAGAACCGATGGTTCTTCACCCCTCTTAGTATGTTCTCCCTCCCCGTCTACCACGTTTATTTTTGGTTTGATCAACGTACTGACCCAGAACTCTTAGAATTTTAAAAAATCGTTTTCCATCACGGTTAGGGAGTTGGTGGGATGTAAAGAGCATCGATTGGTACCACGGTTTATGGGCTCAATATGAAGTTCATTAAGAATTTGTTCACATATCTCTTACACTGCGTGAATGTCTCGTTTGACTTGCCATTTGACGTGAAGGATTCAAGGAGGAAAAGGCTGGCCTGAACATGAAAGGGTGGCGGTTTTCACAAAATATCAATCTGTGCCGCCAACCAAAGGGACATAGCATTAGGGCATAAAGCTTAGATAAAAAAGAACTGAGCTTGTGGCTACCAATCACTATACGATCCATTGATGAACAAGAAATCTGACTTTTGTTTTTGATTAAATTGGTTCTTTTCGACCTTCTCAATTCATCTCTACGTCTCTATGGGGGAGTTTCAACGCCGTCTAAAGTACATCAGATTAGACATGGCGTGATACAGTTATCTCGTGCGGCATCGACCTCGCGTGCCACGCCGAAGTTCTATAATTATACACCGATAATAAAAAAAAAAAACTTCTCAACAGCCAAGTAGACTTCCCCTTGGTCTCCAATTAGGGGCTTTGAGAGAGAACAACGAAAGAAAGCGTTGGGTGACCCAAACTCAGAGTCCCCAAGGCTTCATGAAAATAGAAGATTTGTCCCTAGATTGTTCCATCCCGTTCAACCAACAACGCCAAAGACGCAACCATACTTCACTGCGATGCCAACTAGCCCTTACTAATTTGCTACCATTTACTCAGCATGCTGAGCGGCCTGGGTGCCACTCTTTCCAAAGTGGTTGGTGACCTCAGAAGCCAACTTGGTAGGGTTGTAATCAGGAGCATAAGTTGGAGCAAGGCCACCAAAGAGGCAGAAGAGGAAGAAAACAGCAAAGACGATGATGGAGAGCTTGCGGAGAACAGGCTTGCGAGCACCAAACTCGGCCCACTGTCGGCCACCCTCAGCAACGTAGCCCTTAAGCTGCTCGTATCCGAGCTTGTAGTAGACCATGCCACCAAGAGCGATGGAGTAACCAAAGAACTGAAGAGGGGTAACCTGAGTGCCCCAGATCATCATGGAGGCGACAACAAGCATGATATCCTTGAGAACACCGCAAAGGGTGAGGACGACAGCAGAGGTCTTGCCAATCTGCATATTGAATTAGTTGACTGATAACAATAATGGGTTTGGAGTTACTACATACCAAGAAAACAACGGAAACGTTGAGCATGAAAGCGCAGAGGCCATTGAGGAAGAAGGTGAAGAAACCGACGTTGTAGAAATCAGTCATTGATACCCTGGGGAACTCCCAAAGCAGAGCGACAACACCGTTCATGACAGCGCAGATAGGAGCGAAGTAGTAGAGAGAGACAAGAGGGTCCATCTTGAAGTCAGCAGAGCTGAGCAAGCGCTGGACCATGGTAAGACGAAGAGCCTCGAAGACAACTCCGAAAAGCTGGTACAAGACGCCGACGACGACGAAGTGGATTTCACCCATAGAAGCAATGATGACACCAACGACAATGGCGGAGACGTTGAGGAACTGCTTCAGGTTCGGCTGCGATACACCAAGGGCCCAACCAGACAGGAGAACGGCAACGGGAGTGGTAGCCTTGAGCATCTGGATGAAAGCGACCGAGAGGTAGAGGTATGTGAGGTTACCGCAGATCAAACTCAAGCTGAAGAAGACACCAATGGGAACAACGGCTCGCAGATAAACGCGGCCAGTCATCTTGACAGTCTTTCGGCCATCAAGAAGGGTAGTCCAGCGGGCCATAATCTGGGTAACGACGGTGGCAAAGGTAAGGTGGTAGGTCGTGAGAATCACGGGGTATCCTGACAGCCATGTTAGTTTGCGCTCTAGTTTTCGAAAGTGGTGAGAACAAAGTTCGGGGATCGTGACGACATACGGAAATTCAAGGTATCCAGAAGCCATTTATTGAATAGAATGACAGAGGAGCTGAACCCAATCCAGGTGCTATTGTCGAATTAGCCCACATTCCCAAAAGCAACTTGATCGAAGTCTTCAGTATCATGGCTACTCACACTACATAAAAGACGGGATGCAGAGTGAACTTGGCAGGCTGAGGCTTGTCGGCCGCTGGGTTCACAGTGGGGAGAACCGGCGAGCTGTCTCCTCGAGAGACCTCGCCGGATACTCTGGTTTTCTCTTCCGCAGACATGGTAGCGCTTGTTCAATCGATCGAAGGTGTTGCGTTGGAAGATTGCGCAAGCAGAATTGATGACGAGGTTCGTGGGAGATATGAAGATTTGTAGGGGGCGCGCGAACAAGCGAACGAGTGGACGGACAACCAAAAGAGAGGTCCTTATTCTTCAGCAGGGTACGTATTCCTAAGGGGTCAAGAAAGTCCCCGGGTAATAAAAAAAGGAGCGTGAGGGGCGTCGGATATGCAATACACGGGGGAGTGGATTAAAAAAAAGACAGCGACCCAAGAAAAGAGTAAAAGCTGATGCGCGAGCGAACCAAAAAAAGTATTGGCTTGAATGCGATCAACAGGAAGAATGGAAGCGAATAGTCGGCACACACACAGAGAAGACAAACGAAGAAAACCTCTGTTTTGTTAGATGGAGAGGATAAAGAGGGGAGAAGAAACTTGGAGGTTTTGGAGCAAACACGAGAAGCGAGGACAGGCCGGGCAATTAAAAAAACGGTTTCGCCCTGGAAATTGGCCCTTTGAGCGCAAGCAGAAATACCTGGGTCAGCCAATGTCGCAATGCATTTAGACAGAGTGAGCCAGAGAGATTCGGTCATGTATAGTACATCGGACCGTGCCCGCCACACACCTAATCTGGGCTGACCGGCAGTGACGAAACAGGTACATGTACATGACGATCTTTTTTAGGACACAGAATCAGGGGGGAGTGATGGTTGGATGGAAACTGGAACCCCCCAAGGGGAACACTACAGGGGTTGTTGCCCGTCTCCCATGCCCCCTAGCGAATCAAAGTGCCCACATCGAACACGCCAGCCGAAGTAACCATAGATAAGGAAACCCAAAAAGATCTACTACGGGAGAGTTCAATAACAGAGGCGCCTTGTCGATACTTCGCCACAGCCCTCATAAAGGAGTATGTATTTCTTTTACTGTATGTTTTAGGCAATTGGGGGCACTGGGTGCACTAGGTGAGAGACGCTACAAGACACACTGGCAGATACGGAGTAAGACGGCCATGCAGTTCGTGTTCAGGAAAAGGCATGACTCGATAGGGGAGAGGCAGTGCCAGTACCAGTTGGTGCCCCCCTTTTTTTTTTTTTTTAGGATTTCGTTCCATGGATGTTTGCGTGTTAGTCGTAGCAGCAGCATCGGAAACAGGTAGTGTAGTGCAGTGGACCTTGAGGCATGCGGGAAACGCGGTCAGGGTGCATTTTTTCCACAATGGATGATAAGCTTCCCTATCTCAGAGGGATCGCATCTTATTGACGTCTCGGCTGCTTTTGTTTGATTTTTTTACGAGCTTCGCGTCAAGACAGTGGAGGGTCAGGCCTGTCTCCCTCGCTCGTTTGACAAGACGTGGAGACAATGCCAGGCATTTCCATGCGCCGCATTCCACAGATATGGAGCAAACAGCATACATACATACAGAATGCAAGCTAATAAGGGCTGCCCCCGGATGGAATCTTGGCAATTCATCAAGCTTTTTTCCGAATTCGAAACACAACGTACCAGTGCCCGCCTGGGTTAGGCCATCAAAGAATGCCACGCGGAAGCTGATGATCTTCTCAAACAGCATCTAAGTCGTGCGATCTTTCTTCTTTACTTGTTACGTACAAAGTTTTCGAGAAATAACTCCAAATATCGGAGATGCATACAGCACGAGCCAACACTGAATCAGCAAGGTACCGCTTTGATCTGAGCTGACTGTGAAGGTGGAGACTGGCCATACTGTAAGAAACACTGATGCCAAGTTTCGCGACAATCTCCCTGTCATCATGCCGTTGCTCTGTCTTAGTACTCTCTGCTACTACTTGTACTACTACTGCCTGCATACCTGTACTCCGTACATACATACATATAAAATGATAACGACTTGGATAGCTTAGTTGCTGACAGAGGGACAAGCTCATCTCAGCCATAACATTGTCACCGTCTTAGGTGATTCTCATCATGATTTCAACTCTATATTACTCATTACTCAATATGGCTATCTGCACATTTATGGGCAGTCGCATACTTGTAGCAGCAACTTAAAGGATAAATTATGGTGGGGGCATACTAAATGCCTGGTCCAAGAAACCCTGTCTCGCCCTGCTCCGTTCTATACATATGTCATTGCAGCCACCCTGCCACAATACAGTATGAAGCCATTAAGGGCATTCGCACAAGTAACTTTCTTTGCATGCTGGGCACACAGCTAACAGACGAAAATGTTGTTGCATAAAAACACGCAACGGAGTACCGTGCTGTACACGGCAGGTCGATCTTGATCTGCCATTGTTTCAGGATGCACTCGCATGCCAACAACATTAAGATGATCGTGAGAGCTAGACTGCTCCAGGGGCACGTCTGCCGATCAGACAGGGAAGGCCTGGACCCAATGACGTCGGGACCTGGAGACAACGGCGAGGCATCACATCTTTCCAGCCCCTTTGAACCCATTTCGTTTTTGCCTGGCGAAGTTGGCGCCGAGTCTCTATCGATCTGCAACACCACCAACAACAAGAGTGTCAGTGTGCTGAAGTGATGAGCATCTTACACCGTCTCGTTTCATATAGCGTAGACGCGAGCCCTGTCGGCAACTCCTGGACACCCTGAAGATCCCTTTCTTCCGATCCCTGTGGAAAGGGAAAAGAAGAGAGGCGACATGCAGATATATGGAAGTGTACTTTTTTTGGTATTGTGCATGGTAGGACACATCTCCCTTAAATCTTGTCGGCAGAGGGAACAAAATAACGGCTTGGTTATGGCTATACCAGTAGAGGTTTGCGCCCGATGGGAAACGCGGCTTCCGCAACACGAGACATCCTTAAAGATCTGGTAATTTCTTGCATACGAGAAATGTTAACATTCTAGGTTAGCACATCACATTGGGTGGGCCGTTTTGATAAGGTATATGTGTGAAGCTATGGTTCCAGCAACAGCACCTGGCCCAACCCCGCGATGATGATTGGCTTTCCATCTATCAATAAAACTGCGACAACTTTATCAGTGGATATTGGCTTGTTGTTGCTGGACACGTTAGCGTTAAAGCAGAGATGGCATCAAATCTCCTATGGAAGCCCAAGATGGCAACTCGAAGCTTGTGGCCAACGTTGCTGGCACCATATCCAGAGAGATTGAATCAAACTTGGAAGAGAGATTAAGTGTTATTTCAGGTAGATGTTTCCATAGGTATCCTGCTTTGCGAGTCATGGGTATGAAGCAAAGAAAGACAAAGCTCTTCTTGTACTCAAAACTTCGGCAATCTTTTCCCATTCCCCTTCTATAACGGGCCGCAACATGCTCAAGGCACTAATATGGCCAAGCTTTTTCTCAAGCCCAGACAGTCCCATCAACACAGTGTCCGCACTGATGTGGCCATGGATGCAGCAACTGTGCTTTGTGCGATTGAGGAGGTGGCTTTTTGGCACTGGCTTGTCGAGGCTCCCATTCCAATTGCAACGTCCCCCAAAGAACAAGGTGGGACCGACTGCCGCGAAATTATCTATTCCATACGACTAGTAAGGCATGAAGTGGGTTTGAGTAGTGTCCAAGGTGGTGTCCATGGGCGTCGTGGGCGTCTCTTTGGATGGCGGTTGAAGTAAAGGGTGGGGGATCGGGCGGCCAGGGTCGTAGAGACTTGGTGGGCTTTAGGCGCTGGTGCTGCGGAGCCCCCATGTCGCCCTGGAACAATTTAGGTAGCCCCTCCATCACCGACTCCTTTTCTGCCCGTAACAATAGAACCTTCAAAACAAATTGTTCTAGCAGTTCCTGCTGTACATTGCTTCTTCTTCTTTTTTTTCTATCCTCCGTCTTCTCGTGAAGGATTCATTCATATTGGAGCCCCATAGCCGAATCCATTGGCGTTTTTGCTCGTTGTTGATCAGGACTACTCAAACTTCTCTTTCTTTTTTTCCCGCCCGCCAAATATCCCACCGCCTCCCCCACCATGGCCGACATGTGAGTTTGACAGATATCCTTCTTTTCGAGAACTGAAGCAACGCATGCCACTATCATGGCGATTGTTCTTTCTGTTCTCTCTGGATACTCTCTTCAGAACTAACTTCAATCGCCAGTAATGTTGACGTCCTCATCATTGGCGCGGGACCTACTGGTCTCGGTGCTGCTAAGCGTCTGAACCACGTCGTGAGTTGTTCACCGCCAAGTTTTCAACCCCACGATAGCTAACATCTTCTGCCAGAACGGTCCTTCATGGTTGATCGTTGATTCTGCTGACAAGGCTGGTGGTCTTGCCGGCACTGACACCACTCCTGAGGGCTTCGTAAGTCTTGTTGTCTATCAATCTGTCGCCCAGTTCTCTCACTGACCCTTCCTCAACAACAGCTCTACGATGTTGGCGGCCACGTCATCTTCTCCCACTACAAATACTTCGATGATTGCCTCGACGAGGCTCTCCCCAAAGAAGATGACTGGTACACTCACCAGCGTATCTCCTACGTCCGATACAAGGGCCTCTGGGTCCCATACCCTTTCCAGAACAACATCTCCATGTTGCCCAAGGAGGACCAGGTTGCCTGCATGGACGGCCTCATTGATGCTGCTCTGGAGGTCCGTGTTGCCAACACCAAGCCCAAGGACTTTGATGAGTGGATTCTCCGAATGACCGGCAAGGGAATTGCGGATATCTTCATGCGCCCTTACAACTACAAGGTCTGGGCTGTCCCCACCACCAAGGTAAGCTACAGGTCTCGAAAATGATTCTCCGGTTTTCCACGGGCTAACCACTCTGTGTAGATGCAATGCCAGTGGCTCGGCGAGCGAGTTGCTGCTCCTGATATCAAGACTGTCACCAAGAACGTCATCCTCAACAAGGTTGCCGGTAACTGGGGCCCCAACGCTACCTTCCGATTCCCCGCCCGCGATGGTACCGGTGGTATCTGGATTGCCGTTGCTGATACTCTCCCCAAGGAGAAGAAGCGCTTCGGCAAGAAGGGTGAGGTCACCAAGGTTGACGCTCAGAAGAAGATTGTCAGCTTCGCCGATGGCAGCACCATTGGTTACAACAAGTTGATCAGCACCATGGCTGTTGACCACCTTGCGGAGAAGATTGGCAACCAGGAGCTCGTTACCCTGACCAAGGGCCTCTACTACTCTACCACCCACGTCATTGGTGTTGGTATTCGTGGCGAGCGTCCTGAGCGCATTGGTGACAAGTGCTGGCTCTACTTCCCCGAGGACAACGCTCCTTTCTACCGTGCCACCATCTTCTCCAACTACTCTCCCTACAACCAGCCCCAGAAGGAGACCAAGCTCCCCACTCTCTACCTTGCCAACGGCAACAAGGCTGCCTCATCCGAGGCTAAGGAGGGTCCTTATTGGTCCATCATGTTGGAAGTTTCCCAGTCTTCTATGAAGCCTGTTGATGAGGCCAACCTTCTCAAGGACTGTATCCAGGGTTTGATCAACACTGAGATGCTTAAGCCTGAGGACGAGATCGTCTCTACCTACCACCGTAGCTTCGACCACGGTTACCCCACTCCTACCCTAGAGCGTGAGGGTGTCTTGAAGGAGCTTCTCCCCAAGCTTTTGGACTTGGATATCTACTCTCGTGGTCGCTTCGGCAGCTGGCGATACGAGGTTGGTAACCAGGACCACTCATTTATGCTCGGTGTTGAGGCTGCCGATGCCATTGTCAGCGGTGCTGTTGAGTTGACCCTCAACTACCCTGACTTTGTCAACAGCCGACAGAACAACGAGAAGCGCTTAGCTCATGCCTTTACATATGGTGCTCAGCCTCTCCCTACCCGAGAGCGCCTGAACTAAGCTACTCATCGTGATGGAAGTCATCAGTCTTGATCACCTTGAAGTAAGTAATGTCGGATTTATATAGAAAATATAATATTTTTGGTCATGAGTATGAGGCGAGAAAACGGAAGGCGGGGAAGTGTTTTAGCTATCTCTGGCTATTTGGAAGGTCAATGGTCTGGAAATTTAACGGTGGGAAATGGTAAAGGTGTCGAGAGTTGCCCATCGGCAGTTGGGCTTGGCATAGATTCTTCGTTGTTAAACAAGCGGAGGCGGTCGTGATAGAAAAATAGACAGAGCAGGGCCGCTCGTTTATACAACTACACAATAATTGATTGTTGGATGGACATTGTGATTTGCCTTATCTGTGCACTCTTGTCTACAAGTATATATTGATTGGCCAGGTACTGTGATAATGCACCAATCATTCCTAGTTTTGAGGTTCTCGCAGCCGTCACCTTGTCACTTGTTTTCGGGCTTGCAATATTGGTGCGGCTGGCGTTCGGGCTGGTTCCGCTTGGTGGGGTCATTTTGTCAGGTCCCGGTCCAGGGAAGCGCCAATGCCACTTACATCATCAGGGGTGAATTGGAGACATACAAGAAGTCGGAATGCCCTACTTGGAGATGGGGGATGGAGAATGAGAGGGAGGGAGGGATTAAAAGAGAAGTAAAAACTTTGATATTGGCTGAAACTAGCGGTGGCCATTGAGCACAGAGGTCATAAGACGGGACGACTGTCGAGTTTGGTTAGGAAAACCACTTTAGTACCTATATCAGACCGAGTCAACGGAACAAAGTTCCCGGTGCTTTAGTATGGGGTAGGACAAAGTTGTTAGTGGTGTTTGATCGCTGGTTGCATAGTTGTATAAAGGGTGTGGGTTGAGTGCGACCAAGGGCGGATGGAGAGGAGAAGAAAAAACAAATAAATAGAACTGCTAAATAAAATAGCAAAAACCAATATTTACTTATACTACCAAGATGTTACTATGGAATATAGGTATCCGGCACTAGCAAAATTCCTTAGATAACTACAAATATAAATAAAACAAGGTTGTGTGTGGCCGGGCTCTACCGAGAACGGAAAATGGAGCCATGGGCAAGTTTGTGGCGTTCCTGACGATTTCGACGATACGTTTTAGTACTCCGTACATACCGAGTTTAGCACACAAGGCACAATGTTGAGCTCGGCGGGGTGGTCATCGCTGAAAGTGCTGGAGGTGACGAGCGAGCGGTCTGTCAAGGGGAGGGGAGAGGGTTTGAGTGGGCTTGAACGGTTTTGCATTGTCAAGGCTGACTCAATTTTGATGCTCCTATGATACAAACTGTCCAATACTGACCATGCATGGTAGTTTGGAGGGCGGTTTCTGGTATCGCTTTCTAGCTGTATTTATACACAGGACAAGATTTTGACGACGACGACGATGATGTCAACTGTTTTTTTGCTAGTTGACACACTGCTGGAGGGGGGAGGGGGGGGGTTATATTACAATATCACACATTGACATTGATACATATACATACCTAACCTACCTGCTTCGTACCTACTGATACGGTGTGACGGGAAGAGATGCAGAGATATTATTATCTATCTGTAATTTTTTTCATGATATTTCGAAGCCAATCAAAGCCCTAGCCAGGTATATGCTAGTCTTTTTCTTCATCTTTGGTGGGTGGTTGCAGCCAGTTGCCGTGGGACAGTCAGCGGTCGTAGTTATTAACAACTCGTCCAAGTATTTTGGGACTGCGGGCTTGTCTTGTCTGTCTGTCTGCCTGCATTGTCACAGACCAAGGCAAACACCCCTCCCCTCCTCTTCCTCGGAAAGCCATAATCGTACAAGAAGGTAGCGAGCCTTTTCTTTTCTTGCAACCCGAAAGAGCACACACACACACACACACACACACACATACGCACGCACGCACACACAACACACCCACTAATAATAGTAGGCCCCCGAAAAGTTAGTTGGCCCATCAAGTCGAGCTTGGCCCACTTGTCGACCTTCTCTTCTCTCCAAAAAGGCGCCAACACCGTCGACCACCACAGCGGAGACTGGCCCGCGTGAAACACCACCACCACCAGTAAAACAGGCACCACCATAAGGCCCCAGCAAATCCTCACCCAGTCTCAGCGCCAGCACAACACCGCACCGCACCACAACCTCGAATTTCGCCGGCTTGGGCTCTATCGTCTCTGCTGTGCCCGCGTTCCCGCAACGATCCTCTTGCCGCTTTGAATCGACCAACGATGGGCGCTGCAGACGAGCTTGGATGACCGTCGTCTGAGTGCAAGAGCCTCCGAGCCTCCGAGCATTCCCCAACGTCGAAGCAACTTGCTGGGCTCTTCTTCCCATGACCGCGCGCCAACATGGACGGTCCAGCTCTCGTGCCCGACGATGTGCTCGACTCGCCGCCTCCGCCTCCGCCGCGACTGTACGAGCGCCTTCGCCAAATAGCTGGATATAACTGGGATGAATCAGAGCCTCCATATCACTCGTCTTATGACTTTTGGTGAGTCGCTGGCTAATTTGGCTTCTACTGCCGTTTTTGCCCATGGCTATCATCCCACCTTAGCCCGCTCGTGGGAGGGAAAGAAAAGAGAAAGAAAAAAAAAGAGTTAACTGACCTTTGATAACTCTCTGGTCAGGCACGTTTTTGGAACCCGCATCGTCACACCTACGGTTCAGCCCTCGGGCTCGTCGCATAATACATCCAGTCCTAGTTCAGTATCGAAACTTCAGTCGGGCCGTCCCACGCCTTCCGACCATGGCGGCCATCTATCAAGCTACAGTTATGGCTTCGGCAGCGAACCTCCCGCCTCACCGCTGCCAGGCTCGCATCCGTCTCTACCTCTAGCATCCCCTTCAAATGAGTTGCCGTTTATCGAGGAACCTGTCGTTGCGCGAGTGTCTCATCATGCTCTCCGGGAAGAGAGAGCTTTTCATATTGCCAAGAGCGTATCTACTACTGCTGATCCCGCTGGTGACCATATTGTCAAGCCTCTTGAATTATTTCGACTTAACCCGGTGCCCGGCGACAGGGGTGCCATCGTCGTTGCTATTTACCAGAACCTAGGCCATAACCATATGTTTGATCTCGTCGATTTGGGTCCCGCATTTTACAATGCGCGCAAGGATGGGGAATCCTATCGAGCTTACCGTCGCAAGCCGAGGCTTCTACCGGCCATAAGCTTGGAGTCATTTCTGGATTTTGCCATTGGTGCGACTCAGTGCCTGGAAATTCTTCACCATAGCCGAGGAATGGTTCATGGGGAGATACGTGGTGACGCCTTTCACTTTAATATGGATCAGAACAAGGTCAGGATAATTTCATTCGGATCAGGTGTCAGATCATTCGAGCATGGCCTGACTAGCACGGGATGGTCGATGCTATCGAAAGAGCTGGGTGCCAAGAACAAACTACTTTTCATCAGCCCGGAACAAACTGGCCGTATGCCCGCGGAGCCTGATAGTCGAACTGACATTTATTCACTTGGCGTTCTGTTTTGGACCCTACTTACCCAACAGCCCGTCTTCACTGGTGACACAACCCTCGACATTGTTCAAGGAGTCCTCGGTCGTAGGATCCCCAACGTTGCTACCGTGAGAATTGATATCCCGGACATCATTGGCCGAATCATACAAAAATGCACAGCCAAGAACGTTGGTGAACGTTACCATTCCGTCAGCGGACTCCGGCATGACCTAGTGAAAGTCCAGGAATACCTCGGCGATGGAGATTTAGCATCCCTCAAGGATTATACCATTGGTACTCATGACGTTTCGTCCTTTTTCATGCTCCCAACCACTATGATTGGCCGAGAAGATGAGAAAAAGGAGCTCTTAAGGGTCATCTACCGCGTGGCTAGGAGCCACTCTGCACAGCGCAAAAGTGGACTTAATCGGTTTTCAGATGGATCCAGTCTGTCGACTGAAGTTAATGCTTGCGATGACGGTTCTAGTGAGGGCGGTGGTAGCTCGGCCGATGGTACGAATCGCAGAAGCGGATCATTCGCTCAAACCGTGTCGTCTGAAACTAGACATACCAGGAACAGCATTCACCACTCCGTTATCTCCGAGACCCAGACAATATCGAACGAGACCATCTCCTCGACACACTCATCTACCCTCTTTCCTCGCCTTTCGAGACCCTGGGATAGACACCAATCCCTGTCGATAGATAGTGTCAGTGTTGTTGAGAGTCTAGGCACCGAGGGAAGCAGGGGCGGCCTGGACTCAGGTGCCTCCAGTCTTTCCAGACAGTTGGGGTCTGCAAAGTTTCGACGTCACGGCCATTGTGAAGTCGTAATCGTCGAAGGCGCTGGTGGTGTGGGCAAAAGTCTCCTGGTCCAGTCTGTCTTGGCCGAGGCTCGTCGCTGTGGCTACTCTGCAACGGCAAAATTTGATACGGCGAAGAGGACACCATTTGGGCCACTGCTTAAGCTGCTGTCATCCTTGTTCAAACAGGTCTGGGGAGAGAGAAATACGGAGACGCTGTTTCATCAAAAATTGAAGCAGTATATTCGTCCTGTCTGGCCAATGCTGCATCGTGTCCTTGGCCTCCCCGAGTTCCTGCTTGGCCAACCTGAAAGTGCCGTACCTCGCTCAATGTCGGTTCAAAGTTCAGGCTCACGCAAGGACGGGCGACCGGGTTTAATACGCCGAGAGTCGTCTCCCGGTAATTCGCCTGGCCCTTTGCACCGAAATGTTTCTGGAATGGCGGCTCAGTCTTCGCAAGACTATCTACGGGCTGGTGTCGCGACCAAAACCATGCGCCTTGTTAATACCATTCTCGATGTTCTCAGGGTTTTCGCCACTCATAAGTTTATATGCTTCTGTTTGGAAGATCTTCATTTTGCCGACGACGAATCTCTGGAGCTCATTACACAAATAATAGCTGCGAGGATGAAGATGGCTATTATTGTAACATATCGACCAGAAGAGATAGCTGCTGAGAAGATCCAGAGCGTCATTCACCCGCCAGAGATTGACGGTAAATTCAGTCTCCCTCCTGGCACTGCATCTACTGCTAATACAGCAGCAGAGTATTCTCGCAGCGCTCGCCCCTTGGTCACTAAGATCACACTGAGCTCCTTGAGCGAAGAAGAAATACTGGACTATGTTTCGACTACCCTTAGTCGACCCAAGGAGGAAGTTCTTTCGCTCGCGCTTGTCATTCAGTCCAAAACAGCTGGCAATCCTTTCTACATGCGAGAAATGCTTAGTGCCTGCTACCGTAAGAAGTGCATCTGGTATGACTATCGAGATAGCCAGTGGCATTATGATTTAGACAGGCTATTTGCACAATTCCAGGGAGAGAAGGACTATGACGTTCTGGACACTGCATTCATAACTCAAAGGCTCAATGAATTACCGCCTGCCTCACGTGCTGTCCTCGCTTGGGCTGCCCTTCTCGGCGGCTCGTTTTCATTCGAGTTACTCAGCCGGCTGATGAGTGGAGAATTTGAGTTCGAAGATGAAGAGAATAAACAGACTGCATGCGGAGGCTTTCCTCATCGAGGTTACTCCGAGGGAGAAGCTATAGCTGGCTTGCAAGCTGCTATCCAGGCGTACATCATCGTGCAGACTGAATCCGATGACCGTTTCCGTTTTGCCCATGATCGATATATTCACGCGGCAGCCAATTTGAAAGAGTGCAACTCGAGGAAGATGCACTTTATTATTTCACAGACGCTCTTGAAGTACTATGCCGTAGAAGCAAGGCAGCGTGATAGCACCGCTTCCCATATCTGCGCGGCTGTTGATATCATTAAACAGCGTGTACCTCAGCGTCGAGAATTCCGTAAGTTGCTAACAGAATGCGCACAAGCTGCAATTGAGAACGGAGCCCGACCGACGGCAGCCAAGTATTACAACGCTGCCATCAATATGTTACAAGGTATACCGTGGGATGACGAAGCTGAAGATGCATCATACGATGAAACCATTCAACTTTATCTTCGCTCTTCAGAGTGCTATCTCTACATGGGCCAGCTCTCAACGGCCAATGATCTTCTGTCAATAATATTTGCCAACGCAAGGACAGCGATTGACAAGGCACCCGCATACGTATTACAGTCTCGAATATTTGCACAAAACGGCAATTCACTGGCAGCCTTGCTATCTCTAAAGGAATGTCTTGGGATTCTTCACGTTGAGATAGATGAGGAGCCGACCTTTGAAAAGTGCGATAAGAAATTTCACTCCCTCCTGGCGCGCGTTCAGAAGATGGACCGAGAAACCCTCACTCACCCACAAAAGTCAACCGATCCATTCATCAGCTCTATCGGAGCCGTGCTGGCTGAAACCACAAGTGCGGCTTGGTGGAGCGATTGTGTCAACTTTTATCATCTCACCTTGGTCATGCTCGACATGCATTTGTCCCGTGGTATGTTCCCACAGTCGGGCATGGCCTTTCTCCATTTCGCCATAATATCCCTGTCACGTTTCAATATGGTTCAGTTTGCCATTGATATGGGAATGGTATCACAAGACCTCTTGTTCCAGGCTCGCGATGCCTTCTCGATGGCCCGGGGCCAGATGTTGCACTCCTGGTTCATTGGGCATGTGCATTGTTCTGCGGGGCTATTGATTTCTCAGACGGAAGACGCAATCGAACTAGCTTCTGTATCTGGTGATAGAATGTCCACTATTCTTGCGTATGGACTTACGGCGCAGAACAAGTTCTTGGCTAGCGAAAATTGCTCCGACTTGGAAACATACTGCGAGTTTGGTTGCGAGGAGATACCCAACTGGTACTGCGATACTCGGGGTGGACCGGTGATTATTGCTGTTAGGCAAATCTGCCGAGCACTGCAGGGCAAGACGCACACCGATGATCCATTGCGGATTATGTCTGATGATGAGCATGATGGCGTGGACTATAAGAGCTGGCTCAAGACCCAGACCCATGATAGCAACCGGTCATCCTTGGTCTATGAGAGTTTCGAAATGATCACTCTCTTTCTCTACGGCCATTACGAGCAAGCCGTTGAAATCGGAGAGAAATGTTTCGAGGAGCTTCATAAACTGTGGTCAGCGCGAAACAGAATTATGATACTATTCTTTTATGGGCTGTCCCTCACCGGTAGTCTGTTGCGGCGAATACAGGATCCTCGCACAAAATCAGAAGACTTCTCAGCTGAGACTACACAAGTTTTAGAAAAACTGACTGGTTTTGTAAAGGTCATGTCCGATTGGGGAGCCATTTCTAATGTGAACTACCTGACATGGACAAGGCTCTTGGAAGCTCAGATGGCGGAATTGTCGGTGGTCCACGGTATGTCTATCCAGAATTACGAGGAAGCCTTGGATCATGCTGCCGAGCATGATTTCGTTTTTGAAGAAGCTCTTGGAAATTACCTTATGGCTGGTTTCTTCATCCGACGTAAAGCCCGGAGATCTGCTCGTGCTGCTCTTCTAGAAGCAGTGGGCCTGTACCGACAAATGTCAGCCACAGGTGTAGCGCTGTCTATCGAGGAGGAGCATACTCTCCTACTACACGGACCTACCCGCAGTCATAGAGTGACTGACGTTGGCATCCAAACGGATTTCGTCACCGATGCTCCATCTATTCAGTATCGTCCCATGGATGGTGAGGATGAAGACGTGCTAACCCAAGTTCCTTCTCAGATCCCTGCCACCATTATGGCGGAGACGAAAGGAGAGCGGATAGGAGCCTGGAGAGGGTCGATGCAGATGCAGTCTGAAGGTGGTGTTCCTGCTCTCGATATGATCGATCTGCACGCCTTACTGGTGTCATCTCAAGTTATATCATCCCTGCTCCAGATTGACGAGCTGCTCAAGACTATGTGCGATGTCATCTTGCAAACCTGTGGCGGCTCTGGTACACTTGCTGCTCTTGTGGTTCATGATACTGATGCGGAGGGCTGGTGCGTAGCTGCAAGTGGCGATCCAGAGAAGGGGGCTTCTGCACACAAGCCAGGTTTATCGCTTGCAGGCACTTCCTTGATCGCCGAGAATGTGGTTCTTTACTGTACACGGTTCCAAGAGACCGTGTTTATACCAGATCTCATCTCTGATGAAAGGTTTGGCAATGTGAACGAGTCATGGTTGCAGAGAAACCCAACAAGTAAAGCAATTATTGCCATTCCGATACGCCACGCCAATAAACCGCTCCTTGGCGTTCTATACCTAGAAGGGGAGCCAGGATCCTTCACGGACCGTAATGTTACTGTCCTTCAGCTTCTTGTTGACCAAATAGGCATCAGTTATTCTAATGCTTTATCGATGAAGAACGTTGAAAAGATCTCAGCCGAAAACAGGTCTATGGTGGCAGTTCAGCAACGGTCTCTTGCCAAAGCCATCGAGGCAGAGGGAAAAGCAAAGAAGGCAGAAGCAGAAGCTAAGAGAAACGTTAAGCTTGCGGAAGAGGCGGCAAAAGCCAAATCTATCTTCCTGGCTAACGTATCCCACGAGCTTCGAACTCCTCTTAATGGTGTCATTGGAAACTCCGAGCTCCTCCGGGATAGTAACCTTAGCAAAGAGCAATTGGAGATGGCGGATTCGATCCGAGTTTCAGCAGATTTGTTGCTCACCGTCATCAATGACATCCTGGACTTTTCCAAGATGGAGGCCGACAAGATGAAGCTTTACATCATTGCTTTCAATCCGGAGGAGATGGTTCGTGAAGTTGTTCGGGCTGTTTCTTACAGTAACCGAGAAAAAACCTCCAAGAAGAACGTCAAGATCATCCAGGATATCAAGCTCCCGTCCATGTTGATCTATGGAGACCCGATCCGACTTCACCAAGTTCTTGGAAATCTGATCGGCAACAGCTTGAAATTCACAGAGGACGGGTCAATCACTATCGGTGCTCGTCTCGACGAAGATACCAAGGAGAGAGCAACTCTCACTTTCTGGGTACGGGATACAGGTATTGGCATACCACCTCAGCAATTGGCCAAGCTATTCCAGCCCTTTAGCCAGGCAGACGCAAGCACAGCACGAAAATACGGTGGCAGCGGTCTGGGTCTCAGCATTTGCAAGTCTTTGATCGAAATCATGATGCAAGGCAAGATCCAGCTGGAAAGCGAAGAGACTGTTGGTACTACTGCTTGGTTCACGGTGTCCTTTGAAAAAGCCAAGCCGGATGTTGCTGCTGGCGATGCCCAGTCATCGTCATCACCACCAATTGATCGATATTCTGCAAAGGCTACCCCAACAGAACGAGCATCTTCTCCAAACCCCTACCTTGATCTTTCCCGAGTTCCCAAGAAAGATATCCGAATCTGCGTTGCTGAAGATAATCCCATCAATCAGAAGATTGCTATCCAATATGTGCAACGGTTGGGTTATACCAGCGTCAGTGCCTATGAGAACGGAATGAAGGCTGTCGAGGGACTTCGGCAAAAGGCAAGGGAAGGCAAACCATATCATGTTATTCTCATGGATGTCCAGATGCCTGTTCTTGATGGATATGAAGCTACCAAGCTTATTCGAAAGGATCCGATTGAAGATGTCCGAAATATCCTGGTGATTGCGATGACGGCATCCGCCATCCAAGGTGATAGAGAGAAGTGTCTGGAGGCAGGCATGAATGATTATCTCGCCAAACCTGTCCGTTCTGAAGTTCTGAAGAGGAAGTTGGAAGCCTACATGAATACTTCTGTATGACCGCCCCCCTGAGTTGTTATCATTGAGGGAAGGCTGACAGTTTGTTAGAAAATTGATGGCCCTAACTCTAGCCGATCGTCAGCAAGTACGTCACCAGTACAAGAGCCAAACGGACATGACAGAGTAGTATCCCCTATCCCAAAGTTACCACCACCACCCAGAAAACCTCTACCCAGCAACACTGCAACAGTGGTTTCAGAGCCAGTTGCTAGGAAGCCTATACCATCAAACACCGCATCAGGCCTTATGCAGGATGCTGCAGTATTTGAACACCCAGCAGACCCAGAGGACTTTCAAGCCAGTGAAAGTCCTATCTTTCCAGCAGAGATGCTCGATCAGGTGACCTTTGAAAACCCTCCACTGATCAGTCCGACCACAAGTCCCGAGTCTAGCGAACGGGAGATTCTCAGCGCTGGATTTCGGAGAGGCTCTCTATCTTCACAGCCACAAAAGCACCAGCCTCGCAGATTCAGCAAGAGCCGAGGAAACGGTGATACAGTTTCTGAGAATTCGCCGCCAGAGAAGCTCAAAGGGGTTGTCATTGAAGAAGCAATAGAATGACAGCCACTTGCCTCAGGAAGAACAGAACATACTACACACAAAAACTTAGAGTCATGACATAGATTAGAGAGCTGAAGCAGCTTTCTTCGGGACACACGCACACATTCGTACAAACGAACGAATCTCCATTGATGAGAATGAGGACATGAACAACAACAAAAAACCAAAAAAAGACTAACGACTACGGTTTATTCCCCCTAAAGACGGCGCTGGATCTAATTGAAACGGCAATTTTTTCAAGCCGCTTCCCTTGATAGACTGGCGTAAAGGCACACGTCGCAAACTTTCCCACATTTTCCTTCCTCTTTTACTTCTAGGGGTTGTCTTTTCGTTTTTTTCCCTTCTCAAGATTCCTTTTTCCATGCCAGGTTGGGGGCAATGAACATGCGATAAAGTGACGGAATGGACTTTTTTTTGCTCTCTCTAGGCGTTTGCTTTTCTTTCCCTTCCCACCTCATGTATTAACTCGGCATTGGGTTGGGGCATCCCTAAATTTTTGTTTTTCTTCTTCATTTTTGCTTGTTTTTTTTTCCATCATGAAATATGATGATGGGCAAATAGGAAAAGCCCTCCCCCCCCTTTCCCATTTATTCTACTTTTTTTCATGAAGGTGTTGTCCTTCTTTTTGACTAGGCAGCTATCGGGGGCCTTATCCAGGTGAAAGCCTCGCTGAGAGCCTTTTGGCCCCCAAACTTTTTTTTTTACTTTGCTTTTCTTTGCTCTGGCGGTGGGATATACAAAAAAAGACTGATGGTAGCCTCGTGTGGCGTGAGGAGGAGGGTTAGGAACAACAAAGCTAGCGTGTTTTGTGCAGATCAAGAAAGAAAGCGAATAAGGCGAGCGAGAGGGGGGCCGTAGGTTCAGGACAAAGGATGGAGAGGTCGGAAGCAAAACGAGAAGGGGGGGGGGAGGGACAAAGGCGCGGCGAGGAGTGCGTGGATTCAGGATAGCGTATTAAAAACATGCGCCATGGCAATCAATATGCTAATATGTCCCTGCAACGTGTTGATAACCCTCTGGACCTATTTTCTTTTCTTATTTCTTGAGGGGGAGTGAATTGAACAAAAAAAAGTAGGTACAAAAGTAAGTAAGGATTACACACTATCTACAGCCTCGAGCCCCCTCGAGAAACAGACCTCATCCTTGTCAGTCTTTGTTTTCCAAACCAACCATTTCCATCAGCTCCGCCTTGGCAGCATGCCGCAACACGTGGAAATGCGCTTTCTATTAGGTCACGTTGAAATAGGCAAAGGCCTGTTTGGTTTTTTTTCATTACCTCTCCATATTAGTTTTTCCCTTTCTCGGCCGATATGAAGCCGGTGCAGCCGCGCAAAACAAGAAGTGTGGCGTTTGGGTGGGACACTATGAAGAAGGAAGAGGAAGAGCAGCAGGAGGAGGAGGGGGATGGAGGAGGGGGTGGATGCCGGCAGGCATTCAAACAATCGCTTTGTTGCGATGATCTTTGGGGCGAGTGGATTTAGTTAGTTGAACAACGATGCATACATAGGCTTGAGAGGGGAGACAGAGGGGAGGGGTATCATCTCGTGCCTATGAGGGGGATGGCGTTGGAGCCGTCTCTTTGGGCCAAGGTGTTGGGATTTCAAACTTAATTAATACTCGAGGGTTCCAATAGTTCCAGAGTGGGCTCTGTTGAGAAAAGGTTAACAAGTAATATGTGGTGGCAAAGGAAGGCTTGCAATCCTCCTTTGACTAGCCATAAGCCCCATGGGGATCCCGAAGTTCAACAGGTGTGAGGTGAGTGGTCGTTGGTATTCCTCAATAAGGCTTGGTTTTTCCTGTTTGTTCTGTCTACTCATCGGGGACATGTTTCGCATTAGTTCTGGAGGAAGGGGGTGTGAGCTAAACAAGTGTCTTTGTCCGCCACTCTTTAGCACGCCATGTGGTTGAAGAAGTGGGAGCTTGAGAGCTCAGAGAATGAGAGTGAATGGGAGAGTCGAGCCGGGATATACATGCACGTGCTGCGCTGCAAGCCATCAACGGCGGCTAATGTGAGTGGAGAAGCTTCAAGGTTGTTCCTCGTTCATGATCCGTGCTGTCGACGTTTGAATGTCGAGTCTATGGCGGATGCGCGGAGCGGAAGTATCTTCTAAATGCATAGTCAATGCAAAAGGCAAGGATAACTTCCTCTCGGTTATATGAAGTTAGTCGTAGCAGTCAATGCGTTGAACTTTGGCGACAGTGTCTTGTCTATTCCTCGTAAACTGTATCTCAAGTTAAGACAATACATATTGTTGCATTGGAGTATGGTTCTTTTGTTTTCGGTGGCTTCGGCAGTCTAACCCGAGATTGTCTCAAATCGACGGCAGTCAATTTGTTGCCAATCTGCTCTGCTTTCCCTGCTTTCAATCCTCCATTTATTGAAGCAGTTTATCGCCAACCAAGAACCTTGCTCACCTGATTGATTGCTTTGAAGGTTAGCCTCCAGCTCATTACGTACCTAATATATATTCGAGCGCCACCACATGGTGTCATCATGATAGACGCACGTGTTGCTGTTGTTCGTCTCAGAATCGATCGTCGCTCTAGCCAGCCACTCACTCGACAACTATTCGGCAAGCAACAACCATTCTTGCCCATCGAGCCGCTGGTCATCGACCGTTTCGACTAGCAAGTGGGTTTGCATGGATAACGGTCTATGAGTGAGCACCTCACCAGGGCCTACACCCGTAAACAGAAGCATAAATCGAGGGCGGGGTCTAAAAGATAGACCAATATGAGTGGATGTTGTAAGCACAATAATTTGCACCGGAAGCTTGACTTCAAATCCCGCAGATGCCTAGAACCAACAAATCCCGGTGTACCCTCTCGCTGCGGGCTACCTAACGGTTGTCCTGAGAGACCCAAACAAGACGCAAACGTTCCGACGCGTTCCACGGCAGCAAATGAATGTGCCTCAGATAATTCGAGTGCTGTTGGGGCGGGGATACCAGATCGTATCCCTGTTGTAGCTGAGCGTCATTACCACGCAACTCATGTACGCAATCTATATTAGGCTCCCCTTGTGTTTGTTGGTGACATGCCCCGGTTTCGGTGTAACTTCCACTTCAAGGTTTCTTCAAGTTGGCGGGATCCCGTTTTGGTGATGCACATCCTCCTATCTCGGTTATGTACAGCCGACTGTTAAAGGCCACGGGCTGATAGCCACGAGATTTAAAGGGCGAGATTGATGCTGTTCCGGACAATAGTTTAGTGTAACTGATACGTTTCTTCGTAGGAGATTGATGGCTCCATCGGCTTCCAGGGTAAAATAGATGAAACGAGTGCCGTATGACATAACCGGGGTTCATTCCACAATACTGCCGAGAAGCTTAAGTTTGAGGCAGTTCCAGACGAAGCAAGACGATGACGGTCAAAGCTTTCCAGTGGGCTGATTCACGATACTCAAATATGCAGGAGTGTGTTGGCAATAGCTATGGCCTCATCAGCTTCCAAGCCAATGGCATTGAAAGAGTCACACGTCTCTCCACACTGGATGACGATCAAAACAAGATGTATGAGTGCAGTGGTTGCTATACCAAACAAATGATACTGGTGACTTGAATTCAATATGTCAAATGATGTATCTCTCGTTTGCATCCTGCACTAGTAAAACCCCGTAAAATCTCAAATCAGGCTGGTTTCCTGATGAGGAAGGCTGTTCTGGTTGCATGTGAATATGCACAATCATACAGAACCAAGGCTCGTGAGTTGGAGGGAAGTCTAGATTGAACTTGTCAAATGAAGAATCCAGTTATTCTAATAAGAGCACAGCCATTTGTAGCATCTTTGGTTGTCACTGGCAGAGTGTGTGGGTTCTGGAGCTTACTTGAGTCCCATCTGGCTGAGAGACTCCACGAGCCAGGCCTTCTCGCTTGGATCTCTCATCCAAAATGTGCTCAAACAACCAAACAAAAACACAAAGACAGGGATGACCCAAAACTCTGTTGGGTGTGGTCAAAGCCAAGGCAACAAGTCCCGGCTGTATGTTTTGCTCATCCCCGCTCGACTCATCACATATAGCGCCCGCTGATAACCATTCGAGGACAGGAATGCATAGTTGATGTCTGTGTGGACTGGTGGGCCCTGTCAGCCACAGCGTTAGACTCAACAACAGATTGCCACGCGGCATCTTTTGAAGCTTTGTTAGCTGCCGCTCAGAGCCCGGCATAACCGATGAAGACGCCGAGACCCGCCAAGGCGCAGAGTCTGGAGATGGAAAGGGAGTACACATAGGACTGACACGCAAGATCATCGAATGATTGGATCCCGGGTGTGATACTAAATGCTAGAACTTCAGGCAGACGCATCTTGGTGAAAGCTTGTGATCTCGAAAGACTGTTTAGTCGATTCATCTGCGCGAGCTCCTGTCCAATAGCCCTAGTACAACTAAGTTGCGATGGGGAAGAGTCCTGGATCAGGCGAAAGGGGCATGCCCTCACCGCCAATGATTCGGTGAGAGGTCGGAGCAAAGCTTAGGGGAGGCGCAGTCTTTCATCGTGATATGTGTACAGTGGACAGTGTTTCAAAAGTTCCGATACCGAGACGGATAGATCTCCTGAGTGGTCGTGAAGGACCACATTTCGTGCAGATAGCCGCCAAGATGCCGTGATAGCGTATCATATCTATATCACCTTGAAAGATGCCACATAGTTGCATAACCAGGCTACAGTACTGCGGGGAATTACACTGTGATAATATGAGACCGTCCACGAGGAAGATGCTGAGAGCCGAGGAGACCTTTCTCGTCCATGAGGCGTCGTGGCTGCTGTGTTACTCTTAGTATGGGCCCTTGACTGTGCAGAACGAGACCTGAATGGGTATCTCGATTTGATTCGAGGCCGCAAACACTGGGAGTTGCATGTATCGATCCACGCCCACAACTGGGCGGAATACTAGCTCCGAGTTTCCATTGTTTATGCAGAAGGGGGGCTTGGCGACCTAGCCACAAGGGCATGGACGGAGATAAATGAGTGAATGAGCAAGCGAGGTATCACAAAGAGGTTATTTTGATCTATGTGGAACACGCTCTCACCCTTGATGTGTCAGAACGCCATGCCACGTTCGCAATATCTTTGGATCTTGTGGAGTTGGGTTCATCTGTGTTGATGGAAACGGGCCTTTGAGTGTGGCAACCTACCTGCCTACCTATCTATCGAAGATCATTAGCAACCAAAGAAAGCCGTCGCAAAACAAAAAAAAAAAAAAACTCTGCTCTGCCGTAGATTGTGGACGAGCGGTTACTGTGACATTCCCTGTTTCCAGGTGCAAACTAACGCCAAGCACAGAAGACAAACAACTATGCAATACTATCGATTGACGAAAAAGGCCAGCTGCGTCGGATAGCTCACTGGCGTTTGGGGGGCAAGGGAAGTCTCGTACACGGTTCGCGAGGCTGATGTCATGATATCGCTGCACTCTCAAAAGAGGCGCATGCAATCGAAGTGCACGAAATGAAGAGAGATCCAGGATGGCGTCGAGACCAGGCCGTGTTACATGGAACCGGGGAGTTTGAAGATGAGAAGATTTTCATTTAAGTAGGGAACCTGAGAGCTAAGGCTCTATGGCTGATTGCATGCCATGTGGCTCTCATGGTTCTTTCCTCTTGCAGTCGTACAATGAGCGGGAAGGAAGCTGGTCCTCGTAAACCCAGGTGGTTGCCCTGAATAGGGCCAACAGTAAATTAAGAAGGAGGCGCACTAATTGGGTAATTGCTTCCGTATCTGTACAGCTACTACGATAAGGTTTCGTATATCTCTTTTAGAGAAAGTCAATTGGGCTTAAGGTGTCACTTTGCAGAGTCCATTCATCAGAATCGTTGTCGATAGAGTCTCTGATACTTTCTATCTTTTTCTTTTTCTTTCGAAGCACGTTCTCCCCGAAAGAGCAATAGGAAATGTGCAAGGGGTGTGTGTGTACCAAGCACTTGCGGAATGTTCCGCGAGATTCTATGTGAAGTAGCGTGAAAGACGATGACACATAATTCAATGTGGAGTAGCGGTATCGGGTACCGAGGTTTATCGGAAAGCGTTGGCCTGGTAAAGTATCAGTACCTCAGCCCTCAAAAGTTGCAACGAATAAAAACGGCAAGTACCAAAAATAGGTAGAAGCACAGGCGTCATATATTGTTTTGGTTATTTTAAGCTTGTATTGGTTTTTTTTTTTGTTGGAACAGGGAGACATAAGTGTTTGGAAACTCAGATTGCAAGGGCCGTACTCCGTAAACTGCACCTGGACCAACAAACCTCGAAAAGGGGGAGGGGAGAGATCTTGGTACCAGATATCTGGAACCTCAAAAAACGATTTACCTAAACGATCGATATTTGAGCCTTAGCAGTAAGTCGTTGTCTTATAACACCCACCCCAGGTTCATAATGGGGTCTCTGAAACATGCATACATTGCATTTAACATAGGAAAGCCGGACAACTGCTGAGAAATTTGTTCAATTTAAAAAACTGTCTGTTCTCATGCCAGCATATGCACACATAAATGACTTTATTTTAAAGCAGGGCCGCACAAAAAAAACAATAAATAATAAATAATAAAAAATAATAAACAAGAAGAGATGGTCATACTACCTACTCAAGTCAGTCCTCCGTCAGCACACATTGTAAAACAAAGACATGCCAGGGTTATGTCTTGGATATAATTGGCTCCATCCATTTGAGTATGAGCTGAATCGGAAGGGAAAGGGTCTAAGACACGCCGCAACTCGGCTCACCAGGGTTGCAGTAAATTTAGCACGTCCTTCTTTCTGATTTTCTCCGGCTGGTTGCTTTGCTCATGTCTTGTCCAGAAACCGCTTGGCGTGGCCCCCGATGCAACCCTGGTCAGAAAGTGTCCAAGACCATCCATCCATCGCCGGGCTAGTCGACAAGGGAACGTTCTTTTTTAACTCGGTTCATAAATACGGTGTAGAGTGGTTGTGACTATGTGCTGCTTGTTTCCTTGACCTGGTACGGAGTGGTGGTGCTTTCTGAAAGTCTCCTACCCAGGCATGTATGCACATACCAGAGATTGCATAGATGCATCTGCCATGCCATCATTAACCCCCAATAGATGATCCGTCGCTAGATTTCGTAGATCCTATGCCAGTCATCATCGCCTCCTCTTTCTTTCTTAACCTCGAGAGAAGAAAGCCAACCTAAGCCAAACTGCATCATAGCGCGGCAAGTGGCCGTACATAACCCTGTCGTTTCCAATCTACCATAGGCTGGCAAGGCTGGACGAAAAAGCGAAGAGCGGCAAAGGACCATGGCTCTGTGCAGGGCTCTCGCGTGCAAATGAAAAGAAGTATCTCTCTTTTTTTCCCCCGACGCCTTATTAGTCCAAGCTTCAGAGTGTTTTTGGCAAACTGGGATATATGAGGCTGATTGTTTCGAGAGCGTATAGCCTGTCATTGTGATCGAGGCAGTTTTTGCTGGCTCCCATGACCTTGTTCATTGTCGTCCCCTTGCACTCACTTAATTGCTTTGTTAGTGACCCGATAACATCACGGTTCCGGCTGCTGCACAGTCATGACGTGGAGTGCACCGCAGGAGATACAGGAGGATCATCGTCATCAAGCAAGTCGACATCAGCATCGACGTTGCGAGTGGCATTGGCGGCGGAGGTAGGAGGCGTTGGCGGGGAAGAATACCACATAGCGTCGCAGCAACGACATCGGGGGTCTGCAGAGCGGCCAGACATACATGGCTGCTACATAGATTCGGAGCCATCCCTAACCACTCAACTCTGCTCGTATATGTCTTCTTCCCGCGGTCTTTGCATCTTCCTACATCGTGTACTCCATAGAGCCCCCCCCCCCCCCCCCCTTCCTTTCATTCACTCCAGTCCGTTAGTCTCACACACTCACACACACACACACTTGTCATAATGCTCTGCAACACATTAAACCAAAGAGCGACAAAGCGACAAGAAAGAAAAAAGAGGTCATCGACTACGGCGGCGCCGGCGGCAGTGACAGATCGGCGGCTCGCCATTTTTCAGCCGCCCAAAGCTTACCATGTGTTAGAAGAGACTAGTGGATGAGTCTAGTCAAGCTTGGACGACACTACAAGCCTGTCTCGATTGGGATGTTCACGTTTGCTCACAGCGAGGCAAGCCGCTCATGGCTTGGGGGAATATGGATCAAGACGAACCAATGCCCCGTGTTTAGATCCATGACCCCATCCAGTCTAACCATAAGGGCAAACCTACTCTTGAAGCTGCCAGGGTACAATTGAGTAAGGCGAGAAGAAGGTCAAGCCACAAATGAAGGGCCAAATCCACCATCAGTCCATACTCCTGGCCAGCCAAACAGGTTATCGCTCTTGTCCACCGTCTCTGGAAGGTGAGGGTGAGGTGCGGAGGAAGGGTTGAGGCCCCATCGGCCATATCATGTCCGGTTGCGACCTTGTTTTTTTTCTGGATCTTGCTTCTTGACAGCTGCTTGTTTCTCTCTCCCTCTCTTCCCTTCTCTGTCCTATCACGCCGAGCCGTACCTTGGGCCTTGCTTGCTAGCACAGCCGTCGTGTCTTATTGCCAGAAGCAAGCAAGTGGCCCATCCAGTCACCAATACCGATTTTTCTTTTTGATCAATGGGTGGTGTATGACTATGTAATATGCCAAGATAGAGTAGATACATGGGTGAGTATGTGTCTATCAACGGTAAGTAACGTAGGCGCCAGTATGGAGCACTCCGGGGCTGGTTGTATGTATGCCTTACTATACCATACCGTATGTAGGTCAATATGCGAAGTATGGATAGTGTATGTATATCTTACATATATTGGTGGTAAACAAGATAAATAGTAGATACCACATCCATACAAGGCGGTATGATTAAACAACTTTGTATATTACTTGATGCATTGAGGTGTGCACATACGTACATACGTTAGCAGCTCATATGTTCGTTCTGCGTGCTGTATTGTAGTGGATGGGGGAGTACAGCTGGTGTCCATTGCTCGTGTTCTTTTTTTTTGGCGGGTTTTGCCGTTTTGGGAAGGAATGTGTGTGTGGACAGTTCCCGATAGTGAACGGGGCAAGTTGGGAAGGTACGAGGTTACATGGCAGCGAGCGAGCAGTGATGGGCAAGAACTGATAATTGAATGATTGCAAACATAGTAGTATATCATAGTTAGCGGTTTCAATTAATTTAATGGGCATGTTGTGCTTTGATTAAACACGCCCGCCCACTGTTCCTTGGTAAGCACTCACAAGTGGACAAGTGTATTTTTAATTGTTTTTTTTTTACCCTTCCTCCTCTTCTCTCTCCCCCTCAAGCCTCTGGGGGAGGAAAAAGGAAGGGGGAAAAAGAAGAAGAAGGAAAAAAAAAATCAAATTCCATCAAAATCCCAAACAATGCTTTTCGGCGCACTTAAGACGACAGGTTTCGAAACGGCCTGGTCCTGGTCAAACATGGCAAGGCCTAGACACGATAGGTGAACTATTCAGGCTAAGCACAAGCACGTCTCCGTATCTCTCTTACAACCCGCCCGCTCAGCTAATAAACAAGACCAGCAGCCAAAGCAGCATAATAATGGGTCAGCCATGCCGCCACCGACCCCTCTCGCCCCTCTGACGCTGCTCCTCCGGCTCCCCTAACAGCCAACCCTAACAAGCAAGCGCTGCAGGATAGAGGATACCTGCTGTTTTTCCACTGCTTGCTGCTGCTGCTGCTGCCGCCGCCGACCCGTCCAGTACCTACTGTACTCGTACTGTACTTCCTACAGGTGGCCTAGGATGCAAGTGTCTTTCTCCTTATCCTATCCTATTCTGTTTCGCCTTGTTCCATCCCAAACCCATGTCTACTTCGGCTCCATAGCTCATAGCTCATGCTATGCTATGCTATGCTATGCTATGTCATGCTTGCCATGCCGTACCATACCATGTCTATGTATGCTATGCCAGACTCGGTCAAGAATAGCTAACCTATTAGTCAATTGAACTTGGCTTGGTGGCAGGCAAAATACTTGTAGGTAAGAGAGAGAGACCGACAGACGAGCTTATTCGTCCTGGTCTGAACAAGGCGGCCCAGCCACACACACACGGCCCTCTCCATTATCTATCTATTTTTTTTACGCCAACTCCAACGGACACAGACAGACAAACGGATGGACACAATACATGCGCTCTCTGTCTCTCTGTCTCTCTGTCTCTCTTGCTCACTCACTCTCACTCACGCTCACGCTCACTCTCTCTTACGCACACACTCAACACACACACACACACATACGCACACGCAACACACGCACACACACTCTCTCTCACTCGCTCGCTCGCTTTTGGCTCTTTTTTTTCTTTTCTTTCTCACACTCTCATTCTTACTTTCGTCAGATCCCGCCGCTAAGGCGCAGTGCTCCCTTGCCTACTTTCGTAAGTACGTGCACCACTTCCTAACTCGTCCTATCCTGCTTTTGTTTCTTTGTCCACGTCCACGTCCACATCCACATCACGTCCACGATACACCTCTCCTCTCACATCCTTGGCCATCCTTGTTTGCGGCTCTCCCTCACTCTGCCTAATTCTTCTCTTCCCTCGCCGATCCCAACTCAGTTCCTCATTTTCTCCAATTCGCCCTGCATAGCCTGCTTAATCACTCGCTCTCGCTCTCACTCTCACTCTCTCTGTCCCCTTTCCCATCGCTTCGCCCTGCTTCCCGTCCCTCTCCACTCTTACTGCCAACCCCAACCTCAGCTCTTCTCAAGAGACGTATTCACACATCGACTATTGGCCACTGGAGACACGCTCTTTTCGGAAATCTTCTCGCCTCTTGTCACATTCCGCCTGACCATGCTTTCTGCCTAATTTTTTTCCATCATTTTTTTTTACAATTTTTTTCTCCGTCATTATTTCCCCCTTCCTTTGCTCTCAACCTTGGCCATACATACATACATACATACTTGGCATCTCTATTCGGGGCCACTTTGATCGGCCTGGCTTCTCTGGGTCCAGAGAATCCACTACGCTTGAACTCCTTTGTGGTGCCTCCCGTTGCTCTGGCTTGCTTGGCTTGACCAGCTTTTGTTTCCGACCCTTGCTTTTCTCTTCCTTTTGTTATCTTCTCCTTCTCCTTCTCTTTTCTCTCTCTTTTCATTTTCTCGGATCTTCCCTTCAAATTCCCCTCTCTGGCTTTCGCAATTTTTCCACAAATACGCCCATCAAAGCGAAAGGGAAAAAAAAGAACTTACACCCACACCCACACCCCCCGTCAACCGACTTCACACTGTCAAGTTGATGTCCCATCGATTTCCTTATTCAGGTCATATACTCTGATACATACATCGCGACTAGTCGAATAAACCAGGCACACTACGCACGCTGTTTCTCCACAGTGGCTCGCCGCCCGGCCCTTGTCTCTGCCCTCCTTCAACCTGGTCCAGCCGTTACCTCAGATCCCCGGGCCGGCCTGGCCTGTTTCTCTGTCTCTTGTTTGAGTCTGTTTTTTCTTTCTCACTATTGGGACACCCCGTCCAAACCGCACACCCCTTCCCTCTTTGCTGATTAACCCCCCCGTCCCGCCCTGATTCCATTCTGGGAAACAACACCACCACCACCACTACTACTCCCACCACCACCACCACAACAGCACACACGCACACGCACACACAAGCAAGCAAGCAAGCGGACGGACCATTATTCTTCTGATACTACTGGCACACCTTGCATAGGCCTTACAGCAAAGCCCACAGCCCACAGGGTACTTCAGCCCTCTACCTGTGCTTCTTTTAACCTGTTGACACCGCAGCCATGTCCCAATGAGGCTGGCCCGTTTTGTACGCAAGTCTCATTCGTCCCGCCCCGGTCGACCGCCACCGTTCAAGAGCTGGCAGCCATATCAAGCGAGCACTTATACAAACGTTATATCCACTGCGTACGCCTCCTCCTCCACTTCCACCTCTCCCCATCATCTCTTCCTTTCTCTTTTTATTCTTCTCCCTCCCCCCCCGAACCCACTCCCTTTGCCCCATCTCCTCTTTATTGCCCTCATTTATGGTCTTTCCTATCTCATTTACACTTGCCTAGCCACCTGGCTCCTTTTCCTATCTACCAATGTCTACATGACCATATGAAATCCTTTATAGTAGCCCGCTAGATATGCGACGATGCTCACCGTAAAACAGTCATCAACACCCTACGGCTACAAGTCCGTCCATGATTTGCCGACTCCGCCTTCCACCTCTCGGCCCTCTCCCCCCTTAAACTACCAAGATCCATCCTTCAAATCGCATATTGTCTCTTCACATAATCGCAGCCCAGCGGAGCTCATGTCATCTTCTCATCGTGGCCTGCCTCCGCCGGCGGCCATGACATTGCCCCCCCAACAGCCTCAACCTACTGGTCCTCCACCTCGTCCACAGTCACACCACGGTCAACCACCGCCACCATTACCCCAGACTTCTCATCAACAACAGCCCTGGAACACACCCAATCTACCGCCTCCTCCACAGCAATGGCAGGGTGCCGAAGAGTCGATGAGAACTTGGCTCCAGGCTAAGACTGAGGAAGAGAGGACAAAACAGGAAGAGGAAAAGACGAGGCAAGAGGGCTTGCGTCTGGAGCAAAGGCGAGTTGAAATGGACATGCTACGTACTTCGCTCAGTGGTGGGATTCCACCCCCGATGGTTCCCTTGGTATTTGCAGGCATGGGAAGTGGCGGTATACTGCCTCAAGCTGCACTCGAGTGGGCTCAACAGTTTATAGCCCCTGCGCAAGGCCATCATCCACAGTTGCTTCCCCCACAGAGACCGCATTCGCCCGAGCACCCACGAGATCCCGGAGCGCCGGGCCACGTCGTTTATTCTGCAGTCCCAGCACAACCACCCAGTGGATATGCCCAATATCCAGCTTCTCCTACCAGGCCAAGAGGCCAGACGGTATCTGGCGGAATCGGCCGGCCAATGGGAGCACCCTCAAGCCTACCGGGTCCGGGACCAACTCTTCAACAGCCTGGCCACGGCGCCACAATACCATACCCAGGACATCCGCATACGCCATCGCAATCGGCTCAGCACGAGGCCAGTCCCTCGATCTATTTTCATCATTGGCAACCGCCAACCTCTCAGGGAGGTGGTGGAGGAGGTGGTGGCAGCGGCGGCGGCGGTTCGAACCGGCCAGGAACACCGTCTGGTTCGTCTAAATCCAAGAGAAAAAGAGGGTCCCTATAAACTAACTTGGGCTCCGTGACTCTAGGGGAGGCTCAAAAAAAGCGCAAAACGACTGGGGCAGCTGCGCAGCACGCAGTTAGAGCTCCCAGCGAAGACAGATTTCGATCACCGCCGCCATTCCAACAAAGCGGATCGTCCCACCCATCGCCCACTCGAAGATCACACAAACGCCAACGAAGCGACGTCTCGTGGTATAGGCCACCGGGCCAGATGTATGGGGAAGAGTCCGATCGACCACCCCGAGCGAGAACCCCACCTCAAGTTCCAACATGGGGACAACCAATACGAGAGAGAGAGGAAAGCAAAGGTGGGAAACAGTCAGTATCATCACTGCTCTCGCGTGAACCGGAGTCCGGTCCACCATCAGGACGACTCTCACAGCCACCACGACTCGAACCACCGACACATCGAACCGGAGGACCGGGTGATCCGCATGGGAATGAACGGGGTGGAGAGAAGGTCATGACTGGGGGTGAAGTTGAATCAAGGTCCCGACCTGGTCTAGGTGAAGGAGAGACTTGACTTGGAATCCGGAACTAATTTGACGAGATGTTTCAGCCAACCGGCCAATGGTATCAACGAGCCCCACGAGTTCAGCGACGATACACCGGAGAGATGGTTATGCTACTGGGATCTGCTTTCTCTCTATTTCTCTATCTCTCCCTCTCTCTCTCTCTCTCTCTCTCTCCTTTTACTATCTATGGGTTGGGTCAAGTTTTTTTTTTTTTCCATCTTAACCAGCTTTTTGTACAATGACGCGGATCCATTCGTTTTGCGCTGCCAGCGCGAATTTTCCTTGAGTCAAAATTTCGAGTTATCAGCTGGACAGAAAAATCCAGCTGTGTGGTCAGTTTGCATTTTTCTTTTACGGGCTAGAAAGGGGGTGGGGGTTCCGGGGTTCTGGGAATTTGTGGCTACACCTGAATTCTAGGTATATCTGGCTACGGGGTGATGGCGTTCTCTTCTGGAGCGGAACTGGCGAGGAGTGTGATTTCCGCATGTCACTGCAATTCTTCCAAAACAAAAAAAGTGTATTGATAAGATGATTGAATGGATGAGGAATTACTAGAAGAGCATTGACTCTCGGCACTATTATGGTATTACTCGATTCGAGGTGAGAGAGAAGCAAGGAGCTAGGAGCGAGAAGTGGGGGAGCAAGGGGATGAAGCAGGCAAGGCTCACATTACGTGTCAGAAGCCGACGATGCGATGATGGTATGCAAGGAGCTATGGTAGAAAAAAAAACACAAACAAGACAGTTCAAGAGACCTAAATAGGCATACAGAGTATACGCGAGTGATTTATAAATGGGGAAATGACTGAATGAAATGGGAAAATAAAAAAGCAAGGCGCACACGGCAGACTTGAGTGAGGCAAGGTCGAGTCATGGACCCATCCCATGCAGGAGGAGCATATACACAGGCAATGCTACCCAGGCAAGATGTGTGCAAGTATATTTAGTTACTGGTACGACGGGGGTGCTACGAGGTGCAGCCAACGATGAGAGGGAGCATTGATACGACTTGGCTTTGTTTTTTTTGTTTTTGTTTTTTTTTTCGATGCGGAGATAAGAATCAGCCAACAAAGTGTCAGCGGTTATGTAGATGAAACGAGACCCCTAGAATGAGGTTTGGGAACCGGAGGTTGTTGCATAATGGATGATGATGTATTGGATTGGAGGGGGAGGGGGATGAGGGTACGCGTATAGAAAGGAAGGGAAAAAAGTCATATGATATTGAGGCGGCGCATAGGCAAGTTCCGGGAATATCTGGGCAGGGCTGGTTGGTTAGGATAGCATAGGTAGGGAAGAGCAGCAGAGAGAGAGAGAGAGAAGAGCTGGGTAAGTATTAGGTAGTTGTAACATACAAGTATGTACCTACCTAGGTAGGGGGGCATTGTTTTGGGTTGGCAGAGCGAGCCGCGTTTTTGAAGGGGGGGTATGGATATGGGGAGGGGGATGATGGGCTGCAGGTCCTGCAATATCAGGATGCATGCATGCACGGGTGTGCAGGGATGTTGTTGAATGGATGGTTTGTATGGAGAGACAGACAGAGAGAGAGTAAGTGATGGGAGCAAGAGGATGAGGAGGATGAGGATGAGAGAAGGTGGCGAACATGTATGTATGCACATGATAGCCCACGCATGTAGGTACGTAGGAATAATGTAGACGGAGAGCTGGAGGGGTGAGTTCTGGATGTTCAGCTTGCCTGTGATGGCTTTGCTGTATGCGTATGTAGATGCGGAGGAGGTACCTGTAGATGGAAGAGGCAGAAATGCGAGGGTTGGTTCAGATGGGTTGTCTGGATGGATGGATGGACTGTTGTCTAGCATGGAGCCAGCTGAGCGAGAGGACGGGAGCGGGCGCTTAGGGCAGCAAATGGGGTTTGCTTTGACTAAGCTTAGTGGCAAAAAGAGAGAGAGAGAGAGAGAGTGAGAGGCAGACGGACACAGACACAGACAAGAGAGGCTTCAACAAGAGCTCAAAGGAGAACAAGACTAGTGGTTTTGCAGCTTTGTATTGGAACTAGTCCTTAGTCATTATCGTCTCTTTTGGAGTGCGTTTCAACGTTATTACGTATCTTGTCCTATTTGGGAGGAGCGACAAGCCATCACATCACGTAAACAGTCTGTGACCAAACACGGAGCCTCAAATCTGAGGTTGCAATAGAGGACCCTTTTTTTTTAGGTACCTGTTTATCAGTGCTTTTTTTTTTAGTAACAGTCACAGAAGAGAGACTAAGAAAATGAAGAGAGAGAGAGAGAAAAAAACAAGGAATCATAACGAGGGAGGAAAAAAATGGAGGAAGAAAACTAAGAGAAAGAGAAACAGAGGGGGAAAAAAAATTGTCTCAGAGAGACCCGTTATGGAGACCCGCGCGCAGAACAGGGGATGCATGTTGACCGGTCGGGCCTCTTCTTCTGGCCTCTTGTCGCGAATGGGGGAAAAAGAGGACATCAACGACATCAACGACATCAACGACACACCACAAGCACGAGGGTACGGACGGAGTAGCTTGTGGGATGGTGGACGATCTTGACAAGGTTGACAGACAGCCGGTGTGTGTGGGTTAGACAAAAAGGAGGAACGACAAGTTTGGAGAGAAAGAGAGAGACAACAGAGACACAGACAGAGACCAGAACAGGGGCCAGGGGGCCAGGGGAGGAAAATGCCCCCCCCCTGTGGTATGTCTGAGATGTGGAGATTTCTTTCTTTTCTTTCTTTTTCTTGATACGATCAAATCGCATGATGGACCTTGTTCATGATGACATCCACACTCAGGGCCCCCCTCCCCCGAACAGAACCCCCTTCCATGATGCATTCCATGATTCCCAAACTGGGAGCCCAGACTTGGGGATAAAACATGAGAAGTGACGATGGTGGTGATCTTTGCATATTTGGATCAGCCCTCTTTGATTAGTTTCTATGTAGCTCGATATTACCATGAGAGAAGGAGGAAAAAACAAGAAGAAGAGGTCTTGATTACGCTACGGATGTTTGTCTAGGAAGAAGAGGAAGGCAAAGTGGCATGATCTTGTTATCATAACGACATGCAACATCACACTGGCGTTATTAATCAAAAAAAAAAAAAAGAAAAGACAAAAAGTCTCCCCTTCAACCAGCACGACCTTGGGTAAACAAGTCAAATCGAGTTTCCTTTTCCTTTTTTTCCTTTTTTTTTTTTTCGGTGCGTTACCCGATTCGTATGCGACGTTGGTCGGCACGTGAATCCGGAATGGTTGTTGCTTCTGATGACACATGTTTTTTTTTTCTTCTTTCCTTGCTTTGAGATGGTCTTTTGTATTGTAGAGAGAGACGTGGGGCAGAGAGAGAGAGAGAGGGAAGGAGGATAGTCTATACAATACTCGTTTGAGGCACAAAGAGAAGAGAGAAGAGAGAACACATTCTCCTCGTAAGCACAAATCCTTGTCTTTCTCCGTCACACTCTCTCCCTCTCCTTGGTCATTTCGATTTTCTTTTCTTTTTTCTTTTTCCTCTCTTTCTCTCTCTCTCTTGAGAACCAGAAACGGTAATTTTCCCTTGCAGCTAGCAAAGAAGAAGAAGAAGAAAAGGGTATAACCGTGGGGGCCATGTCAGCTATGACGCTTCTCACTAAAGTCCTTGCCAGATGTTTTGCTTTTTCTTAATTTGTTTTATTTTTATTTCCTTTTCTAATTTATCTGAGAGAGTGAAGGCATCGGTCTGTTTTTTTTTTTACGCTCTATGGCATATATCATATCCGACGGTTTACCCCCCCCCCCCCTTTCCCCTCGGCCTCTTTTGCGGGCGAGAGAGAGAAAAAAAAGAAGAAGTAGAAGAAGAAAGCTCGTGCGCTGATGCCCTACTAGGGTCCCCCTTTTTTCCATCTGCTTCTTTCCTTCAGTCTTTCTTTCTTGTCTTCTTAAGCCGGACCGGCGTGCCCGAGTTGGTTCTTGCGTCGGCCGGGGGTGTCCGGCGGTCGGAGGGTTTGCCCGGGTCCCGTTTTTTTTCTCATTGGGAGTCACGGGACCCAAAAAAAAAAAAAAGAAAAGAAAAAGCAAAGGAGAACGAGACAGAGAGACACCGAGACACCCAGAAGGGGAGAGAGAAGAAGAAGAGAAACATGGTCATTAAGAAAAAAAAGGGTTTCGGTGAGTATCCGGTAAACTCCCGTCCGGATTGCCGGCGCTGTTTCACCTTGTTGAAGTTGTCATCCTCATCCTCATCCTCATGCCCCCCCTTCACCCTTATTTGTCAAAAGCTACGAGTAACATGCGGGTTTGGGCTGAGCTCTGAGTTGTGCGGACAAAGGGAAAACAACAGTGACGTTTGAAACCTTTTGGTTGTTTAGACAACATGTAAACATGGTCATGGGAAAAAGAAGGGGGGGGGAGGGCCGATCTGAACCTTTTGAGCAAGGCTGAAACTAGAAGCGAACCAACTTTGAAGTCTGACTTTTGAAACCCAAACAAAACAAAAAACAAACAAAAAAAAAAAGGAAAAAAAAAGAGAAGAAAAGGCAAGAACTAGACGTGAATTCCAAGTTTCTGGGACTGACTGATTCAGTTTATGTAATCAAATCTTGCTCTTCTTCTTCTCTCCCCATCACTCCATTATTACAAGTTCTCAACTTGAACGAGAAAATATAGTGGTTAAGTCGGCAACACCTATCCAGATACAAGGTTGGATAAAAAAAAAAAAACTGACCTGACTCTCTGTAGAGAGAGATGCCGTAACCAAGGTCAGCAAACTGTAGTTGAAACGAGTAAAAGACGCGAGAATGCCAAGCAAAGGTCACGGTGGCTTAGCGATTGTAAGAGCAAGGCCCTTGACTCTCTCTCTCTCTCTCTCTCGTTGATGATGCCCCTCCCAAATCTCTCACACTCTCACCACCCACATGTCCCAGAGATCACATCCTTCCCAGGACATCCCCCCTCCCCTCCCTCCCCATATCATCATCCATATACTACATCATTCATTAACAGCCGCTCCCCCCCTCCTCCTCCCATCAATCTCACATGAAAAAAAGACACACACACACATGTATGTACACCTGTATCACCCCCCCCCCCCTTGACCCTCCATCTAGGCGGAAAATAACCTCCGTCCACATACGGGAACCACAATGCAACACAAAAGAACCACCTCCACCATCCCATCCCATCCCATATACAAGCCCCCCCCCTCCCCCTCGCCCTTCTCCCCAGCCACGAATAACTCAATATATGTCACCCTTGCCCGTTTTTTTTCATGCAGACATGCCATATTACCATCCACAAGGACCAAAAAGAACTCCCCTCCCCCAATACGAAATCAACAAACCCGCATATGTATACTAGAGTAACTAAAAAAAAGAACACCACATATACATATATGCATCCATGCATACACGCACAAACAAACAAACAAACCCTCATATCTACTCCGCCACAATACCAAAACAAAAAAAGTCTAGAATCCGTAGAACAAAACACAAGCGGACCCTATCCCCCCTCCCCTCCCCATGGCTGCTTACCCACTTACCCACTATCATCACCCCATCCCATCCCCCATCTCCACGACCTTAACGCATGCATCCAGATGAACATCATACAAATCATATACTGTGGATACTGTGGATCGTATAGATCAAAAACAGGGCGAAATGCCGAAATCTGCCCTAGGCAAAACAAAACAAAAAAAAACAAACCACAAGGGTTCTTCAAAGTTCCCTACAGCTCAGTGGCCCCATTGCTTGCCCAAGCTATCGCCGTTTCCCCCGCTCAGTCAGCTCAGCAACTGGGTTCCACAATAGAGTTGGATAAGAAAGACTATAATGCTGACACATAATAGTAGACAGATAATGGCCGAATATTGACAGCGTTGATACTGGCCGACCGACACCTAATCACGACAAGTCCTTGAGAGCCATGGTCACACGAGCACACGAACAAAGTAGTAATCACAGCTCTGGCATTACTTCTACCTCCTTTCCTATATCCTCGCTGGCCCTCTGCCCCCCCCCCCCCCCCCCCCCCCTCCTGTCAACTCCCCTCACATGCCCAGAATCATTACAAATCATTACCTCTCAATCGCCCAACAATAGGCCCCACGAGAAATCAACACACAAAAACGCTCCATCATGCCACAAGGGTATACACAAATCTAAACCTTTGTCATTCCCGCCCAGCGCCCCCAGCCCCCTGTATAGGATTAAAAACAACTAAACATGACTATTGATCATCCATCACCCAAGAATGATGGACGTCATGAACAAATGAGACCGTGCCTGAAGAGACATGGAAATAGGCCGTTGTCGCTAATAAAGAGGGGGTATCAGAATTTTTGTTGAAATGGGTATCAAGAGTTAAAACAGTGAAATAAGAAAATGTGGACAAGCAGCACGGCTAAACCGCACCCCAAGTCGCTCGTCGACTGACGTAGAAAGGAAGGTAGATGCCAATCAAGGCAACACATGTGGCAAGCAAGTTCGCTATGTCTTCTTCTTGCCTTGGTGTGATTTCCATTCGGCTTTTGTAACCTTCATCAGCAGGTCCTCATCCTTGATGGGAATCCACGATGTCAAGGCCTTCATGGCGTTTTCGAAATCAGAATCCAGGAGCACCTCGCGGAGTGCCTGGACCAGAGCAGCACTTGTGGCATGTAGCACATCAAGCCCGCTGGTTTCGTTTGACTCGTTTTCTTTTGTTGTGGGTGAGGTTGCGGACTGAGCAGTGAAAGCACCATCCCCAAGCAGCATGTATACATCCCAGACTCGTAGCTGGGCAGGAAATGGAATAGAAAGATTAAATAGTGTAAGGTACCACCGCGTACCATATGCTGTAATATCAACAGATAGCTCAGTCTAAGAAAAACATTAGCGATCGAGTCAGAAGAATGAATAAGCTAGATTGACTTACCAGTTTCTTAGCCACGTCCTTGTTAAGCCAGGTTTCATCAAACTCTTTGAGCGCCGTCATCAAGCCTTCAAAACCTGGCCTATAGAGACGATCCAATCCACGAAGTTGCCACATGCGAACCAGCATTACGAAGCACTTCTCCTCATCGAAATAACAGAGCAAAGTTGCAGCCAGAGATGCCATGCCTTGTACATAGCCTGTTTCCGGGAAGTAAATGGAGAGGGCATGCAAAACACGGAAGAGCAGACGCTGACCACCCCTGTACCTCCGTCGAAACATGATATGTCGACTGATGGTCCGAGGCACATCAAGATCAATCTGCACATCATCCGGTGAGCCTTGTTCTAGCAGAACGTAGAAAGCAGATATGATTTCATCATCCATGGCTGAGCCCTGGTGCTGTCTTGCGGAGGCAGAAAGAAAGGACCACCAAGCTGCAGCACGCCAGCGATCTGGAATGCCCTTCCATGTCCTTTCAATAAGTTTGGGATTCTTGATATCAAACTCAAACTCCATGCCCTCGCCTTGACCACCTCTCCGGACGATTTTGGCCATCTTGCGCCATTTTTCCGACCTTTCCCACTCCTTTCGCTTCAATGATTCGGAAATTCTCTGAATCTCTGCTTCTTCTAGAGCATCCTGGAGGTTAGGAGAAACGGTCAACATCTCGCCGGCCTCATCCATCCAGCGACGATCGCGATTATGCGGGAGAAGATTCCCGGCCTGTCTGATAACAGATCGCGATGAGCGTATGGATGCGATTGACATTTCCGAGTTTTGAGTATTCAACGACCTCGCCGATATCTTCCTACTGGGTGTCCTCCGCACATTGAGACCCATAGGGTCCCTCTTATGCAAGACATTTCTCCTCCTTGGAGAAAGCCGTGAAGAGTCAAAATCGGTTGGAGTATGCGCCCGGGACATTGCACGAGGTACGGCTATGAAGCCATATCGATCTACGTCGGCACCATCGACATCCTCCCAGTCTTCCAGACCACCAGCCAACTCAGTTTCCAACTTCGAGTCCTTATGATGAGCAAAGGAACTTGTAGATCTTGGGATAGCCCAGGCTGGGCCACGAACTTCGCGATTTGGTCTAAAGAGATAAAGGGTTAGCACATAATGTCATATAAAAGATGGAGCGAGGCGCAAAAGGAAACCATACGAGTCATTCCCATCATCCTCTATAGGGTCCTCTGGAGTAGGTGAAAGAGGCTCGCAATACGAGTGTCTAACACCATCCTCCCAACTTATGGCATCACCGACACCATAAAGCGATCTCACCTTTTGGGATTCTTTCTCGACGTCGACGCTTAAAATGCGAATGTCTGGAGGGGGCAGGGGCGCTCGCGGCGCAGTGCTGGTGGTGGCAGCATCATCGGAGTCGGTTACGGTTGGGGTAGCTGATTGCTCGTGGCTCGGTGCCGTTGGGTCTGCATCCCGCTGCTCGGCGGCGGCGGCGGCCCCATCCAAGCCAAAGCCGGCGACGCGTCGGCCGCCAAACATTATACTTCCACGATTTGAAAATGACAAGGTCGCCATTGAATCATCGTCAAGCAGGCCAACGGTAGGGATAGATAGGCCAAGAGGTGTGAATTGAGCGTCGTCTGGTGATAGTGATGCGTCTTGTGACTTTGAAGTTGTGGCGGGCGCGGCGAGCCAGGATTGGAGGGAAGTGGTCGAGGGCGATTGGGGAGGTTCCAGTGATTGCTTATTAGTGGGGGCTGGGGGTGACGGTGGGACCCGTGTAGGGGACTCCAGCGGTGTCATTGGCGTAATTAGCGGAGGGGCGGCAGCCGATCCCTCGTTAATTAGCACTGCGGGTAATTTCCCTCTTGCTGACGAAGAGCCAGATGAGCGCACGCTGAAACGCTTCAGTAAATTTGCACGTCTTGATGGCGATGCAGGCGGGACTGATAGATGCCGTGATAGTTGCTGGGGGGATATGGTGTGCACTGAGGAGTTCAGGTTTGTCGTGGAAGGCGATGCAGACATGACGAGTCTTGTGGGAGAAGCAGGCTCGTCTCCAGAACTTGTCTTGAAACCAGCAGGGGCTTTGTCCTCGGCCGCTCGTCGATCGAGATGCTGTACAACCGACGATGGCATCACGCCAGCCCTGATTAATTTATCAATTGCTGCAGACCAGGGCGCCGAATCCCCGTTGCTGCAGCATTCCTCCTTGTCATCCTCATTGTCTTCCTCTCGTATTGTAGCTGACGAGGTGGGTGTGGGAGCGTGACCCGAATCCCTCTTCCATCCTTCCACAGCCTTGGTCTGTTGGACTGGCGTCCGCAGAGCAGGATGTTGCTCGGCTGGAGGGGCAACAGTCGTAATGGAGGTCAGAGGCGGCGCCACGACAATTGGGCTGTGGGAGGAAAGTGACGGTGAGTACATGGAGGTTGGAGAAGAGGGTGTCGGCGATCGTGTAGAGGCTGCTCGTGATGGGACACGAGATGAGTTTCGGGGCGGCATTGGCTTGGGTGGCTCAGCTTGCACCGTCTTCTCGTATCGAACGCCGACCAGGGCCGCCTCGGGGCCCTTTTTGGAGTTTGAACCGCTTCGAGAGCGGATGCTGCCGAACTTTGTCGATATCATAGTCTTCAGAGACGATCTCTTTGAAGGTGCTGAAGTGACCTGACGATCCGACTGAGATTTGTCGGCGGAGGAGATACTGCGGACGCAGCGCTTAATGAGCTTCTCAAGGCGGTGATGATCCAGTTTCAAATGTTTGAAAACGGAATCAATTGATGGAGAGAGCTTGAAGGAGAGTGTGTTCGACCAGAATGTGACTCGAGCTTTCCTTGTCCGAGTGCGTTTGGTCGAGATGTCGAGGCGAGTCGATAGGAATCGGTGAGAAGGGAAGCGAGGCGGCGTAGACCAGCTACCTAAGCTTATAATAATAGTAGGTATATGAGTAAATAGGCTTGCTGCGTGTCAACACGCCAGCCAAGGTCGTAAGTCGTAGCTGCTGCAAACGGCCTCTTTAAAAAAGAGGAGTATGGATATCTGCAGATTTTGTCGTCGTGGTCGGTTGTGAAGATGCAGGTCGGCGGTTTGCAGCTCAAGAAAAAAATGTTTCTTTTTTTAATCCCTTGCGATATCCCTTGCTTTCCTTTCTTTTTCTGATTTTGTTGTTGGCGTGAGGGTCATGAGAATAAAAAACAAATACGTCTTCGTACGTCGTTACTATAAACAACTAAAATTGTAACCACACATAGGTACAATACAATACGCATATACACACACACACAAGACAGGATGGGTGGAGGGAGAAAAGTATCTAAAGATGTGGGATCGAGGCTGAATATGTATGCTTTCCAAGAAATCTGGGGAGACGGAGGAGACTGGAAAAAGAAAACAGCCACGCGGGAATAAGTAAATCACATATAGTCTATCCACACCACTACAACCACCACCACCACTCTCGAGCACACACAAAAAAAAAAGAGTGCGTTGTCTTACGACTAGGGTGTGTGAACAGAACAGGGTTGGGAAGAAGCTGAGGCCTTTGGCTTAGGTACATGAGATAGGTTCTTTATCATGATGCAGGGCAGACCCGAGTGGTTGAAGCACACACGGATTGGGGGCGGACTATGCGCATTGAGACAGTCCAATTTACTGTTACTCGTCCATCCAGCCGGAAAGGCCTGTCCCCCCGCCAGAGGAGGACCAGAGGTGGGATTGGGGGGACCCCCATCGTTGACCCAAGTCCCTCGCACCCATGTCATGCCATGTCATGTAATGCCGTGATGCATAAGGGATCACAAGCCATGCACGCTACGCACACCGCGCAAAGATCTCGGGTGAGGGATAAGAGAGAGAGAGAGGGCAAAAAAAAGACAATAAGGGCTAAGAAAAAGAAAAGAAAATCAGACACCATCGTGGTCGTGCAAAAGGCGGCGGCAGTTGTCCACTGACTTAGTGCAGTCTACCATTGCCAGATCAGGTAGTAAATGTCTGTTGGCCCTTTTCATGTACCCTTGTCTGCTCTCCCTATTTTAAACGCTCTCTCTCTCCCTTGTGAGCGGTATGATGATATGATGGTCCTACCATTAGAAATACCCTCTTTTTTTTGTAACCATTATCTCTTGTTTTACACTATTATAGCATCTTATTCTTATTTTATTTTACTCACCAGCACTTGTATGTATCTTGTAATCTGGCCCAGGATCGGGGAATTGAGCCCGGCTTGCTGGTGCTGGGGGGGGAGAGAACCACTTTTTTGTCGAAGCCAAGATGCGCAAGCCATGTGCAAGCCTAAAAATGCAATCCACCTTGCATCCCATCACCGCATCCACACCATCCACGAACCGCCACATCAACACCGCTTCCAACTTGTCCTGAGCTTTTTTTTTTTTTGGTTTCTCCAGGCTCCCAGTTTTGACAAACGGAATCGGCGAATAAGATGCCCATAACAAGAGCCTCGGATGGGTCAACTGACCGACACGTATGCACAAAACTTTTTTTTTTTCCCCTTGTCAGTCACCCGTTAACCCATCACCTCATCGTCACCCGTCGCTCGTCACTCGTCAACTCGTATCTCTGTTTGTGACTCTGTTTGTGATAATTCTCGTGCTGCATCTCGCTTGCAGCGTGGGGGAGGCTCAACAGCAGGCAGGCAGTCAGTCATCTCTTCTCTCATCGTGCATGACGGCGGCGGCATCGAATAGGATAGGTCAATGCCCAACAATAAATGCAAAGTGATGGCTTTAGCAGCAGACGCAGCGCGGAATTACATCACCGACTTGAACATTCTATTCGACACCAACAGCTGTGCTATGTGATATGGCTTGCTTCGACTAATAATCATGCATGACAGATGATACGAAATACCAATCCAGAGAAGGAAAAAAAAAAAACTTTTCTCAGCACGACATGGTTGAGAAACAGTCAGCGTCGTAGCCTCCCTCCCTTCCTTTCCTTTCCTCCATCGCTCCCCATGATACCATCCCATCCCATCCGTCGTCCATTCATCTATCTATCCATCCATCCACTTATCCATCCACCGTCCTAAAAAAACGGGCGGCCGGTAAAGGGATGGCGTGCCGGGGCTGGGCTCTTCCCTCATGCAAGGTACCCGTTGCAAACAGGGCGACCACCACCCACCTTGGCCGGCTTTGCGCCACGGCTCAACCTATTTCGCAACCGGCAGTTGGGCTACGACTTCGGAGTGCTACCCTCTACTCGACTCATCATTCCAAGGAGTCCACCCGCCCTACACAGGTCGGCTCAAATGGCTGCAACGCCATTCGCTACGGAAGACTGCGACTATCTACTACCATCTCGTATCTAGATGGGTGGGTTGGATGGACAGACGGATAGAAATTCAATGGATCGGAGATGCCCTCTAAAACAAGTCTACTGCAAGCGACCATGAGGACCGAGGGCAAGACTACTCTTCCCACCATCTTCTTTCGTTCTTCCTTTTGCACAAGTAGGGTGATTTTTTTTTTTCAAACTACATACGCTTACCACAACTCCAAGGTGGGAATGCATGCAAGCTGGAGGAGCTGAATGGTCAGCTATTGCAGCAGTGCAATTTCCGTTCATACAGCTTTGTGCGCGCGCAAGAGCTGCAGGAACAAAAACAAGAATAAATAAATAAATAAAAAATAAAAAAGAGCTCAAGCTCGGTCGTACTACTACGACTCTGCAATGCATTATGAACGGGAGGAGAAGAAGCGTATTACACTCAAGAGGAGCGAGGAGCGAGATTGATTGGTATCCGTGTGTTCTGCGACGTAAAATGTCCCTCAAGCTCGTGTCTTGTGCGAGCGTAAGATGGAGGAGAATGGCAGGGTTTGAGACGACTGACTGTATTACCACCTTATTACACACATGTCGAATTTTTCTTTCTTACTTGTATAATGATCTGATGTGAGAGTGTTTTCTTTTCCCCCGCTTGTCGTTGCCGTGTCTTGGACTGATGGACGGGAGAGAATGTGTGTGACCTGCCTGCCAAGCCGAGCTTTGTTTGCTTGTCCAAGTATAGAGTATTGTTACTTGTAGTATTGAAATAATCACCATGGATCTACGTTGAATGAACCAGCGCCTCCCCGCCAAACGAGCCCAGTCAGACGAGACGAAGGAGCCAAGCCCTGACCTCTCACCTAAGATCAATCTCTCATGGCTTGGATCTCAATCAAAAAAAAAAAGATAATCAATAAATCTACCCGTGTTCCGACGCCTCATCTCTGCAAATCCATTTTTTTTATTTGACCCCAATCTCTCCTAAAAGGAAAACAAGGCAAAAAAAAGCAATGATGCACCAAGAATCCTCTTATGAGGCTCTTTCGCTTAGACTCCCCTTTCCCTTCTCTTCTACTACTACTAATAAAAGCGCCTACCCACGTTGTCCTTCTCAACGGAAAAACAAAATCTCGCTTGACGTGAGAACACTCTCCGCAAACGAATGCCCCCCCGGACAGACCAAGAACCGATGCCCAGTAATTCCATACAAGTCAAAGTAAAAATAAAGTGCACGCATGCAAATGTCATTCTCAGCTCCAGTAGCGAAAAAAAAAAGATCCAGGGGCAGGGCCCTGTTCTACGGTGGGCGGTAAACATGGATCAGCTTCCTTCTCCCAGCCCTTTGGTAAAAAAAGAAAAAGAGAGTAAAAAAACCAGGAACCTGAAAAAAAATAAACCCTTGAATAAGGGATCGTCATTTTTTTTCTTCCTTTTTATTTTTATTTTATTTTTTTTTACATCTATTTATTTTTATTTTCAACGTGGCTGGAAGTTTTGCTCCCCCCCTGAACCGACCTGAACAAAGCTTCGTTCAATCCAGTGGAGAGAATCAGCACTTTGGACGCACGCTAAGGCAGTACCGAAAGATCCCAAATGCCTCAGCTGCGGTGCACCTGAACCGGATAAAATCAGCTTTCCAGCGATTAACCGAGTAGTGATGAGATTTCCTTTTTTTTTCTCTCCCAATTTCTTTTTTTTGTTCTTCTTACCCTGCATGCATGCATAACATACTGTTTAGTTTGCCTTACTTTCGTTTCCATGAGAGGCATTTTCTTGCTTTAAAAAGGAAAGAAAGAAAACTGCTTAAAATAAACAAATAAACACACAAAAAAAAGGCTGGTTTTTCTTTGCCTCGCTGTTTAGATGCTGCTTGTTTCTTCCTGAAACGTACATATAGGCAGCATATGGAGCATCCCACTAACACCTGAACCAACTCTCATGTGGCGTTCAAACAAACAAGTCCCATCCAACATCTATAGATCCAACATCTTCAACCAAACAACTCTTTGTTTCCCCCAGTGGGTTCATTGTTCGGGGACTCCCCTCCCCCGATCTTCAACCTCCTGTCAAACACGTGAAGAATCCACAATCTATAATAAAGCCCACGCGTTCCTCTTGGCAACCCATTCATGCAATCAAATCACATGTGATCCCAGACCACTCGATCCATTCATCTAATTGACACTTCCCCTTCCCACAATACGATACCCAAAAAATTCTTCACCCACATCAATACCGGCTCCAAGAAGCTTGGGCCAAGGTTTGGCGTTCGCCCTATAACAGCAGAGTTTTCTCTTACTGCCATAGAGTACTACTACGGAGTACATGCTTTATCGAACCCCCCCCTCCCCCTGAAGCCTTGCATTGGGCCTTGCGCTATGAGAAAAGAAGAAAGTTTGGTATTATTCTGCCTGCCTTACCGTATCTTCTAACCCACATAGCCGGCTATTGGCTCGGCATCGTCGGTGGCTATCCCGTAAACCAGCAACTCAGATTCGTCATGCATATGCTTTGTTCATCAAGTTTTGTTGCCGACTATGTACAGTGTAGAGTTAACTGATCCATCCTTCAATCATCTGTCACTCCATGTTCCATTTCCCACGCTCTTCCTTCAAGGTCACTCCCTGTAGACCCAAAATCCACTTTCCAGCCATGTACAACCAGTATATGCCTCACACCTCTTCATTCTCCCAGTCCTTCTCCTCAAACATGGGTGCATTGCGTGCCCCGCTGACTTCCAACTTTTCCAAAAACTCCGGTGGAATCGTTGGGATGTACTTGCGCTCCCTCTCTCGGTTTACGCCCCCGAACCCAGCTCCGTACGAAACTAACATGTCCGTCACTGATGGTAGTGAAAATGGAAGCATAAACGCCGGATCCAGTAGTAGATTTTCCGGTAGCTCCTCTTCTCCATCTGAATCTCCCTCTTTTATACTCGGTGTACTGGGTTGTAGACTTCCCGGAGTTCCCAGTCCGAAGCCATTGGGTGGCACGGCCTTGATAGGAGTAGATGGAACGCTATCCTGCGGTGGAAGCGGTGAGTTTGCCCGGCTACGACGCCGTTCTCTCTTGAGAGCGGCCTCTTTTTGGATGGCAAGCAGATACTTTAAAGCACTCTTTGGTAGACCTTTCTCACCCACCTCTGGTCGATAATGTGTAGCCGAATGGATTAATTGTTGGGGTATGAGCCTCTTTAGTTGCTGAAGGGTCCCGACAAGAGCCTCAAAGTCATCCGGCTCCAGGGACGAGAAACACTGTAGCCACTGTAGAAGCTGAATGACTGGAGCCATATATCGCTTTGCCCCATCAATGGTCGTTTCTCCCGAAGCATTCATCTCACCACCTTCATAGTGCTCTGCCTGCCTGTTGTTGGTTCGTGCCCAATCCTCCAAAACGGAGATATTCATGCGAATCTGCATCGCCTTTGTTCTAGCGAGGTATTTCCTGTTCGACATGATCCTGTTGAACAGCTCTGCGCCGAGCCAGTACAGGAGCTGTGAAATAATCTGTGTGGTAATTACGGAGTGAACGTCGTATAGGTCGAGGACAAATAGCGTCGATGATAGAAGAGACGTCACATTCCGTGGTGCCGGCTTCGCTCGCTGTTTCGGTGATGGCGGCCTGAACCGCTTCTCGAGCGGCTCCTCCTTGACAATAGTTTTCCTTTTAAAGAGCTTCCACTCATTTTGAAACGCGATATCCTCAAACCCGGGTATTGTTTCGTGTTCCAGCATGGCAACATCAAGCACCTTGTCGAGTCGTCTCTCAGCGTCGCGAACAATGAGGATAAAGATCTCGTTGATCAGCTCGGCAAGCTGCGCCTGGAATTCGGTCGTTGCCTCTACTAGCCCAGCATCCTTCTTGAGATAATGCAAGAGTAATGTCGCATTCGAAATCCAAAATGCTAGTATAGTCATATCCCACTGATATTTTTCAACCACATCGTTGATTCTTTCCATCGCCGTGACGAGAAGCCTCTCTAGCAACTCGGGACTAGAGTGGTAATGGGCGTATCTCGCGCTGAGAAATATCATATTGGCTGGTACCGGCTTTTGTGATGGTGATCTCTGGGGCGTCATTTTGGTGATGATGATGTCCAGTATTCGATCCAGCTCGTGCTCTTGGAAAACAAACATTTGGTCATAGAGACATCGGCTCCAATCAAACTCTTGCTGCTCCTCCTCGAATTCATCGACAGGCTGTATGCATTGTTAGGACTCGCTCTCACAATAACATCGCAGCATTCAGGCTCGAATTGCACGCACCTCTGGTTGATCATCCATTCCAACATTACCCAAATCAACCTCCAGATCCCGGGCACTCTCCATCATTAATCGCCTTCGCATCTCATTCTCGGCGAGCTCTTCCTCAAATTTATCTTGGCCGAACCCAGGGTTATAGAAATCGCCCATGACACCAGCCGATCCGATATTGTATCCATTGTCGTGCAGGTAGAACGGCATATCGCTGTCCGGAGGAACAAAATCGAGTGCAGTTCTCCCGGATGATGTCTTTTGATCTGATGATGCCCCATTATCCAACAGGAGCTTCGCAATACCCTTGTGTCGGTTCGTCATTGCCCACATCAACGGGGTCCATTGGTTTCGATCTTGTTGGTTGACATCGGCGCCGCCTTCGATCAGAGCGCGTACAACAGCTTCGTGACCCTAATGCACCGTTAGTATATGCAGTTCTGGTAATAGAAGACGGGTTAACCGACAAAGCAGCTGGCATATATGAGGGGCGGCGTCCCGTCCTCGTCTGGAAGATTGGGATCCACAAACGATTTGACGTTGCCACCCAGCAGCTTCTTGACCTTGTCCTCATCGCCGTTGCTAGACGCTGTGTTCAATGCCTTTTGCAATATATCCTTCTTTTCCGAATCCGCCATGTTCTCGTCGTCAGCGATGGCCTGCTCGTCCTCGAGGACGGGCTCGGTCCGATGAGCCGCCTGTGCTGCCAACATCTCCATCAACCGTGTATCGCTATCTTTGGGCGCGCTTCCCACGAGACCTTCGTACTCCCTGTCGTTTAATGATAAATTTTCAAAGTTGAGAGGTTTCGCTAGTGCTGGTGTGGTGAGGAACTGGGACTGTCCTGCACGCATCCGGGTGGTCAGAATGCATTCCAATGATGCGGCTCAGAGGGTCTCTACTAACCTTGCCAACCATCATACAACTCCGTTTCTGGAACTACCCATTCATTTGGAGCATGCCTTCGGTCGTCTAATGATGTAGGGAGGTCAGAAGGAATGGCGCGTGGCTTGTGTTCGCCATTGTCGTCGCTGGAGCCCCCAAGATCCATAGTAGTGGAAGGAGGGGCAGAGCCAGACTATCTGGCTCATGGAAGTTCCGACTAGCCAGCTGAATCAAAGGGTTGCACTGTAATCGAGGTCCCTGTCCTTGGACGTGTCCACGCGCAACAAGAAAAAAAAAGAGCGTTGGAGTGTCGCGTGATTCAAAAGTTTTTGTTTTGTTTGATTTTCCTTTGATGGCAATGATTGAAAGCGGCTCCTAAATTATCCACTGACAATCCTATATTAAAGCTTGGAGGCAATGACCGTCATGCTCCGTTGTCCGTAGTCCCGTACGGAGTAACCTTCGTCATCAGGTACAGCCTCTGTCGCATTTCATTGGCCCGTGCACGACATGTTTGATATGAAGGAAATCTCCCAACACCGCTTGGCTAATTTATTCATGAGCTTTCGATGTGATATTTTATATGATACAAATATGATTGATCTGTTTCATTCATACATACAAGTGTTTTTACATGTAGTTGACATGTCCAAGTTATGAAGCCCTACTCTAAATACGCGGTATGGTTTGCGTAACATCTTCATTCCTCCGTACTCTATAGGTCACTACCGAGATCTGCAACCCAAACCGAACACGACCCGGCCCAGCCCACTCTCCTGTCTCCTCTCCCCCCCTATCTAAGCCACCCGCTTTCCAAGGGCCCTCAACCTCTTCACGCCTCCATCCGGAATCATAACCAGCTTAACGTGGGTGAGCGGTGTGTCCTTGATCGAATTGGCAAATGTGTGCTCCTGGTCTGGACCGGTCTTGCTGGGAGCAACAGCCTCCTGCCAGCCTTCCGATTGCCCATCAGGCTGTCCATCCCCATTCCATGCAATACCTTGGATTGTAATTCTCTGTGGAAAGTTGCCCCTGAAGTGTGCAGTATCAACGATAAACTCCTGAATGTATCCCGGAGCACCCAACTTGATAACCGCCCAGTCGACATGGTCCTTTCCACGTGATCGCTTCGTCTCCCATCCGTCCCCCATATCCTTTCCGCGTCCGGGCAATATTAGGTTGTCCTTGGTGCCGTAGTGCTGGTCGCTGCAGGAAACAGCAACACCACCGTTCTGGGCTGCGGCCAAATCGAAGATGGCATCCTTATCGTCTGGGAATACGGGAACCGCATGGCCAAACAGTCGGAATCTCGCAATGCCTCCATCGGGATACTGGTTGAGCCTCACGTGAGTGTACTGCTTCGTGGTGGGCACCTCAAGCTTGAAGCCATGGCGCTGTGATGGCCCAAGCTCTTGAATCCCAACGATGGTCTCCCACTTACCGCGGCCGCCTCTCCAAGAGGCAACCTCGTCGTCATTATCGCTGAAACAGCCCTCTACAGAAATGGCGGGCGCATAGTTGCCAGTGAAGAAGGCCGTATCGATCTCGATCCCCTCAACCGTACCGGAAGCAACACCAAGCCGGACAACGACCCAATCGAAAGGTTCCTGGTTGTGTCGTCTCGTTTCCCAGCCGTCATACCAAGCACCAGTGTAGACCATTTTGCCCGGTTGACTGATGGGCGGCGTCGGTGTCAAGAGGTTAGCTGACTCGGCAAACCATTCATCCGAAAAGGCCAGAATCCTACCGCCCAGCGTTGCCGAGACAAGGTCTATATGAATAAAACTTAGCCAAATGATCACACGAGCCTTTGTTTTATTGGGAGGGGAGGAGGGGGGGATGACAGCTTCCTCTGCTGCTACCTACCTATGCAAGTCGAGCGGAATGTCTTGTCGATCTCATTGGGGCCCAATGAAGTTACCTTGACAGAGTCAAGCTTGTATTCGATTTCGTCTGCGATGGATGCCATTGTGTTCTTAATTACGGAGATTGAAACCGATGTCTGATTTTGTATGACTTTACTTGCTGGAAGGGAACAAGAGGTGTATTGCAAGATGTATTCGTGCCTATCGTTGCCTTGATGGCTCGAAGCCTCGGGTCTTGTATGGATGCCCGCACTTTGTTATCCGGCCATGTTGAGTGGGACATCGGCCAGCTCCGATGCCGGTACTCGGCTGATGCCCCAAAGTACGGGCCGTAATTGTGCCTGGACTGGATTTTTTGAGGATGCCTTGCATTTAGTTCATCTTGGTTTCGGAGACGTTTATGAAGCTGAGAGTGCCAAATGTCACGAAACCGTTGTTGATGGTCTCACAAGGCTCGTATGCTCACATCCTGCCACAGTATTCGTTTGCTACCCTACAACAACAATAAAAACAGCCTACTAAGAGTGCCAGATGACGACAAACCCAATGTGATCACGCCCCACGCTATTTTTATACCTTCCGGGGCGCTCTACCTGTGGGTGTCTTAATAAGATTTCCACGCAGAGGGCTGTTGTCTCGCGGCTGCTTTCGGATTGATATCTCCACCAACTGGATCTGATGAAGAGAGACTGGCAGCAAAGGATCGCCAGAAACAACCTTGAGGCAATTAACATCGGATGCACCTACTATTCCCGACCAACGGGATACGGAAGAACCTCACACACATGACCAAATTGCTATTTGACGCGGGGAGATAAGGTTGACCCCGCAGATACCGAGAACAATCCGATGTGATCGTGTGGTAACATTCAATGCAACTCCGAGGTGCTAGCACAGTATGTCCAATTTCACCAAGGCAGTGCCTATCGGATGACCGCAGAGGTATCCCGAAACGAACATATGGAGGTCGAATTCTCAACATAAAACACAGTCCCTGCCCTCTTCCGGCTACCTTTGCATACTTGACTGGTTGAAAATCGGCTACCGTTTGACGTGATGGCTGGCCTTGATGGTGATATTAGATCCAGCCCCCCCCGCGTCACCCCACAGTGGTTGATAAGCAGTGAAGCTGATTGGGGGAAGCTTGATTGGCTGCATCGGCCAGTTCGGTTCCCAGTTCTGGACTCCCACAGCCTCCCTGCATCAATGACGTGCTACTCTCTATATAGTTATAACATCACCCTCTCATCATGAAACTCTGCCTTGTACTCTCTACTGTAGTCATTGCTTGATTCTCATAGCTTCGCCATTCCAACCTTTCAACGCCTAGAAGAGCTACGAGCTGTGAATTGCCACCTCAAGATATCATCCTGCCTCTTTACGCCCTACAATTATTGTGATTGCCGCTGTTCCGAAGCCCCGAAGACTGGAGGCTCCAAAAAAAAGTATTGACTGAGTTGTCTCACACAAACTGCCAACAAACCATCCAAGTAAAATATAAAAAAAGATGGCGAGCGCAACGGGCATCCCGCAGCGACCTCCTCTTGAGAGTGAAGAAGTCTCTGGAACTTACGCCACCGAATCCGAGCCTCTCTTGGGTCGTCCCGGCGACGTTTCCCAACACGAAGGCAAATCTCCACTAAACAACCTCGTCCTGGGTATGCCAACGAATAAATATTTTGCTGCAAAGCGAAAGCCAAAACGACCCCCTATGCAAGTAAGACTGACATTGGGAGATTAGGCACTGGCATTATTGCCCAGCTGGGCGTCATCTTGCTATTCGTCCTCATCTGGGCCAGCGTCTTCACAAAGCCCATCATTCTCTTCTCGGGGCATCCAATCGCCCAATCACTTGCCGTCTTGACTCTGGTGCAATCCATTCTGTTTCTACAGCCCACACACACTGCAGAGCAGAAACGAACCGGCCAACAAGTCCATGCATCGCTCAACTTGCTCGCTTTTCTGTTCCTCGTCGCCGGCGTGACAATTATAGAGTACAACAAGGTGGCCGGCAATAACCCGCACTTCCACTCGGTCCATGCCTACTTTGGCGTTATTACAACCGCCGTCCTGCTGGTCCAGTACTTTGTCGGCTTCACCATGTGGGCCACGCCTAAGCTGTACGGCGGCGAGGAGAAGGCCAAGGCTATCTGGAAGTATCATCGCTACAGCGGTTATGTGACTTTGATCCTGTTGCTTGTGACCGTCAACCTCGCGGTGGAGACGGACTATAACAAGAACGTCTTGAAGATCAAGCTCTGGGCCACGTTTCTCCTATCGCTGCTCGTTGTCATTGGAATTTACCCACGGATCCAAAAGCAGAAGCTTGGTCTGGGCCAGCCAAGTGTCTCATTTTGATATGACCCCCCCCTTCCCCATCGAGCTTATTAGGTGGAATTGTTTTAGTGTGAAAGATTGTAACAATATTCGTTCGTTACTGAATCGGGTACCCATTTTTGGGCTTTGGGAAATGGCATGATCTCTGCGCATGGACAACAGTTTTAGCATTCATTGATATGACATGCGGGGGGGAATGAACGACTAAATGAGACAGCGTGGAGGGCCATGTCGAACAAGATCCCGGCGGTGACAGACTGTCACATATTTTGATGTGGGCAGCTGGTGTCAATTACAGGTAGATCAGTGTGTGTGTGTGTGTCAACACCTTTCCTGTTCCTGACTGCCACGATGATCGGCTTGGGTCTTGGTACCATACATATCATATGTATAGGAGGTTACAGAAGTACAGCTAACAACACAGTTTTTCTTACTTGCGCAAGCCCATCTGATTTGCATCTACACCGATAGAATAGGGGATGGATAGTATATGTATGTCATGCCAATAGTGTGATTTTTTTTCAGTCATCTTAGTTTTTTTTTAGGAACAATTCTGGGGTTAGGGTTATACGACCAGTTGCATCTGTCTCCACCCTGCTAGCCCTCGCTAAGAAAACAACAACAGAGCCTCCAAAGGGCAAATTAGCAGTGGGAAAAGAAACCCTTTTGCAGCCAACCAATGTCCATTTAGGACCTATCAAGTCAAGAGAGAGGGAAAAAAAAAGAATCTTGACCCAGTCGGGCCTTTCTTTAGTCATACTGTGCATATTGCATTAGCTGGCTCAGGAAGAACACGTGTCTCAGTCGTATCCACTTCCCCAATACGGATTCGGCCAGGATCTCCAATGGTACGCCACCCACGCAATTGCACAACTGTTTCCGGCCATATCGACGTCACCGACCTCAGTTGGGCAGCCTTGACTCGGAAAAGGCCTCTTCATTCGCCTGTTCCACCAATCCCAAGCCCACTCGTTGACTTGGGGGGGCCTCAAAGCACATTGCAGGTGATGGACAGGCCGACAGAACAGGACAGCAAGCAAGCAGTCAGCAACACAAAGTTCATAAAAAAAAAGGATAGATAGAGAGGTGTTTGTTGCTTGGCCAACATAACTGTACATACATACAATTCTCTTATCGTCGTTTCAATATTTTCGTTTCTTTTTTGTAAGTAGGTTTGCCGCTTGGCCACGCACTAACCGCCACATGTATGTATGTTTGATTTTCCTGCATTCAATAATTTTCTTTCCTTTTCTTGTCTTATCCTGGAGTGGCTTCCCGTCCGTCCGCCCGTATGTCTAAGTATTTTGTGCGTGCGTGTTTTTTTCTTTTCAGTCTTAATTGATGCTTCCCATGGCTGTTGGCCGCCGCACCGCGAGTTGATGTACGTACGCCATTACAAAAAACTCCCGTACGCGGTTGCAACGCGACCTGAACGGGTAACGACAGCGTGGCTTCCGTGATATCGGTTCTGAAATGTCTTAGCTCGCCATCATTGCTTTCCTTTTATTTCTGCGGTGAAGCTGTCTATACATAGACATGGACGACATGGACAGATGTACACATAGGCAGGCAATAAAATGCAAGATTTCGGGGCCACCCAAGCCTCGAAGCGGTGGACAAAATGGGAAGCATACGCATGAGCTACGTCGTTGGCGGGCTGCTGTCAAATCAGCTTTCAGGGATGTATCTGAAGGCCAGGTATTTATCGAGATGGGACGTCGGTCGATAGAATAAGGCGCTCAAGGTGTGCCGGGTTGCCACTGTTTCATGCCGGTAGGTAATTTGGTATAAATGTACGAGTCAGCCAGACCAACCAGCCATCACGCTGTTGTGTGATTGCATGGGGCTGAATAGATCCAAAATGAGGATGCGAGGCAATGTTGTTCTTTGTATAGATATGTTCCCCAGTCTTGATCATTAAATGTGTGAATTGCAACGCACAATTTGTGGGATTTCAACGAGGCGACCAACCTGGAGCCGATAGTCAAAGTCATCACCTACCAGACCGGGCGGGCCTGGCTGCCGGCTGTGGGTGCCACAACCTGGTAGGTTGACATCACATTAGATGGATGCCCTCCTCTCCCCCCCTTAAGGCCCCATACTGAAAGGTACTGTGCGTGTGCCAACTCTCGTGATCCATAATCATACGAGGATCGTGACGATGATTTCCCCCCCTCCCAAAAGAAGAATGATTGGCGTGTACCTAGTGGGTATGAACCACTATAGGCGCAGATCAAGTGCCCGAGGTAAAGCGTAAAACTGTCAGGATTAGTAGAATATAATAATCATTCTGGTGGGCTTTGCTCAAAAGGATTATCGTGGCCTGTTCGACTTGTGTAATCATTCTGTCATGTCCAATTTCCGAAATTACGAGAACCGGCTGCAGGCAAACTCAATTGTGAGCCGACTTCTCTCCAATCCCAATGAGTGTGCGAGCGACTCGGGAGCCACTCAAGGCTCTGCGCTGGAACTGGAACTGTCGGGGGTACTCTGTTGGTACAAATAAACTGGAGGTGTTGGTCCGGTCTTGCATGTACCTCCTCTCCCGGCACGTCTTGCAGGTGGGGGCGCTTAAGACGATGCGGCGCGCACATCTTTGGATCTTGGCTTCATGTGACCTAACCAGAGACAACATCGCCAAGCCGCATAGTATTGAAAGAAACGTGGAGGTGAATGAAAATATGAAGGCTGAAGATACGAGCATTTGTAGTCGTACAAACTGAAACCCTGCTCCGCAATGCTGTTTGAATGACGTCCACGCCAATAGTAGGCCCCCCGTGGGGGAAGAAAAATCCTCGTTTCTGCATTCACTCCCCTGGCTTCTGTCCAATGGGATATGTGCTGGTTTTCTCTTCATTACCTTTCTCTCTCTCTCTCTCTGCACCAGAGGAGAGACGCAAATATCTGTATCATAAGCCTCATACAAAGATGGAATTAACAATCAATCAGTTAACTAGATTATTCCCGGAATAAGCAATTCCCGTAGCACAGATGGTTTTAGTTTAGCCAAACAGAAAAAAGGGTATGGAATAGGGAGAACTTGGTTGTCTTGCGCAAGGGACACATAGTAGGCACACACCTGCTCCGTCTTGCGTCTCACTGAGTGTTGGTCGTACGTTGGCTTGTGTGGCATAAAGTTGCACTGGACTGGTCACTGGTGCGGCAACATGCGCAAGACCGACTAAAGGGCCGTGGGCGGGAAGCCGTTTTCGCACAAAGGTGCGTACGTACGAATGATTGAATGGGCGAGTGAATACCTAGGCGTAGAGAAGAATGGATCGAATTCGTTGGACCGTTACGTAGCGTCCGGGGAACGGCCCTAGCAAGGCCATGGGAAGATCCATTGCATGGACCACCAAAGTAATTGCGGGCTCCGCGATATACCATGCCATCTGTACCTATGCCATCCCAAATCATCTTTGATTTCTTCTTTCGGTCGGCATGAGATGAGAAGATGTAGTCGTCGGTTCTGTAAGCTTTATTGCTAGCGTGTAAATCTTGTGCTGCCCCTATCCCGGCTCGGGTTGTTGTCTGGAACCAAAGTTGGGGGTCTGAAATTTTGGGGGTTTGATTTGTTATCGAAGAATCGAAAAGAAACAAAACAGCCCGGCCTGACCCCCCCTCATCCTCTCTCGTCATTGAACGTCGTATGACGGTACTTCGTACCTACAGTGCTCTTTCCAAGACAGGCTCGCTGCCCGGATCAGCCGTGGGAGGAAGCATAGTGAACACGGCAAGCCGAAACCCGCACCTCAGCAATGGCACATTTCGTCATATCACTCAGGGGATGTTAACTCCGTCAAGATGGCGGTCAGCAGGCATAGGAAGAACTGGCACTTTATAAACTCGTGAGGACGGAGAGCCGTGGCAACAATGTAGGGGAAACAGCAAACAGAAATAAGAAAGGAAGCAGAAGGGGGAGGGCTGATCTGTTTCGTCGTCTCTGCGACAGTAGTATCGCAGTTTGGCTCCGCTGAGCGGCGCATCGACAGCTACGTATGTACGTCAACAGGCATGGAGGGGAAACAAATAAAAGAAACCAAATAAGACAAAAAAAAAAGTCAACCCCTGATGTGGGGCCCCTTGTAACTGACACCATTCTCTTCCGGGTCGCTGGATTGGCTGACTATGTTCTCTGCTTGTCTACTTCTTTGCTTTGGATTGGCTGTGATCTGGGGATAGTGGTGCCTTTTTTGCAAGTTTTGGAGTACACAGTGAGAGCAATGTGTGTGTGTGTGTCCTGAACTAGCGAGTTCCTTGAATTTGGATTAGTTAATAAACTTCGGGCTGATGATGAACGACTACCACCCCGGTTCCCGTCGTCACCTACGTCATAGCCTTTAACCTCTACTGGAACGGCGCTGGCATTAACTGACTGGGGCGAAAAAAAATGGAGAAGGGGGGGGGAGAGAAAAAAGAACAAGCAGAAGAAGAGGGCCTTGACGGGGGGCGTATGAGTGGATGGAAGCGGTCTTTTTTTTTTTACTGGGGCTAAGCTTTTTGCCTGCCTTAGTACTTAGCAATACCCACCAGTCACTTCTTGGTACCTCCGCGACCCCCCCAAGTTGCAGTGGTCAGTCAGGACAGTAATAGTAAAGCCCAACCACCACTGCCCACTGTAGGTGTTATGGTGGATGGATGGATCCAACTCTGACTGCCTGGGGGACTGGATGGACTTTCATTACCACTGTAACATCCATCCTATAGTGTGGCAAGACTGCCGTGACGTCTGCGGCCTGATTGACGGACTCTAACAAACTTGAACACACACTCATTCTACCCTTTCCCGCACAATTCACCTCACAACCTCCACATCAAACCGTACCGTTTGGCGCAAAGCAAGAGGTTGAAGACGACGACCCGCCGCCGCCGCCGTTATCTCTCCCTCTCGACTTTGTCACAGTATACCCAGTTGCCTCTTCGTTTGGGGGCTTGTTTGCTTGGTTTTCTCTAGGTGGTGTTTCATTACTGTTGATTTTTTTTTTCTTTCTCTTCTCTCGTTTGTTGGTCCGTTTGCCTGCTTGCCTTCATTGTAGTGCTGTCGCCCTGCCCTGCGTATGCGGCATCTCACCTGCCGACCTGATCTCAGATCCACCGCCATCCTCTACTCTAGGTCGAGGTATGAGGCATGCCAAGCCCGAGTTCTTCAGCCGATCAGAGAGCCTCGTTCTCGCCCTCAATCTTGACTTCGACTGCTTCTTCGACTACGACGACTACGACGACTACCACCACCACCACTACCACCACCGCAAAATCTATATCGACTTCGGCATCACCGCTGCCATCGACCTCGGTTTGGACGCGTCGACTTGAACTGCCCGCTAGGCCTTTTGCAAACACCCAATATAGTATTCCCTCTGCTGTCGACTCATCGTCTGACCCGATCGCCGCGAGAAATGGCCGTTTGATAGCTGCTTCGTTATTGAGTCGACATGCGCATACCGGCGAAGCAATGGCAGGTCGCCGCTCTAGCTATCCATTCACGTCATCATCCCCGTCAGTCGACCCTGCGGCAAACCTCCTCACTCTGCGGCATACTACCGTACTAAGTCCCCAGGATGAGGGCCTATCCGTCACCTCCGCAGCTCCCACCATTGTCAACGGCGCTGCTGATGATGAGCAGCCTCCCAGCATGAAGGTCCCAAATTCATCCCAACAGCAACTCATTGAATACCGGGAGAAATTGACTCGCGACCTGGAGCAGCGGGAGCTCTCCGCAAGAGGGTTACATGCGGGCCCGCCTGACAAGGCTCGCATATCGCCCATTTTAGAAGAAGCCATATCGAACTCCCCTCTGACCACTTCGGCTTTCACCACTACCTCGACTGAGTCTGGCAATACTATTCGTGGTGGCATTACTCCCGCTCCTATTGCCAGCACACCCTCGTACCCTTTTCCTAGGATGACTATTCCTCCCGGGGGGTTTGCTCCCTCTCATTCTTCTCAGACTTCTCATCATCACCCCCTCTCTGCAGCGTCTCGATTTTCCCAGTCAATGCCTTATGAATATCGCGGCGTACTGGACAGAGTTCTTTCGGAGAACTCAACCCCAGCGTCCAACTTCACTTTTAACCCTGCTGGTACACCACAGCCCGAAGTCTTTGATTTTCCTAACCCAAACCTTTACGATTTGTCACTCATGTTGTCCGCTGAGCCTGGCCTTGATGCGTGGTGGAATACGGTTGTGCAGATTATGCGAGATGTTTACAAGGCCGAGCGCGTAACCCTAGCAATCCCAGCCGATACAACTGACATTGAAAATGTGCCATGGGGCCAGAAGGCTACTTACAATGAACATGAAGAAGACGAGCTGAGCCTTGGATATATAGCGAGGGCATCCAGTACTATACAGAGCGGAGAACCCGATGCTGCTGATAGTGTTGCTAATCCTGACGACTGCACAAAGCCAAACCCTCCCAAACGGCCGGGTTTCCCTAGCCGCCATTCATTTAGTACCTATGAGGAGAACAAGGAGCATAGCGAGCAAAAGGAGAGAGTACAGGAGAAATCAACAACGACCCCCCAGCGGCCTTCAGTTTTAACGAGAAGCAAAACTCAATTTCCCTCAATCCAAACAGCCGCAGAACTCGCCAATGACCACACCCAGCTGAGCCAGGATACCTTGGAACAGCATGACTCCCTTGAGGAAGGCCGAGAGCAATACATACCCAGCTGGGAGGCACCTTTCATGGCTCACTGTGAGGGCCAAGGCAGAGTTCTCCCTGTCCTGCAAGCCTTGGATTATGAAGCTGACCCTTTGATTGACCACACTGGCGTTATGAGGGTCTTGGAACGAGGGCGGACTGTTGCCCTGACAAGAACCTACCCCTACTTGGCACCAACGAATCTGAATGACCAAACAGCCAATCCGCCCAGTGCTCAAAAATCCATTCCCAGGTCGGATCCGTCAAGGAAGACCAAGAAGCAGCGTTCCGAATCCGTGACAAAGTTGTCATCTATCTTTGCTGTCCCCACTGGACCCCGTGGATCTGGGAGAGGGAAGGTTCACTTCAATGATAGGCCAAAAAGTTTTGTGGCCGTTGTAGATGATGACGACCCGAGGCCCCCTACACCGAGATATGAGGAGTATGAACAAACCCCACCCTCGCCATGGTCACAATCTCCAGCTCCATCTCCGGCGGTGCGCTCTGACACGAAAGAGAACCCTTTCTTCACTGACGCTATGGTGGACGAGGAATCTTTCAATCCAGGCCCTGCTCCGACAGATTATTCAGGAATGCGCCCGCCGGAGGCAATCGGAGTCGACAATTCTTGGACGGTACTGCATATTCCTCTTACTCATGTCCTGCTCTCAAAGACCCCAAGATCTTTCAAATTAGATGCCGCAGCATTACACCAGAAATCCCATTCACGAGGTAATGACTCGGCCTCGGAAAACAACCAGCCTGCTGAATCTGAACGCCGTAGCCCTGAAACTTCAAAGAGGGACAGACCGGCGCCTATTGCCATTTTGTCTATCTTGAGTCCAATTATTCCCTACCCAGCCAATTTACGCCATTCTCTAGATCATCTGGCGCCGCATATGGCAACTTCTTTCTCACTCTGCCGACATTATAGTAATATTGAGACCGAACTGACCGGCCTTAAACGACGAAGACCACCCACTGTTGGTTTTGGGGCAGTCTCACCGTACGGGCGTCCCATGGAGAGTGGCGCCTATCTCGCAGCCGAGGATGCTGCTCTTCAACACTCCCTGGCAGGCAGTATAACCAGCCCCAGTGACTATTCGGGCATCTCAAAGAGTGCTACCGGCTCTCCTCTCGGAACTCCTGGATGGGATTCAATCTCACTTGCACATCTTCTTGATAGACGACAACCAGCAGCCAGTCCAGCAGCCATTTCCCAAAGTTCGGGGAGCTATTTCAGCAGTAAACAAGTCAGACAGGAAATATGGGGTACGGGCTCGCAGAGATCCCGAACAGGTTCAAAAGACAACTCTCCTGGCGAGAAGCGTCTATCCCGGCTGCCTAGCGTCAAGGCCCTCAAGAATGCGGCTGAGAGCGATGAATTTATTGATAAATCTTCTAGGCAATCGGATGATTCGGCCCCCAAGAGCGGTACGGAAAGTAGCCTTGCAGGTTCTGACGACAAATTGGTCGACAGGCATTCGGAGTTTCTGGCCATTGAACACGGCCAGCCCAGGCGGGGGCATACCCTGCTGCATAGCTATGGGGCAGATTTCTCTTCGACGTTCCAGTCGCTGCCTCCGAGCTCCAGTTTATTGAGCAGGCAAGCAGCCCCAACACCTGGTGTATCTGCTCCTCAGCGAAGCGGCTCATTCTCAGCCTCAATAGCTGATATGCCACCACCATCGGATAGGCTGAAGGGCCTTATTCTTGACTCGCTACCGGCTCATGTTTTTGTCGCCTTACCGCAGACGGGTGAGATTGTTTGGGTGAACAGTCGATATCTGTCGTACCGAGGGCAAACTGTATCTGATTTGTCTGCCGACCCCTGGAGTAGCATTCATCCAGATGAACTTGATGAATATCTTAGAGACTGGAGCCATTCACTACGGACTGGAGAGCAGTTTTCAAGAACCGTACGGATCAAGCGGTTCGATGGTGCATACAGATGGTTTTATGCCAGGGCTGTGGCTTCTAAGGATAAGAGGGGGGTTATTATGCAATTCCTTGGCTCGTACATGGATATTCACGATCAACGCGTCGCTGAGATAAAGGCTGCACGCCAAGAAGAGATCGAGGCCTCGGAGGCTAAGCATCGCCTGCTGGCGAACCTGATACCTCAAATCATCTTCACTGCTACAGAGGATGATGGTATTACGTTTGCAAATGAACAATGGCTGTCCTACACTGGCCAGAGCTTTGAAGATTCTCTGCGGTTAGGATTTATGGACTTTGTGCACCCAGAGGATTTGGCGAAATGCCGCATTCCCGCAAACAAACTGCCAAGTTGGAGTCAGAGGAGGGAGTCAGAACAAGGAGGTAACGGCAGCCCCGGCTCCTCTGATGCCACAACCACGCCAACAGGTGCTGCGAAAGGACAGTCAAATCAGGGCCAGGATTTGGACAGCAGGCAAAAAGTACTTCAGCGGCAAGACAGCTCCAGCAGTAGCGCGAGCTACGAATCTGCTACTGCTGATTTGGCAGAACTGGCAAGGAAAGGAGTCGTGAAGGTAGCGACCGATAGCAATGGTAGATTGTCGTATACGGCTGAAGTCCGCCTGCGCTCCAAGACAGGAGAATACCGCTGGCACCTCATTCGATGTGTCGAGATCGATACCATCGACTTTGGTAGCGGGGCCAGTTCTTACTTTGGTTCTGCTACGGACATCAACGATCATAAACTTCTGGAAGCCAAGTTGAAGGAAGCCATGGAGTCTAAAAGCAGATTTCTCAGTAACATGTCCCACGAGATTCGCACACCTCTTATTGGAATTTCAGGCATGGTTAGTTTCTTGCAGGACACCATACTGAACGAAGAACAACGCGACTATACCAATACTATTCAGACAAGTGCCAATAGTCTAATCATGATTATCAACGACATTTTGGATCTCTCCAAGGTTGACGCGGGAATGATGAAGCTCAAATACGAATGGTTCCACACACGATCGCTTATTGAGGATGTGAACGAACTTGTCTCTACTATGGCCATTGCGAAGCGCCTTGAGCTGAATTATCTCGTGGACGCTGACGTTCCTGCGTGGGTCAAGGGTGATAAGGTTCGAATTCGACAAGTTTTACTTAATGTTATTGGGAATGCCATCAAGTTCACCTCTGAAGGCGAAGTGTTTAGCCGATGTAAAGTATATCCTGCTGCCGACATGGCCGAGGATGAAATTATGCTTGAGTTTAGCATTACGGATACGGGTCGTGGATTCACGGAAGAGGAAAAGGGTCTTATTTTCAAGCCGTTCAGTCAGATAGATGGCAGCAGCACAAGACAACATGGTGGCAGTGGTCTGGGCTTAGTCATTTCTAGACAGCTTGTTGAGCTTCATGGCGGTAGAATGGAGGGCACGGCTGTTGTAGGAAAGGGCTCTACGTTCACATTCACAGCTCGATTCACACTGCCAACTACTGAGGATCAGCCTAACCTCCCGCGCAGCCCCGGGTCGACTGTACCAATCGCAATGCCGCATGCTGAAGTGGAGGCTATCCCCAAAAATATCAAACAGTTGCCTCCGCCTAAGCAGTTGCGCAGTACAGATGATGCAGGCCCCGTTGCTCCTGACACAAGCTTTGGGTCGCCCAGCGTGACTTCAACAGGAAGCTCCAACCATTCCGATCATTCCGGTCGATCTCACGCTACGGACAGATCGTCCGTTACCTCAGTAAATACAGGACTTACTCGGTTTAGTGAAGCTGCTAAAGCCAGTGGGCAAGACTTATCTCAAATGAAATTGGAGATGCCTACCGACAGAAGCTCCCCTGGCCGTACCCTTAGCCCCGAGAAGCAGCTTCTTCCATCAATAGAGAAATTCCGCCCCCCGATGTACTCTATTCTCATTATATGCCCTCAAGACCATAGCCGCGAGGCCACAGCTCAACATATTGAGATGACGCTACCCAAGGATGTACCTCATCAAATTACAGCCCTTGGCACTGTGGAAGAGGCTGAGCGGTTTATTGGAGGTGACGACCCCGTGCGGTTCACACATATCGTCATTAACCTGCCTTCTGCTGAGGCGGTTATCAGCGTCATGGATAAGATTACCAAATCCCAGAAAATGGACACAACAACAATCCTGATACTCTCTGATTCGGTTCAACGACAAGCCGTGCTGAGGCTTGCTGCTGGCACCAAGTATGAGCGTTTGCTCTCCGACAACCTGGTGACATTTATCTATAAGCCTGTTAAACCATCGCGTTTTGCCGTCATCTTTGACCCGGATAAAGTGCGGGATCTAAGTACCGATTGGAATAGGTCCACAGCACAACAGATGGTGGAGAGCCAGAAGGCAAGCTACCTGGAAATCGAGAGACGCATGGGCAACAAAGGATTCAAGGTTCTCTTGGTAGAAGACAATCCCGTCAACCAAAAGGTGCTGACTAAGTACCTGAAAAAGATTGGGGTTAACGTAGATATTGCAGTCGACGGAGTGGAGTGTACAGATCAGGTTTTATCCAAACCTCATAAGTACTACTCCTTAATTCTGGTAAGCCTTTTGCTGTAGCTATTATGAACCAACTAGGAAGTCCACTAACGTAGCATTCTAGTGCGATCTTCATATGCCCCGCAAGGACGGCTATCAGGCTTGTAGGGAGATCCGAGAGTGGGAGAGGGTCGACAACGCTCCCAAGATGCCCATTATTGCACTATCGGCAAATGTCATGTCAGATGTCCAAGAAAAGTGTGTGGCAGCGGGATTCAGTGACTACGTCACAAAACCTGTTGACTTTATTGATCTCAGCAGAGCCATGTCCAGGTTCTTTTGAACATGACCATGCGATTCGGTCTTTCAAAAATACATCGGCAAAGGTGTTGGAGATTGCAAGCAGCTCTGACATTTTCTTTGAAACTACGTTCCCAAACTAGCAAGGCGTTCGGGCTTTCTACGAATCATTTCCTCACCAACACAAAATTCAGTCTGCTGCCTTCGTATTTTCTTTATCATTACCAAACAAAGAGCGCCTAGTAAAAGGGGAAACAGGCGGCAACAAGTGTTACTTGCATTCTGGACAACCTCGAGGCATGATGCGAAGCAATTCGTGTTTTTATTTATACATACCAAACTCATACGCATGCTACTTGTTTTCATGGCCTTCTACATACAGGGAGATCTAGCAATTCCCGGGGAGGCTCATGTTTTCCTTTTATTTCATTTTACGTCTCTCGCTCCCGTGGTTGGAGTTTACACATCTGGACTGGAATAGGGCGGAAGAAAGGCGGCAAAGCTGGGAAAGGAACAAGGGTATGGTCAAGGGATTAGGGATTAGGTCATCTCACAGGACTTTTGGCCGCGGCTCTCCGCTCGCCTCTGCATGCAAAGGTTTAAGGGGGCTTCATCTGGGAACAGCAGGTTGACCCCCTTGGTTTCTTCATTTTATGAATGAGTTTTTGTATGCCGGTTATTCTTTCTAACCGCATGACTTGTTGTAAGGACGCACATCTGGGAGGGATCACTCGGGATATGGACAGGCAGGGTTTAGCTTAGACGGTTGACGATTCGCCGGAGTGCGACGTCGAATTAACATGGATCTCACACGGAGGGCTCATTTCTTCTTCTTTTTTATCATTTTGTTGTTTTCTAAAGCCTTGTTTCTTACACTCTCTGTAAGGCCCCTGATGTCTTTCCTTATTTTCCTGTTACGCTCGGATGATGAGCAGTTTTCATGGTGGCGTGGCATGAGCATGTTTTTTTTTATATGTGTATGGCTCTTCTTCTCCCTTCTTTTATATGTAGATGGTAGGCGGAACGGAACGGTTATGGGCAAGGCAATAGGATTAGGAACGGGACGGGAAAAGAAATTCATTAGGTGGAATGAAATCAATGATGAAAATTTATGTTACCAAAGGTATATATATATATGCCCCTGCTATTAAACCAATGCTCCCTCGTTATCCAAACTGTGATGATGCTAATGGCTCTAAAAACACAACAAGACAAGAGGTAAGAGCTTAAGACTCCTCCTAAAAAAACATAAACGCCGTTACAATGCCGTAGAATCGAAATCATCAAACACTCATCATACAGGAACCTCTATATGTTCTTTCTTTCTTTCCTTCAGTAGATGCTCCCTTGAATGCTCTTGTCTTCCATCTCTGCTTTGTCCAAGTCCTCCAGCTCGTCAGCATCGCCATCCACAGAGCCGGGTTCGTCCCCTAAGCGTTCTGCTTTGGCTGGATGACCGTCCCCGGGTTGATCGCGGGCAATGAGGGCGGAGATGCGACGCCGTCGGGCTTCATCTTCGGAGTTGTCGGTATCACTTCCGGCTATTGAGGCGTGGCCCGAGTATGTGCCGCCAAAGTCGCGGCCGAGGTGGAGACGGGTGTTCTTGATGTAAGACGGAGTGCCGTCCGGGGACGAATACTCTTCATTGGTGCGAGACGCTTCCGCTTCCGCTTCTGTGATTTCCGGCACAGGCTTGATGGCCTTGGCTAAGTGCTTCTTCTCGACGTCCTCCTCGTCGGAACTGTTGGGATTGGCCTGCTGACGCTGCTTCCTATCGCTCTCCCTTTGCAGGGCATCCAGATCGTGCCTCTTTTTGTAGTGTGCGGTGTGATTACACCCATTCGGACAGCCTCCCCAACGACGAGTGACGATAAAGCTCTTATTCTTATCCAGCTTCACGTCGTCCTTTTCTTTTTCTTTGCCGTCTTTCTCCTTGTCTTTCTCCTTACCCTTATCCTTGAGAGTGAGAGCAGCACGCTCCCTACGCAGCTCAGACCAGGTGCGTAGCTTGTTTTCGAGAAGGTATTTGCCGTTTTCTTGTTTGCGCATGATGAGGAACTCGCAGTGGTTGATGTTACGAAGGTCTTCAAAGTATTCGACGGTGAAGTGGTACCATTTCATGAGGAAGACGCGGGACATGAGACCATGGGTAACTAACAAGACGGCAAGGTTAGCAAGAATGGCCGATACAGCATCGCGAATGAGGATGGAAGCGTACCCAAGATACAGACACTAGGGAAGTCATCGTCTCCGAATTGGCGCCATAGACTCTCATTAAACCCGCTTACACGGTCGTAGGCATCCGCCGCGCTCTCTCCGTTGGGAATACGATAGAAAAAATGACCATAGTCGGCCCTCTCCTGCCACATGCGCTCCATCTCGGCGCTACATGGCTGAAAGTTGCCGAAATCCTGCTCACGAAGCCGCGGCTCCTCGTAGACTTTGATGGAAGGGCGGCGGTAGGGGGAGGGCTCAGGGTCGTCGGAGGTCAGGGTGGACAAGATGCCTTCGGTGGTCTCGCGCGTGCGGCGGTAGGGGGAAGTAAAGAATTGGATTGTATCGTCGGGGCGGAGGAGTTTGCGTAGGCGGTGGCCGGCTTCATGGGCTTGAGCCCAGCCTTCTTGGGTGAGCTTAACACGGTGGTCTGGGATCGTCTGGTGAATGTCGCGGTTCTCTATAAGGTGGGAGCAGGCTTGGTTAGCATCGGGATCGATCTTTTAAGAGAGGGATAAGAGACAGGCAAAGAGACGTACTGTTGCCCTCAGACTGAGCATGGCGGATTAAGATTATTAACCGCGGCTTGGCCATGGTTCTTGTGGTTGTGCTGAGCTGTCGTCGGCGTTGCTGAGACTGGGATTGGAACTGGGACTGGGACTGGGATCGAGATCGAGATCGAGAGAGCTGGAGCAGGCGAGACTGAAGATGGCGATGATGACGATGAGTGTGCTGAATAATTGGCGGGGTGGTTTGTAAGCCTTGGTAGCTATGGAAAGCGCAGTGCAACAGATGATGGGGAAAACAAAGGGTTTATACTTTGATAGACGCAATGTTCATAGCACAGCGGGTGGACGGTGAATGTACAGCGAGCAGAGGGGGGGGGGGGGGGGGATGATGAATTATATAAGTAAGTGTGGTTGTTTATTTAATTGTAAATCTACTTGTAATCGGAAGAGAGACCTGGATGGCAGGGGGATGGACGGATCAGTTGTAGATGGGGGGTGTGTTTTTTTGGCGGGGCTGAGAATGAATTTATTTAAGTGTGCATGGATCGTAAGGCAAGGCAAGGTACGAGAAGGCTTGTACTCCTCGCTTCTATTTGCTACTAGAATTGATGGATTGATTGAATTGATTGAATTGAATTGATGATGACGATGCTGATGCACATGTGCTCAATCCCAGCTGACTTATGATGGGCTAATCAAACCCATAATGTCGCTCTGTAGAGAGGCAGCGAGGTAGAGAGAAAGAGAAGCCGCCGTGGCGCGATGCTACCAAACTACTCAACAAGCTACCTAATGGCTTTTCCCTACCCATTGCTCTCCATGGCTTCCTCATGCCCGAATTCCCCCAAGGGGGCCGATACCGCACAGAGCTGACTTCTTCATTTTGTTTTCGGCCTCGTATCCCGAGCGCCAATCAGAATTCGGGCATTTGTCTGTTTGTACTTGTAGTGTTAATTTTTTTTTTTTTTTTTTTTTTTGGATGTTACATTCAAGAAAGGGCTGTGAGCCTTGCAGCGATTCATTCCGATCCTTCTCCTCCCCCCCTGGCTGCTGTTGTTGTTTGTTCCTGAGCAGTGCCCCCCTTCGGGTCCGACCTCTCCCGACGAGAGCTTTCTAAATGAATGATTAATAGTATGCCGGCATCTTTGGATATCATATACAAGGGATATAGATTGGCAAACGGCAGTTCTGGACTTATTACGGCATTTGTCAGAATAGGTACCTATACAGAGTACATACCTTACTTGTAGATACACACGGCATATGTCGACGACTTCTTGGCTTTAGCGCCAATGCACGTAGCCGCCCACACCCGCTACCACTTTGTCACTGTCCACTGTCCGCTGTCCGCTGTCCACTGCTCACTGCTCACTGTTACTCTCCAGTGTCCCTTGACTGTCTTGCAGTCATGATTTTTTTTTTCTTTCCCTTTTCTCTCACTCACCCACAACCCACACTTTCAGCCTCATCGACGACAACCACACCTCCATCTTTTCCCGCGCGGTTAACAGCGTCAATTCTTGGCTTCCCTCAATCCACATCTTGGCAAATCCTATTACACACTCGTTTTTATTTTCAGCTTCTCTTTTGTCAAGCCCTCACTAGCTACAGCCACTCACACAACCAGCGCATCCAATCACCTACTACTACTCAGCCAGGCAACCACCACCACCACCACCAACAACAAAAAAAGTCAACAAAACAAAACCATCCTCTCTATAGCTTCTCTCCATCCATCCATTCACCCACTCACCCATCACAACACCTACAATGTCCGCCGAAGGCCCCGAATCCATCCCCACCTCCGCAGACCCTCGCTCCCGCCGTCCCACAAAGAAACGCGCCCTCACTCCCGTATCCGCCCAGGCTGCCTCCCTCGACGCCCTCTTCGCCAAACCCGACCAGGAAATCCGCCTCCCCCCATCATCGTCACTGTCCGCAACCACCACCGTCGGCAGCACTCGCCGGCCCCCTCCCCCGGAAATTGTCACCAACGTCCAGGGCTCCAGCGCCGGTGCCGGATCCGGCGAGTTTCACGTCTACAAGGCCGCCCGTCGTCGCGAGTATGAGCGCCTGAGGGACATGGACGAGGAGGTCAAGCGGGAGCGCGAGCAGGCTGATTTCCAAAGGGACAAGTCCGAAAAGGAGCGCAGGGACGAGGAGAAGACCAGGAAGAATCGTGAAAAGAGAGAAAAGGCCAAGGCGCGCAAAGCCAAGAAGGGCAAGGGTGGCGGCAGCAATGCTGCGAATGGGGATGACGATGGCGCAAAGTCACCGGCTGCAGCGACATCAGTTGACGGAACATCTCAAGAAGGAAAATCCAAGGGACAAAACAGTGGGGGAAACAAAGCAGATGGCGACAAGAAGTCTTCTCCTGCTCCAGCAGAACCAGTGGTCGGTATTGTCATCCACGACGATGACTGAGTTGCTGTCAAAAGAAGAATGGAACAAAATATAGCAACTAGATTGCGTGTACAACAACATACAAAGTGATACCCATATACATATATATATATAGAATTATATCTTCGCAGATCAGCATAATAATCAGTCATTCCGTCAGTCCTTGTTTGATATCATAGTCTATTTTGTTTATCTTCGTCATGTTCATCCCCATCCTCACTCTCCAGCTTTTACATGGGGCTAGAACAGGGGTATGTATGGCCTTCCAAGCAAACCTACATGCGACCTTCCCAGATCATGACTTCCCAAAATTCCCTTGTTTCCCTTTAAATCCTCACCCGAGGTCTATCTTTGCCTACTAATCGTCTCCTCCTCCAACGCCAAGGGCACCGCCGCCCTGGATCTTCTTGGCGCTGCAGATGTCATCTACTCTTAGCAACAAGCAAGCAGCCTAAAATAAAGTCAGTTAAGCAAAAACCATGGTGAAACTAATCCTATCATACCTCAATAGCAGTCTTAAGACTCTGCAGCTTGATAGCCTCAGGCTCCCACACGCCGTAGTCTTTCATATCTGTAATAGCACCGGTATCACCGTTGACTCCCCAAGAGCTCTTGCCCTCAGCCTGCTTGGCTCGGAGCTCTGTCAATACACGTACGGGACTCTTTCCGGCGTTCTGCACCAGTGTCCTGGGAATGACCTCCAGGGCATCGGCAACAGCCTTGTAGGGCCACTGCTGTACACCCTCGACACCTTTGGCCTTTTGTGCCAGTCTAACAGAGACGGCCATTTCGGTAGCACCACCACCAGGAGCCAAGCGGGGGTGGAACATGACGTTGCGTGCAACACCCATAGCATCCTGGAGGTTTCGCTCAATCTCGTTGAGGACGTCCTTTGAGGGGCCCCTGAGAAGGACTGTGCAAGCCTTGGGGTCCTGGCATTTTGTGAGGAAAGTGAAGTACTCGTCACCAATCTTCTCAATCTCAAAGAGACCACACTGAGTTCCAACGTCAGACTCTTGGAGGTCGTCAATTCGGTTGATAATGGTGGCACCAGTGGCACGTGCTATTCTGTTGTTGTCAGTCTTTCGTACTCGGCGGAGAGCTGTGACGTTGGCCTTCATCAGGTAGTGCTGAGCCAAATCTACTACTTGTTAGCTGATTAATCCCGAGACTCACTAGCATATATCCTTACCAGATACACCCTTCTCGGTGATGACCAAATCAGGCTGCACGGCCAAGATGGTGTCACACATGTGCTTAATCTGCTCCTCCTCAATCTGCAGGATTCGGTTCCAGTCCTCCTCCTTTGTGATTTCAATGTTGGTTTGTGACTCGCCCTTCTTGTACTCCAGGGGGCAGTCAAGGAGCAGGATTCTGGGGTTCTCAATACGCCTTCGCATCTTGGGGTGTGTGATGTCCTTGTTGAGCATAACGCCATCGAGAACCTTACTATCCTCAATCTCTCCGCCGGGAACCTTTTCGATACGGGCATATCGCTTGATGTCGACCTCAGTCTTTCCATTTCCAGCATCCCAGGTAACAGTTCGGACAGCCTGGAGGGCAAGGGAGCACATCTGGTCCATCCATCGAGATACAAACTTGGTGCCGATTGAGGAGGAAATGAGCTGGCTCATGGCCTTGTCATCATTGACATCGATGGGGAGGGAGATCTCGTCGATGATTTCGATGGCATCCTTGAGGGCACGCTTGAAGGCAGAGATGATGACGACGGGGTGGATGTTGCGCTCGAGTTGAGGCAGAGCCTGAGCCAGAATCTCACCAGCTAGTGTCTAGTTAGAATATTTCGGTGGTTTCCTGTTTTCATACCCCCCCGAGAAGCCCGACATACCCAGAATAATGACAGTTGTAGTACCATCACCGACTTCCTCATCTTGTGTCCGGCTAAGCTCGATCATGCTCTTGGCGGCGGGGTGGGAGACCTCAATTTCTCGAAGAATAGCATGACCGTCGTTGGTAAGGACGATACCGCCCATGGGGTCGAGCAGCATCTTCAACATGGCCTTGGGGCCGAGACATGATCGAATGATATCGGCGACACTGTAGTGGGAGCAATGGGTCAGCATGAGAGAAGCCAAGGGATTGATAAGGGAGGGAGGGAGGGCAAGGACATACGTTTTGGCGGCAGCAATGTTTGATAATTGAGCTTTCCTTCCGGTCTGTCTCTCACCGGTATTGGTGTCTATGGATCAAAGTCAGGTCAGCATCTCGAGTATTCTTAATCCCAACAAAATTAGAGCTCCGCCTTGCTCCATGGCCGAGACGGAAACAGATAGAAAACCACGTACTCATAACCAGCACTGGAGCCTGCATGGTGGGCAAAAGTCGGGCGAGGAGCTGTGCTTGTGCAGATTAAAGGGAGGGGAGAGGAAGAGGGGAGGGGAAAACAAGCCAGAACACCGGTTGAAGAATCTCGAGAGAAAAGATCCAGGGCGTGCACCTCAACGAACGGCTCCAAGCACAAGAGAAAGAGGGAGGATGCGTGAAGCTGTTGACTTGAGAGATTGTGCAAAGAGAGGCGGATGGGTTGGTTTTGGAGGGGCGCACACCAGAAAAGTTCCCACGATGCCTTAGCGGTTTTTGGCGGGGAGATCCCAAGCCCAGACAAGCCCCAGGCCCAGTTGTCAATCAAATCAACTGCCTGGGCCTATCAAAGTACCGCCTGTAGTATCTGCAGGGTCAAAGGTACTTGGGAGGTACTCCGTACTTCTCCTGGCAGTGCTGCTGGTGCAATGTTAACCCGGCCCGCCCCAGCGGAATTTCAACCCCACGCTGGCATTTTAGTAAGCAAAAGCAAGTACCTGGCTCAGCTCAACTTAAGCCGAGAGAGAGAGAGAGAGAGAGAGAGACGATGGTGGCGACAAAAGAAGACACAACAAGACAAGGGGGGGATCCTTCGCCGAGTCCGACCACCTCCCTAGGATTTCGGTGCGAAAAATGCAAACACTGTAAGCATAGGGTTGCCAATGGCGTAAATTGATGCTGTCAACTACGGAATACTTACCTACAACCTACAACTCCCATATGGTGGCGGGTGTGTAAGACTGAGATGTGACCATTACCTATTTTAAGCAATGCCGTTAAGTTGGTGCATATCATCATCCAGATTGGGACAAAACCTCGATATGGATTAATAGTCTATATAGGAAAGTGCAGTCAGCAGGGAGGGGGGGTCGTCCCAGCGGCCTGAACTTGGCCCTTCCTCCATACCAGTCTTCTTTACCTATACAACAATCATTTTCTCTTTACTAGACAAGCTGATAAACATCTCCAGACCCAACCAGTTGTCATCTGTCGAGCCAGATCCTTTACAAAATCCGATCCTCTCATACAGCACCCTCTCCTCATCTATGCACCTCAGGACCAAACAACAAGCATCCACCCTGTCAGTACGAATACCGGTCTCCGGGTCGTACGTAGTACAATGCGATTGTTCTATCAGTAAACACACGACGGGCGTGCCAGATGCTATAAAGCTCCCCCCCGGAATGTCCAGCTTATAATCGGGATGAATGGTAACCACTTGCTCTCCCAGTTTGAGCCCGAACATGCCAGTACTGTCCCCGTCAGCCAGCAGGCTGGAGTCCTCTTCGATCTCAATGGGCGCAGAGTTCACCACGTCTATCCAATCTTGGCCATGGTGGATAGTCGCGGGAGCTACCAGACCGGAAACAGTTATCGATGCGTTTTTCACGTCTCCCATGAAGGCATCGCCGTGTAGGTCGGCTTTGCAATCTAGAAACTCGACATCCTCGCGAGGAGACGAACAAAATTCTACAAATCCCAGCACGGATGCCCACGACCATGTTGGCATCTTGGAATCGATTCGAAGTCCGGTCGGTGGCTCGCTCAGGTACCAGAAGAAATCCGTATGCAGGTCATTCGTCCACAGTCCACAGACGTAGTGCGCCGGATCCTCGCCGTTGAACTTCGCCATGTCCTTAGCTATGCCGGCAAGTGCAGGCAGCCTGTCCGAATAGAACGTGAGAGGACGTTGGGCATACTCTTTGACGATCTCACTCCATCCCTTGGCCGCCACTGGCTGCTTATTCCTTTCCGTAGGACCAAGTGATGGGATCTCATCGTTCTCATGCCATCCGCACTCACATTTCGTCCTGTTAAAGCATTCCCAGATCACCTCATTCCGTGTGAAATGCAGCATACGGCGAGAGAGTAATTGCTCTTGGTAAACCCATCCTCTGAATATAAGTGGCCATTCCACTTCCGGACCTGCACGCCCTTGGCTGCCATACCCCGCTTGCCCGATATCTGACCACGTAAAGTGCGGCACGGCTCGACGGAGGAATACAGATTGGCCATCTATATTGGCGATGTTGACATCGGGCTGATCTGGCCCGCCACGATCGTGGAAGAGACTCTGACCATTACTGTCGCACCATGTCGCCGCAACGGTAAGTTCAGCATTCGCATAGATGGAAGCCATGGTAAGAGCTTCTCGGTGCCAGTCATCCTTGTCATCCTGGATGATGCACATGCAATCGATCCACACGTTCTGAATCCCCAGCTGACGCAGAACAGACACGACATCCTTCATCATATGTGGCAACTCCGATACCCGAATTCCCTTCTGTTTCCGGTGAGATAGATTAGATTTTTCCAGTCGCACCGCCAGTGTCTCTTGTGTCCACCGGTGACTCAAGGCGGCGTAGACAGTAGAGGGCTCTGGATTCTCTATGAGTTCCACTACATCTAGATCCTTGCCTCCTACATAGATGAGTCTAGTAGGCACAAATTGGCCATCGTTCACGTTGCACGCCTCGTGATTCTGGCGACAACTATCCAGCCATTCTTTCGCCTGGGATATGACCCAACCATCACCCGTACTGCCCGAGAGTCTGTGGCCGCTATTCACGACAGGGTGCAAAGACGGCACACCTCCGTCCACCACAAGTTCTGAACTCCAAAGCTCATATCTCTCCTCTGAATCCTCAATCTGGAGAATTGGATGTCTCCTTTCAGAAAAGATTTGATCAGGTATCCACGAGGCAGTAGTAAACTCTGTGCCAAACTGCTTGAAAGCTCCCAGGAGAGCCACGCACGTCTCGCACCCACGTTTGGCCGATATACTCAGGCCTTCGAACGTGAAGTCGCGGGAATCACAAGTTGCAAAGGCATACGTCCAATTACGATGCAAATCCGTACCGAGTGGCTTGGCTTTTGAGCTGAGCTCGAAGAGACACACGCCGCAACGGCGCTTCTTCCTGATCAACGACTTTAGAGTATCCAACATGTTTTTTTTTTCTTCTTCTTTTTTTGGTTTTCTTCAATTCAACAATAGTAGATAAATGAAAATTGAGGAAACTTGCACTTTAGTAAACGCGTTGATATATCATGATTTGTGATCATTCATTCATTGGGCCTAGTGATTACATTCTAGTTATTTTGGACCCTGGACAGCTGATTGTTAGGGCGCAAAGAGGGCGCAAGGTCAGCAGCATTCCACCATGACCATGAACCATTGCAAGACATCGCAAGTCATTTCAATGATTTGCTGTAAATACAGGCAAAGTCTTATTATGACATCAAATTTGTCCATAGAAACCTAAACGCCCCATATACCGAAATCGACCAACGATATCCCTACCTCGGACACCGAAACCGCCATAAGCAAATCTCGGTCGGAGATGCAAGCTATGCTGTTCCTAGCATCAGCCCGAACGGAATTCCTTTACCCGGCATTCTCACACCTCGTTCATGGGTTGACTCGGCCCGCATGCCCCATTGCCCACACAGTTTCCGTAAACGTCTCCTGCCTTCGCACTGATTGGCGCTGCCCCCAAACCCAAACCTCCGGGCTGCTTCGTACCAAGTGACATGTTCATTCCCCGCAGCTCCGATGATCCTAGTTTATACGGAGTTGTCGTCAAGGGCTCAAACGGGCTTCGCATCAATATCTCCATCCTCACCTTCCCTATTCACACTTTAACTCCTCATCCCAAACCCTGAGTCTCGAGTCTAGATTAGCCTTTTGCCCCTCTTCTCGGTTGTGAATTCCGGATGCAACCCAGCGATCCTTCATAGCTCATACATTCACTGCAGTGTGTTCTGTCTCAGCTGCTCGGTTCACGGCCGACGCACCGGGACCAACCGTGATCCATTCCATGCCAGCTTTGGATATTCCTCGCATCAGGCACAAGTTTTCCGCCATAGACTGCCGTACAGCTTCCCACATCTCTCTATTCTTAGTTGCCTTTTGGTGGAAAAAACTCCCACCAGGTATCGTCCTCATCCTCATAAAAGGCGGGCATGTCAATTACAGATAGAAATTCCGGGTCAAATCCCATAGCTCTCAGGCGGTTTGGTCTTTCTGAGCATGCAAAGGCCGGAACCCCATTTCTGCTGTATCTGAAAGCTACACCAATGGTGCCGGGTTGGGTATATCTTTTGCTGTCCGGGGTATGATCCAGGAGGTCGAAGTGGAATGCATCGTCCAGCTTTGGGTGAAGCGACGTCAGACATCGATCCGGCCATACCATAGATTCCATCAAGTCGTTTCCATAGGTCCGTAAACTTTGGTATTTAGAGGGGACAGCCTATGCCTCTTCTAATACCTCTAGTTGAGTCTTTGGGATAGCAAACAAAACGCACGATTCTGGCTGTCCGATGAGGACAGATGGCAGAGGTGCATTATCATCCATTTCCAATACCGGCTTGAGGATTTTGACCCAGGTCCAGGTTGTTCGAATGCCCTTTTCGTCAAATCTTTCAAGCTATTAGAAGTTGTCTTTGACTAGGCCCAGGTAACTTACATGTCGGTTTCATAGATGGTAATACTTCCAGTATTCGCATCGACCAGCATCTCGTTCCGCGAGTACCACGGCAAGGGGACCTGAAAGGTTTGTCCAGATGGTAACAAGGACTTTTCACATGGTTCCTTAGAAAAGTACATTCTAGAAAAAACAAGGCGGTCCAACTCAAGCTTTCTGTAGCCATGAGTGTGACAAGCATCTTCAAGTAGGGAATTGAGGCTTTCGAATGAACATGTCACCCAATTAGCATCATCCTCCGTTTGAGCAACAGCTTGAAATGGATGCTGGTTTTCAAGTCCAGCGATTGCGTTGTATCGTCTAGACGCATATTGACTAAAAATAAAAATAAAATAAAAGCAGTTAGTTTGACTTCCAATGTCCTGGGGCAGAGTTGAACTTGCATGTGGTCCATCCTCATATCAATATGTTTCTGAACCCTGCGCACGCTTCTCTTCATTTCAGTCCTCCAATGATGTTGGTATGCATCTTTTCCCGGAAGGATCATGCGGCTGCGAGCCCCGTAGCTTTTGTCAAGGTACAGTGCCCCAGTGGTTGACTCGTAGTCCGGATCGAGACGGGATATTTCATTGACAATATCTTGCGCAGGGGCGACGTTGGTGCTTCTATTAATGGAGAGAGCCGCCCTCTCCCTCTCAAAGCCAAGATCTATTCCCTTGAAGAGCTGTCGGCGAACAAAAGAAGTTTCGACCTCTCTTCGAAAAGAGGGTGGAGTACCATTGCGGGTGGCCGACAGGTGTTCATTATCGCCGCTTTCCCTTCCATCGGGGGGAGGAGTATCATTAATGATGATGATTTCGCGAAAGTTCCCACCCGGTGATTCTTCAAAATTGATTGCCCGTTTCTTGATCTCTCTGGGGTTCGGGGTAGCAGAATCTCTATGGCGCTTCTTGCCCGGGTCGAGGGCGGGAGACAAATGGTCACGGGCGTAGTGCCGGCAAGGCGTGTAGCCGTATGGCCGTGCCATGGCTGGTGAGTTCAGGTCGTAAATTAGAATCGAGCGAGGCTGAGAGTCAGATCTGGAAGCGGGAAGTCAAAGTTGGTCGACAAGTGGGAGTTGAGAGTTGAAGGTTGAGGGTTGAGGAGTGGTGGAAGCTCGAAGATTTGTGCGCAGTCATGGTGATGAGAAGATTTGCGTACGAATAGAGTTAATCAATCGATTGAGCTTTTCTTCTATTGTTCGGATGGCAACAATAGGGCAAGTACAATGGGACGGGTGGCTGGTAGGCCAATTCTGAATTCACTTTTGGCATCAGGTGTTGCCAGTTGACGTACCCAAACCGTACAGTTTGGTTCTATCATCAAAGTCGTTCTCTCCCGTCACCGCATGCTAAACTGTTTGCTTCTATTGTGTCTACTACGTAGTATGTCATCGACGGTTTGTAGAATCAAGCCTTGTATCAATTCTGGAAGACGTGAGCTGTGGTTCTTGGTGTTGCACCTTGGTGGTTGAGTCTGCATGTGATGCCTGTAGATGCATAGAACGATTATGCCATTCTAATTGCATCTCTTCGTCTTTTTCCATGCCAAGCTAAGCTACCGGTTATGCGCAGAAAAGATGCTGTCTGCTCTTAATGCACCGACAGAAAAGAGAAGAATCGTGCAGGCTGTGGGTATCCATCTCGGAGGTTGCAGTCACTGGGTTTGGTAGCAAGAGTGAATTCACACATATTACTCAAGATAACAAGCTAATAGCTTTTTCTTTTCTCAAGGTTGAGTTCCAGTCAGCCCTTCGGCGCATGTAGCGAACTATTCTCGGTCAAGGTGGGAGGCCAGACGGCTGTCGGGTGGCAGCATTGCATCAAACGCTTCAACGCGGCCGAAGAGGATCCAATTACAATGATCGAGTTTAAGCCTATCAATGCCCTATCACTATTACAGGCGTATCTGAGAAGCTGATCCAGTTGTAGTCATTTGTATCAATTATGGGCACGGCTATGAGTATCACAAGAGATACAAGAGTCCTTGATACACGGGCTTCGTCTCAAGCCCAGCAGAAACATACAGTCTCAAGGGCGGAATAACAGTATGAAGTAACCATCGCATATCATCTATGAAAATGGGTTTTACCTACCTTGGTCCGCATCTGACAATATGCAGGGACACCACAAGTCTCCGTGTAACCCAATATCATCATAGGTAGCCATGGATCGCCATCCTCATCAATTTCTTCTTTTGTGAAAATATTGCGCAATTATACAAGATCAACCCATCAGATATTAATCACGATGCATATCTCGTATACATGGAATGAATGATGCCACTACACCTGGGTAGGTTCGGAAATGGAGACGCACTGGATACCAATGGATCATCCTGGTTTATACGTAGACGCCGTGCCCTCAGCCGAAGCCACCGAAGTCGCGGGTTTTTTACCAGTCATTGGCTCAACAGAAGTTCAGCCATCTCATCGACTGTATGAGGCGTGTGCCTATTCCCAGAGGGCCAAACAGTTTCTCGTCTTGATCCCATCCAAACTCCCCCTTTCCTCCCCCTTCGGATAATGCCCCTCCCCTTCATGCAGCCAAAAAAACGGGACGCAGGCTCAAAACGTAATATCTGGGCATAATCAACCCATCCTTCTCCTCCCAACGGCACAATGACACGTAGTGATGTAAGGGGACGAAAGAGAAAGAGAGAGAAAAGAGAGGATCGGCTATTTTTTTTCAATGCATCTCTCCAAACCTAAGCCGGTGCTTTCCCTCCTCCCTTGGGCAACCAATTGTTCAACCCTGCTCCGGAGTTTAAAGGATCAACGTCGAACCACCCGAGACGAGACAGCTGTTCACAACACATGCAGACTAAGAGAGAGAAAGAGAGAGAGAGGAAACTTTGCTCATTATGCCTTTCCGTTACACCATCGGACTATCAATGACAAGCACACTGCTTTGGTCTTGATTGAGATGTATTTTTCGGTGATGAGGAGGAGGAGGAGGAGGTACATGCTTCCGGTGTCGGCTCGGCGTCAAGTGGTGTTGTGATAGAAGCCTTACATGTCGTTCAAGGCAGGGCAAATCTCCAATTGAGCCAATGGCCTCTCTGCCATGAACACGACCACGTCCTCGCGGCATCTTTACCAAGCGACACATGTCAGCCTGTACAACAGCCGTGTACGCCTCTCCAATCGCGCCATCGTCAATGGCCGTGTTTGGCTTTCTGCTTGTCCCAGAATTTGCACCAGCCTCATTGGTTCCCATTCCCCCCTCACACAACAAAACAAAGAACTATAGTAAAACAAAACAAGAAAACAACACTGCTACCAACGCCCAGAACGCCTGCAGGAATTGCTGTGTCGGGGGACGTGTCAGTTCGTTTCTGGCTCGTACGACTCTCTTTTTTGTTCCCTCCTTCTTAACGAGGCTATTGCATATCCCCGTCCCCTCACACGCCATTCTCATCGCCTCATAGGTACTCCGCGTTGTCTCATATGCACACATCTAGACTGGTTCGCCTCAAAAACCATCTCGCATAAACCCAAGTTTTAGTTAGATCCCAACCTGTGAGGTGTCCATCGTCGGCGTCCCCTCAACGTAACATACACCTCAGCAGTGATGAAGTGTCTCGGCTGTGTTGCCATCCAGTTCTACAACTACTACCATATTTGCATCACCACGATGTCACACCAGCGAGGTCTCCCCCTCACCACGGAGACTACAGGAGAGGAGAAGAAAAACACCTGGGGGAGTGTTTTGGGGGCTTCTAGATCCGATTTGAGTGGGTAGCTGCAGGTGGTTTTTTTTTTTTTTATCTGAGGGGGATCCGTTACGCACTTTGTCTCAAGCCAACCAGATGAAGCAGCTGCTGGGACATATCTTCATCCAATACAAGCAAGGCCTTTGTTTTTTTTTTCCCACCATGGACAGCGCATAATGGGGATAGCGTTTCTTTTTGGTAACAATCATGTTCTATTTGCTTAATTTGTAATGGAGATTGCAAGGCATAAAGGAGCAATCATGTTGCAACGAGCCACAGCACGACGCCCGTTGCTTTCAGGCAAGGCACTCATACATGGCAAGGTCCTTTGGTTGAATCAAGTCTCAAACGCATCTCCGGTCTACCCTGGACACCCATCACCATTCATTGTTTCGACTTATTCGATTGGTAATCTAAAGGAAAGAGAGAAAAAAACCCAACTTGGCCAAGTCAGGGCGCAGCAGGTCAATTAAAGGACCCATAGGGTGTACAACAATGAGGTGAGATGAAAAGCAAATGGATACCAATCCCATGGACCTTTGAAGCCTCATGCAATTCGTCGTCGAAAGACACGGGATATAGAGAGACCTATTAGTTCGTCTTAAATCTCACCGATCGGCATGGGACCCATCTCAGTCAAATCTGTAGAATAAATGACAGAATTCCCGGTGAGTTCCGCCCGTAGAAAATAGATGTGTGTGCGTATAAGCCGTCCCGCTTGGGCAGCACACCCAATGCATGGCCGTTAAAGATGGATCCATTAATGCCATTGATGCCATTGATGATGCTGATGATAACGCATGTCGTTGGCAGTCGCCGTTGTATGGATTCGTAATGCCATGGAGCTTCCGCTTCTGCTTCTGCTTCTGCTTCCATTGATTCATTGATTCTTGTCCATCCATTCATCCGTGCTCATCTGTGCTCATCCAGGAACGATTCAAGTCCAGCATATGCATTGCACAAGCTTTACCCCATACCCGGCTCGTCTTCACAAATCAAATGAACAACAAATCCCATGCCATGCCCTGCAGTCCAATACCAAAGTGGATTGTTCGACATTAGACCGGCGCTCGGGACACCCGGTAATTGAGGCGTCCGCCTCCGTCGACCCTCGGAGCCGCTTCCTGCTCCTTACCTATCACATTCTCATCCCGTGTCGGGTCCCCGTCCAAACCGCCCCAGGGCTCAAGGGCCAGCCCTCTGTCGTCCCCCTCCCTTCAAAAGAGGACACAAAGGGCGGCGACCCGGGCCGGTGCTGTGGAGACGGACAAAGGACTGTCCTCAGCAAAGGGGAGGGAGAGAAAGGAGGGGGGGAGGGGGAGGGAAAGGAAGGGTCTTGGCTGCCCTACTGCAAAAAATTGGATCCCCGTTGAAGGCCGCGTCGGCCGGGTTCAAGATGTCTCCATTCACGCATAGCGGAGGGACGGACCTGGACGACCGCTGGCTTGCTGGCGCTGGCTTGCTTGCCTGATGTACGTGCGATGCTTGCCCCTGGTTGATCCCAGTATCCTTGCTCTGATTGAAACCACACAGCAGGCAAAACGTGTTCACGTTAAGACCCTCGGCTGCGCAGGCCGGTGCATTAGTTGGGTTTCTTCTCCCCCCCTCCTCCCCCCCCCCCATTTCTACAGTTCCCACTGTGCTCTACTAGTACCACCAACTCCATTCAGAATATCCACTGTGCCTTATGCAATGCAAATTGTAGTTGCATGTACGAGCCTTAGTACCTTGCCTATGCAATGTGCGTTTCCCTTTGCGAGATTCTGCCGCAACCTTTACATGGAAGAGGATCCTATTGGCGAGCTCCCCCTCTCCATGAGCCTGGTCCGAGCCTTGAACATTCTGCTTACCCATTTCGTTTACCCATTGAATTGTGTGTATGTGCCTTTCAATGTTGTCTTCAAAAGCTCCCACCCCCAACAACCCCCTGTCAACATCATAACGGGCCAATGAATGTACACTGAACGGAGTTAAGCCTACGGTTTAGGCCCTTGAACCTGGACTTTGACTGGGCATCTGTCTCCAATGCCAGGTAGTGCTGGTGGTGGTGGAGATGGGAGGCTATTCAAAAAACAAAAACAAAAAAGAAACAAAAAAAAATGTTTCTACCCGCACGCCACGACGGTTTCTCGTCGATCATGGATGGGCGGGTCTGTAACTCCCGGTTTAAAACGGCGGCGGGGACCTTTTTTTAGTGCCCTAGTGGCATTGAGAAGGGGGAAAGAGGATGAACGAGAGAGGAGGGGGGGTCCCTGAAAAAACGCCAACTCAGCAGATGTGCCCGCTGAAATCCCGTGTGTTCAAAGGCTTCTAGGCTCCATGATGGACGGCTGAAAGCGGCGCCTAAAAGGGGTGGCGACAATTGAGAAAACTTTGATGTTTTACTAAGTTTTTGACTTTAAGGGAAGAGTTTTTTTTTTCTTTCTTTCTTGTTGTGCGTTGTGTGTCGAGTCAGCTGAAAAGAGGGCGTTTGTATTTTTTATTTTATTTTTTTTATTTTCTTCTTTCTTGTCTTCTTTGGGTCTCCAATGAGAAATAACCTGAATCATGATCAGGGCAGTGTTGAGACCACCCCAGCTCCAAAGGAAACCGGAGTGAGCATAAACAAGCAAACCACCCAAAATAGCTCCAAGCTCTTGAATGTTCATTGCTTAGGCATTATCTGTGCTTGGTGTGTGTGTGTGTGTGTGCACTCTCTCTTCCGCGGTACCGGTGAACACCACCACTTACACTGAACACATACTTGTAGCACTAAAGGGAATAAGTAAGCTCTTTGACATCCAACTTGGTAGTTCTTTTCATAGTACAAGACATGGCCAAACAAGCGTCTATTCTACTCCATTCCTTTATAGTGAAACATAAAAGAGCTTCAATTAAAGAGAAATCATCTTTTCCGCGGTCCGCTCTGCCTTTACTCCGCAGTGTGTGTCTCTCTCTGTTAGTACCTACATTTACATGTATCATCTTATTATTAGTACAGGGTGGTCACGAAAAATAAAGCAGACATAATTCCAAGTGCATCATCTTAGCTTAGGGAGGTAAAGCAAGATGAGATGTGCAAAAAGCAATCCATTTGATGCAAACAGGGATTTGGGCCTTTTAGCGATAGGAAGGGGGGGATGGGATGTTCGATCAAACCACTCGGAAGAGCCGGTGGGTTTCCCGATCGTACTGTAGGAGAGAGAGGATCTGACCATAATTAACGGTATTGAACCATTGCTGACGACGACAACGGATGATGATGACCGGGAACTTTTCCCCCCTCTCTCCCTTTCCTGCTTGTTTGCGTCAATTAGCGAAAGGATCAAAGCCCGCACAATATGCATCAGGTTGCGTATTTTTTTTTTTGGCCATGGCTTGGTCAATTGGCTTGGCTAATTGGGCAGTGAAAGATGATGATTTAGAGAGGGGGGGGAAAATTCTTCACTGCATGAATTGGATCTGTGTTACTCAACAGGAGGCGAACAAAACCAAGATTTGAATCCAACGGCGTGGCAAAAAGCTGCCCAATCATGGATACCCTCTACTGCCTCGTTGGGGCATCGGGGCGTAAAAACAAGTTGTTGTACAGCACCATCGTCAGCATCATCATCATCATCACCACCGTTATCCACATCCACATCCACACAGCCATGTAAGTGTGCAAGGTGTAATGCATTTCATTCTGCGTGAAACAAATCGATCTGGCCTTGGGCCTTGCTCTCTGCCCACCCCTTGTCCTTTGCCTTGCCTTGGTTCTTCGTTATTGTTGTTGTTGTTCTCTCACCATCTTCGCAATCCCTGCCCTGCTCGTGTGAGTCAATCAACAAAACATGCCATTCGCAAATAGATTTTTTTTTTTGTATCATCTCTTTCCTCCCACTCTGGCCGTGCTTCATCCCCCCTGTCAGCCTTCTTTTCTGCAGTGTTTTGTTGTCCGTACAGGGACTTCCCTTGCGGTGCACCCGGTAAATGGGGGCGAAGAGGCCCGGAGTGTAAGATGGAAGACGTTCCAATTGGAGGAGAAGAGAGCAGAGAGCCCTGAGAGAACAAAAGGACGAGGCAAGGAAGAGAGCACGGCAATGTATCCACCTTTTTCCTTGTCTGGCGCCACGGCCTCTGCCGCACGGGGAGATCCCTTCCCACCCATCCACACCACAAGCCGTCACACCCTTTTGAACTTTGACCCTTTGTAATCAATCCCCTGGTTTTCTTTCTTTTTTTTCCCTCTTTTCGTTTTCTCTTGCTGCTGCTGCTTCTGCTTCTTTGTGCAGGGAGTGCTCTGTGCCTATGCTTTACATCATCTTGTCATCATTGTCTTTAATGCAGCTCACACTTGCACAAAGAGAAGGAAAAGAAAAGAAAGAAAAAAAAAACACTTTCTTTTAGATGTAACACCGTAAGGGGATGCACGCATGTATCGGTGTTTACGAGTAATACAAGGTGCACCTCAAAGGCAAACCCATGGTCAAGATCCCAACCATTGCGCCATTGGCATATTTGCACTGACCCCTGCGGTTCACCAACAACTGTAACAACATAGGCGGCCCTTATGTGACAGGATTAAAATAAATCAATAAAAATGATAACAATGGTAATAATAAAAGATACGATATAGAAAGAAAAAAAAGGGACTCAACGATAGAATCTCCGAGACTTTACCTCGTATATGGTGATGCCACATCACACATATGGACTCTCTCCACATCAAAGGGGCCCCCAAAGTAATCCGGATACCTCTCCCATTGTTCCGTAGAATCAACAATGAGAGAACGCAATAAGAAGAAAAAATCTTTCATGGGTAATACGTGTACAACAGGTCTCGATGGTCAGGGGTAAAGCACGATGAACAAAACAAAAAAAACAATAATTTTGACTTTTTTATTGGGTTTTTTTTTCTTGTTCCAGGATTAATAGCTTGGCTGCCTTATTACCAGGTACTATACTCTGTCGGCAGATAGATAAGTGAGTAGTTCATCAAGTACTTTCTTACGCCCGTCGTATTTGCCTTGTTTTTTGTTTTTTCTCGAGTCTCTATTTCACGATTGCCTCTATTTTAGATCTCGATCTCGATCGCGGTCTACGTACTAACTAAACCTGTTTCTCTTTTTTTCTTTTTGGCCTCATATTTTATACCAGTTTCGGAGGGCCTTCGGACTAGCGTCGGTCGCTCCAAATTAAAACATTTTACTTTTTGATATTTTTTATTTTATTTTATTTATTTTTTTCCCTTGCCTTTTTTTCTTGTCTGTCTGTCTGTTTGTTCCCCATCTTGCCCCATCTGATTCTTGCCAACAAGTGAACACAACTTTGATTCTACTGCTCCATTTTTAAAACCCCACTAGGACTAAGATGGATCTTGTTGTCTTGATGCAAAAGGAAAGAAAGGGAAAAAAAAAAAGAGGAGGAAGAAGAAACAAACAAGCCGAATGCGCTGGCCTTTAATGGGCCGTAGTGGATGTAGTATGTATGTATGGATGGATGGATTTATTGTTTTATTATCTTCACATTAGCATCAACCACGTGTTTTTCTGCAACTGCGGTGTACCTACAGGGCGCTTAAGTGCCTACTGCTGTACGAATGGATCCATGGACCCCATCCCATAACCTTTTTCGGGGCGGCATGCCGAGCAACGTCGGGTGTTTGGGTTTCGTCGTTTGTTCGCATTGACTCTTGGGCGGGAGCGAAGCGTAGCATCCTCTGGAACATTGCTTGTTGTCAGTGAGACCGGGTTCATATGCTTGTCTTTGACTATTCATGCAGAATTCTCTGAAAGAGGCAACGGGGAAGGTCTTGGTCCATCGGTTCCTGCTTTTGGCGAATGTACTACATGACTCTCTCTCTCTCTCCGCTCGCTCTGCTTTCTCTACCCTTACCGAAAGCCACCGGGAACAAAGACCAAAAACACACACAGGTGTAAGGGTCATGGGCAGGCTGGTAGGATGGCTGGCTGAGGGTGTGGTGGTAATATTACGTGTGAAATGGTGTTTACCCAAGAAAAGGCAAGGTATCTGGATATGTGTGGTTGTATGTATGGTACGGACCAGAAAGTTCGCATGGAGAAAATTTTCTTGTTCAATAAATCGTTGGACTTGCAGCCTCCATATGCATGTATGCATGCACCTGATGAATTGTCCACTGCAGAAACTGCTCTCTCTCTCCCTTCTGTTGACCACACACATCACATCACATCCCGTCACAGGAGCCAAGACTTTTTTTTTACTCCCAATTCCCATTCACCCGAAAAGATGCCAACAAAAAAAGCAAAAGTCGTTGAGGAGGAGTTGGCAAAACAAAACAAAACAAAAAACTCTGTTTGTTCATTCAATCAATCCTGTTGTGGCGCTTTGGCTTCGCCTTGTTTAGGTAGCTTCACTCCATAGACCCAGGCACAGACCAAATCGTTTGCCAGCGAACGAATCCACCGGGGTGCCGATCCAGGCGGGAAGAGAAAGAGAGAGGGAAAAAAAATCAAATAAATCACAAACCACACACCAAGATGGAGCTTGTGGTGAGATATGATACGATAATGAAGAAATTTATTAATTAAATAATTAAAAGTCAACAAAAAGAACGCAAGAGAGGAGGAAGCGGAAATAAGAGGAATCGTCAGATTGGATACACACATCCCTTGTCATCCTCCAGCTGTCATCCTTCAATCGCCCCCCCCCCCCTTCCGTAACCATTTTTTCCGCTAGTCATACATGTCATTGCCGATTTAGAAACCTCTGCCGTAGCATCGTTACTTTTTATGAATTTTTTTTTCTGCGACAAACTCGATCGCCTAAGGTTGTCTCGATTACGGCTAGCCTCGCCGTTCGGCTCGCAGGCGCTTCATGACGCCTCAGCTGAGATCGTCAGACCTTTGACTGATGATGGATCTATGTCATCAAGTCGCTGTACGCATCGGAGCCTAATTTCGGCTAGGAGGACAGTAATAGTCAGGAACCAATGCCTCCCCCGTAGTCAAGGATGTGGCGGTAGCAGTCCCTAGTAGGTAGTAGTATTTGGGTCATCATTCATTCATCAAGGCCCGGAGAGGACTCCGGTGGTGAATTGCAGGCCAACATTGGCCTGTCTGGGATTGGACATTTTTCTTGCCGAATGGCACCTAACCTTGAGCGTGGCGTTAACATGCCGCAAAGATTGCCAGCAAGAATTGAACCAGCCAGGACATTCCCTCCATCATAATGACTCGAAACATTACCCAAGGCAAATTGGCAAGTAGTTGCACTAGGCATCCGATCGTTACATGTGCTATCACTGAGCAAAAGAGAACAAGTGTTTGACGGATCTTAGACAGATGTAATATTGAAGCAAGCTTTTTTTTCCAGCCTGAGCTATCCAGTTCTTTCTGCAAATCCCGTCCCTTGTAACAATTTTTTGTGTTTCAACAGGCCTAACAACCAAGTACAAGCGTTCTTTTTCCGGGCGGCCGAAATGTGCTCGCCAATAGCCTCTGCGCCGTCATTCTTTGCTATCCCATATCTCGTCTGCGCCAATTCTGTCTTCAGATGGCCGACAACTCATATCCCCAAGATCATAATGTTTCCCAACCCCCGCCGTTTGTTTCCCATATGCCATGATACTAAAACAATTGTTCAAAAAAATCAACACCTCGCCTGCTTTGTATAAATGGTATACAAGATACCCCTTGGGGGGTTCTGTAACCGGCTATCCCATGAATAAATCAGACAATCCGGTAGTCCCAAGTGGGATCGATGACAAATGAAACTCGATAAAGATGTGTGCAAATCATGAAAGCTTCCAAGAAAAAGAGAAAGAAAGAATAAAAAAAAGCGAATAGTTTTGGGGGGGTATGCAATACTCCGTGTGATGCCCATCTTGTTACAGCAACCGTGTGGTCAAAAAAGCAGAAGGTCTGAGAAGGTATAGGTGTGTGTGGTGATTCGTGCAGTTTCGTTGAGGATAATATGTGTCGGAATGAGTTGCGTGATAGTGATCCAATAAACGCCGTTAAACAAGCCGTAAGGGTATATAAAACAAAAGGTAATGGTCTATCGGTGATCAAGGTGTGTCATGTCGAGATCGTTTAGTATGATCGCCTTCGCTGCAGTCTGACTTGCTCGAAGGAGACAGCGTATGCCCGAAGCTCCATTCGTGCCTTGTCAGAGAGCTGACTGGGCTCGCTCGTGGAGGTGGTGCTTTGCATGGAGCAGAGGCTGCTGTGGGAGCTTGAGGGAGTGAGGTTTCGGGTGGAGGCAATCGAGTTGGATCGACGCGAAGATGCCAGGCTGTAGCCGGTAAGAGGGGAGGTAGGGCGAGGGGTTGAGCCGTATGGCTGAGCGTTGTGGAAGTCGTAGGCAGGTGAAAGGTAGAACTTGGCTGGCGATGGTCTGGGTGAGGATGGCACCTTGGACCAAGGGGAGCAGGCAGGAGGGAAGCCAGGTGAGCTGGCTTGGGAGCTGGGAGTAGAATCGGTCTTCTCGAAGTCGGCCATTCTGCAAGCTTCAGAGCAGTAGGCATCACCGTCGACCTGGACTTGTCTGTCACAAGCGAGGCAGAACTCGTGTGTCCACATATCGAGAGCCATTGTATTGGTGTGATGTGAGGTAGTGGTAATTCTTGGTAGTGATGAAGAGAATGGGTGAACTCCAAGTTTTGTATTGTAGCAAAGTCTCGGTCACTGTAGAGAGAGGGCAGTGTCGAGGTTTAAAAGGTGTTCGATCGTTGTAGTCGAGTGGTGAACGTTGTGAGTCAGGCGGGGCGAGGCCAAGTTTAAGTATTATAAAGGCAATGTGGTCAGGAGTGTATCGTGTCCAGGCAGACGACTTGTATTTGAAAGAAGTAGAATTGGAGAGAAGGAGTGGTCAAGTGTGAATGAAGAGTGAAGATAGTGGAGAGAATTCGATCAAGAGACGAGGGCAGAAGGATGCATATGTATGCGTATCGAACCTGGGTGTGGTGGATGAATGGAGGGTGTGAGGGTGAGTGTGGGTGTGGTGCGCGGGAGGAGAGAGAGGAGTATAGAGTACGTACCACAGGCACCCTTGGTCGATTGGCACTTGAGAGGAGGCATGGATGGATTTTTGGTGGGCACAGCCTGCTGTGAAGGATGACCACTTTTTTGCAAGACATGAGGTTTAGCGTTGCATGGGCGCTCAAGACGCTGTACCTGCCTAATGATATGTGGAGGAGGGTACCTACGCCTAGCGTCACATCCAAAATGGGACTGGGCGCGAGCTCGCGAGAGCGAAGGGGGTGTGTTCTGGTGTGTCTGTCCTTTCAAGAGAAGAGGGGGGGGTTGCTTTGGGTTTCTTGGGGGGTGAGGGGGTGCGACAGGCGGCAAGGATATGGACTGAGGGCCCAGGGCCGGCCCCACTGTCATGCCCTGCAGCGATAGCGTCTTTTTTGGATGAGGTCCCAGGATGCAGCTCTTTTGGAGGGGGTGGCAGGTTGCTCATGGGGCGTTTTTTATTCACAGTTTATTTTATCTGATTTTGTTTTGATTTATTCGTTTCTTGTGCAGATATGAGAGGCAGCCCCGGTGCAAATTTTTGTGCTTCCCGCATACCTACAAGTGGTACAGTACTAGATATAGAACACACACGCACACACCGGCACACAATACGGAGTGCATAGGTACCCTCCCTTACGTTCATAATGCTGTGACAAAACGGAGGCAACGGAGGGGTCCGAAGCAAGTTTCGCTCAACTCCTTCACACTGGCTGAATGGTGTGCAGCACTTGGCCCAGAGAGAGATAGAGGTAGGCTGGTCTGGCCCCTCTAGCCATCAGTCCAAATCCAGTCACTGTTTGGATGGTGTATGGTATGACTAGCCATTGACAGTGGCCGAACTTGGCTATTGTAGCCTACTAGAAAATTTTCAGCACTATTTGCCTTACACCTCTCTAGTAAGCCCGGCTGCTACGACGAACACACGCACACTCAGGCACACACACAACAGCAAGGTTTTTTTTTTTTCTTGGTTTTGGTTTTGGTTTTTTTTTTCTCACGATGATGTGATCCGATGGTCGAGCCAGGTGAGGGTGAGGTGACTCAACCTTTGGTCCCGCAGTCGGAGCACTCATGGGCAGATTTGCACCAGCGACAATCAGTTGGTGGGCTGTTTTTTGCCCCTTGGGCTGGCATGGGCATGGCACAGCATGGAATAGCATTGGCATTAGCATGCACATACATGCTCAAGCCGTACTGTGTGTAAGATGATAATGCCCAGCATGTAAGTCCGTCTGTATGTGTATGTAAGTGCGGCAGACAACGATGTGCGATACAGAAGTATTGGAACGGCTGCTTCTGATTTGGTCCCTTTGTCCTACCATCTTGTCTGTGTGGCCCGTACCTAGTGCGCTTTCAGGGTGGTGGTTACAGGACGCTGTATCGTCCGCTGCAACAGTTACCTACAGAGAGGTATGGAACTCAATCGTGAGAGCAAGAAAGCCAAACAAGCTTTTGTGGCCGTGCAACGTTAAAACGAAGGCACCAGGAGAAATTTTTCTCTTCATCTGGTCTGCACGGTAGCATATACATCAGGTACATATCTACATAGCTATCTATGTATGAGCAATACGATACGATATGCCTCATAAGAGTCCAGCCTGTTTTGATCCAGCCAGTCAGTGCTCAATGAACGGCTCTTGCAGTGCATCTACTGAGACCACCACCCACCATCAACCACCCGTTCCCCCCCTTCGCCCACGGCCGAGCTGCCAACTGCGTTATGAGCCTGCTGCTACAGTACACTGACCAACAGAAACCCCCTGGAATGGACAGCTAAGGGGAAAATTGGAGCACTGGGGCATTTAACACACACTGTTACTAATGCCTCAGGCAGGAGACCAAAGTTGGGCAAGGACTGGTGGGTCTTCATGCAGGCGTCACGCAACGGGGTTAGCCGATCTTGGCAGAACGCTATACCGTACTCTGACTAGCCGCCGCGTCCTTGTCTATCACATCCCTTTGAGCGGCATTCACAGACACACACAGAGTTGCAGCGATCGAAGCTCCCATGGTCCATTGCTCCACCAGAAAAAATTCCTCAGTTTGGACATCCATCAAAGGTTACCATCATGTTGGTGTCATGTGTTTTCACTGCGCTGCTGCTCATCAGCGCCCCGCTTCCTTTATCAGGACTGGCTCTCAATGAATCCTCCCCCCTGTGTCGAGTAGCGAATCTTGTGTCTGTACATACGCAATGGAGCATTCTCCCTACGACATTATGCAACTGCACGGGACCGTTGGGAGCAAAAGCTGAGGTAATGCTTGCTCTAAATGGCGAATGGCATGATGCCTTTTGCCTGTTGGCAGCACCCATTCCTGGCCCATGCTCGTCCTAAATGCTTGTCCCATCCTCTTTACAACAAGCTGCAGGCAAGACAGGACAGGCTTTCACGGAATACGGGTGCAAAAAAATGGTACGGAATTAGGAAAGCCACCAAAATTAACAAGCCACGCCATAATGTTGCATATTGGCTGGTCCTTGATCGTCCTCGGCACCTTTTCCTGGCGGCGCTCAGGGCACAGAGTAATTTGACGAGTCGCAGTCCACGAAACAAGAACAGGGTAGCCGGACCAGTAGACAAAGAGCGTTTAGACGCTTCACAAGTGTTGTAGAGGAATGCATCAGAGCACACCAGGCATATTTATTGTATGTCTTTATTATCGGCCTCGCCGCCTAAACGGCCCAGGCGGGTAATCCGACCAGCGCAAAACCACCATGCTCCCCCATCTCCAAGTCAATTAATTTGAAGGGGACATGTTTGCTGCTGCGCGATGTCGTCTTTGCTGCAACCACCGCGTCGAAATTACATATTTTATTTTCCCTAGGTGCGGTCACATCCTTCCAAGGTGGTGGCGTATGGACCAAGCATACGGAGCAGAGTCACCTTGGAGAATCGTTTCCACTTTCAAAGGTCAAGGTTCGAACCAACTCTACATGCAGTACGACGCTCTCTCCAACCTTGGACGGGAGTCGTTGGCCAATCGATGTTGGCTATGGACACTCTGCCCTCCTTTCTACCAAGTTTCCTTGAGACGGATTTGTGATGATCCTTCTTTCTACTACCCTTCGATGCTAGCAAGGCTGGACAGCGGTTCACTAACAGCTAGTCGCTGCCTACCCCAGGTTGAAGGCCTCTGAGTCTCCAGTGTTTCCCGGCGAGAATGCGTCTGGAGAACCACTAAGAGTTTGACCATGTGGACGAGCCGTTCTGTCTATGGTCGACGGAGCGGAGGCTGCCAAGCAGAACTATACCCTTCCTGACTTTGCTTGCTTCGGGGGGTTTGAAGCTTGCATTGGATTGGGTGTCGACGGGCCACTGCTACCACCCACGATCACGACTCTAACAAATGTTGAACTCGTCACCTGTCACCCTTTTGCCTCCACCTTGCTTTCATCATATTCCACACACACACACACACACACACATACATATTTAGGGGATCATTTCAGACTTGCCACCTGACCACAAGCGTGACTGCCCTCCATTCAGACTTCGCGGGGCTTTTGTGTGTGTTAATGTCTGTAACCCTCAGTTTATGCCTATCTACTTCCTTTAGGTGGTGTGGGTATCATCAAACTGCTGCGGGGCTGTTTATCTTCCGTCGTCGTACTGTCCATCTAGACAGTATGGATATCGAAACACGCCCCGGCCGACTTTGCAAGACTTCAAGACATTCCGGATCCTCGAGTGCCGCACCTTTGCATTTTGGCAAAAAAAGTTTAATCTCTGACCGAATCCCTGTATCAGGACACCATAACAGTCAAGTCCAAGATCGACACATGGCTTTTTCTTTACGTACTTCTTGAACTGTTTATGTACGTGGCAGTGGATCAAAAGCGAAACGACCTTGCTCAAGGCAATGTAACTACTTAAATCCCGTCGTCCGCGACGTGTATCCGGTTGGTATGCAATCTAAACCGCTCCATGGGCTGGACTCGTGCGTGGAACAGAAAGAGTGATAGTGGAGCGATTGATACGGAGCTCCGTCTAAGTATCGTACATGCACCTCTGCGATTATGGGACGTTTTCACGATGGAGACGATAGTGACCCCAGCTATCTGATGGGGCTGGATGCATATGAACTTGCAGCACGCAGGAGTATTCCGGGGGGCCGCGGATTGGACCCAGTGTTATCGTTTTGCGACCTGTCACAGTCGAAGAACCATCACCCGAGCTGAGTGGGCAAGCCGCCTCGTCATTTGCAATTGAAATGGCATCGAAGGATGGCTGCTTCGAAAGAAAGTGTGTGCGTGCGAGATCTACTGAGATTGCCATCTTGCCACTGAACGCCAATAGGCGTGGCTGAATTTTTTTTTTGCTCTTGGTGTCTGCGAACCCTTGACTGGTTTGAGGGAGGATCGCGGGGCTGCCGCGGGTAACAGGAAAAAAAAAACCCCAACACCAGCCAGCCCTTAGACATGAGCATTTAGAAGAAATGAAGAGGTGGGCAATTGGTTAGTACCCTGACTGTTTAGACTCCGGCGTGGTAGTGCAGATTAAGTCCACCCTATCGAAGGAGTCGAGTGGCCTTTGCAGTGCTCTAGAAAGAATGCAAGACGCTTGTTTAGATCCAATCACCTGAGTGCTGGGGATGCCACACTTGACGACGCCCGCAATGGCATCGCTCGGGAAGATGGCCTTGGCTATCAGAAATAAGAAAGGTTTGTATCTCCATCTACAAAATATGAGATGTATATACTTTTTATTGCTTTTGTGCCACGAGGCTAGCGATGAGGAGAAAGCGGGAAGCCTGCCGTTTGGAGCAACGTCACCCAGCAATAAACGCCGTGAGTGAGATCACCAGCGTTCGATACTGGCCGCCACTGTGATGGAAGGAGCATAAAAAAACAATTATATTGCAGTTTTCGTCTTTGAAGGACCGAATTTCCTTCCAATGAGTGCACTCTCCAATGAGCACTCGCTGTTAGCGGATGCGAGAAGGGTCGTCTGCACACAACTCATATCATCCTTGTCCAACACCCAAGCGAGGGACACATCATGCCTACGCGAAGGGTGATACAACTTGCTGTTGGACTTGCCAACAACAACAACAATGCCGTGCCTAACGTTGTATACCGCGGCCCAGCTCCTCCTCATTGAAGAGAAAGAGAGAAAAAAAGAGATCGTCACAACAACCCCGTGCGTTCCCCCCTTCAATCCCTCACCGGAAAGGGAGGTTTGCACGATTGCAGGGGTCTTGACTTGGCTTTGCAAGCCCAATTGCTAATATTGTATAGATCAGCTCAGGGGGATCGGAAATGGAAGACCCCATTGCATTGCCAACGTACAAGTACAAGTAAAGGAATCGCTAATACCCCTTGCCCAGTCAATAATGGCCAAGTCAAATTATTAACTAAAAAATGCACACGTCTGTAGGATGGCCGATGCGTTTGCTGCATGGGCAGGGCAGGGCAGGGTCTACTAGTAAATGTGTACCCCAGATGGGGTTCGGGCTTATGATGAGCCGACTCGGAGGCTTCGCCAGCGCCATCATGCAATACGTGCCAGACCCGGTACTGTGTTACCATGTTGTTTCGCACACGAACGATTGCATAAGGATCAAGGAAAGCCACCGCATGAGTGTTTTGTCATGGGAGCAGGGATAATGGAATAATGCCCGTACCTATGTGATGAATCTTTGGAAGTGGCGTACGGTATTTCACAGACTACGAGGCCAGCGTGATACGTTGATCGAACGCCGTCAGTGATAAACTAACTGTCTACGTCCAAGTAACGAGGATTGATCGGGAAGAAGCTTCCAACATATCGAAACCGGGGCGTGAGCAAGGTTTCAGCCATGGCTGATCATTGTACAGCTCAGGGCTATCAAAAAAAGCCAAGTTGTGCTATTCCAATTCCGATTGTATTGACTTGGACTTCACCAAAATAAGCAGTCACCGTCGTTCAAAAGTAAATGAACCATCACGACGGCTAGAGCGGGATGCGGGAAGTCATTGGCCATTCCAACACAGCCAGCCGGCTGGGACAAGTTACCAGCGAGGTGGTCACTACCATGTGGGTAGCCGAGTGGGTGGCTCACTCGGTTCTCGCTATTTGGAAATTGATGGTCTCGTCTCCTTCTGATTGTGCTTCCTCATTGGCTTGTTCGGAACGAATCAAGGAGGCTGTTGGTTGGTGATTGTTCGAATTGGCGTGCACCCGAGAGAATGGACAGCCTGCCATCACACGCCCCTCAGTTGTGGGAAGCTTGTTTGTTCAACCAACGATGACAACGACGACAAAGGAAGAAAAAGACCGTGATCTGGCCCGTGATGAGGGGAGTGATTACCAACAGCCTGGCTGACAACAAAGTTTGTTGGTAAAAATTGCTTTTTCTTCTTCTTTTTCTTACGCCAAGCTCCGCGGTGTTTTGCGGTATTTGGTGGGCAATGCCATGTGGCCGACCCCGTGTTCCATTGATGATGATTCCGTATTGTCGGAAATCCATTGTGGATAAGACAGAAAGAGAGAGAGAAAAAAGCAATAGGGGTATATTTGGTCTTGGGAATGGAATCTCCCGTGCCGTGTCCCATCAGCCTTGGGTCATGATCAGTATCAAAGAAAGGCGAGGTCCAGACTTTGGTCAGGAGCCCAGCGATAAACTAATGCCGGTATTGGAAAGGCGTAACGGCGTGGATTTCATTACTCACGTATCCAAATCTCACAGCTTTGAAGGGAGGACCAGTCACAGTGCTAGCTAGACAAGCCTCAGCTGTCATCGTCCCGGTGTGAAGAACGCCGTCTGCCGAGGACGGGCGGATGATCGCCAGTCCGCCCAAAAAGAAAACAAAGATAACGAAAAAAAAACCTTGGGTCGTTGCTTTTTCATCACTGGTGCCCAAGCAAAGAAAACAACATGGATAAGCAATCGTTCTCGACGTATTGTGGAGGTTGCATTTTGGGGCCAAGCTTATGAGACAGCATAATTAAACCCTCAATGTCTCGTCTCTCGTTGTACCATGTCGGCCTCTTCCGTCAGGCGAGTTAACCGATGTCAGGAAACCGTCTATTCGACCAGGAAATGGTACCTTGCATCGGCCGACGGTCGCCAGACCCGCATGGACATTCGGCAGCAAATCGGCAAACTTGCACGATGTGCGGGCTGGTATCAGGAAAACTTGGCCGACTTGGAGGGCCATCGTGTACCTTGTTGGACCATTGTGCGCCATGGTCTCGACAATGGGCCAACGACAGCCTCGCAACAAACAATCCATGTTATACCATTCGTAAAGGGGGGGGGGTCAGATAGCAGCGTGATCAACGCCCAAATGCCTTTAGTCCTATCTATCAGGGCTGAGGTGCTGCCCGTCCTGTCAAACTCAGTTTCTTAGTGCTCAATTGCTCTGCCGCATTCCGCACCAAGGGCTTGACCGGACCAGGGTCCCAGGGTAGGTGGTGAGAATGAAGGAAAAGGCTTACAAGGTCAGCCCCTCAAGGGGTGTCGATGCCAAGAGATGTTCCCCAGAAATGACGCCTTGTAAATAAAGTCCAGATTGTGCAGCTATTCCGGGCCAGTACGGAGTTGGTTTGCTGACTAGGACGAAACGAGATCTACACCAAGACTTTTGGCCAGAGTTCTAGCCACAAGCCTTTTCGCCCGCCGTCTTTCTCAACTATCCCCAATGAAGCTTGAGGGCGGCCTCGCTAAGAGGGACACTAATGCCAGGACGCACACCCCATCCCAGAAGCAGAACGGATTCCTATGGTTCCGTTTTGCTTGCCCCCCTCGCAAACCATTCCGCCCACCGTTTTGGCACTTTTCCAATTCTGACCAAAAAAAGAACACCCCTGGAGGGGAAAGGGAGATGGAGAGAGAGAGAAAGAAGATTACAAGATGTGATGGTCATGGATCCTGGAAAGGTGTATCGAGATGCGTGCAACGTCAGAAAATACACCGATTCGCTTACGAATGGCCTCATCCAAGAGCTTGGTGCCCAATCCGAGGCCTCAATTGCCAAGCCTCAAAACGACACAAAGGGTAAAGCTTGAGCCTCCATGAAAATCCTTTTTTCCCCTCTCTTTTCTTCTCTTTCATGCTTATTGGATTCCTATTTTTGACAAGCCTCATACAATGAGAGAAAAAAAAGTTTTTGCTTTCTTTCTCTTTGGTGGATCAGTAGGAATTGGTGCTGGCTAGGATCTGCAAAGTGGTGACGACATTTCTCATCTTCTGACAGATGTTTGCTCTCGGCACTTACGGGACACTCCCTCCCTTTGGGACTCACTATTGATTCTTAATCAAGTACGTACAGTCGTCCCTATTTTGTCAACGACTCGAAGATCACTAATACCCAAATGGGGGTCTCGGCGGCCAAGTTTGGCAACTGAAGTCCCTGACAATCTGTGTGTGCTTGGATGGATGATTTCAAATTTGCGTCATGTTTGACTGAGACGTCGCAATAGCAAAGGCGTGCTACTATTGTCAAGTTCAGCTGGCCTTGCAACGGCACTGTCAAGGCTGCGGCTGACGGCGAGCAAAAAGGTTTGGCATTGTGAAGCAACCCCCCCCCCCCCCCCGAGACAGTTGCACCAGGTCGCTGCTTTGAGCATGGATGGGATGCCATCCCAATCTGTTTTTGGCATACATACCTGAGCTATACACTTTGACGTCTGAGGCCAGCCTTGTTAGGGCCCCTTTTAGCGAGTCTTGGTTTGTTCTGGTCCCATGTGGGAAAGGAAAAAAAAGACGTTTTATCTTGCGTGCCTTGCATGGGCGTCGTCAACAGCCGCAATGGCCTTCCCTGCGTCAAGTCTCATTGGCTGCCGAGAGGATGTGATTGGCATTTTGTTTTACTTGTTGGTTCCAAAATACTTCGTATTGAGGCAGTGTTTCGAGGGAGCAGAAGAAAAAAAGACATTCCTAAACCAGCGACAGCCGAGACGTCAAAGCACTGTTATCCGCGGTGCAAATATTGACGTTTGAGCTCTGGATTGATCATCATTCATCATTACTGTCATGGTGGAATAGCATATTGGACCACACACACACACACAAACAGGCAAGTATATCGACACCCCAGATTCACCACACCTCAGCCTTGCAAGGCAGGGCAGGGCAGGGCACCCTCGCAACATGGTCCAGAATGGGAACAGTCCCTGGATAAACAGGGCTCGCTCGCTTGGTCAAACAGAATGAAATAAAATAAAACGGTTCAACGACAATTTTGTCAATTAGCGAAAGCCCTGCCACGTGTGTCCAGAACACCGTTTTGCCCTTGGTGTCACGACGGCGAGCGGGCGGACGGGACATAGTGCCCATGAGATGAAGTCGACAGGAAGCAAAAGAAAAACAAAATGAAAAAAAGAGATATGTGATAGTTCAACGGCCGGTAGGGATCATTGGCATGTACGAAGTGATGGTGGACTCAAACAGAAAAAAAAGGTAGGGCAAAAAAAAAAGGGACGGTGGTGCAAAGGCCATCCTCTGTCCTCCGTCCCTCTGTTCTGAGTGTCTTGTCTCGCCTACACGAACATCCGAGACTTAGAGCCACGTTTAGCAGCATCACGCTTGACTGTTCCCGTCCAAAGTTCAAAGGGAGGATAAGAGACAGAGAGGCAAAAAAAGGAAAAGGACAGAAAGAAAAATTTGCGGCGGCCCGCCGTTCGTGTCAGAAAAAACGGTTGCCCGTTGTGGCTTGTCTGGCAATATGGACCTTGTCTTCAGGTGCTCAGCTTTGCGCGGTGTCTTGGTCACCTCCCACATGTTGGGATGTGATAGATCACAATCTTTCCCCGCATTCCCTCGCCCGCCACCTGCTTGCTGCTTGCTTCTAATCCAGGGCTCTGTTTTATGGTGGTCTCTTGTGTCTGAGCCAGGCCATGCTTTCAAACGGTTTTGTTTGTTCCATGAGCAGGGGATGGGGGGAGGGAGGGAGGACAAATTTGGTTGTGCCGTGCCGCGCGTTATAGCAAGGAGTAGGAATAGAGTAGGGGTTCGATGAGGGGTGGTGGTGGTTCTGCTTGATCTTTTCTGGGCTCGGACCCGAGCTTTGGGGGGGGGGCGTACGTGGGTGCCGTCTTCGGTCCAGATCCAAAAACTTACTCGTTGTCCTGGGATAGAGCATTGGCCCCACGATCTATGCGTGGCCGTGGCTATGTTTATTTGGAGAGTTGCATATGGAGTGCAGGGCACACAGCATTCTTTGAGCGCCTCTTTGGTCACTTCTGCGGTAGATTATTGGATCTAATGATCCAGGGGGTCGAATCAACAACCTGCAGCCTCGATTATCGTTCGGCGAACGAATATATTAGACTCGCCTGACCTAATCTGAATAAAAAAAAACGGCAGACCAAATCAGACCGAGGGATGGAGTCAGGACGGGGCTGTCAAAGGGAGGGCGATGTGCTCAGAAGGACGCCTTTTCGAACGCCTCTTGCGCACCGCTCGGGCATCCGCTTCAGAGGCTAGAAACAAGCCCTGGAGAATGTTCTGTGCGCCACAGCGCAAGTTTCCTACATACCGTACACACATACGCACATAACACGTTAAGATTATGAAATCAGGGTCTGCCCGGGGTGAGGCGTCTTCTATCCACTTCGCGCCGAGCCTCCCGCGATTGTTCAATTGGTGATGATCCACCGCCCATGGGAGAAAGGGAAAAAAAAGGAGGTCGAGTCATGACCACCTCTATTGATCTGTGGACATGGTATCTTTGTACGAGGCCGTGATTACAGGCATATTCGGGGCCGTGTCGGCGATGCTCTTACTGGGATTGTTGATGAGATTTTTCTTGGAGAAGGAAGGGGGGATAACAGTCATGGGCCAGGTCGAGATCATGACAAGTGCCGTGATTGGTTCATCAACAGCGAGATGCATTGGACAACTCGGCTCTAAGATATCAGTTTTTTTTTGAAGCTTCAGGGAACCTGTCATGTCACACAAGCAAGGATTTGCCTGTCTCCCTTTTTTCCACACCCCATTTGAAGGCTGCAGCGAGAGAGGGAGAAAAAAGAAGGCTACTCTGTATGGAAAGCCTGGTTATTGATTGCCTTGTCAGATATCAATTGTGGATGAGAGCTTTGGTGCGGCATCTTGTTAACCATGAGCCAATCAACAAGCCACAGAAGGTCTTCGAGGAGCAGCAGGCGCATACAAATCAGGTCACACACGCTCACAGTGCATTCGTAAAACGGAAAAGAAGGTACTTTGTTACTTTTTGAGTAGCCCGATCCTTGGAACCTTTATTTTACCCGGTTTGCTGTTTGCGGCCGTACCTGTGTGTGTGTGTGTGTGTTGGTGATGAAGCAAGCAATTGAATGAGAGAGAATAGGGTAGACAGGGTCAATGGCATGGAATCAATTTACGAGCTGACAAATGGAATGGCCTTGTCGTATGCTGACGAGCAACTGCCGTTGCATCCCCACGCGGGCATGGGTGAGAGATCTCAGCATCAGACATTGATAAGATGTGGGAAGTGCGGAAATAGAGAGGGCTCTTCGTTCCGCACAGCAGGATGGGAGTAAGGCTGCTTGTCTCAGAAAGTGGCCGGCCATCGTATCGTGCTCAATTGATGAGCCAACCCCATCCAACTCGCAAACAGAACGGAGTTTTACTTCCTGATTTGTGATCCTGGGATATGGGCTGGCTGAGCTAGGCGCCAGCCTTGGTTACAAACAGATACGCCTCGCAGTGTCGCCGGAAGCCCTCTCCTCCTCCACCTCTCTCCCCCCCTGAGATGGATGTAGGCAACCAACACACCGAATCCTTTTCATGCTGCGAGATTGATAGCATGTGCTTTCAGGTGGATGGGATGGCGCGTCTTTGGGACCACTTCACTGGACGATCGCCATGAACCACACCCCATACACATCCGGTTTGCCTTTACCCTTGTATTGTCGCGGCAAAGTGGATAAATTATGCTGTGATACCAATCCGATGGGCTGACTCAGGCCAGTGATAGGCTCCTGCAGAGAGCAAGCATTTTTATTTCATCTCTCTCTTTCTCTCTCTCTCTCTCCACCTCTTCCCCTGAAGACGGAACAAGGTGCTCCAACTTACACGTTGGTGGTGGATGCTTTGGCCGGGAAATGGGGCCCAGTTTGCATGTAGAGAGGGGGGGGGGGATCAAATTTGCGCCTGGCCTCTCAGCGATGGTACCAATTGTAAGAAAATGGGGCCTTGGGATATCCACTTTTTCTTTTTCTTTTGTTGGAGCCCCCCCGTCAAAGAAAGAAACAATGGAATGGATACGGGACGGAACGTTCAATATAATGAAGGTATCCGCCAAAGAAGGAAGAAGGAAAGAGAAAAAAGAAAAGAATGCACCGACTACAGTCTCACGAGAGCGGTGCTAAGCTGCTTCTTCTATCGGCGTTTAAACAAAACGGGATGGACTGGGGAGGAGGAACATGACATGACATGACATGACACGACACGACACGGCAAGATTGGTTTTTTTTTTTGTTTTTTTTTTCTTTGGATGAAAGGCTCCATGCAAGTTGAAAGTTTCTTTGCTTTTGGCCGTTGCAGCTAAGCCCTTTGGCTCTTCGGGAGTCAGTGTTCCGTACCGCAATTGCTCTAAAGTAATGGGATACCGTATGTATGTATGTTTGCATGTATAGTAAGAAGACGGGATGCTAAGGCAAGTTTAGTCGAAGGGTTCGCCTTAATTAGCCTGCAATTACTCCAACTGTCCTTGCAGGACCAGTTCGTTGATCGCATGGGGTCAATGCGGGCCTCAAGCATTCGCCAGAGGGAGGGGAGGGGAAAGGAAAGGAAAGGAAAGGAGAGGGGGCGTGTGGTAATAACACTGTGTATGTGTGAGAGAGAGAGAGTGTGTGTATGTGTGTGCAATATAAGGGGAAAAAAGCGAACCGGACGATTGAATGGGGATTACGGATATACGCCCACCCTTGTTTCAGCGATTGATCAATAAACAAAATGAAAAAAAAGTATGTATGTACAAGTAAAAAGAAGAAAAAATAGGCGAGAAAGAATGTGAGATGATGGGTAATGGTGATGATGATGATGACGATGATCTTTGTTAAGGCCCCTGGTCGATAATGCTATGCAGTCAGCACTGTTTAAACAACATCGACCCTCCCCCCTCCCCTGCTTGCCACGCTATCTGTGTGTGGGAGACTCCGTTTTTACGCCTGAGCTTTCCGAACTGGGTTGTTTTCTGCGAACTGTATCCGAGCTGGCGGTACTGCCTCCTCCTCTTCCTCATCCTTCTCTTCCTCGGTTGCACAGCGCTCACTCACCACACAACACATACACACGCGCCATCGGGTGATCAACCCCCCCCCCCCCCCCCCAATTTTTTGCTCATGTTATACTGGACTGATCCGCTGCCAAGGCGCTGGAATTGAAGCATTTAAAAAAAAATTAGATGGTGACAATCAATAATATGTTTTTTTTATGGGAATTGGAGAGACGCCACCAACAATAGATACCAAGCAGTTGATTGACGAAAGCGAGTGCGAGAATGAGATTGGAATTGAAGGATTCCTCGAGGGACGGAAACTACCACAGGAATGGGGTCAAGCGAGCGGGGCAAAAGCTCAATCCTCTGTCTGTCTGTCTGTCTGTTCGTCTGCCTCTCTCGTTACTATGGGAGGAGTAGGGGTTCTCCAAGTGGCATGATGAGTGCAGTGCTGGATTCATCGACGACAATTGGATAGATAGATAGTCAATGTGATGAGAAATGGTGGCTTGCTTCTGGTCACAGGCCTTGTCCCATGGTTGGTTCTCCATCCCCATCACAAACACCCCTTCACCCTGCCCTCCCCGCGCCTCAGTGCTAGACCCGAAAGCTGCACCAAACGACTGGGACCGTAGCGTGAGCAGCAAGGTAACAAGGTAGCAAGGTAAAGGAAAGAGAAAGAAAGAAAGAAAAATTCTCGTCACTCTCTTCGGGGTTCCGAGGGGATGGGACCATGAAACGCCCCCCCTTCCCCTCCCCCCCCCTCATCTTCCTAGTTTACCATCCGCTTGGTATTGCTTCCCGGGAACGCTGTGACTCTGTGAACTAGGTTGCTGGTGAAAGGAGGAGGAGGAAGACGAGGAGGGAAAAAAAAAGGATGGACCTGGAACCTGGAACCTGGACCCCAATCACACGGTTACAGCATGACATTTTAATATTGACTTGTTTATTTTTACGATGCACTCCGCGTTTCTGAATCATTGCACGCCCATTCCGTGCATCATGGGCCCTTGGAGCGGAAAAAAAGATGACGATGCCTTCTCTCTTGTCTTTTCTCTTTCTTTCTCTATATTGCTCGTTTAGCGTTGTATCGAGCATAATAGTACTAAAAAGTTCCGCAACTTGCGCGCACGCACACACACCCCTCCTCCTCTTACTCCTCCGTCTCCTCATCTTCTCAAATTAAATCTAATAGTAACAGTAACAGTAACAGTTTTGTTTCTGTTTTTTTTTTCCCCTCCCGTGTTCATGTCTCTCTTGAATCTTTCCTTGGGGGTGGTGAGAGAGAGAGAGACAGAGAGAAGTCTCCAACTGCTACACAAGGTAAGATAACACGAGAGAGAAGAATGGATCAAAAAAAAAAAGAGTAACAGTAGTAGTTGCTTAGCTGTTTATGGACCTTGGCCGGCCTTGTGACCTTGAGGGGCCGACCTAAAACTGGAAAGCTTACCATTTTTATTTATTTATTTATTTATTTATCTTTCTTGTCTTTTTCCCCCGTTTGATGCTATCAAGGACCTTTGCTTTAATATTTTGTTTTATTTAGATGTTACACCTACGGAGTTTTCGTTTTCTGGGCAAAGGTGTGAGGGAGGTGTGTGATGGATGTACCAATATGAGGCATCATGTGTGTGGAGGTGGCGTCCCTGTTCTGGATGCAACACTCCGGCCGTCAGCGTCTACGCCCGTATCGGCCGATTGTGTTTTATTTTATTTGGATTCCTGGGTCGCTCCCCATGTCCTAGATGTATTTCAAATACAGCCTTTTCTCACATTACGAAGCAGGAGAAAAAAAAAGCAGAGGGCCCACGAGGGAGGAGTAAGAAGGTATCCACAAGCTTCTTCTTCTTCTTCTTCTGCTTCTTTTTACAAAGGATGGGCGGCGGGGGAGAAGGGAGAGAGAGGGAGGGAGGGGGCACAGAGGACCTCATGGTACTCACCTCATTGGTTTATCGAGTTCCAAATCTGCCCGTCCATTTCTCCCCTGCGTCATCGAACATATATTCTCGTTCTTCTTTTTGTCCCATGAATCCGGTCAGGCCGTGAGAGCAAAGAAAGATCTGACCTGTCGAGTTGACACCCTCCCTCTCTGCATCACCACCCCTCTCTCACGCACTCACTCGCTCTCCAATCCTGCTTGCTCCCGATTCTCTGGTCTGGTATGTTTTTTTGTTCCACTTGATCGCAGGTTTTTTTTTTTGGAGGGGAGGAGGAGAAATCTCCGGTCCCGATTTCTTCCTCCTAGGGCTGAGTAGCATGGTAGTTTGCCGATACTCACTTCCCACCCCCATCCACTCCCCTTCCAATCTTCCGCTCATCCTTGTTTCTGTTTTATATTGTATGGTGTGATGAGCGTATCATTCTTGTGTTCGCCGGAGAGGGGCAGCATGAACGAAACAAGAATGTGAGATGTGTTCCTCCTCGTGGCAATCGTCGGCATCTACGTTGCCAAGAATGTCCTTGCAACTCCGTGATATGCCGCGGCCATGCGAGGCTGTTGTTCCTCCTCGCTCTCCTCTCCCTCTCCCTCCCTGCAGGTATTCGGGACATTCTTGGTGGGTTGCGATTTTCCTTGCTCCCCTTGCTTTCCCCTCCGTCTCACCTTGTTCCCAAGGCAGGTAACCCGACCAAGGTTTCTTCCTTGATGGCCCCCAGGTGGTATCCAGGTTTTTTTCCCCCCCTCAAAGGTCCGGTTGCATTTTCTTTCTGCGCTTGTACCTACATGAGTGTTTTCGCCTCCCGGCTCTGGTTGCAGGATTGTATCACTGGGTTCCACGGGAGCGGAAACGTGGGTTTCATTGCAAATTTGCATCTCATGGGTGAGGCAAGGCAAGATCTTTGTGTAACGTTCTCATGCTGCTGCTTGGTGCCTGCAGGTAAGCGCCCGCTCAGCCCAAAATACATTGCAAAGGATTCTCGGAAAACGGAGGCCTAAGCTTTTTCGTTTTTTTTTTCCCCTTCAACTTATGGCTTGGTCCTTTTTTGGAAGTGTGTGTGTGTGTGTGTGACTGACTGTGAGGGAGGGAGAGTCTTACGTCTTGGCGGCTCTCGCTGTGAATAGAGTGAATGCTATAGGCTGCGTGTGACTTGTGTGTGATTTTTGACAGATCGCATGTTCATTGTTTAAAATGTCACGCCATTATGTCTGGGCGTGCTTAGCAAGTTTTTCGGTAGGAGTAATGAGCATCATATGCGCAATGGTTGCCCTTTTCTGGCACTTTTGTTTTAGAAAGAAGAGGCGTCCTATTTCCTCTCTCTCTCTCTGTCTCTCTCTGTCTTTGGAACTAAAGGGGGGGCGTGCGTGAGCAAAATGGTATGGCATGGTATAGGAATGGTAATGGCATGCAAGGCCTTTTTTTTTTTTTTTTCTCTCGTCCGTGTAAGCGACGGTTGAACCATCCCATCCATCCTGGAAACAAGAGCCTGGCCTGTGTGAGTGGGTTGGTTGGCGGCACTGTATGACAAGGCTGAAAAAGAGAGGGTTTGTGATGTGACTTGCGTTTCTATGCAGGGAGTGAGTTGTGGTAACATGCCTTTTCGCCCTTTGGGACCGTGCAAGTTTGAACATCCACTGCAGGGGGGGGGGGAGAATGGGTGATGTGGTGGTAGCACCTGGTGAGTTACGGGGCTGAGTTATGTATGTTTCTCTTGTTATGGTAATTGTTTCTCAAATCCGGTCTTTTGCGCAATGCGAGTTGTCATGTTCAAGGCATCATCCGGGTTGTTTCTTGGGAAAGGCGTTTTGGCTGTCCCCCCCCCCTGGTTTTGGGCAGCTGGAAACTCCGTTGCTGTCTTTTGGGTTGTATGGTATAAGCAAGGGGTAGAGCGAGTAAACACCAAGATGCTTCAATGTGTTGAATGTGCTTGTATGTGGGCTACTTTCTACTTCTTGATTTGTCTTGCTTCTGTTCATCGCACTTGCGTCCGGCGGTTTCTCTTGTTCTTGTTTATTCCTCTGATCATGGTTCATATCACCATACCCTCTGATCTGCACTCACCCCCTCCCCCCCTCCCGCCTCATAAGGCAGAATGTCTTGAAAATCAGTGCAAGGTTTCTTCCTCGCTTGTCAATTGGGTGAATATACGAAAGAAAGAGAAAGAAATAACGATAATAATAACAAGGACGCCTTGTCATGGGAGAAAGGGGAAGGGATAGTCTGGCCTGCCTCTTTGATCTGGGCAGCTGAAGCCCAACTGCAACATCAAACACGAGCATCCCTGTGTGATTGACCTGGCCGTGCTGATTCATGAGTTGGAGAGAGAAATGATACTTTCTGTTGCAAGGAAGACGGTCGTAATCCTGGTTGATTCGCCTCATCCCTGTTGCCGGGCTCTTTCAACCCTCTTCCCCTTGGTGATTCAGGGTGACTCGAATAGCGTGTGGTTATACAGAGCCTCTTGGTACAGAGCTTGTCCCTAGTTTGTTTCTTTTTGAGTCAAAGTTAGAGAGATAGACGGTGATGGAGAAGGAAGGACTTGGGCAACATTTATAGAGTAGGAACAAGGGTCTGGGAAAGCTGAGTGAACCTGGTCTCGTCCGTCAAGCATGTATCAACCCCTTGCTAAAAACTTACCCTGAAACAAGGCATATCAACGCTGTTCATTCAAGCTCAGATGTACTGCGAACTGAGTGGGTTCTTTTCCATCATCATCATCATCATCATCATCATCATCATGCTGTTGAACATTCATGTCTTTGATGCCAGTGATGATGTTGTCGCCATAGTGTTATTGATCACAAGTTGAGAGAATTAGCGAAATTGCGTGTGATTATTCTATCATGACCTGGACGAGCAGTCCCTTTTCATGATGATGACCGTCGCGCCTCTTTCATACCTTGATAGATTTCTGTGATGTGCTTTATACCCAGACAACGTATCAAGAAATCAATTTGAGCGGGTAGTATCTGGTTGATCTGGTATACAAATACTCACAACTGTTGCTGTTGGTGTAGCATAGCGATGGACGATTCAGACTACAATGTGCTACAGTAGATAGCTAATCACTGACTGGGCAATCTTTAACTAATTCTATAATTATACTCATCACATAGTAATCTCATGCGTTTCTTCCATACAGATATCGGTAACGTAAAACCCCAGTTTCATGTCGACGTCTCCTATCCATCGATATACCCTTTACTTCAGAGCAGTGTCGAGATTTTGGTTAACGGAAAAGCAATGTTTGCAAAAAAAGGTGACTCATATCCAAATTTTATTAAGGTATCTTGTGATGGTTATCTTGTCATCTAAGAATCTATATATACTCTATTTCAGAGTAACCAACTCTTCCGCGCTTGTTGGGTGGATAGCAACGCAGCTATCGAAATCCGCCTTGGTAGCACCCATCTTGACAGCAACTCCAAATCCTTGTAGCATCTCGCCGCTTCCCTGGCCCATAATGTGCAGACCGACAACCTTCTCCTCTGGGCCAGCAACAATCAGCTTGTAGTTGGTGGGGCCCTTTTGCTCTGGCTCCATCATGGCATAGTACATGGCTGTGAAGCTAGACTTGTAGATCTTGATGTTGTCCTTGCCGTACTTCTCAATGGCTTGGGGCTCGGTAATACCGATGGAACCGACCTCAGGGTGGGAGAAGACGACCGAGGGAATGTTGTCGTAGCTGAGCTTGAGGGCCGAGAATTGAGCAGGTCCAAAGAGTCGATGGGAGAGGCGACGGCCAGCAGCAATGGCGACGGGGGTCAACTCGACCTGTCCGGTAACATCACCAAGAGCAAAGATGTTTTCCACGCTAGTGTTTTGATAGTCATCAACAACAACGTGTCCCTTTTGGTCGAGCTTAAGACCGGCCTCCTCTAGACCAATGTCACTGGTCATTGGTGTTCGGCCAACGGCCCAGATGAGGTGCTCAACACCTGAGACGGAGCTCTCGTTGCCCTCAGCATCCTTGTAGGAGACGGTCAGGGTACCATCGGCGTTCTTCTCGACCTTTGTGGTCAGTGATTTCTTGTGCAGCTTGACACCTTGACGCTCGTATTCATTTGTGACGGTCTCCTGGATCATGGGATCGAAGTGTCGGAGGAAAGTATTGTGGCGGATGAAAAGGTGGGTCTCGGTGCCAAGAGTGTTGAACATGCCAGCGAATTCAACGGCGATGTAGCCAGCACCGACAATGGCGACCTTCTTAGGCTGTGTAGCAATATCGAAGAAGCCATCGCTGTTGATGCCAAGTTCGGCGCCGGGAATCTGGGGTGGGGATTTAGGTTTGCCGCCGACAGCAATGAGAATCTTCTTGGCGTTCACAAGGACCTTGGAGCCATCATCCAAGGTGACCTCGGCCTGGTTCTTGGACAACAGACGACCCCATCCGTGCAGATATTCGACCTTGTCATTGGCAAGATTCCTCTCGTAGATGCCGTTCAATCGCTTGACATAGGCGTCACGCTTGGTCTTGAAGGTGGACCAGTCGAAGGGGGCGGTCTCTTGAACGGAGAAGCCATAGGCTTTGGACTCGTGAATAGTTTCGGCAATGGCAGCGGCGTTGTAGGTGACTTTCTTGGGAACGCAACTGGTGAGAGGATGTTAAGTCAGCGAACAAGAACAAGAGCAGGAAAGAGAAAGAGGAAGAGACAAGCAAAGGAATGGGCTGTGGGACATACCCGACGTTGACACAAGTTCCTCCCAGTCGAGAGCTTTCAACAACCAGAGCCTTGACGCCAAACTTGGTGCTGGCCATGCGGGCCGAAGCCAAACCACCACTACCACCACCAATGACAAGGTAGTCAGTCTCTTTTGTTACGGGAGCCATTGCGATAGTTGTTGTGGATAAATGTCGAGATAGTGAAGATATGCGACGCGGGGCGGCTCTGGAGCTCAATGATGATGCGCGCACAAGCAGAGTAAATGATTGCATCGACGAGTAATGCTGACTGAATAAAGCCTTCTTCTTCTTGATGAAGTTGGCCAGGCCCTTTTATATGTAATATACAATGTTTGCGCCAACAAGAGAGAGAAAAAAAAGTTATAATAAAGAGGGGTTCGTTCTCGGCTGCAACGTAGCGGGGGAGGGGTGGATGACGTTTCCAATAGTTCCCAGTCCACACCTTGACGGCGAACGGGCTGGCTTCTCGAGGTAGAAGGAAAGGCGTTGCCGTATGTGGTGTAAAACCAACAGTTGATTGCAAATTGACCTCCGTTCTGCGCGATGCTTCTATGGGTATCTATTAGTGTCGCTTGTTTAATTTAGACTACTACCTTGGTATGCGCATAAGGTATGTAAGTATTCAATTCCGAAAGCTCCGAGAGTGGAATGCTAGTACTAAACGGGCATGGAAAGAGGAGCAAAAGGCTGGAGAATGTGCCAGTCGGCTGCAAATGATTCCTTATCGTGCATCGTGGAGGGAATGGCCGAGACAACATTAAGCATGATGATGGTGATGACCTTGGGAATTTGGAATCTCTTTTTTTATTATTTATCCTTCTCTTTTGCATCTGCCGAGGCGGCGGGGGAGGATCTGCCTTTGGTCTGAGGCTTACCTATGCACTTTGCCATGGCAAACAACGTGGCTTTTGATGCAGTGCATTTGCGTTAATTACATGACCACCTACTAACCTTGGAAGTTGTGCATGGTATGATATAGGTAAGTACCCAGATAGATGGATGGATGGATATTGCAGCAGAGCATCTCTTGTATCTATAGTACCTGTGTAGACCCTGATCTCCGTATAGACCCATATTAACAGAATCTGTTTTTCCTTTCCTTACTTGCGCCAAAGGTGCTACATCAATCATCATCACCATCATCAATCAGGATGCACGCACATTCAGGCACCCCATACAAGAATGACAAAAACTCAATTCAGGCCGGAAATTATTGATACTTTCCGCTTCGGCATCGCCAGATCCCTTTGACAAATACTAGTCCTGACTTGGGCTCGTGTGGATTCAACGCCGAGGCTCAAGGTAACGCACGCACGCACGCAATGAATTTATAATGCACACGTTTGTTTGGTGGCAAACAAGGAACAGCAGGATAGGGTATTCGGGAAACCAAACGGTATGACAATGAATAGCCGTTTTTAACGTCTTTCTTGAATTTGAGTTTCATCTCCAGCATGCATATGCAAATTATATATGACAACAGTTTGACCTGTATTCCAAATAAGGATGACAGCGGTTCGAGCTCGTGGGGTTGAACTCCGTGTGGGAACTGACTCATTCACTTGCAGCATGTCACGTCATCATACCCAGTCGGTGAGTTATCGCAAATGCATGCGATTAGAAAAAAAAAGATATATGAAAAAAAAAAAAAAAAAAAAATACATGGCTTTTCAGCTCAAGGTGATGTATATATACGCATGTAAATATGTGCAATCGAATCCTCATATTGACTTCGATTGACTCAAGAAACCAAAGCCACTGCCGAGAGGCAGATGAATGGGGTAAACAATCCATCACTGTGGCGATGAAAGCAGTCCAATGCAGTTCTGCATATAATAGTAGAATCTACAACCAATACCGCTTCTACCGCAAGAAATGCTCCAACAGCCATGTATAATAGAATTTACAGCACTAACTCCTGTCCCACTATACGTTCAAGGATAGAAAGGTTCAGACTTACCTGTCGGACAGCACTGAGAGAGAGGGAGCCTTGATGAGAGAGATTCTGCACATGCTTGGGGCATGCTGATACACTCAAGCTACCACCCAAGATATCTACCACGCAGCCATATGTCATCCCATCGCTACCTAAAGCTTACAATGACTGCTGCTCTATTTTTTGTTGTCAGATTCTGTGGGAGAGACTCGAATGTGTATGGACAATATTATTCTTTAGGATTCCAGTCTTTCCATCCATGAGTAGTCGCCGTTCAAGGTGCCAGCTTGCCCGTCACGCTAAGAAGCCACAGCCAGCTTTGACCGAATCAGAGGTCGCTACAGAGGCCACAGCACACGCAACAGTGGGCAGCTTCACCAGCTTAATCACCAGCTTAACCGCCTATTCGCTCCTCGCCAACCAACCAGAAGGCCACCAGCCCCCTCTAGGTCTGGCTCGGTTTCTGGCCACTTCCCACTACCACCACCCGCTACCCACCATCCTTTCGCTCGCAACTCGCACTAGGCTGACAACCTACCCCAACTTTCATGAAACCCAATATTCCCGTTACCCTACCCATCGAACAACAATCACAACCACAACCACAACCGTCTTGACCTTGGGCCGTCATATCTGGCTTGCGCTGTTTACAAATCTTCTCCTCTCAAGCCTGCTTCAAACCCTCCTGGGCTCGCATTACAGCTTCTGCACCATTGACGAGCTGTTTCGCCCAGGTTGCCGCTACCCCCAACGCGACCACTGCCATCTTCCAACTACCGCTAGTCGAGAGCTTTCCAGTGCTTCCGTGCGACCATGTCGGCGGCCACTGGCGTTGATCCAGGTATGCCATCACATCTATCCCAAGCCTTTGCGGATGATATGGCTTTCATCTAACTCCTACTTCTTCTTTCCTCCAGGCGCGCCAAACCTCAACCTCTCCCCAGAAGAGAAGCGCATCTACGGCCAGTTATTTCGACAAGCAGATGGCGAAGGTGTTGGCGTCGTCACCGGTGAGGTGGCCGTAAAGTTTTTTGAGAAGACGCGGCTGGATTCTCGCATTCTCGGAGAGGTTCGTCACCACAAGCCTGCATCTCACTTAGCTTTCCATATTACTCATCTCCAACACAATGCCGTGTCTGGCTCAGGCTAACTGATGTTGTCGTGTAGATATGGCAAATCGCTGATAAGGAGAACCGAGGTTTCCTGACCCCGGCTGGTTTCGGTATTGTCCTTCGTCTCATCGGCCATGCCCAAGCTGGAAGAGAGCCTACATCAGAACTTGCTTTTCAGCAGGGCCCAATCCCCCGATTCGAAGGTCTTTGGCCGCCTCAGTCGCCGTCGCAGCCCCCTCTTCAACCACAGTCCTCGGGAGGTGCGATTCGCATCCCTCCATTAACCCCGGACAAGGTCGCGCAATACTCCAGCCTTTTTGAACGTCAAAACCTGCAAGGAGGTTTCTTGCCCGGTGAACAGGCTAGATCGATCTTTGACAAATCCGGCCTGCCTAACGAAACGCTTGGTAGAATATGGGGGCTGGCCGATACCGAGGCACGAGGCGCCTTGGCCCTTCCTGAGTTCATCATCGCTATGCATTTGCTCACCTCAACCAAGACTGGCACTCTACGAGCGCTGCCAACTGTCTTGCCTCCTGGCTTGTATGAGGCGGCATCACGAACCCCGACGGCGGTAGCGCCCCGACAGTCCCCAAGTAGTACTGGAATCACTGCCCCTCTCCCGAGGCAGCTGAGTGGCTCGGCTCAGCAGCGCACTGGAAGCCCCCTTGGCCGTCCTCCAATGGTTGCCCAAGCCCCCAGTGCAGCGCCAGGCCCTAACGACTGGCTCATCACTCCGCAGGAGAAGGCCAAGTTCGATCAGATCTACGAAGGCTTTGACAAAACAGGCCGAGGCTTCATCACCGGTGAAGAAGCTGTGCCCTTCCTCAGTCAGTCAAACCTCCCCGAGGACAGTCTGGCTCAGATCTGGGATCTTGCGGATTTTGATTCCCAGGGACGCTTGTCGCGTGATGGATTTGCTGTTGCCATGTATTTGATCCGTCAGCAGCGCATTCGAGCAACTCCCCTGCCTGCTACTCTGCCGCAGAATCTTATCCCTCCTCATCGGCGCAACCAGACTCAGGCTCGTCCTACCACTGCCGTATCATCTGCTTTTGATGTTCCACCAGCAACGTCGCCTGCTGTACCGGTTCCAAAGTCTGCACTTGAAGATCTTTTTGGCTTAGATTCGTCTTCCCCAAGTCCTGCGATTGCTCCCACACAAACCACCATGTCTACTGGGGGGTCAAATATCAACGATCCTTTCGGCAGCGGGTCAAGTGCGCTGCGTCCGTCATCACCACTTGCCAAACCTTCTTCACCCACCAACGTTTCTACCTTCAAGCCCTTTGTACCTTCGTCCTCCTTTGGCCGTGGTTTGGCTGGCCAACCTCTGGCTGAACCCTCAGCTCATCGCTCTGCTTCAGAGGATCTCCTGAGTGATACGGATCATGAGGCCAGCAAAAAAATCTCCGAGGATGCAACGGAATTGGCCAACCTCACGAACCAAATTAGCTCCCTCGCTAAACAAACGCAGGAAGTTCAGTCAAAGAGAGCTACAACCCAGATTGAGTTCAATCAAACCAATTCACAGAAACAAAACTTTGAGCAGCGACTGGCGCAACTTCGGCAGCTGTATGAAAAGGAAGCACAGGATACACACTCTCTTGAGGAGCAGTTAAGGAATTCACGTTCTGATACGCAGAAACTACAAGGAGAATGTATGACTCTGGAGGGACAGCTCAGGGATGTCCAAGCTCAGCACCAGCAAATTGTGTCGGCTCTTCAAGCCGACCAACACGAACTCTCCGGCCTACGGGAGCGGATTCGTGCGGCAAATGGCGAGATTGCTCAGTTGAAGCCTCAAATCGAGAAACTCAAGTCTGATGCTCGACAGCAGAAAGGTCTTGTTGCTATCAATAAGAAACAGTTGTCCACCACAGAAGGAGAGCGTGACAAGTTGAAGTCGGAAGCTGAGTCACTTGCAAGGAGCTTCGATGACATCTCTCGCCAAGCTGAGACTGGCTCACCAGTCTCCGTCTCAGCTCAACTTGCTAGCCCAACCCCATCCACCTCGAGTGTGAATAACCCCTTCTTTAAGCGGACGGCGAGCACTGATATATTGGGAGTGTTTGGGCCGCAACCACCCAGAGCCTTCTCTGATAAGTCATTTGACGAGCTCTTTGGCCCCGCTGGCCCCTCTAGTTCCAATGGCACACCCCCGCCGGCCTCCGCTTTCAAGCAGCAGCATACAGGTCAGTCGTCGGCAAGTGTTGGGTCATACTCTAACATTTCGGCCTCATCTCCTAACGTTAGTCGTCACGCAACATTGATTGCTGAACACCCCGCTTCGTCGGAACCAAGACAGCTCACTTCGGCGAATTTGCCTTTCCCCGAGCATAACGAGTCGTTGTCCTCATCTCGCCAAGTTTCCCCCCCAACCTCCCGTCACGAGGGATCAGGGGCTGGCTCGTTCCCTTTCCCCGGTGTGACAAGCATCGCGGACGCTGGCAAGGCACCAGCGACTCCAAGCTCTAGCGAGGATGTTGAAAAGAACGACAGCATCAATGCCACACCAGTCCCAGCAGCCCAAGGCGGTAGCCCACAGCAAATTGTGGAGGGAGACTCTCATGCTGCCCGTGGATCTGCCTCGTTTGATAGTACTGACAATGCAAAGGCTAAGGAAGACTTTGACAATGCATTTGCCGCCTTTACATCTGCCAAATCCCCGGCTCTTACTGCCGCGGATGCATCCAAACCCCTCGCTCAATTTGACACAGAATTCCCACCTATTTCAGAGCTTGAGCGAGATGACTCTGACTCCGCCAGCGAAGGCGGAGGCTTTGATGACGATTTTGCTCCAGCGTCACCAGAGACCAGGTCCAAAGAGCAGAAGCAATCTGCTGTTGCTCCCACTCCGGAACCCCACGGGGTACCTATGGATTTAGCTGAGTCTACTATCCTCTCAACACCCCCGAAGGAATCAGCCGTGGAGAGTAAAAGGTAAGTTTAAGAATTAAGATGATATAATTGTATTTCGCTGACAAAAATGCCAGTCCCGAATTTCCCTCTTCTCCTGCCACTATAACCCAGAACAACGGCCCAACATCCCAGGCTTCAACTGCAGATGATATTTTTGGCTCTGGAACCTTGACAGCATCCAGCCAACATGTTGCCTCCACCCAGTCTAAGGGGGCCTTTGACGATCTTGATGACGACTTTGAAGGTCTCGAAGATGCCAAGGAGGGCTCTGCGGATGATGATTTTGCTAATATTTCCCGGTCTGGGTTAGACGACTATAACCCAATGTTTGATAGCAGCCCACCTGCCAGTCAAGCAAAGAGCGAGTCTACTGCTTTTGGTAACGAGAGTGGCTTTGATTTCATCTCGTCCAACTCCGTGGCCAGCGGCCCCGCTGGTCCAGGCTCACAGCAGAAGGGAGCCGAATCCCATGACTGGGATGCCATCTTTGCTAATCTGGATTCTCCTGGCACGGCAACTCCTCCTGCCCACAACAATGGAGCTGGTGCTGCTCAAGAAGAAAACGCTGACTCTCGACCTCCTGCCCCTGGCCGCGCCCTCACTGAAGGAGGAGAGCATGATGACCCAATCCTCAAGAGCTTGACTGGTATGGGATACTCCCGCTCTGCCGCTTTGTCTGCTTTGGAGAAGTATGATTACAATCTGGAGAAGGTACGCTATTGGCCACCCTTTCTGCTGCTAAGGTTGATATAACTAACTCTTGTTTTGTAGGCTGCAAACCATCTGGCCAGTCAGTCTTGAATTAGAGGGTTGAGTACATGACCCAAGCGTTTCATATTCGAGCATTCGTTTCCATGCCAGGTGGAAATTAGCGAACAGCATAGCAAGCTTCTTATTTTTTGGTGTTTCGTTCATTTGTCGCGAGGTTGGGAAGTCTGCTTTTCTGTTTCCTTATTTCTGTAGATGAGAGCTCCGATACAGTGGCTCTCTCGCCGTTTTGCCTTCTTCAGGTGTTTTGGTTCCTGGGGAACGAAATCGTTCATTAAAAGAAATTTCCTTATGCTTGAGATGAGGAGAGGGGTGGCGGGAGATGATATGATGATGGTGAGAACGTGTTGGATGCAACGAGATGGCGGCGGATATAATCCATTGGAGGAGTCAAACCTTTCCTTGTATGATGAGATATTCTTCGACTTTTGATACCGACTCTCATTTTGATTTTTAAGAACACGCACAAGAAAACAATATGACGATATTCTCAGAGCTTTTTGAAGTATTGGACGTAAAAGACAAAATCGCTAATATGGCAGTATATATAATCTAATCGTAACATGACTATCATCTCCTCATTGCCTCCCGCCCCAATAATTTCCCTTTATTTCCCTATTTTTTCCTATTGTGTGATGTATTTGGATGATGGCATTTTGAACAAAGCGCATGTTTATTTTACCTTGGCCATGATGGTCTCAGGCCCTCTGGAGACAGTCATATGCGCCGCCTTGGCCTTTACAGCATTAAGCATCCCCCTCTCAAAGTCATCCCTGGAGCGCAAGACGGCCTCCACCCAGCTGATGTGCAGATCCCAATACGCCATCTTGAAGCCTGCAAACTCCTCGGCCACGGAATCCCGGTCCGCTGATATCAGGCCCAGAAACAGCTCTGTAACGCGCCACGTCTCCTTGATGGAGATGGCGACCTCGGGGCTGGCCAGGTTGGAAAAGTACTCGAACGCGGTGGCGATGTCGTTGAAGAGCTTGTCGCGGAAGGGATCTGAGCGACGGAACTTGGCGCCCTTGTTGCGCACGGAGGAGAGGTACCGAATGAGGAGCTCGTCTGCGAAGATTTCGATGAAGATCTCAACGAGGGAGTGGTGCAAGGGTTGGCGGTACTCGTTTACGTATTCCTCAAAAGTTACGACCATTTGCTTCATGGCCGTGTTGGCGTACCACTTGGGGGTGAAGAAGTCGGTCAGGACGGTGCCGAAGTCGATGGTGAAGACCAGATTGGCAAACTTGTGAATGCACCAGGTGCTAAAGTCGACGTAGCCGTCCCGCAGGGCGTTGATTTCAATGTCTGCGCGTTCGAGGTAGGCCGGGCTCACATGGTTCTCAAATTGTTGGCGGAAATTGGAGAGGTAGCCCAGGCGGTTCTCCTCTTCGTTGTCATCGATGCAGGCGATTTGGTCGTTGGCCGTGGCGACGAGCCAGTCCTGCAAGGCCTGGAAGCCCTCGAGGTCAGGCGCTTTCCCAGTCTCGTAGCGCAGGGCTTCGTCCTCGAGCATTCGCTGCCAGGCCTGTTGACGACTGCGCAGTCTCAGGAACATGGCATCGATAACACCCTCGACCACATCAGCTCGCTGCGAGTTGACGGCCGCATCGATTTGCTCTCGCAGCATTCTCCACAAGGCGACGAGGTTCTTGGTTCGGAAGTAGCCGTACTCATCCTGATCCAGATTGGACCCCTCGACATTGCGCTCCAGGAAATCCCGCCTCTCCTGTCCAAAGATGTTGTCGATCCACTCGTCGAGGAACTTGATAATGAGCTGGCGGAAGTCACGCACAAGCTCCGCCTCACGATTGTCAATGACATGGGGGCTAAGGTTTTCCTGGCGGAAGCCAATCTTTGCCATTTTCTTGTAGTATTTCTCGGGGAAGCTGATGATTTCGAGCGTATGCGCCGAACTAGCCTCCGGGTCGTCCACCATGCCAACCAAAAAGTCATGCATCAATTGATGGTATACGTTGGCATATGTCGCGGCAATCTTCCATTTCTTAGGCATAAGCGGCGTCATGCCAATCTTGACGGCGTTGAGGTCATTGAAGAACCACTTCATGCTCTTCTCCAGCTCCCCAGCGTCGTCGAGGAATTCCTCCCTGGCCTGCTGGAACTGCTGCTCTGCGCTGACTTTGATGGCCTCCATGAATTTGTCCTTGTAGCCGCGTACTTTCTTGGCGCCGTCTGTGATGCTCTGGAACCGGGCGGCCATTTCTTCGTGATCCTTGAGGGCTTCCTGGAGGGCCATGACGCGATGGTCGCTCTTCTCTTCGGCTTCCATGACGACGGCGAAGCGGACCACCAAGCCGTTATTGTCGTTGACAACGAGGTTGATGAGATTCATGGCCAAAATTCCAACATGCTCGTCAAACCAGTCGATCGTTTCGTCGAGTCTCGCAAAGTAGTCCTCGAGCGTTGATTCGAGGCTAGGGTCCTCGGCTCTCTGTATCTGCTCCATGGCATCATCGCGAATGTTGCGCAGCTGCGTAAGCTCGTAGTGGCAAGGCAGCAAATTGGGCATATTTTCCTTATCCTCGTCATCCTCGCGCAGCATCTTCTCCACAACGACGAGGCGATCGTTGAAGGTCTCGAGGTTCCGCCGCATGGCTTCGACGGCGCCAAAGTTGCGGTGCGCCTGGGACACCATGTTGATGCTGGCAAAGTCCTTGATCATGTTCTGCGACTCGGAGCACAGCTTGTCAATCTTCATCATCTCCTCCTTGATCTGCTGCACCGTCTTCTGGCCCTCGCTCAAGCCGGTCATGCCCGATTGAGTCGTCTCGAGCTGTTCGCGCAGGCCGTTCCGCAGCTGCGAGTCGACGGCGCTCTTCTTGCGGGAGAACTCGAACTTCAGCCCGGGGATCTTGTCCATGTCGTCCGGGTGCCGGAGCAGTTCCGACAGCTTGGGCACTGGAGTGTCATCCATTGCAGCGTCGGTGGAGGCTGTTGTGAGAGTTGTCGTGTCGATGGCGATAGGAGAGGGTTTCGTGGTTTATTTTCTAGGAGACCATAGTGTCGCGGCGGTGTTGTTTTTGCTGATAATGAAAGCGGTGCTCTGGAGGAAGAACAATTTGTGTCAATTTGTCCCCCCCCTTTGCCCTATTCTCACTGTCGCAACTGGCGTTGGGGCTGGTCAAATGTTTGGTGGAGGTGTGAGGTTGCAGATTGCAGCCCAGTCGCAGTTGTTGTGCAGGCATGTCTCGAGGGTATGAACGGTACTCTGTACCTGCTGGGCCCCTGTAATGGTGCTTCAAGACCCCACGGCCAAGCCAACGCTGTTGTCAACCCCACCAGGTCACTATCTTCACATACAGTGGGTAATTGCCTTGGATAGTACTACCCGGTAATAGATATAAATTAGATATTGAGCCAGATACTGCTTATAGATATTTATGGACATCCAAGGTGGTGGTAAAATCCAAGGTATAGATGGATTGTCTTTTTATTAGTATTGATGGTTTGCTTTGATTCAACTTGTCCCAGGTCACCTCTGCATCATTGACTTAATTGGCGCTCACCTTCACAATGCGCGTCTGAGTGAAATGCAACATGTAGTCTATGTAGTCATATATCTTTATGTATAGCATGTATATCTTAAAATCTATAGTTATAAAGCATTTGAATCATCAATTATCCCGTTTTACCGGTGTTAGGCGCACCTTCAACGGTGGCTTCTGCCAAACGCTGTATATCTTCATACGGTCTACCCAGTCCAAGCTCTCTTCATCCAACTCCATGTCGAAATTGAACATGACTCTTGCCAAAGTGACCTGAACGATCCAGTTGGCAAGGCTAGAAAACAGAAGTGTCAGTTTACTGTTGAAGATGACAAAGAGAGAGAGGGGGAAATGGCGAAAAGGGGTTCAACATACTGTCTTCCAAGACAACCTCGTGGACCTAGCTGGAAAGGCTCGTAGGCTTCTCGCTTATCGTCAGCAAACTCCTCATCGCCAAGCCAGCGTTCTGGCCTGAAAGAAGTTGGGTATTTGAAATGACGAGGGGTTCTGTACATGGCGGCATGCCAAACTCCTAGAACCGTCTTGTTGGAAGCAAAAAAAAAAAAAAAACGTTAGATTTCTTCCTTATTACAACTGATGGAGGATTCTAGGTGCTGTTTTTTCTTTTTTACTCACATTTGGGGGCACGTATTTTCCGCAAATGACATTTCCTGATGGCGGTGTTCGACGGGGGAGAGAAACTGGGATAGGCGGGAACAGACGAAGGGCTTCCTTCATGACGGCTGGCAGATACTCGAGTTGCTGGATGCTGTTGAGTGTAATGTCGGCTTCGCTGCCAAATGTAGAGCGAATCTCTGTCTGCAGCCTTTTCAAGCACTCTGGGTTCGAGAGGAGGCAGTATGTTGATGTAGCCAGAGAGCTCCCTGATGTTTCTGAACCAGCAATGATTAAAAGATCCGAGTTCACTTGAAGTTCATCTGCAGTCATGCCCTATTTTGCCCCTCTGGTTAGAGATGTCATAGCGGACTATACTTCAGCATTATTTGGGGGAGCGGGTTCCCTTACTTCTTGACCCCTTTTCCCTAATGCAGCGTGTACAAAATCCATCCGGTTGGAGTTGGAAGCCAATCTCTTCTTTATTTGTTGTCGAGTGAATGCATGGCGTTGCTGTCGTTTGGCCACCAGCTCTTTGGTATTCAGCAAGGGCTGCAGCAGCTTCAGAACGGGAACAAAATTAAACAGTCGCAGCTGGCCCACGGCCCTGATGCTTTCAGACAAGTGACCCGCTATGTAATGGTAGTTGTTCTGATCCAGGCATCCAAACGGCTCTCCAAAGGTGAGATCTCCAGTAATGTCAAAGGTCAGCCAGTAATACCATTCCATCATGTCTTCCGTAGCAGTGCCCCCATTGCACACGCCAAGCAGCTTCGACATCAACTTATCGATATGACCGTTGATATACGGCTGCTGCTCTGCCAACGCCTTGGTGGAGAATCCGTGAGAGAGGAGACGACGCAGCCGACGGTGTAGATCTCCGTTTGCACTCACAAGATCCAGATGGCCCTGAGCATTATCAGAAAGCTCCGGATCTTTGCCATTCTCCTCCTGGCCCATTTTGCGGTGGCCCATGATCTCAACCCATGCCTCTGGGGTGAGATATGAAAGGGTATCCGGGGCAATCCGGACGACCTTGCCATACTTGTCATGGAGATCTAAAAGGATGTCGATTGGTCTCCCGCCCAGTACCATATTACAGTACGGAAGGCGGGAGATTGCATAGGAGATGGGGCCAGGATAGTCCTTGAGCGGGGAGAAGTAAGTGGCATAGATGACCATCCATGAGAGATATACGATCGTCTATGTCTCGAGTTAGAGATGCTGCCCATAAAAGTACGCTCATTTTGTTGTAGATGCCCGAGAAAAAGGAGAAGAGAAGAGAAGAGAAGAGAAGAGAAGAGAAGAGAAGAGAAGAGAAGAGAAGAGAAGAGAAGAGAAGAGAAGAGAAGAAACTCACAGCTACAAGTGCAAAGGTGGGTAGTTTGTAGTATCCTAACCCATTCCACAGTATTAGTGGGCTTTCCATGGCGAACACCACGTTCATGATGGGCAGGCTTTCGTTGCAGAGTCAATGCTGTCGTTGAAATGCGAGTTACTGTGGTATGCTTTCTTATGAGATAGATATAATAAAGTGCCTACCGAGTACACTGCGTGTGTGTGTTTGGGGGTAGCAGAGGCGGTTTCTCCTAGCAACTCCACCTTGGCGGCTCGCTCAATGCAATCTGGGGGGGGGGGGGGGGGCGACTACAACTTGTTATAAGTAGGTATGCTCTGACACGACGTCTGCATCACACGCAAAGCCGTCCTTTTCCGCCTCACCTTCTACGTAAGATGGCATTAGTTTCATAGAGACCAGCCTGCATTCATCTGTTTGTCTCAGTGGGATTTGCAATTATTACTCAGAATTTGGACGTTATCAGTATGCACACTCGATACATACATGTATCTTAACGGGTTGTGAGACACGGCTGCAGGTCTCTGACTAAGGTAGGGTCAAGGTTAGATCCTACACTGGGTCGGCAGGCAAAGCTCTGGATCTAATCATATACAAGTATATTGATACTGGAGATGGTGTGGGAAAGTTGGATATGCTGTACCTGCATTGGGTGAATATAATTGTACATATTTTTTATTATATTCATACTTTAACTGTTACGAAGGGCATATGTTGGTCGGGGAGGATGATCGGCTTGTCTGTATACTCCCCTAGATAGAGGCTCGGAAAATCACATGAATACCTATTGAATAGTAATATCTTTGGAATTCATGGATACCTATAAGTGACTTGCCCTCCAAAATCATCAGATTCAACCCCCCCCCCCCCCCCCCCCCCCCCCCCCCCCCCTTTTTTTTTTAAACCCCCCCCGCCCCCCACGGCCATTCATCACACGTTGTATCCCCGTTATCATCTTGTTCCTTTTCACTATCCTTACACCATTCCTACAACATCCTATAGCACATATATTCGTCTCTTCCCATCATAATGTATCTTGAGGCGGAAAAGACCTCCAGTCAATCGACTGTCCTGGAGAAAACGAACCCCTACCAGATCATGACAGCATGTCTAGACTTCCCAAACAAAGATCAGAGACTCTGGTGGGAGGACACGGCATCGCTTTTTGCTGGCTTCCTGTCCATGACCAACTATGATACCCATGCCCAGTACAGGCACTTGCTCTTCCATTACAGATTTGTCCTCCCATCCCTCGGGCCGTTCCCCCGAAAGGGCGAGCGAATCCGCACAGCAATGCCAGGCGGCAGACTCTTTGAGCTCAGCGTCAACTTCCAGCAAGGTAGCTCGTCCCTTCGCTTCGACTTTGAGCCCAGAAGTTATGCTGCGAGCACGGGGAGAGACCCGTACAACAGCTTTGCTACGGGCGACCTCATGTCAAGGCTCATGATGGCTGGTATGAAGATGGATACAGACTTGTACTATCGCTTCCAAACCGGGCTCTCCCTCACGCAGTCTGATCTTGCATCACTGGACTCGCAAGACGACCAGCGCGTTCCTACGACGCAAACTATCATTGCATGGGACCTCAAGGGCGCAAATAGCACCATGAAGCTATATTCCTTCCCAATCTTGAAAGCCCTGGCCGGTGCTCAGTCACAAGGGGAAGTGACATTTGATGCGGTCAGGAGAGTAGACACAGAAGGGTACTACTCAGCTTCCTTATCCGTTCTGGAGGACTATGTAGTGTCAAACAACCTGTCCGACAACGTATTTATCCTCTCCTGGGATTGTATCGAGGCCAAACGGTCGCGCGTCAAAATCTATGTCTATGTAAAGGATGTCACGCTCGAGAGCCTCGAGGATGTTTGGACCCTTGGCGGCCGACAAAGAGACCCAACGACCTTGAAAGGACTGGGGATTCTCGAGGAGCTATGGCAAGCCATGAAGCTCCCACAGAAGCAAGCCTGTGATTGCATGTGCCAAGACCGCCCTGACAGCTTCTCTACGCAAAGTGAGGGTGTCCAGATGACGCTGAATTACGAGCTCGTGCCGGGCAATCCGGTCCCTGTGCCAAAAGCATATCTGCCTGTCTTCCTCAAGAATGACATGGAAGTTGCCAACGCTCTGGCCAAGTCCTTCAAGAAACTCGGATGGTCGTCTTTGGCCCAAACCTATGTTTCGGATCTGGTCTCCAACTAGTGAGTCTGACGCGAACTCTTCTGATAGACGTGTTTGACCTTTGCGTGTTCTAACCAAAGTTGTCCCTTCCAGCCCAAAACTGAATCTCCATCATACATCACATGTGCAAGATTGCCTTTCCTATGCTTATTCGGATAAAAAGGGAGCATGCATGTCAATGTACTACGGTTCATCCATGTTAGATCATAAAGTAAACTAGACGAGCGGCCTTTCTTTCCATGCTTTCATTTCATTTATGAGTACATATCATGTGAGTTTGGTGTTACAGACAGTAGGGTTATGGCCATGGTTTTCTTCTCCTTGTCCCACTTTGCTGCTTTAGTCTTTTGAGTATGTGTGCGTAAATGTTTTCTTCCTTTTCTCCCTCTCCTACCATTTCGATGCAGGGGATCAGCAGATCGCCGTGGATCCTATGCAATCCGAGCCCCATCACAAAGCAACGTAAACGAGTCCAACGGCACACAGATGCGAGCCCTCCCCCTCCTGCGAACTAACAGCAATCCTTTATGTATGTATGTCTATGCCTGTACGTGTACTTGTTCGTGTACATGTACCATAACAAGGGGAAAATGAAGGGGCCGTTGAGTCGATCACCGAACCCTGTTTTTGGCTTGCAACGATAGTCCATCCTGCCCATGCATGTCTTGGAGCATGGCTCGCCTCTTTATCGTGTCCGGTGTACATAAGACATCTACTTGTAGTTGAAATTCTGCATGTTGACTGACGTGGGCCTGCATTAGATCGAAGGCCCCGTTTAGTCCATTGGCGTAAGGTCGTATCGAGTCCGACAACTCCCAAGAAACTGTCAGGCTATCCATCTCGGCACTATTACCTCCAGCTCGAGACGGGGGATCAGCGATACCCTCGCAAGAGTCAAGAGGGAGTCTCCGTATCCTCATCACGCTTATTCATCTGATCAGAGGCTTGAGTTGGGTTTCTACAAGTACTTATAGCAAGAGTCGTCCCCTGGGTGCAAGGCAAAGCAAAACAACACAATGTTGCATCACCAAGGCGGGAGCTCAGGCCCTCCCAACACGGAGACTGGCAGTAGTAGCCATGGCATCATCATTAGCAGCTGTTCAACCGCATCAGAGCTTCGCCGCTGGTAACTTGATATGCAGTCTGGCTCAGGACAGGCACGTCGTCATCCTTGGGCGTGTGATGGCGGGTATTGGGGGAGGTGGCTTGTTGAGCATTGCGACCTTTTTGGCCTCCGACTTGGTTCCCCTTCGACAGCGAGGAATCGCTCAGGGCATTGGATCTGCCTGCTACGCCTCTGGTTCTATAGTCGGCGCCATCATCGGCGGTGTAATCAACGATCACACCAAGCTGGGCTGGAGACTTGTCTTCCTCGCCCAGGTGCCCCTTACCTTATTCTCAGCCGTAGTGGTCTTCTTCCTAGTCAAAGTGCCGCCCAAGCAGTCCAACAAGTCATATCTATCACGCATCGACTTCCTCGGCTCCCTCCTAACATCTTCGTTTCTGATTCTTTTGCTGTTGGGCCTCAACTCGGGGGGGAAACTCGGTACCATGGTCTCACCCCCTGCCACTCACAACCCTTCCGCTGGCCGTTATCACTTTCATAGGCTTCATCTTCTGGGAAGCTGGAGCGGCGCAGCCCATCATCCCGGTTCGTCTTTTGCTACACCGCACTGTTCTCAGTGCTTGTTTCGCAAACCTCCTTGCCGCCATGCTCTCCCTGACTGGCGTCTTCTATGTCCCACTGTACCTTCAGGTGCTTGGCCACTCTGCCTCTAACGCTGGTCTTCAACTTATGCCATCATCCATTAGCATAGCAGCCGGGTCTCTCGGCGCAGGCTACATCACAAAAAGGGTTGGTGAATATGTCCGATTGGGCATGGCGAGTTCCGTAGTCCTAGTTGTGGGCAGCTTTCTCTTCACGCTCCAGAGCCAGTCCAGCCCTGGATGGTTGACTCCCTTAGCTTTTATCGTTATTGGTCTGGGCTTGGGATCCGTCCTCGCCATCAGCTTAGTTGCATGTGTCGCTGCCATCGATCACACAGACCAAGCTGTTGTCACATCAGCCATATGTAAGTTATCACCATATCCTTCATCTCCACAAAATGCTGACAAGTCTTCCAGTTTTGGCCCGGAGTCTGGGCTCTACAATTGGGATAACCATTGCATCCACCGTTTACCAAAACATCCTCAAGGCAGCATTGTGGGAGCGATTCGGCGACGAACCAAATGCCGCAGATCGAATTCGCCGAATTCGCAATGATCTGGGTGAATTAAACCATCTCCCGCACGGCTAGTATCCCGGTGTTATAGACTCGTACATGAAGGCATTCCGAGGCGTTTGGTTCATGTTGCTTGGCTCTGCGGTGTTGATATTCATATGCGTTGCTCTGATAAGGCAGCATAAGCTTCACTCGACGCTGGAGAGACGATAAATGACCTATGAACAAGCATGACGAACTGAAGAGGATGTATTCTTGAGAGGCCCTATTGTACTAAAACGCAGCCAAAAATGACGAGCGGAGTATGCGGTCGACGTACGATGAACGTGTTGTAATGAATGTAACGATAATCTTAATACGATGTCATAATCCACTACAAAATGCAAGCATAACATATAGTTCTTTCCAAATCCAGGTGCAGCTGCCTCTCAAGTCACATGTTGAAGATTGGAAAACATACGTCTACATCTCGCCGAGTATATAACTATTTTAACGTAGAGAACGAGTTCAGTACCATCAAGATATGGATCAAATTGTTATAGTACAGCCAACTACAAACTGCTTCTGTATAGGCTCACCCATCAAGAAACACTCCAATATCTCAATCCTAAAGCCTCAAATACTTTGCCAGTTAGTCACTATCCGATCCCGAACTGCTCGTTGTATCATCGTCGGTATCCTCATCTTCCTCCACCTCCATCAATTCCTGTTCGGCAATCACGTCTCCAGCCTCCAGTCCAGCAGGCCCCTTAGCCCCGCTGTCCTCATCGTTGTTTTCATCCTCGCCAGAATTGCCTGCCTCTCCTTCATCACTTCCAACCTCGCCCTCTTCTACATCATCTTTACCACCTGGTCGTCTCCTCTTGGCAGAACGACCTCCGTTCTTTGCCTGTTTCTCCTCGACTTTTCGCTTCCCGCCAAGCTGCTGCGGTTGTTGTCTGATTGGTACTGCATCCTTTGGTCCCAGTATGAATCCGGAAGGTATGGCATCGCCTTCCTTTAGGACATAGATTGTTGGAAACTCAAGTACCCTCGTGTTGGCGAGAATATCTCGGAAACAATCCCCAGAGCCAAGCCGCGTCAACATTATCGGTTGATCCGCTCTTGTTCGTGATCGTGCCAAGAAGAATTGAAAGGCCCGGCGTTGTCTATCTTCCTTCTCCCCCGGCCACATATCCAGACTAGCTTCTTGAACTGAAATCCAGCTAGCATTTGAGGGATCCTGTAGCGAATCTGTAGCAGGCTGCCATCTTGAATCTGCAGGGTTCTGAGCGGTTAACCGGACTGGCTTTCTGGTTAAACGACCCTGGGCCTTTGCCTGATCCTCTAGCAAGGCATGGTAGGCGAAATACATTGGAGCGTCGTCCATGACCTTTGAAAGAACTCTCGTCAACTGAGGCTCTTCCAGTTCGCCAGCACTTTGCAACTTTTGCTCTTGTTTATCACAGGTGAACCACTCCACCTGCCAATTGATGCGACCTGTCCGCCTATTCAAGGTTGTGTGGTTCTCCTTCTGTCTCGTCATGCCCATTGGTGCACACACCATCTCGATATTCAGCCTCCCCAGTCTCTGCGCCAAATGCCTTTCAATAACCCTCCCCTTGCCTTCCTTTAAAACTCTTGTCACCAAAACCTTTCTCTTGCGTCCATCCCGTCCCGTCTTCCACCTCACTTCTTGCATCGTAAGCGGTCGCAGCTCTTCTTTTTGTATGATGCCCTTGTCGCCCACCAGAACTCTTTCTGCACGCTCGGCGGCCAGCTCAATCCCATGGAGGAAGTTATAGTCGTGATCTACGCCCGCGGCGGTACGCAGCTTCGAGGGTGGCATATAGGCAGTCGGATCGCGCTCGCCATTGCACTCAGACCAAGCTTTGTGCTTCTTGACGCAGGCGAGCGAACAGGTTCGGATATTGCAGCGAGGGCATTTGTACTGGGGTTTAGAAATATGACATATAGCGCATAATGATGTAAGCAATGGATCTGCCATGATGGAATATTATGTGTGATGGTGATGGTGATGGTGAGGAGATGGTTTGGTTTGGGTGGGTTTGCAAAAAGTATGGCTGTAGCAGCGCTGCTCATAATTACGGTCGCGAACTTTCTAAACTTTTTTACTGGGGCCACTGCCACGCGACCGTTATCGGGATCTTATCAAGCTACTATTAGTGTGATGTAACGTCATGGCAGGACGCTCTATCTGAGGTTACTAGAAATATTGAAGATACAAAAGGACTAGGACATTAAGTCACAATAAAGAGAAAGAAAAATTCGAAGTCTATAAGGGTATTTGCATAAGCAAAATTGTTTTTTAATTTTTATCAAGTCTTGAACTCGAAAGTCATAAAAGTTTCAAGATATGACACAGGGGAGTCATCATGAGAAGAACAATAATACCACGGCGGTGCCTTGCTGGTCACGATAGTCCAGCTAGCATCGCAACCTCCCTCCACCTTGGGTGAAGTAGGAGAACTCAGAATAACAGACAAATGAACGCCAAGATCCAAAATATTTTTGATGCAAAAGCCACCAAGCTCAGCCAGAAAGAAGAAAGAAAGAAGAAACCGCGTAACAAATAACAAAAGAGTCCACATCTAATAGATACAGGGATATATAGCAGAAAAGCTCCACATCAACAATGTTACAAAGAAAAACGAACCCATCGTACAAAGGGTCGAAGCATCGCTATGGTTAACACCATTCTCTTGACGGGACAAGACTGGCTTCGACTCCGCCAATGTCCAGAATCATTTATCGGAGGCCGCCAAGAGCACTGATTCTGGCACCGGAGGGCCTGTGAAGCAGGGACCCGGAATGCTTAATGATAACCTCGGGCTCGTTGTGGACACCCCGGTCACTTCGGCTCTCTGCATAATCTTCTTCGTCATCCTCTACGATTTTGGTAGGGATGTCATCGCGGATGGAGTACTGCTGACTGGAGCGCTCAGGCGTTGTGGCAGTAGACGTATATGAGAGCGCAGTGCTACTGCGGTTGGGGACGAGATCCGGCGTAGGGGGGATGCTGGAAGGCCTCCCGATGTGAGCCTGAAGCCGACTGTCATCGCCGGCATCAGAGGTGGCATTTGACTGAGCGTCGTTGCCATCCTCGCTCTGAGTAGTCGACATGTTGCTGTGACGTCGGCTAGTGCGGGTGCTTGGGCGAGTGCTGGCTCGGGAAAGAGCACGCAATTCGGCATCTTGTGCAAGCTGCAAGCCGTCAACAGCAGCCTGACATTGGTCCGCAATGTTGCGAACAATGTGAGCAATGGCGTCAGTCTTATCCTTGAGATGACGATCAGCCAAGTCAATGAAGCTAGACTGTGACAGTCGCTTGGTGCTACGAGATGGTCTCAAGCTGCGGCCCTCAATGCCTTCTTGAACATCATCGCTCTCATAACCATCTTCAATCTCTTGAGTGAGCTCCTCAGGCTTGGTGAGGGACTGAATGAGGTGCTCCATATGATGACTTTGGCCACCAATCAAGCTGCGCAGGTGGAGCACCACACGACGGGCCTCGTCACGTTGCCGAGAGATAGTGGCATTGGTGTGGTGAAGAGCGGCAAGCTCCTTCTGGTTTCGCTTGCGCTCACGTTCCAGCTCCTCAGCGATCTCTTGTTGGAGGACCAAGGCTTCAAGTGCATCATCGCGCTGCTTCTCGGTGCCTGAAAGGCGAGCAGAGATGCGAGAATTCTCATCCCTTTGATGATCAATGAGGCCAGCAAGACGGCGGTTCTCTTTCTTATGGGTATCAATCTTAAGCTTGAGATCCTGGGTCTCCTTGGTGAGTGTCTCAGCAAAGGCCTGAAACTTGAGGAACTGTTGCTTCCAGCTTTCAAGTTCTTCAACGAGGTAGTTGTTCCGCTTCGTAACTTTGCTAAGCTCAGTATCCATACGGCCCTTCAAATTAATAAAGTCCTGCCAAGCCTCCATGGCGTCGCGAGAATACTGGTTTCTCTCACGGACAATCTCGTTGAGATGCCTCATAGAGACCTTGGTCATCAGCGGCTTCTTCACAGTACCGCCAAAGACAGCCTTAATACCAGAGTTGCGGCCCATCTTTTCACAGACATGGTCCATGACGGACATGACAGCATCTTGATTCCACCATTCGGGGTCCTGAATAGACTCCACTTCACCCCGCATGACAATAATCTGGCCAGCAGGAATCAACTTTCCGCCTCCATAAGCTGATCGGAGGTGTGAAGGGACGCCAGAGGGTGTAACATCGCCATTGAGAGCCTGCGTCAGACGAGTAACAAATTTGTTACGCTGACCCGGAGTAAGAGCAGTGGGGGGGCTTGAAGTAAGAACAAAGTTGCGATCCAGATCAATGACCAAGGCATCAGTTGGTGCAGTGAAGAGAGATCGACACTCAGCAGTGATGCCCAGGATGTAAGGGCCAGGCTCCTGAACCAGCTCCTTAGTGTGACGAGCATGAACCACTGGGACGTACAGCCCACTCCACTCAAACACACGAACGCAGAAGCGGACAGTCTCAGCCGCGATGGTAAGCATCGCTGGATAGTGGCTTACAAAGATGATACGACGGGTAGGCGAAATGGCAGCTTCAATCACACCAACAATATTGGGGATAGACAAACAGTTGAACAGTGGCCACATGGCGAAGTTTTGGAATCCGGTCGGAGAAGAGGGAAACTGGTAGCAAAGCGCGTAGTCCTTCATATCGATTCGGACGAGATCGTTCAGTCTTGGGGCCGGGAAGCTGAGAATGCGAGACACTTCCTCGGCATGGAAGAGGTTGGTTGCTTTGTTCCAGTGAATCCACATGCCGCGCAAATAATCTCCCAAGAGGTTGTAGAGCGGATAGCGGGACAGGAAAGACAAGCAATATGGAATCCAGTAAGTTTCCTCGGGGTTATCGTAGAAGTCGGATTCGGTCCTCTTCCTAAGATCACGGATCGTTTCGGCTCTCTTTTCGTCAGCTCGCGACCAAACACGCAAGCAAATACCATAGAGGGTGTGAGATGAATCCTGCTGAAGAACAAAGGCGTGGTGGGTGCAGTGAGGCTGGTTCCTGCCAGTGCAGATCTCGACATCGTGAGGGAAACAGGCCTAAATGCACGTTAGATATCGGAGCCACTCAAACACGCAAACCATGCAAACGGATAGCCATGTTGGACATACCCTCATAGCAGCATGCAGAGCACGCGCAATCTCGTTGTCTTGCTCAAGGCGAGGGCTGCTACCAAGAATCTCTGGAAGCCAAAACTGTCCGACGGCGCCTTTCATGTGGCCAATCTTGCCTTGGGTTGGCGCGGGAGCCTTCACCCATTGGGATGGCTCACGGCCAACACCGCAAACCATATAGGCATGAGTGAGTGTCTTAGGAGTGCGTTGCTGAGGTTTTCCATTGAGTGTTGAAGGGATGGGCTGAGTGATTCGGGAGTGCAAAGACGAGGTACGGCTGGGAATCATCATGTTTTCAGGACCTCCCTGATCGCGAGTGGTGGGCCGGCCATCACGGTCGCCAGTACGGGGGCGAGTAAAAGAAGGATGCGTATTGAGAGAGGGAGACATGATGAATGAGCTGTTTGTTAGTATTCTCTCTCTCTTTTTTTTTCTCTCTTTTTTTGGTTATTTATTGAAGGTTGACACTCCAATGAAGCGCTCTCGCTTGAAAGGGGGAGCAAAGGTAAAGAAGGTCTCAGCAGGCCATTCGAAAGTGAATAGATGCCGCCAAATGAGAAAAAGATGATGAAGAGGAACAGAACAAACAAGGCTCGGTAGGCCTTTGAGAAAGGGAATTGGGCTGTTCAAGACCTCAGATGGTCCTGCAACAACAGCAATTGAACCCGTACGGATCTGAAGAAAGCAAAGAGAAAGGAAACCTTGAGCCAAGGCGATGCGAGACACGGGAGGTAGAAAAGGGGACCTGGATTTAGGAATTTGGGGGAATGAGGCCACTGGTCCGAGATGGACCACTGAAATGGGGGGTGACGGTGGCTCAGATGGGCTACCTTGGCTGTGGGCACTTGTCCGAAGGCTCTGGGGGGGCCTAGAGGGGCGAATGGGGGCTTCCGCTGCAAGGCCCAACAGGCTACTACTCCGTGTGCAAAACGAGCGCCACGACATGGGGTGATCCAGGTCCAGCTCCAGCGCCGTCCAGGGGCAGCTGCATAAAGGACGGAGCATGGACCTCGTCACCCACTTTTTCCATCATTTTCCATCTTACTTGTATGAAAGAAGTTTCCAATTGCCTGGGAGGTTTTTCTGGGCAGGGTGCGTTGCATGAAGACGCGCATTCGGTTAAGAGAACGTGAATTATGCATGTGGTGTCAGTCGCACAGCGTCATTATAATACTTGTTGGCCAATGGCTTCACCATCATCAGCCAACAGAATCCTGTTCTTCTCAGTGCCATTGACGACATACATGGGGGGGTAGCGTCTGCGTGATGGAGGTGTTACGTATTGATGGGCATTGCTTGGTGTGTTTTGGTCGTGGTCCCGTCCGTCTCCTGAACTTTCTTTCTCACCCACTTCTGTCACTTTTTTTGCTTCTTTCAACCAGTTTCTCCTCCCGATCATGGCACCAAGAAGCCCCCCATGGCGTCCAGGTTCTGCACGAGGTTAACGAGGGGGGAAACGCAAGGGCCCCCGGCTCAGAGCTCAAATTGTGTCCCGTTATAGCCAATGAATGGTCGCCGATGCTAGGAACCGGCTCCAACCCAGGCGAAATTTGTCTCTGGCAAACGGGCCAGGGCTTGCCGGGCTGTTCCCAACTGTCAGAGAGTGAGAGGCGAGAAGTTGACAAGACGTGAGGCGTTGGTAGCCAGAAGCAAATAAAGTGTTTCGTGCTCAAACAGAGGACTGAAAAGGGCAGGCAAAAACAGTGTTGGGGAGGAGAGGAAAAAAAGGAAAAAAGGAAAAAAAATCACAAAATACCAAGATGGCAAATACTTGTAGAGAGGGACACGCAAACCTCAGGTAGGTAAAAGACCGAAGCAAGGGAGACCAACCACACAGCACATTCGGTAGCGCATTTACTCTGACTCCGTACCTTCCGCACAATTTTGCTTCTCCCTTGCGCCCGTACGGAGTATTATTTTGTTTTGATTTGTTGTTGACCCTGATCCAAGTCAGTCAACCTCCTCCTCCCTCTCCCCCCCATATGATTGTTATTCCTCCCAATGTTTTCTTCATTTATAATCAGACATCCGTCAGCCATCAGCGTACAGAAACCCACACTGAAGAGTCTTCTCCAGGCAAGATTCTGTAGCATGAATCTGTTCATAGTGCCTAGTGCATGCATACCAGGTCAGGGCATCCAGTGGCCATGCTGACGATAGCGAATAACCTGGTCAGGTACTCCGTATTGTGGGCACAATGCCAATGCGATATGCAGGGCACAAAGCTTTTGGGGACACTTGGTGCACGCACTTAAATAGTGTGCATACGCTGGTACTCTCGTGCATGCAGCCCGCATATTGTGTACAGACCAAACAACAGCTTGGCTACAACCTTTCATCTGCGGGGGGGACGATTCACTCAAACGGACAGTAGCCTGTCTGCCTGGTCGCTGTTCGCCGTGTCCGCTCTGTTGGAGACTAACTCAGAAAGTCGAGGACAAACGGCCCCAGGACAAAACCTAGAGCTGCTGTGTCTAGCCATCATGGCCAGCCCAAGGTTACAAACGACCGAATAAACCGCCACAAGCGACGGTCGTGGCGTTTATTGTTTGTTTTTTTTCCCTTATCACTCAATAGCCGGCAAGTGTTTTGTTTCTTTTAGATCTAATATACTGTGATCGTCCGTTCTGTGTTCCCCCCAAAGTCGAGTCCGACTATCGAAATATGTTCCTCATCTAAAGTACTCACGGTCGCGATATTACGGTGTTTTCTCGGTCTTGTTACACTTGGATGGCCTATACCATTCATTATATGGCCTCCTGTTACGATAGGAAGGAGAAAGAAAGAAAGAGAGGGAGAGAGAAAGATGGAGAGAACGAGAGAAATCAGCCTTCGTTTTGTTTCGCGGAGAATTTCAAATCCAAGGGCCTGGACAAGATAATCGTGCAGCAGTGGTGTTTTTGATGCATGCGTGACAGACAAAGAGACAAGAGTTTCCGAGTCAAACGCAAACACGATGACACTATGAAGACTGGCTTTCCCTCTTTCTGTTGTGTCGCAATGGGAAGAAAATTAAAAATAATTTTCTCTCGCGACGCCTTGGCCTCATACTGGCCAAATATCTTGACGGCCAAATGTCCGTCAACCTTGCATCCAACTGCTTCTCGCCAACTCCCTCCCTCCCGTTGGTCTTCCTCCACATAAATACACACACACACACGGTTTGTCTGGAGACTGTGCGGGCCGTCCGTTTCATCAAGAGAAATCTCCACGCGTGTTTTAGATAAGGGAATATGCTTAAACCACCATCTCTGGATGATTACTGTGCTACTTTTTTACCAACCCCCAGAGAACACAACCAAAATTTGTCTCGATTCACCTCGCTTCACTTCACTTCACCTCACTTTACTTTACTTCACGTAATACAAAGGTCTTGCTCTTTTCGGCAGCTACAACTTCTAATGCAAGGGACTGCATCAATGCTCCGCTCCCACCGGCATTTGCTTTGTCTGCACGGAGTGCTACCTTTTTCTTCTTCCTCTCTCGCTGACTCCTACAGGTAGGTCGTCTCTCAGATGCAGTGAACAATGGTCGTGCTCAAGCCACCAATGCTACCTCAGCCAGCCGCCCTGGCCACATCTGCCCTATGAGATGCTCAGATATATCACAAGGCTCTGCTTCTTGCATGTACGAGTCATCACTAACGCAAGGCCGACCAACACGATCAACTTCAGAAAAAGAAACAAATGCTGCTGTTCCCGTTTTGAAACTAAAAACTTCGAATCCCGCTCTTGCCTTGAACATATCTGACAGGTCATCATCTGAGTCTTCTCCGTGCCACTGGACTTGGACTAAAGAATTTGTCAGTGTCTGGCTGAAAAGCCCATCTAATGCACCTCGACTCAACGGTTCCCCTGTCTTCATCCCTCTCCTCAAAAAAAAAAAAAAAAAAAACTTGCATATGCAGACTTTGTTGCTTCTTTCCGGTCATCACCATAAACGCTCAAGTGCCGTCAATGAGCCATTTACTTGCCAACCTATTATACCTAGATTCAGTCTCGGAGAGTTTCCCCTGCATTAAGCATATCAAGCTAATCCCAGGAATTCGGATCCGACGTTAGGTGGCGTGGTGCTTTGGAGCTTTATAGCTGCTTCGGCAGTTGGAGCAAGAGCTTGCTACCAGTTCAGCCTTGTTCTATAGGAAGATATGATGTAATCCGGATTTCAAGACTCGGTTTTTGGATTACTAGGTGGGCCTTGAATCCATGCATGACATTCCAAGGTCCACCGTGTATGATGCAGTCGCTCTGCTATAGGATATATGTCTTTCAAGTTCCAGCCTTACCCCTGACTACCTCAAACTTTGTAAAATCCCGGCGATAGTAACAGCCTAACGTAGGACATTCCAAATGATATGATATCGGTTCTTACCATACGGAGTATTGTAATAAGAGCAAAAAAAAAAACGCGTTGCCCTCGTATTCTCATCCATCAGCCAGGGGAAGTGGAGAAATCGGTCTTGGCCGGTCAGCTTCGTTTACGAAGCGAGTCAGCTCCATCATGGACTCGTAGGAGCATCATCTTACTTGTATGAACACAAGCTTTGCCCAAACGTGGTGTAGCGAAATACTTTATCCAGACACACAAGTCCAACAGCTTCTTGACATGGAGGCAAACTTTTCTTTGGCAAATCCTGCCAGCGGAGAGAGAGACTTGTCTCATGAGCCCCCCCCTTTTTTTTTGGCCAGACGAGCCATGTCACAGACGAAGCTTACAGGTTTGGCAAGGGAAGTTGAAAACATGATGAGTATTTCCCGTTATTCTAGGCCTTTCGAAGCATATTCGATATATTGGCTGACTACAGTTCCAATGCTTCATGTTACAGTAAGCAGCCACACCTCTTTGTCTGTGTCATTTCTTCCGCAGTGCCGTCGCCATGCGATGCTATATCCAGGGAAACACCGTTTTCTACACCTCTCCCGCGATTCAGTACGTCCTATTTATTCCTTTGCAAAAAAAAGTAAGCGATGCTTAATATGTTTGTATGTCATTATTTCAACTTCAAACAGTAATCTTACTCCTACACTTAAGCCATTGCATCAAGGGATGAAATAGACACGGGAATGCTGAATATATTAGACATGTCCGTACTAATCATTACCCTTGATTTCTACTATATCCAATAATATCCCTTATTTCTGTCTCCTACTCTTGTGCCTTACGATATGTCTCATCGGTTCGTACGGTATATTCTGGTTGCGTATTTTACGTCCCATACGCACATTTCTTCTTGGGTCAGACAGTGCGCAATAATGATACAAGAACTACAAATATACTCCATGATTAGATATAATGTACGTACCCATAAAAACCTCTCGTCCTTGAGTCGTAGCACGTAAGATTAGAAGTAAACTGTGCTCTTTAATTGACTCCATTACTCTGTCATGTGTATATTGTAAGGGCTGAGAATAGCATTCTGGACCCAATTACCACTGATCCATGACCTGCCCTTCAACTAACAAGAAGATTTTCGGGTCTGAGATGATTGAATGGATCAACAGCCCGTCTATGCAGGGTGCGAACATACGATCCTGATATCAGCAGGCACATTGTCAATGATGGGCTCGGTGCCCTTCATCATCTGCCTCCCTAATACAAGGATTTTGCGGGATAAATGTTATTTACTCTACCAGTTCATCATCAGTACTGACAAATTTGAGTTATTTTTTCTCTTTTATGGAATTGGCCAAGGAATTACTTACAAGATCCTCTACTGCAGCCCGATTCGTTTGTCCCTCGGATTCTCTACTCGACTAGGTACCACCTTTCAGTATGCTGTGGTTTAGAAATACCGGCTTGAGCCTCTCCAATGATACCCAGGACGTTTATATCCATATCCAGCAAACTTGGGGTTCAACTGCCGATCCTCTCTTCTCGTTCCAAAATTGAGATTCATACGTGGACTTGCTCAAACCCTTCCGGCGCGTATCCTAATGGGCGTGAACTACATAGTATCAAGTCGGATACATGAATGGTGATGGATAGCTTTTGATACTACGACCGAACTATGGAAGCGAGATCATTACTGGCCACAGATTGCGGACTTGGATAGGGCGATAGCCCTCCCACTCGATACGATCTCATATATTTGCAGTATACAAAATCATCGTCATCCATTCTGAAGTTTCAGTCATGGCTGGCATACCTGGAACACTCAACGAAGAACACTTTCGATCCAAGCTCGAGTGGATACAGAAATCTACCGTATTGATAATACTGAGTCTCAGATACACGACTTTTGCTTCGATAAAGTATTTTCCAAGGGGAAATTTGGTGGCGATATTAAAAGCATTCATTCAGTTTTTGGTTTCGTGCCCAGAAATAGATGGCTATATCGTGAAGATATCACCCCTGTCGTACAAATCTCTCGGCGCTCAAATCAATATATAGGGTTTATTACATGATGAGAAATCCTGAAGTATTCTTATGCTTTGACTATGATATCGGTTCATAAACAATGACGTGATGAAAAATCTCATAATCCGTATCGTAGCAGATGTCTTGGTCCGAATGCACACCAAGCTTGCCCCCGACATAACATATAAGGCAAACGAAAGAGCCTCAAAAGCGACAGCCAAATAAATGAATGCGCCGCTTTCAAGATCTCTATCCAGATCGTGATTATTTTCTCTTTACGCTGATCGTTTTGTGATGTTCGCCAATGGGCTAGACACCCTACTTCAATACGCCTAATAAATAGCACATAAGTTGCGATGCCATCTTTCCAGCGACAATTCAAGCAAATATAATTCAAGCTGATATATTTTCTCAAGGAAAAGGTTCTATCCATTTGCCTTTAGTGGTACCGTACATCTATTGCACTTTATTTCATATAGGGCATATATAGTTAAGTAGTATATTACGAGTCTAGCCCACGATAACTATCCTTAACGGCCATCCCGTTGCTGCCATAGAGACGCTATCCCTCAACCAATATGATACCCATCGGCTGATTCTTCAATCGGTTACTTTTCCTCTACTTGTGGAAACACTCGAGTAGGAGGAAGCCCACGCAGCAGCAAAGTAAGCAGAAGATTTACATGTTTTCCATAGTTCCTAGGCCCCTCCCCATTCCTTCAAGTCCCATGCCTCTCCTTGATACTCTCTTCCTTCTTCGATGCGGGTGTTTTCATCAACTTTTATTCGCCTTATTCCTTCGTCCTCACCGACGGTATTCGTCATTGCCTGCATCAATACCCTTTCAATTTCTCCGCCAAATATTGCAAGGATACTCGGTTAAGAATGCTCGGTAAGATGGAATATCCGTCGAATATTCGATTATCAATCATTGTGGGTCAAGAGAGCTGACACAGAATAAGGGGGGGGAGAAGGGAGGGGGTGCTATGGCGAAATACAAAATCCGCATTGGGAACATTGCATAAACTCTGTTAGCATTCCAATGTCGCAATTTTAGTGATGGGATCAGTTTGCTCTCTGCATGCAAGTCAGCCGGCTTTGATGCAACTTCCTGCAAGCCCCCGTCTGCCCAAATCGTCAACATAGTTGCGGATCACGGGGGCTACCAATATAGATATCGCTTGACAAAATGGCTTTCATCAACCCCCCCCCCCCTTTTCTCCCCTCTTTTTCCATTCCTGTTTAAGGTTAATTGTGGATTCTTCGGGTTTGTATCCCAAAGTCACCGGACGCATCTGGCTGAAGCTTCTAGAATAACACCCCGTTTTGGGGTTGGTGCTTGAGAGATTCTGCAGCAGCCATGCTTGTCATTCATCTCCATCACATCCACGAGTCAGGAAGACATATATATATGCCTGTCCTTTGACTCTTCTGCAAGCGAAGCGTGCTGCCTAATTATTTTACCGCTTAGTCTGTTTGAAAAGAGCGGTGTTGTGCAAAGCAATATGGTTGGTGAATACCTCGATATGGTGCTTTCCAATACCCCCTGAGTGAAGATATGGACAGTGATGAGAGTAAAATATCACAACATTGGCCGACAGAAGTTAGTGAGACCTCCAAGTCAGCTAGATAATACAAAAACAAGGATAACCTAGCAAAACATATGGGTAGATAATCATATTCATCGATGCTTCGGCTCGGTGAGCGCCGGTCCAGCAATTGATAAGCTCCAGGGTAGCCCAAGTTCCAGCCCCTAGCAAAGTTCCTTGGACCTGAAGCGAACATAACCTACGGCTATCATCGCCACCAGAGACACATTTTTTTGAGTCAAATATCATAAGAGGCTGCTATTATTTCCCTCAAGGAAAGCCTCGTGATGCCATTGGTATCATTTGACTATGATCACGGATGTTCCCCTTGGTCATACATAATCTGACATACATACAAGTAGATTACATTTCACCGTCACGATCTCTCTCCAATCTCACACATGCACCAATGTCCAAGATAAGGAGAAGAACAACAACAGACCAAAAAAAAAAGCTCGTTTCATCACACGATCCTCCAAGCAGTGGGGCTCATGTCATGATAAGATGCCGTTCCCTATCATTCATGCTCACCAAAACAGGTCAAAGCAGAAAGAAAACCAAGAACATCCTATGGAAGCCCACACGTGGTTGGCATCTTGAAGGCAAAGCTCCCATGCCAGAGTCAGCCTCTACGTAACATGGCGTGATAAGTCATGCAGGGCTTGCCATCTCTGGAGCGGATACATACCAATTTACACCCGTTGACTTTGTCGCGCGCGCTCTCTCTGCCTCCATTTGGTTGCCTACACAATCTGAAGCAGCATGGCGATAGCGCCGCCCATTGGTGTGTGTATGCCAGTGGGCATTTTAGACTGCGACCCCCCTTTTCCGACTGATATGGATGGGGACCCTTCAACGGCAGCATCTGACAAGCGGCATTTGATAGCTCAATGGCTTGAGGAAGATAAAAAAAAAAATTAAGGGTCCTACGCAAGAAGGGTCCAGGAAGGAATTTTGGGGCTGATATGTCGGTATGGCGATATTCACTGGCCATTCGTCATCGTGTCTGATGTCTTATCTGGCGGTGATGCTTTGTGCGTCTTGGTCAATTGCCGACATGATTGCGGGCAAAGTCAGTCAATGGCTAGGATGAGTAGGACAATTCCAACTGTTATGCGTGATGCCGTTTGTTTTTTTTACACGTGCTTCAAACGACACAATCACGGTAGCGTCAGACCATTTTACAGCTTGGGGAGGGAGGGTCGAGTCATAGATATGGTCCTTTTCTCGCGCGTCTCTCTCACCCTCTTATCGTAACTTTCTGCTCACGAACTATCGATCTTACCCGAGACAGCAACGCGAACAAAACGTTGAAACATCCGAGGCTTCTTTGGTTTTTTTTATACGCCGTTAGATTGCGGCAAAACGATATCGTCGGTTCAAAAAGGTCCAGCGGGGAGCTAGATTGGAAATCATACCCGCGGGCCACCCAAGACGATCATGTCGGATCTGACCGGCGGATGTGGTGGTGGTGGATCAAATCAAGCCATGCCGGTCATTTCGAGATGCAGGTAGACCGTAGGACTAAGAAAAGGTGTGCGTATGTGTGAATGCACATGCATAGATTAAAAGACAGTATGAATGACGAAAGGGAGAAAGGGCGCAGGGAGGATCACGTCGCATATGATGCCAGAATAGTCCTACAATTGGACGGACGGGTTCCAATGCGAGACCGGTGTGAATTGGAGATGAACAGGCAATCAATCAATCAATCAAGCAGGCAGGCAGGCAAACGAATAAACAAACAAAACTAAACAAGGCATGCAACCAAGCATGTGCGTCTGTCTCCTTTGTGTGGTTGTACAGTATTCTTTCGTCTCCCTTCATCCCACGAATAGGAGATAAAAGTTGTCCTTTAGCCGAATGAGGTGATCAATCTGACTTTCCACGCCACTCACGTTTTCTTGTCTTGTCCCTTTCTCTCTTTCTCCTGAAATTTGGGAGGGGAGTGAGGAAGGCCAAGAAACTCCTATCGCTGGCGTCACTGTTTTTTCTTGTGTGTTTGTATGATACGATATGATATGACACAAACACCTATCCACCCTCTCCCCATTGAGTTTTGAGACATCAATTGCTGCTTTGAGAAAAACACGAGAAAAGAAAAATGGATACTGTGAAATGATCCAAACGTCAATTGACATGTGATTGTGGCTGGTGAGTGGAACCCACATGTGAACCAGAGCCAGGGGTGGGACAGGCCATCGATCAAGCTGTCTTGGGTCGTAATCCTTAACACATCGAAATCCAACAGAGCTCGGAGAACCATGGGCAACATACCGATCCTAGCTTGGCGGCAAACAAACGCTGCCTATCCAACCGGCCATCAATTCATATTGGAGATCGAATGAATACCCAAGGTAGCCAAGCAACGCAGCACAAGACAAGACATGAAAGAACGCTCCGACGCAAGGCGCAACGTAGAAGGCTGATGATAGCCGCGGCAACGGGTGGGATTAAAGCAAGCAACAATGGACAAGTCCACCATGCCAAACAATCTTTGCCGTATCGTCGACTTGTTACTACCGAGCAACAGGTTCGGCGCGGAGCTAGCTACAGGAGTAGATTGCAGCTTTGGTGGGCCATCGGCTCGGTTGCCCCCAAGCGGTATCACGTCTCGCGTCTCCGGTTGCTTTTCGTCGTTTCTAATGCTTCTGTTGCTTCCATGTCCAAAATCAATGAATGCGTGTTGTGTGTGTGTGTGTTTTTTTTTTCTTTTTTTCTTTACTTTTTTTGTGTGTTGCCGCCTTGCGTCAAAAACAAATATTGAAACCTGGGCTGAGCATAGCGACTTTCCTTGCATCTGCTCGGTATTTCAGGGCCGCTATCCTCCTCCTGCTCCTCCGCGAGAGCCGAGCTATAGTTAAGAAAAGTGCCATGGATAGGATGACTGTGCAATGATTCTGTGACTGATTGGTGCGGCTGACAAACCCCAAGTTTCTGATATCTTTTCGGCCGCCAAATGCGTGTACAAAAAACAGCCAACAGCAGGGCAGGGAAATGAGTCGTCGGATCGATAAGAGAGTCAGTTTGTCAGTCCGTCAGGTCAAGAGTCAAATCCCTCCTCCTGACGTCCAACCATCGGGGCAAACACGACGCAAGCATGCATACGTACTCCGTGCATTCCTCGACTCGGGTATTAAAATTTTAAGTGGAACATGACATGAGCAAGCAATCGGGCGCAAGAGTTGAGGTGTCCAATGCAATGTTTATTTTTGCTCTCGATCTTCGATCGTTTGTTTCCCTCTCTCCCTCTTTCTTGTTAGCGGGTTCCATAATGCCCTCTTCGTGCTAGTACAGGTAGGTTATTCCTCGAACCTTGATCCATTTGCAGCCATACATTGCTACCTCGCAGGTACGCCAATCTCGTGTGGAGAGAGAGACGTGCTCTCGTAGACTCGTGGTAGCAGCATGTGCTTCTCGGATTGTTGGACGACCCCGATCGGACGTGGCGATACATGCGCATTACATGATGCTCTCCACAAAGTGACTACCACCCATAGTCCTCCACAAACCTGCATCCAACTAGGTAGCCTGCAATGCACTTTTTGCACTCTGGAGCACCTATACAGTATATATTGCGATATGCATCAGGTTCATTGTGAGTTCATTTGTTGTTGAGGCACTAGGGAAGAGAGGGTCCAATCGAGTACCTGCTTTTCCGGCTATTATACTATCAGTTCCTTGGAATGGGGAGGGGTGGGAGAGATGGGAGGGTTTAGGCCGGTCAAGTCCTTTATTCCAGGGGCGGCAAGCAACGTAATTGAAAGTAATAGGCATGTGTGTGTGTGTGTGTGTGTGTGTGAGTGAGTGAGTGTGTGTATGTGTCTGTCTGTCTGTCTGCTTGTCTGCTTCGTCCCGGATGTAGTGTCCGGATGTGCCGCTAACGAGTTTAAGGGAAAACCTTGAAACCCAGGCCGTGCCGTTGCGCGTGGTTGGCTGAGAGAAGGAAATACTCTTTGCCCTCTGTCTCTTTTCCCTCCCTCCCTGGCTGTGTAAGGTGGACACACACAGAGAGAGGGAGGGCTTTCACATGCCAGAGGAAAACCCAAAAAAAAAACCCACGTTAAGAAAAAAAAAAAACTGCCCTTGCTCAATTGGTGTGGCTGAGGCAAGAGGGTAAAAGAAGGCACTAGCCTCACAGTTACAGCGGCGATTAGCAGGGAACCTGATGACGCTACCAGGTACCTTAGGCGAAATACACACCCCCTGTAAGCTTCCATCCACTGCTCCTGATTGTGCTCCGTACCTGTAAGTTTCAGCAACAGCGCGCATGCAAGGCCAATCTACTAGAGGCCCCCCCACCTCCCTCCCGCCCGTCGTCCTTGTCGCCGCTTTCACATGCCTTTTTTCCCTTTTGTTGCGTTCTTTCTCGAAACTCTTTTTTTCGAGGTACGTAAACGTGAGTGGCTCCAAACAAGGGGGGTGGGAAGGTACTCGTGCAGCGCTGTCGTGCCTTATCAGTACATCACAAACTCTACATGGTGGCGTGCCAGTCCTTGAGATCCCATTGCCCGTTTATTTAATTTAATAGCCCTTCTTCCCTCCCAAAACTCGACGCCTTCTTTTTTCTCATTCTCTTTCTTCATCCTCATCATCTACTCTTTCTTCACCATCATCATCAACATCCATACCATCGACTGATTGCCTGTGTCTATCATCACACAACAACCACAACAACTACTATTACCACCACCCTTTTTATAACTTTCATCACCAACACCACAAAATCACAATGGCAGTCGCTCAGGTCAACGGTGATATCAACACCCCTCACTCTGCTTTCCTCGACGTAAGTAGTAGCAGTGTAGTCATGTTCCATGGCTTCCGATTGGATCAATTGCTAACAATGGCCTTCTACAGCACATCCTCTCCTACCCCTTTGTCTCCGACAGCATCGATACTGTCAAGGCCAACCAGCTTGCTCAGCGATCCTTCAAGATTGGTGACACCGTCTACCAGACCTTCGCTGTTCCCGTCCTCCCCCTCCTGAAGAAGCCTTACGGTCTCGTCATTCCTTACGTCACCCCCTACGCTGAGAAGGCCGATGCTCTCGGTGACAAGACCCTCGACCGTGTCGATGAGCGTTTCCCCGCTATCAAGAAGCCCACCAGTGAGCTCTACAACGAGACCCGCGAGCTCGCCGGTGTTCCTTACCAGAAGGCTATCGAGGGCAAGGACCACGTCTTCGAGGTCTACGCTTCTGAGTTGAAGAAGATTGAGCAGGATGGCCTCGTTGCCCAGGGCAAGGCTGCCGTTACCACCGCTTTCGTTGTCAGCAATGAGACCCTTAGCTGGCTCAGCAACTTTGTTTCCGCCAAGAAGACTGAGGCTACTGAGATCACCAAGGAGAAGGTTAACCAGTAAATTCTCATCTACCCAAACTCACTCGGGATGACCATCTCTTCTGGTTTTCCAGTTACACTTTTATATCACTCTTCGGATTCCGGGTGTTTTCCAATCTCATCGTTCCGCATCCTTTCTTTTGCTCCTTACAACATTAGCTTGACCTACAGAGGACAAACTCAATATTGCACATGAACAAAGGCTGGAGGGAGTGTGTATGGAGGGCTTGGCATTACGAGACTTGTGGCATTCACATCATTGCATAATATTTGGCGGCTATTCCTTCACGAGCCGACCATATCTTTTCCTCCAGGCTTTTTTGCTTGCTCACTTTTTTCTCTCACGGCTTCGGGTATACGGAGGCAGTATGTTGGCTTGCAACGAGGCAAGTGAGCGGGACACTTGGTTGATGACTTTTATTTACGGGGTGGAGGCGTACAAGAAATGGGTTTTCCTTTGTTCTTTGTTTTTTTTTTTTTTTTTTGATTGAATGGCGATGACATGGGATGACACAAAAGGTCAAATACCAACGTGGAGTTAGTAATAGATCTCCTTTTCCGTTTTGTTAAGCTCATGGCTTAAATCAATTGGCTCCAAGCCATGTGACTTTTATAAACGACTCATCTGGGACTTATCACATGTATTCCTTTGTGTCAGTTGCCAGGCACGGATCATCAGCTGCCGGCGTGAAATTGGTAAGGCTGAGACAATGATTATCATGATGCATTGACCTGCTGTTCATGGCTAAACATGATATTACGGCGATCACAAGCAAATCATGGCGTTTTAGAAACAAATCCATAGGTCACGATTACAAGCATACCATAGCCTTCCAAGCAAACTGTGGAATCATTATTACATGGAATTCATATCATTATTCATCATTGATTTAAATTAAACATAAAATAAAACCACCTGTGGCCGCCGCCTCACCCCGCCATCTATGGACGCCTCTTCCCAGGCTCATACGATAGCTGCTCTATCAGACTTTGCATCTCGTCCTCCTTTCTCTGCCTCCACTCGTCTTCCTCGCCAATGGGGCCGATGCACGACTCCTCAAAGTCGATGAACTTGACGCCGTCGTCTGTGATGAAGATGTTGTCCGTCACAATGTCCCCATGTATGACGTCCAGGTCGTGGAGCTTCTGCAGTGCCGCTTGGCAGGTCGGCAGGTCGGCGCGGGTGGGACGCCGGCCCGAGACTTCCTCGAAGAGCAGGCCAATGACACGATCGGGCGTCTCCTCGTAGGCGTAGCCCAGTATTCGGGGTGCTAGGAAGGCATCCCGGTGGGCGAGCGTGTGGTGTGCCTCAATCTCCTGCGCTAGCCAGTCGAGCTCAAAGGCGAACCTGGCGATTTTGAGGAAGCAAGTGTTGCTGCTGCTGCTGCTATCTCCTTGCCTTACACGAAAGCTCCTCGCTTTAACGGACTGGACGACCTGCAGCTCCAGGATATCAAAGTACTCGTAGTTACCAAACAGCTGACGCTGCGACAGGGCGTGCGGGCGGAACTCGTCCACTTCCTCCCGTACGCCGCCGTCCGCCGCCTTGTCCTTGAAGACCGTCAGGGTGTGCCAGGCACGGGACGGCCACTCTCCGAGGTTTGAAAAGGCGCGAATCACTTCGGGTCCCTTTGTCCGAGATGCCTTGGGGATGAGATCCGGATGCTTGAGGACGACGTAGACAATCTTTTTGCTCTTGGTATTGTTGTTGCTGTGAGCCTCATCTTCACGGAGTATTCTGTACAAGCAGTCATTTGGACCGAGCTCGATGGAAAGAACTGTGTCTTTGAGCACCATTCTCGGTCCTCCTTTTTTTCCCCTCCTCCTGACGGATGATGGGGGGATAAATGGAAATGAGAGAGAGAAAAAGTGAGGTTATCTCTATCTTATTGCTCTTTTCTTTTTCCTTCTTCTTTTGTTCTTTTGTCTGTATGTATGCCAAAAAAAGAATACCCAAACGAAAAACTCCCTTTTAGTCTATAAAAGTGGAGATCCAGGTAAAAAAGGCAAGGCAAAGTTTTGGAGTAGTTGAGAGCTCGGCTATTGCTGGTTGATTTGATAGGGAGGGAGAAGGGGGGGGGCTTCTTTGTTTGCAGTAATGCTACCAGCGTCATTTACTGGAGAAGCATCAATCACAAGCCAGACGGAGCGAGTAAAAAGGTCAGGTGATGAGCGTTACACCGAGAGCTGTTCACCGAGATGAAGACCCTTCACCGAAGCGTTGCTTTTTTTCCGGGCTGGTGTGGGTCCCTTATGTACGTACCTGTATGTATGTGTGTGCATATGTCAGTGGTGTGTGAGAGAGTGTGTGTCGGTTATGTAAAGATTGCCAATCGTTGAACCGAACAAGCTTCCAAATGTCGCCGAGACAAATTCGAACGATGGCCTCCCTTGCTGATGTAAGTGTTACTAATGTGGGGCCCAACCACTAGAGCCCCTCCAGGCTTAGCTGCAAGGGACGCACCTCGATAGCTTCCCACAGGAGGGGTTCCGGCAATTACACATGCAGAATGACGGATGACTTAATCTATTATAATGCGCTTAACTATCTTTTCATTATTTGAGGCTCCTTCTTCTCGAGATTTCTCAACATTTCTCAACATTTCCAATCAACAATTGCATCCGTCTATAAAGGTCCCTTGCCTGTTCTCTTCCTCCTCCTCATGAAGCTTTTTCACATCATCATCGCAATATTCATTGGATTCTCTTCCACTATCCTCTACAAGCATCGCAACACAATATCAGACCTCACCTCTCTGACAATCGACTCAGTTATCAACTACTACAACATCTACTTGAAGCAAAGCTCTTCGGAAGCAGAAGCCCAGACGCTCAACCCTCAACAGCCCGTGGAAAGCCACGTTCTCCAGGGAATAATACCTGAACCAATCCACCACCTCTTCGCAACAGAAATGTCCGTCGCACGAACCATCCGCAAGGCCTTCTTGGCCGTCGAGCAAGCTGAGGGTCAAGGCGCCCGAGTCCGACGCTCAATCGGTACTCCCAACCTTCGCAACTTTTCTCCTTTCCTCATGCTCGACCATTTCTCCATCAAGCCCGGCGCCGGCTTCCCTGACCAGTAAGTCCCAGCACACACTCTGCAATATGTTTTAACCGAAAACTAATTTCAAAACAGCCCCCATCGCGGCCAGGAGACCATCACATACCTCATCCAAGGCGGCGTCGACCACGAAGACTTCGCCGGTAACCGTGGCACCCTCAACTCGGGCGACCTCCAGTTCATGACCGCCGGCCGTGGCATCGTTCACGCCGAGATGCCCCGCCAAAACCCGGACGGCAGCGCAAACGTTGGCCTTCAGCTATGGGTCGACTTGCCCCAGCAGCTCAAGAACTGCGAGCCCCGCTACCGCGACCTCCGCGCCTCCGAGATCCCCGCCGTCGATGTTGACGACGGAAAGGCCACCATCAAGGTCATCTCCGGCCAGAGCCACGGTGTAGACTCCGTAAAGGACCTCGCATATACCCCCGTTTGGATCCTTGATGTCATCCTCCGCCCCGGTGCCAAAGTCACACAACCCCTCCCCCGGGGATGGAACGCCTTTGCCTACATCCTCGAGGGAAACGCCTGGTTCAGCAACGGTGACGACCGCCAAAAGGTCGAGCAATACCACAATGTTGTCTTTGAACCCCAGGGCGATGTCGTTCACCTAGAACTCGATGCCGATGCCAAGCAAAATTCTCGAGTTGGTAAGTTCAATCCCTTTCATAGCCTTCATTCAAGACGCATTACTGACAGGTTACTTCTTCAGTTCTCATTGCTGGTACCCCCCTGGATCAACCTATTGTTCAATACGGACCCTTTGTCGTTACATCCAAAGAGGAAGTCTACCAGGCGTTGATGGATTATCAGAGCCATGCCAATGGCTTTGAACGTGCCAAGGACTGGGAGAGCGAGATTGGCAAGTCAATGCTGGCCTAAGAATGACAGGCAGTCTAGATTTCTCATGAATAGGTCATTGTACATGCATTACGGCGTTTATAGTGTAAAATATTTGGAAAGGGATTTATAGGTTTTTTGGGTAGCATATATCATCACAATTTTCATATCACTTTCTGTGATGCCAATACAATGTCTCGTTCCCGATATAGATCTTATCTGTCAACGATATGGTCTTATTGGTATAAATAGTGATTTGAGATTTAATTGATGAACCTTCACTCAATTTTCTTTTCTATAACCAAGGGAGGGGAGAGATAAAATCCTGTTGGAGATATAGGTAAACACTTTGAGTTGTCATCTTCACTCACATACCAAAGAACAGTAATTACATGGCACCAAAATTATTTATTAATGTCTTGTCAAATGAGAGCAAGAAAGCCAACCCCGTCCACCCAGGCAAGGCCAGAATCGGGTATCATATCATCTCGAGATGCGTGGCAGTCAGTAACGTTGCCAGAGGGCAGATACGAACTGCGCCAGAGATCTGCCATGCCTTCGAGCCATTTTCATCCTTCATATTCCTCCAAGTTTCAAGAATCAGGTCCCAAATCCACCAGTGCATTTCATCATGGCCCATTAAAAAGAAAAAAAGATAAGAAAAAAACCATGTCTCATCGACCCGCAGCTAAATCTTCCCTTGCATGTCCAGTCACTTTGTTCCTAAGTAGTTTTCTTGTCATGAAATCTCGGCGCCGATTTCCTGTATCAAGGAAGAGATAATCGAAGGACTCTGGGATTATGAGACAATGGTGGGGTATTATTTGTCAAACATGTGCAACGTGAAAAACATCAAACAGGGCCGTTGTGCGTGGCCATTTAGAGCATGAGAAGGGCAAGACCGGCAGCGGCAATGATGCCGACAGGAGCGGCGGTCGCCTGGGGCATGGACTATACATTTCGTTAGCATATGAAAAGATTCATAACTGTTGGAAAGACTTACGGCGCCAGCTCTGCTGGTTGAACTTCCGGCAGAGCCAGTGTTAGTAGGCTCGGAACCAGTTCCGGTAGCAGTAGCGGAACCATCACCGGTTTGGAAAACGGTGGAGAGGGTCTGGATAACTTGAGAGCCGTCAGATGTCAGAGTAGTCAGGACAATACTGCCGGTCTCGGTCTCGGTGGCGCCATCAGTGCCCGTGACGGTAGCAGTCACCTCGCCACCAAGAGTTGTCTCTCCAACACTGGTGGTGGGGTTGCCATCTTCGCCAGTAACAACGGTAGTGAAAGTGGAAACCTGGCCAACAATAGTGGTTTCAATAAGGCTTGTCGTAGGCTTGCCGTCCTCGCCGGTGAAAACAGAAGTGATGGTGGAAACTTGACCAGCGCCTCCGCTGCCACCATCGGTACCAGTGAAGGTAGTCGTTGCGACAGCAGTGGTGATAGCACTACCATCAGAAGTCAGGGTGCTGTAAATGGTTGAGACCTATGATCGAGTTAGTAAGCTGGCATTACTATTCCACGGGATGTTGGTATGCATACGGAGCCACCTGCACCACCACCGTTTCCGCTTCCATCGGTTGGTGTAGCTGTGACGGTAGTGGTAGCAGAAGCAGTACCAGTAGCGGTTTGTGAACCAGCTCCAGAGTCGCTGCTGCCGCTGCCACTGCCGCTGCCTCCAGTTGTGATGGCAACACCGGAATCTATAGATTATGTCAGTGGAGGCATAGTCGAGGAAATTCAAATATCACATACTCTTGCATAGGGCAATTCCATACTCAACGACATTTCTCGCATCCTCAGCACTGCAGATAGCAGTGGAGCAGTCTCGAAGGCCGTAAGTGAAGTTGACATTAGCGCACAAGCACTTGAGGTCGTTCTGCTGGCAACCCAATTCTTGGGCCTTTTCGGCGCTCAACATGTTGGCTGCACAGGTTTTCTAGGAAACTTGTAAGAAAATGTCAAATATATCAAAATTCCAAATAGGTTATAACGTACACCGCAGGCAGCAAGACTGCCAAGGTCTTGGGCGGCAACGACCGCAGCCAAGGTGCTAAGAGCGACAACGACAGACTTCATCTTGAGGATTGGTTGTCAAATTCGATGTAGAATCTGCTTGAGTCGGCTATTGTCAGTACTGAGGGCGATGGCAAGCTAATCAATGAAAGGTAGGAAGGAAGGTGATATAAAGTATGGGGAAAGGGGAGGGTGAGAAAGAGTGAGTTGAAATCTGGAATACGGGATGAAGTAATGGAAGGTGGGAGTAGAATGTTTATCAGAGAAGAAAACAGCGGTGGGTAGGATGATGCAAGTGCGGTGTGTCTTGAAAGCAACATGATGCTTGTGTTAGGCCGCACAAGGGGGTGTACGACGCAGTAAAGATGAGATAGAGATGCAAGGGAGCCAAGAGAGATTATCGTGTTCCCTCAATATGAGCAATGGAAGCAAGCTCGTATTCGTGAGGCAGGGAAACAGTAGCAGCGAAGCGAGGAGGTAGGTAGATGAGATGATGAAGCCTAAGAGAGAAAGGCTCACCTTGTGATATGGGTGCGGCGTAACGAGGGACGCAAACGAGAGGATGTAAGATTCAAGAAGGTAGGCAGACGATGAAGCTTGAAGTTCTCGTGATGTTGACTGAAAAGGCGAGGCTGTGGTGATGAAGGATGAGAAGATTTTGTTTGGTGAGTGAGGAGAAATTGGAAGATCAGAGAAGGTGGTGGTAGATGTTGGATGTTGAGCGAGTGGAAGTCAAGAGTCTTTATGTGAAGACGAGGAAGCAGCAAGGGAAGATCCAAGGGTACATGAGGCGAGGTACACTTGCTGTACTTGGTGTACTTGCCAACAATTACACCCCCACCGCTGGACAGCTGGGCAACCTTCCTTATCTTGGACAAGCTAGCGTCATTTGGGGGGATGGAGGGCTAAGAGATTCCATGTCTTGAATCTATCATTATTACTTGAGGGTACCAGCAACACAAGGGAGGGACGGATTAAGGTCGTCGTTGTATGTAGGTGGATGTAGGTGGATGCATGCGTCGTGGGTTGCTTGGGCTAGTGCAGACAGAAAGTGCGGCGGGTGGGACTAGAAAGATGGCGGGTTGTGAGGCTACAAGGTAGTACTCCGGCCTGAACCCGTACGAATAGCTTACTGCAAGAAGCGGCGTTGCACCGACTCGAAAAAAGCTTTCCAAGGCCGTCATTACATCACCCTTTGGTGACAAGCCGGTTGCCTCCCTCCGGCCCTCTCTCTGGACCCTCTCAAAAACGTTTGCACATCTCAGCTTGGCTGACCTCAATGACTCAGAGTTACATCAGGGCATCGGTACATTGGGTACTGAGTGACTTGCACCGTGTTCCCTGTTCGGAGCATTCGGAGACGAGGAAGCTTTCTACGATTGGGGTAATGAACCTCCAAGGCCAAGATAGACCAGAACATTGGAGAGAGACAGACAGAGAGAGAGAGGAAAGGATGTTCCCCTTCAATGAGGTCAGACATTGTTAGCTGCCAGGGAGGACGGCAGCGATGAGCCGAACCCAACCTCTGCTACATCCACCACCCTCTCTCTTAGTGGGCCACGGGTGATACCCGATAACTGCGCCTTTCTCACAATGCTGCGTGAAGACTCGCATATGGACCCAATCGAGTGCCACACTCTACTAGAGGAGGGGGAAAGAATCAAGAGCACGGGTCAAGTCAAGGTGACGTGGAGGGAGAAACATGGAAGGGGGGAAAACAGTTAGAGGGGGATATTGACCAAGACAGCGCGGACCAGCCCTTGGGCTCGCTAGTTCGGGAGTTATAGCACCTACAGGCCTCCATTTTAGCGGAGAGCACTAAAAACGATGCCAAGTTTTCGATCGATGAAGGCGTCCGGCAACTTGGAAAATCGAAGCAAAAAAAATTAACGGCGCCAGCACCACACCCATTCCTCTCATCCCACCAACCCATCGTTCCCCTCCATCAGCCCTCCCGCCGCCCTCCCTCCCTTTCGAGGTAACACACCAGGCACAAAGCGCATTGTTTAACCAACAGAATAGCTCATGCACCATAAAACCTGCGTTATTACGATATTTCTCGGCATACCAGTCTATTCGCGCCGTTTGCTGGTATGACCCTCTCCTTTTCTTTCTTTCCATTATTCCCCCCCCCCTTTCGCCCTGTAGTGCTACAGGGAGACTGCATGGTGGGGAGATTGTGTGGTTCATGTTTAATCTTTGTTTTCCTTCATCCGCTCTCTGTGGACCAGCAGCACGTAAATGTCGCCAGCCATCAGAGGGTCATCGGATGGCTGGAAGTGCATTAGGATCTGCAGCAGACCCATAGAGAAAACGACATGATAAATAACATAGAGAACTTGTGAGGTAAGCCAAAGCGACGGCCAAGAGATGCAAACGTCACTGGCCAACGGATCCAAAGACTAAGATCAAGGAAAAGAAAAGAAGCCAAAGTTGTTTTGGGCCCCCCGCCCCCGTCATCCAAGCTGTCAAAGGGCAAGGGTTCATCGGCTAGGTTAATCCAAGATCAGCCAACCCAGCTGGAAAGCTACCCTGGTCATGTTTCCCATTGGTCAATCGACCCACTTGAGCTTTGCAAGTGTGGCTCATGAGTGGCTTGCTCCTCTCTGAATTGGGGCTAAAGTGGTCAAAGTGGTCAAAGTGGCAATGGGTAATGACGATGTCGCTTTTTTGTTTCCGGTCCACCCACTGCGGGAATCTTCATGGAATCTCAATTGATTCCGACCATGTCTTGCCTGTTGTGTCATATCGACTTCATCGAGTGAGATCAGTGAGACCTTTCTATCTTCAATCGAACCACCTTCCTATATGGCCAAGACGGCCAAGAAGCTCATGGTCTAGACCTGATATCGAGTAATGGTGGAATGGGGTCTAATAAGTTGACAGCATCATAGCCCATTGGCTCTTACGCACTGTGACACCTCACTGCTGGTCCTCTATTCAGCGTGTTCCAAATGCACTGCAAGAGGAGAGCGAAATACATCGGGCAGCTATGCAACCAGGGAAACAACTCCCAATAGGTGATCGTATAGATGTATTGGCAAATGACCACTTGCATAGCGAGAGCCTACCGAATCTGATGGCTTATATCCTTTGCTGTCCTTCGCTGCCTTTCCGGTGGGTTGGAATATCCACGCGTCTATAATATCTGCTTGATAGCCGAGCTCAAGCATTTCCAGCCAGATAACTTGCTGATGAGAATCGTGAAGAGAGATGCCTCGGAACTTCAGCAATGCCTCACCATACACTCTCACCAAGACAAATCTGACGGATGCTCTCTCCATGTACGGAGTACAGATACAAGTATGTATATCGTATCTACCTACCTCCACAGAAAACCATCTTTACAGTCAACCAAGATTTCAACAGCTGCTTTCGTATTGATCCTCTATACGCAAACGCTTGGCCGGACCTTATTATGACGAAATTACATCTCTCAGTCAAACGTTTCTTGTTGGTCGGATACGGCGAGTACGAAGTAACGTCATAACGACGACCTCGGCCAATGCATGGAGAAAACATACGCACTGTACCAGCCACCACATCCGCCACAGATTGACAATTTATCCCCCAAGCTATCGAAGCTTTTTCTCAGCATCCATCCACACACGCGCGCGCACACCAGTGCATCTTTGACCCTGACCAGCTGGAGCTCTTTGGCTTCTGGGCTCCTCCATGCAACAGCCAGCCACCCCCCGCCGGCGGAATCATTTGCGGCGGACGACAGCTTGGGCCGGCGGCATGGGCGTCAGCGTCAGTGTCAATGTCAGTGTCAGTTGTCACGAATCCCCTCAGCTTTGATCACTTCCGAGATCTCTCCCGCATCCCGATCAGACGTCCCAAATGAGCACAGACATTATTGTTTGGCATCAAAGCGTCAGGATTGCCATATGAAGGGGGGAAAAAACATCGACTGATGTTTGGAGAAATGATCAGATGTGGGCAAACAGAGTCGTTCAATTACCTCATTGACTCTTGTAAAGAAGAGCAGAGAGTGTCTCAGTATCTTCTTTGTTGTTGGTTCCCGCAGTGCGACACCAACGGCCTGGCCTGGCCTGTGTCTCTTCTGCTCTGTCACGCATTAGCCCTGTGTCCTGCCTGCATGCTTGACATCACAGACCGCCCCTTCTTTGCATCAGCCGAGACGATATTCGCTCACCACTCATCAGATTTTTCTCTCCCCGGCATCCCATCTCGTAATAGCTATTAGCTTGACGCGCGTTGGGAGGCCATGTTCTCGAGTATCAGCTTCGGGTCATCCATGGTGCTGCAACCCTGGCGCAAATTGCCAAGGAACCGTGCTCCCCACCATTTTGCCCGTAGTTCAGATACGTCTTTTGCATCACTGACCAGAACAGGAAATTAGGGATCGACAAGCGTCCATATTCTGAATGAGGGAGTGGGTGAGAATATCTCTTCGTGGACAACCCGGCTTGGGCCAAGGAAGATTATTGCTGCACGGCTGTCACAAGAATATTCCCGTGATGTAAGCCGTTCCGTGACCTTTAAGCCAGCTGTTCGCCCGTTGAGCTCCTTAAAGGAGCAACCATGCGAACAGACATATCTATTCGCACCTCAAGTTGAGGGCTTGACCAACAACCACGTAATTCAAGAATTACAGTTCTGGGTTTTACTTTGCCGCTCTCGCGTCTGTCTTGCGTACCCCAGCGCGGTGCTACCAGTGAGCGGACACTTGAAGTGGCCCTCTTGACAACTAAAAGTTTTCACGACTAGCAAGCTTACGGTAGGTTTGAAGAATTCAAAAATACCCTATATGCACACTCTCGGGTAGGTATCGATGAAGCAGATTGACAACGTCTTTAACAAACTTGAACATTTTCCCGTTCATTTGCGCCGGCACTCGTCCCTAGCCGAGCCAGTAACTTCAATATCCTCAATGAACCTTTTGTGGCTTATTCTTCGATAAATGTTGTTTATAGATGCTCCCAATATCAGTTGACTTCTGAAACCATCGGATACATTTTACCACACAATTTGAAATGCGGCTGATGGGGAGGGGTCTTGTCAGCACAGTCATGGAATTTATGGTTGATTCATACACAGACACATTCCTCCAGACCCTGCTTCCAACTTTCGTGAGTGTTATACTTTGATTTCTTTCCTACTCGTTGGTATGAATTCTACTGGATGAACTGTGTGAGATACGGGCCAGCTACCTTTATTTCGACCTTCGTCTCCTTCGTCTTGAGTTAGTAATGATGAATTGAGAACAACAGTTGAAGTCTTCTCAAATCGTTTACTACGAGTATGTTTGATCAAGGACAGAATACAATATCTAAATCACATTTCATTCCTACATAGCATCTAACATGTAAAAACTGTAATTGTGAAAGCAGGCAAGTGACCCGCGATAGTCCATATTCCGGCCAAAAGGCAGTATACTCCAGCGAAACTCATCTGATCATGATATGTTGACCCATGATCATGCCCATGCCGCAAAAGACCCAAAGTTATCTTATTACACTCAGTTACCCATTTGTTTAAATGTACATGCTTGCCAGTCCATGCCATCATACTCATCTCATCAACATTAACATTCGACGTTCAATTCTGTGAAAATTATTTAACCGCTGCACATAACGCATGACTCGGGGTTTTCGATGCTGCCTGTATAAACGATTAGCACTTTTGAATTTATCAGGATGAAACAATGTTTCACTTACAGGCTAGGGCAGCGTCCGAGTAGATATCTCGCTCCCGGTCTTCGCTGTCGCCATTCTTGTCTTCCAACTGACCGTCCTTGGCCTTGCTGGGATCAGCAAGCTCCTCTTCCACCACGTTCTCTATGGGTTCGGTAGGAAGAACCTTAGGGCTGTCGCCTTCATCAATATCAGCCTTCATGGGAGGTGCCTTATGCGGCGATGACACGACACGAGCAGAGGATGCTGCGACGGGAGCGGAAATGCCATTTGCAGCGCTAAGGGAATCGCTCGAGTCTTCTTTTTTTATGTAGCTAGCCCGGGGCACGGCAGCTTGTGAAGAAATATAAGGAGATCCAGGTGGGGGAGCTCGCTTCTTCAGTTGGCGGTCCTTGCCAACGGCGGTGTCGGCAACCTTCAAGGCTTGCTGATCAACGGTAAACTGGATGGGTGCAGCTGCAGCCTGCGTACGCAGGTAGTACATGCCCGTCTTGAGACCAAGCTTCCAACCGGCAAAGTGCATGCTAGTGATCTTGCCCATCGTGGGATCCTTCATGTGGATGTTAAGAGACTGAGACTGGTCGATGAAAGCACCACGATCCGCAGCCATCTGCACGATCTGACGCTGAGAGATTTCCCAGACAGTCTTGTACAGAGCCTTGATATCGTCAGGGATGTTGGGAATGTTCTGGATAGAACCGTTCTCAGCAATGATGCGGTTCTTCATGGCATCAGACCATAGACCAGTATCGACAAGATCCTTCAGGAGCCAAGGGTTGACAACCTGGAATTCACCGGCCAAAACTCGTCGCTGGTAGATGTTGGAGGTGTAAGGCTCGAAGCACTCATTGTTGCCCAGGATCTGAGAGGTACTGGCAGTAGGCATGGGGGCAACAAGCAAACTGTTGCGGATGCCATGTTCCTTGATTTGTTCCTTCAAAGAGTCCCATTCCCATAAATCGGACGGCTTAACATTCCACATATCATATTGAAGGATACCTTCTGAGGCAGGCGATCCCTTGAATGACTGGTAAGGACCTTCAATCTTGGAAAGCTCCATCGAAGCTTCAAGGGCAGCATGGTAGATGGTTTCGAAGATTTGCTTGTTCAGCTCACGAGCCTCAGGAGACTCAAAGGGCAGACGAAGGGCAAGAAAAGCATCCGCGAGACCCTGAACACCAAGACCAATAGGGCGGTGACGCATGTTGCTGTTGCGAGCCTCCTGAACAGGGTAGTGGTTCACATCAATGATCTTGTTCAAGTTGCGGACAACAACCTTGGTGACTTCATGAAGCTTCTTAAAATCGTAACATCCCTCGTTGTAGTCGACGTAGGCTGGCAACGCCAAGGAAGCCAGGTTACACACTGCAACTTCATCAGGAGCAGAGTACTCGACGATTTCCGTGCAAAGATTGGAGCTGCGGATGGTTCCCAGATTTTTCTGGTTGCTCTTCTTGTTGCAGGCATCCTTGTAAAGCATGAAAGGATTACCAGTCTCAGTCTGGGCCTCAAGGATAGAGTACCACAGCTTCTGGGCGCGGATGGTCTTGCGACCACGACCTTCCTTTTCATACTTCTCGTACAAGGCCTCGAACTCCTCACCATAGCAGTCGGCGAGGCCAGGGCACTCATTGGGGCACATAAGTGTCCAGTCCAAGTTCTTCTCAACACGCTTCATGAAAAGATCAGGGATCCAGAGGGCCAGGAACAAGTCTCGAGCACGAACTTCTTCTTTGCCGTGGTTCTTGCGCAAATCAAGGAACTCGAAGACATCAGCATGCCAGGGCTCAAGGTAGATAGCAAAAGCACCCGGTCGCTTGTTGCCGCCCTGGTCGACGTACCGGGCAGTGTTGTTGAAAACACGGAGCATGGGGACAATGCCGTTAGAAGTACCGTTGGTACCGGCGATATATGAACCTGTGGCACGGATGCGGTGAACGTTGAGACCGATACCACCAGCCATCTTGGAGATCATAGCACAAGTCTTGAGAGTATCATAGATGCCCTCAATGCTGTCGTCCTTCATGTCGACCAAGAAGCATGAAGATAACTGAGCCTGGGGAGTACCAGCATTGAACAGGGTTGGAGAGGCATGTGTGAAGAACTTGCTGGACATGAGGTTGTAAGTCTCAAGGACTCGCTCAATATCATCACCCCAGATACCAACCGAGACTCGCATGATCATATGCTGAGGACGTTCAACGATCTTACCATCGAGCTTCAGGAGATATGATCGCTCAAGGGTCTTGAAACCGAAGTATTGGTAATTGAAGTCCCTGTCATAGACAATGGCAGAGTCAAGCTCTTCCTTGTGTCTCATAACACATTCGTATGTCTCTTGTGAAATCATGGGTGACGGTCTGCCGTTCTTTGGGTTGACATAGTGGTAGAGGTCACTAACAACAGTCGACCACTGCTTCTTGGTTTGTTTGTGGAGGTTGGAAACGGCGATACGAGCGGCAAGGATAGCGTAGTCAGGGTGAGTGACGGTCATGTAAGCGGCAGTCTCAGCAGCCTAGTTTTGTGTTAATAAATTGAGGATTAGGTTTGGTTTATTATAGGCGAAGACTTACAAGATCATCAAGTTGAATTGTGGTAACACCTCCATACACACCAGAGATGACCTTCTGTGTGATGGCTACAGGGTCGACATGATCGGTGTCGAGGCCGTAACACAGCCGAGAGACACGGGCAGTGATCTTGTCAAACTGGACACGCTCTTGGCGGCCGTCTACTCATAAGTCAGCACAATGGCTGTTCATTGTATTAACATGTTATGCTAGGATGATGTACATACCGCGCTTCCTCACGTACATGGTGGTTGCGTGGGAGGGCTGAATGGAAAAAGAAAAGAAGCGGTGGGGAAAATTCTGCAAAAGAGGTATAGACGTATGTCTGTCAAGACTCTTGTGAGGCTGCGAGTATCAACCAGTATACTAGCAACTGACACAATTAAAGCAAAGAACTTGAGGTGGGGGGGCTTCTCGAGTGTTAATCGATGCCAGTGATGTTGAGTGCAGAGTCGAAGAGAAGGAGAAAGCAGCTTGGAGATGGTGGGAGGACGGTTTTAAGTGAGTCGCGCTCTGGAGACGCGCTATGCCCAACAGTACAAGTTTAGCGTGACAAACAGTCCAGTAAATCCATTAAACGTGGGCTTAACTTTTGCCCCGCCAACCTACGGGAAATGCCCTCTGCCCCCCTTTGATAACTAAGAGGGTTGTCCTATCAACGGTCAGAACGGGCAAATTTTTCTACCTCAAGGGATATCAATGTTTACCAATGTTACCGTTTTAAGATAGCCAAGGCTTACAAATGCCACAATTCGCCTACGTATGACTCTCCCTGCAAAACATCGGTGACGCGCATCCCTGAATTCGTCTTTCACGCGTCTTGGCCCAAGCGTGAGGTGGGACGTTGGCGCGGAATCACGTGTGCATTATTAATTAGATTTTGGTACGGAGTACTCTGGATATACTTGTGTCGGTAAATTCTCGGAGAGAGCAAGGGCTGTTTGCTCCCAAGGTGAGTCAGGTCTTGAATACCCACCCGAGAATGATACTGGCGCAAGAAGATCACACTGGGTAGAGGTGAACGCACAAGAACGGTAAAGGGTTTGTGACTTATATATTTACATATCTGTACATGTATATGTCTTTGATTCTGAGGCGATTTCAGGTACAGCTGCCTTGCTATTCTATCACCTCTGTATCCCGCTTTTCGACCTTTGCCAGGATGAGTGCGCAACAGCCTGGCTCAGAGCCGGCACAGACATCTTACTCGCCAAGATACATTGATGTACTAGAACCCGTTTATCAAATTCTACAGTATCTTGTTTTGCTGATTCGTAGCTTTTTCCCTTGTAGATTGGCATCAACCTATCGGATCCCATCTTCAGAGGCAAATACCATGGCACCCAGCGTCACCCAGATGATCTTCAAGATGTGGTTGAAAGAGCCCGAGAAGTGGGCTGTACCAAACTCATCGTCACAGGATCTGACTTTAAGAGTGCCCATGAAGGCCTCGAATTAGCCAAGCAATTTCGTTAGTATTCCTCTCTCCCTCTGACAGCCTCAATTATCAGCTGACGAAGGTGTTTCAGCCGGGACCTGTTTTGCAACTGCCGGCATTCACCCCTGCAGCAGCTCCGTCTTTAGTGTCAGTGGCAAGGAGCACCGCACTGAGCATACAGCTTCATGTGATCCTGACCCGGAAGCCCCCATCTCGGAAGATATCAAGCCGGACCCTGAGCAATCCGCCAAGATAATTCTTGAGCTCATGAATCTACTAGCCGAGGCCAGATCCTCCGGCGAGCAAGGCCTTGTTGCCTTTGGTGAATTCGGACTTGACTACGACCGTCTCCATTATTGTAACAAGACGATACAGTTGCACTCCTTCGAGGCCCAGCTCAGAGTCGCAGCCTCTCTACAACCCCAATTGCCTTTATTCTTGCATTCTAGAGCAGCACATGCTGACTTCGTAGCGCTCCTAAAATCTGCGTTTGGAGACAGGTTGGAGAACCTGGAGAAGGGAGGTGTTGTGCACAGCTTCACAGGCACGATTGAGGAGGCGAAGGAGCTTATGGACCTTGGCCTCTATATCGGCATCAATGGTTGTAGTCTCAAGACCGAGGAAAATTGCGCCGTGGTCAAAGAGCTTTCTCTTGATAGAATTATGCTCGAGACAGACGGGCCTTGGTGTGAGGTTCGACCGAGCCATGAGGGTTGGAAATATCTGATAGAGAAGAAACCCGAGGCAGAGCCAACATCAAACGGTGTGCTAGCGGATAGTGTCAACACGCAACAGCAGCAGCCCCGTAAGCAGCAAAAGAAAACCCAAAAGAAGGAGCCCGAAGTACCAAGTCGTTACGTTGTCGTAAAGAAGGAGAAATGGCAAAAGGGGGCAATGATCAAAGGCCGCAATGAGCCTTGTACCATCGAAAAGGTTGCCAAGATTGTTGCTGCCATCAAGGGTGTGAGTATTGAAGAGCTTTGTGAGGCGTCCTGGAACAACACGGTAAAGGTTTTCGGGCTAGAATTCACACATTAGAGTCATCGTCGCATCATGGGTATCAACTATTATACACAATATCCAAAATAGACCTGGGATTTCATATTCCCGATCCTTTATTGCCTTGTATTCGACCGTGTCTCACTATACCCATCGTTACGCCATCCTCTCCCGTCATCCAACCCGGCATTCGTTCACCATCTATGATACCAGCCTCGACAAGCTGCCGAATACCAGCAAAGACATGAGACCCCTGGAATGCAATTCGAACTGTTGGCCTCCATCCCGACGAATCATCCGGTACTCCAGAATCATCAACGTCATCATTCGCAGCCTGTCGGATTATAGAATCGACGGCCTTTCTTTTGTTCGGCCTTTGTTCAGCAGAGTCTGCTTCATCACCAAACCCTTGATCCCGTCGAGTATTGGATGTGGGAAAAGGGTCTTCAAGTAAGATATCGATCCTCTCTACGCCTTTGCCATCCGCAACAATTCCGGAATTGCCGAACCGTGCTTTTGCAATAAGTTTGGTCCGTTTTACCACCCGTTGATCTTTCTCCATAGGCGTCTGTCTTTTCCTATTGACATCGGAAAGTGACGATTCTCTTGACAAAGGTGGGGTAGGGAGAAGCGTATCAAGCGGTGACTTTTTGGTCTTCTCGTCTGCGTATATGCTCCAACCACCCCCTGCTGCATTTCCGCGCCCAGCACCCTTTTTGTCCAGGAGTGCATCCAAGTTTTTACTTGTAAGACTGGTAGGTTTTAAAGTATATCGTTCCCTGGGGCGTGATAGTGCATTTGGTACACCTTTGATGATTAATGTTTGTAGATTCTTTGATTCGCCAGTAGTGATTGGGCCAGTAGTTTGAAATTTGGTGATGTATATGCTGGCCGCACCATCAGGAAAGGCTAGATAAATGATTCGAGATGAACCAAGGTTTGAGCCAACTCCAGTAATATCGAGCCCTGATATGGATGAGCCACTGTTGTAAGGAGACTCTACGGCAAATATCCGTAGCAGGAGTACCGGGAAATTCCTTGGTCGGTAAAACTGATAATGTGCCTTGATGTCAGGCAAAGCCTGAGCCTGTAGGTTCTGGAGAAACGTTGAAGGATGAAAACGAGGGATACTCAGCGCTTTGTGATCAACTGGAAGGACTTCTTCCTCTGCACCCGGTTTCGGTAGTTCCAGAGGAAGAATCTTATATGCAGTCCATTTTTGAGACGTCGGATGCTCGTCGAAATAAGTAAAATCAATCATTGCTAATTGATACAATGTCAACCCATGTCTCCAGTCTCCTTCGACTATTCGGTTGATGACATCTCGTTTTGATCCCTTTTGCTGCTGCATGTCGATGTAGAGCTGCTGTAGTTCTGCGATAGACTGACAAGGAGGGTAAAGATCATCTGGGTCATCCTCTTCATCGTCTTCAGGTCCCCTCCTCTCAAGGTAGGGCATTGCATTGACGACAGTATCCTGGTCAAGCCAGTTAACGGCGAGTGAAATGAGGGACTCGCGAGACAGCCTATTCAGACTTTTGCTTATAACATGGCTGGACGATTCAACCCGCAGTGACGAGGGCAACCTCGCTGTGGTTGGTACTGACAAACGCGCCATGACGGCAATACGGCAGAATTAAATCTCTGTTGGATGAGATATCGAAAAAAGATTATATAAGACCATTCTATACTGTTATGACGATAAGGCTGATGTAGCATGTGATGAACTACATCATAACAAGGCTGCCCCGCCAAGGTTGGTTTGCGAGGAGACGCGATCCAATATCAGTCAGACGCGTCGGTTTAGCCTTGCGGTTCTGAGGAATAAAGCTAAGCCAAGATTGTCAAAGCTGATGGGTTAGGTAAGCATACCCATGAAGAGAGACTTATGGCGCATGACCACGTGCTTAGCCACATGACAGACTGATATGTGGCGTCTCAGCCTTAGACTCCGGTTGGTTTTCGGAATCCCCCACTTTGCCCACCTTGCCCACATTATGGCCGAAATTCCCCTTGAAAAATCTCATCACACCTAGCCAGCCCACACACACACGCGCACACACACATCGCACCAAGGCGGGGACGGGTGACAATGCAAGTTTCACCAACGCCAGGGATAAGACTTCGTGAACACTACGAATCTATTGGGATAGGGAAAATCAACGGTTGCAATTGCCTTCTCTTTATGCAGCTACTCTTAAACCAATCGGGTCGAATGAACTGCGCATGCACCCCCGTGTTTTGCTTCCGAAGGCGCAGTATGCCTTGATTCTGGGGCTGGACTAGTTGATAGCACATGCTTTTGTGCCTCTCATGCGGGGTGTGGTCCACTGTATGGAAACCAGACAATAATTGAAGGGGTCACCAGTTCATCACCTCATCTGCATGGCTCAGGTCATGGAGGCTGGTACTCCGTACATACATCCAGGCAAATTCGCCGTTGGTGATGGCAAACCCCCACGTCTTGGACATGGCCCCCGGACTGTGATCGGTGGTGGTGTGGGAGAACCTCGTCCTAAGGCGTGTTTGCAAATTAAGGCATTGTTATATGCATATTCGGGATTTATTTTACTTTTTGTTCTTGACAGAGTGGGTACCTTTTTTCCTCCATTCTGTAGTACAAAGACTCTTGAATCATGAATGAGATCTAGTAGTAATAGGCGGATATTATGCTTCGGATGATATAATGGTCCATGTTGATCTGACATCAAAACACCAAGAGGGACAAAGACATTTTTTTTTTAAAAGGTTGGGTCCTTCGTTATGCAACTTTAGTCAGTTGGAAAAAGCAGGGACCGATTGATGAATCCAGGCCGTCATAAGATTGATAAACATATTATTGCCCCTCTTCGTTCCAATCATGTTCGACGATAAGGCTTAATCCCCAAAATATTTTGACGACGGAATGAGCAATAGATGGACCTTATGGAGCTAGTCCGACCAACCTTACTGGTTGTAGCCCCTGATGGTGTGGGCGAGAAGGGCGAGAAGAGCGACAAAGGCGCGACAAATGGCGCTGCTGGCCATACAAAACCACACCTCGGTCACTGTCCAGGGCTGTAACCAGGCTATTCCTAGGCTGTTCTTCAGGCGGTTCCTATATTGGTGGGGCTGCTATTGTCTAGCTGTCTTGGTAGCTTGATTCCTAAGCAATCGGTCTGTGCAGCGCGACAAAAGCCAACTGGATCAACTGGATGGACACTCTGATCGGGGGGAGGGCACTTTTCGGCCGGCTTTCGGTTACGTTGCACCGCATCTGACTGACTCTCTTGTCTTGTGTCTTTTGGCGGGTGGTGTGGTGGGTGGAAAACGCCGCAAGACACTCATACCCCCCGGTCCGAGATTCGCCATCAACACTCACCTCGACCATTCAACCTACCTTTTTGCTCCCTTCACCTCCGTCATCCATCTCCGCTGTCAAATTCATCGCCGAATACTGGTGACGATTCAGAATCATCAACGCCAACGGCCACTCTGGCTACGGAAACCAGCACACAAATTCAGCTATCGTTCCAATAGATATCATTGTCTCGTATTTTCAATTCCTCGACCGCGCACCGACCGGGCGCTGGACGCAACATCCCGACTGACTACGCCGGGAACCATCATTACGATCAATCTCCCGCTTTTTCTTGCTTTCCCATCACCATCATCACCATCAATTCTCAATTTTAGTATTGGGAAATATCAAAAAACTCACCATGTCAAACTATAGCGGCCGACATGGTCCCAACGTATCGCAATACCTTCGCGATCTAAACGCCATCAGCCCACAGGAAACCAGTGTCGAGGAGCCTTTCAACATGGAGGAAGATTTGGCTCTATTCACAAATACTCAATTTTTCGACTTCGATTCAGGGCAGAACACCGATTTCCAGGCCCAGCCCGCCAAACCTGAGGCCAAGGGTCGTAGCGGCACAGCTTCTGAGGATGTGAGCGCGGCCCCTTCGGTCATTGGCGAAATGCCCAATTTGGATTTCATGTCTGGTGAGTCTTAGCTTTCAATCACGATGCTTGTTTTTCTTTCTGTCAATATTTTGCCCCTTCCTATCACACTTTCTTGACGACTCTGGCACATGCATCTGTCCATGAATCGGTGGGCAGTAGCTGGAGCCTCGCCAAGTTGAGCACAATTACACGCAAGGATTGCGACAAAACAGCACCTTTACATTGCATCCAATCATTTTCCAAACCCTTGAATTTCTTTTCTTCACCTCTATTTCTCCCTACCTCCCTGTTTTTCTCTCTCATTGGGACCTTTTGTTCCCGGATGCATGCAGCAAAGACGCTGGAATGTGCCTATAGTGGGGCATCCTTCCAAATTCTATGCGCTGACAAATCCCGGGGCGATGGTGCAATTTCTCGTGATTTTGACACCTACTTCCTAATGCGGTAGTGCTGCGACTGCTGCGACCTTATTGGCCATGGCTGAGGAGCAACTATATCCGTCCCATTAGCATGACCTCAATCCTCAAGTTCATCACTTATATGCAAAGAATTGATGTGTTAACGATTCGATTACTATAACAGACTTTAACTTCACTGATTTCGGTAATACTTATGCGGCACCCCACATGACCAACTTCCCAGACAGCGCTGGTGCCCAGAGCTTCCCGCCTCTGCAGCCAAATCACGGGCATGTTCCCGTGCCTCCGCACCAGGCTCGGTATCACCAGCCTGCCCCTCAAACTGCCGAAAAGCGAAAGTCTGATCAATCATTGAACTTGGAGGAGGCCTCAAGAATGGCTGCGGAAGAGGATAAGCGAAGGAGAAACACAGCCGCCAGCGCCCGTTTCCGAATTAAGAAGAAGCAGCGCGAGCAGGCTCTTGAGAAGTCGGCCAAGGAGATGTCTGACAAAGTGTCAGCCCTTGAAAGCAAAGTCTCCCAACTCGAAACCGAGAATAAGTGGTTGAAGAACCTACTTGTCGAGAAAAACGAAGGCAGTGATGATATTGTGGCTCTGTGGAAGGAGTTTACCAAGCACGCCAACGAAAAGACCAAAACCACAGCGGCCGAATCAAGTACGGGCTCAGACAAGACAAAGGAAGAACGGTAGATGAATTGAGCTTTTTTCTTTAACGATGTTTGAATGATATCCCGGCTCCTCTTACCAGGTTTGGAGGAGGAAGGAAAGGGGAGGCGTTGTTTTGGTCACGGCGTTTTATTGCAATGCATCGATATTTGGCGTGCTGTGGGACAATCGAGAAACGATTGACTTACGACGGTGGGAGGTTACTCTGGTTTTTCCATACCTATGCTACATGTATGAGTGAATCGTACATATAGAGAGCCAAAACAGTGGCTCCGTGCATGAATGAAGTTTATTGACATTATGTATCTGGCATCTTTATGCCTTATTTGGATCCTGTCTGACTGTCCCCGTTGCCGCTGTCATTACTGCTGTCTTGGGCTTTTCTCAAAGCTGCCAAGCGAGTTTGATTCCGTTTGCCAATAATCCTCAGCGTATTCTTCTGCTCAATCTCGGACATTTTAGACCAGTTGGATATTCTGGATATGGTCCCGTCCTGGTTTACCACCATGGGGCCCAGGCCGTCAAGCTTGACAGTAGTGCCATTCCCGCTAACGTCCAGTATTGTGGCTCCGTTACTATTCTCTCCCGGTGCGGGAAGGGCCTTTTCAGGATCGGGGTGTGCTTGAGAAGCGGGCTGATCCTGGGGAGAAGAGGGTTTTGAGTTTGAGCTCATTGGAGAGACGAGGAAGGATTGCGGTTTGAGGTGTGGAGAAATGAGTGAGGGACGCAGGTGGAAGAAGCTGCGACGAAGCATCTGGCAGAATGTCGTTGAGTGTAAGGGCTGAAGGAAATTTGTGGCTTTGGGGGATGTGGTGGTGTGAGTAATAGTGGGTGTTGAAAACTGACGGATGAAGAGTGGGCAGGTTTATCACTGAGATTCTAGAAGTTCTTGGAGTTTCTTTCAAAATTTGACGAGGCTAGGCTCTAGAGAGAGGGAGAGAGGCTGCCCCGCTATTGGACAGCTGAGTTAGCGGACTTGATGCGCTATAAGTTGGGAGTCTTGTCACTACAAAGCTGCAAGACGAGATGCCACGCTCAGGACAATCCAGAACATCCACACACGGAAATGACTCGTATTGGGCCACAGAAACTCGCCTAGAGGCATGATGAATCATAAAATCGGGAAATATCGAAGCTGAAGGCATGGGTTTGTTTCAAACTGCCGGATAACAGACACAACAACAGGTTGGATCACGATGGCCCTACTGCCTTGAAGCCTCAGCGTGGAGAGAGGGCTTTACTGGTTGGTCCTCCGAGTCAAGCATGGAACGGACCACGAACGGTTGATTTCGGAACAACGAAATTCGAGCTGAAGTAGGTGGCTTCTTGGGGCTCGAAAGGAAGTGCCTATTTCGGGATGCAAGTCATGGTTATCCGTATGTGCAACCAAAGAAAATGTCCTACGGGCATGTTACATGCAGTGCGCTGGAGGATGGATGATGGATGATGCATCAACGGGCTGTAGCTAAGCAAATAGGCGCAGGTACTCTATAATACTGCTGATTTGGTTGGTTGAGCTGTGGATATAATACGGTATTGTACTTGTTATACGGGATGCTGCGCGCGGTGAGACATTGTGAGAAGCCCGCAGCGGGTAGACGAATGACGTTTGAGTGTAACAGAACTGATCAAGGCTTTTTTTGGACGACCTAGACGGCTTCACCGGAGATATCAAATACTACGAGCCTTGATGATATCAGTTGCTATTCCCCCCGAAGCTGGAGAGTTGCGAATACCATGGGGAATGTGCTTGAATGATGAGGGCTTTTGACATTTGCTTACTTGTTACGTACTGGACTGGATGCTAACTGGCAAAAAAAAAAAAGAAGACCCCTGTCCACCGCTCCTTTTTCTCGCCCGCACATGGATTCTCCAACTCGACAGGGCAAACAGGGTCAGCAGAGCAGAGGAGCTCCCGCAGTGGATGAGCTAGCTTGCTAAGCTATGGATGGATGGATCAAGGGTGCGATCGATTCAATGACTAGAATAGGTAGGGTTGGTTTCATTGTGATGGAGGGAGGGGCTTTTTAGGTACCTATCGGTAGATGAGATTATGCTTCCCTGGAAGTTTACTTGGTGCAAAGGGCTCCATGCCATCTGCTCATAATGTATTGTTGATAGAAAGCGAGGCACCGTGAGCTTTTTGTTGGAAGCTTCAACTCATTACAGATAACACCTAGATAGCTAAGTTTCTACCTACCAGTAGTAGTACCCGGTAGATAGTACGGAGAGGCCGCCTCCTTAAACCTGCTTGAGCAAGCGATCGGTTGGGACGTGCCGACAAAGCAAACCAAGTGGTGCAAAGCTGTTCCTGTTTGTGTGATTTGTCCCACCAGCCAAAGCTGGTTTGACAAACCAAAAACCCGGCGCATTTTTTTCGCTTGCCAATCCCATGCAGGTTCGAAAGGGCCGGGGGGAGAGCGAATCCCAGTCGAGGTGTTCTGCCCAACTCACCTTGTTGTCACATCGTTTTCCCTCCTCGTACCTGGTAGTCCTCCTCCTCCTCCTCTCTCTCCCTCCCCGCTGGTAACAGCTGGCAGACAGGTCCACGGTCTTTATAAGGCTCGCGTCGTGCCCGACCAGTAACGTAAGAAAAAAAAAAAAAGTCCTGCATACAAAAGGTAGCCTCGTTTCAGATCAACAAACTTTTTTTGTTTTTGTTTTTCTTCTTCTCTTCCTATTTTTCTTCAGGCCGCAACGTCGAATAACCTCAAGACGTGCCGCTCTCCCGGTTGTGCAACCCTCTCTATATATCTTGTTCTTCCTTCTTCTAAGCAAGCTATAACTTTGGCCTGTTGCTTTGCTTGGCACCCCCCGATTCCATTTCTTGCAAACGCGCCCTTTTGCTCAGACCAGGGCAGAATTTCAAAAAACCAGACTAGTCCTCGCATACCTTTGGTCAAGATGTTTGGCGGTCGAAAGTTCTCCATCAACCGCCACACTGGCGCTCCCAAGCCCAACAACAGACGCTTCAGTAATGTTGATCCGTCAATGCAAGGTTAGTCGAGTGTCCAATTTCCCCGTCACGATAGAGTCCATATTGGCTCCCTCACGAAAAAAAAAGGGGGGAAGCCAAACGGATTGAACATTTTGTTGGCCCATCCTCCAAAGGCCACCTCTGTGTTTTCCTAATTGTTGGTCTCCGTTGGACTTTTATTCTTGTCAACCCCGCCATGCCATCCCTTCCCCCCTCTACCAACTGATTTACCCCTCCCCCGCAGCTGTCAAAAAGCCCGGCCAACCACTGGATGGCTATGACAGTCACTAATAAGACGGCGTTTTGGGGCCAACAACACCACACCAATCATCATTGCTGCGGACGAGGCTGACAGACTTGTTCCAGAGACCCAATCCAAGGTTCACAGGCAGTTCCGTAATGCTCATGAGGGCCACATGCCCCATGCTGGTCTCGATGCCAGCCGATCTTCCACCGGTGTCATCTGGTGCACCGAACGTGCGTCCGAGTATGGGTACCTAGAGGAGCCCGAGGCTTGGGCCAACTTGGGCCAAGGAGCGCCCGAGGTTGAGGATGAGATCGAGGGCTGCTTCAAGCGCCCGACTACTATTGACATCACAATGGCAGCCCGAGAGTATGGACCCACTGCCGGCATCAAGCCCCTGAGAGAGGCCGTGGCCAACCTCTACAACGAGATGCACCGCAAAGACAAGCCCAGCAAGTATACGTGGGAGAACGTTGCCATCGTCCCCGGTGGACGTGCCGGTCTTATCCGTATCGCTGCCGTCTTGGGCAGTTCCTATCTGAGTTTCTTCTTGCCCGATTACACTGCCTACAATGAGATGTTGAGTTTGTTTAAGAATGTGAGCATGATTTCCAGTTCAATCAAGCACTTTAGAGCCAGTTACTGACTGAAGGAAAAGTTCGCCGCAATCCCTGTGCCGTTGTCGGAAGAGGATGGATACCACATTCATCCTGACAAGATTGCCGAAGAGATTGCTCGTGGTACTTCGGTTATCCTGACCTCAAACCCACGAAACCCCACTGGCCGTGTTGTGGCCAACCCCGAGCTCGCCGAGATTCAGGATATTTGCCGTGGTCGCGCCACCTTCATCAGCGATGAATTCTACTCTGGTTACAATTACACTAGTAACTGCGATGGAAGCACCATTTCCGCTGCTGAGAACGTCGATGATGTCGACGAAGACGATGTTCTGATCATTGATGGACTTACCAAGAGGTTCAGACTTCCTGGCTGGCGAATTGCCTGGATCATTGGTCCCAAGGGTAAGCTTCTTGTCGTTAAAAGAGCCTTGCAGACTAGAGCTAACCCACATTTTCTTTTAGAATACATCAGCGCGTACGTTGCATTATTTTAGACGGCTTGCATATCTGAGGAGCTAGGTTGCTAACATGAATGTAGCATCGGATCCTGTGGTAGTTATCTTGATGGTGGAGCCTGCCACGCCTTCCAGGAGGCGGCTATCCCTATGCTAGAGCCCTCTTTGGTGCATAACGAGATGATCCACCTCCAGCAGCACTTCCGAGTTTGTCTTCCCCTGAGAGTTGTAGTAGAAAGACTTGGTGGCTAATTTGAACTACAGGACAAGCGTGACTACACTGTTCGACGCCTTCGAGAAATGGGATTCTCCATCAAATACGTCCCTGACTCGACATTCTATCTGTATGGGCCCCTATAAAGCCAGTTTACATGACCAATTTCGCTAACAGCAGTTAGGTGGTTGAACCTTGAAGGACTTCCAGGTGCTATTGCCGATGGTCTTAACTTCTTCCAGGCTTGTCTGGAGGAAAAGGTCATTGTTGTCCCTGGCATCTTCTTTGACCTGAACCCTTCACGACGACGAGATCTGTTTGACAGTCCCTGCCACCACTTCGTCCGTCTTTCCTATGGACCTCGCATGGAAGTCCTGAAGAATGGACTTGACGGAATTGAGCGTGTTGTGAATAAGTAAGTCTCTGCATTGACAAAGCGAGTATATCATTTGACTAATGCTTGTCTCAACTCTACAGGTTCAAGAAGTCTTCTTAAATCCGATGTCTTGACTCGTGGGGTTCAGAATACATGGGCATAGACTTCTGCTTGGTACTTGCCACATGGGGCAACATCTTGGTGGCTAACACATGTTGCTCGAAATTTGGTGGCAACGGGTGATGGAACTGCAAGCTGATGGCGATTATGATGATGATCATGATGTTCAATATGGCTGTATAAGTGGAGAGACTCTGAGAGTCGCAAATACCCATCTAGTTATTAGCTAGATGGAACTAGATCAACGTCCCAGCGGTGGCGTAGTAATTGATTGATGAGACAAACATGTTGTATGTATGTGTAATGATGAGCCTCAATCCGGTGAACCCTAAAACAGACGAAACCGAAGTGTTGAATTGCTCTACCGGTATAGTACGAGAGCGATGACCAAATAGCGTGTCAAATGGTTCCCCTAATCCTCTGCCCAATCCGCATTCCTTGGGCACTAATACGAGTGGTGGTTAGACTTGGCAACTTGGCGGGGCATTGTCGACCAAGTCTGGTGTTTGCCAACATGAGCCTGCCGCAATGCATTCCAGGCATGATCATGTGTAGTAGGTAGTTGGGTGCATTGCAATTGATAGTTGAGAATTTTTGGTCACAATTCTTGGGGGAAAAAAAAACTGCCTGCAGATATTTAATATGGTGGCCTTAAGGCATTCTCATCGCCCATGGCACGGCTATCTTCTAGGGTACCCATTTGTATGACCTTTGTGTGGCGGCGTTGAGAGGAGGGGTTATACGGTGCATACATACAGAGCACACTCGGCACGCTCGGTATGGGTAACGCAGCAGCACAGCCGCCTACACCTAAGCCCCAGTCCGCATTCATACCCAAACCACAATTGAGGGTCGGCTTCTGAATCGGATAAGGCATTACGGTAGGCTGATGATTTGCATAAACGAATCTGCATGGCTCGGTAAAGACTAGGTAAAGTTGGAACCGAATAAAATGAATGAATGAATGGATTATATAGCGTGCGCGCTTTCGTCTTTCCAATCAAGAAATTTCACCCATGGCATAAAACATCGACACTCTTTATGAAATCGTTCCGCAAGAGAGAACTTGACGAAAGGAAATCTTTGTTCTTGACCAATGGCCAGCTGTGTATGTACACTGTATACCAACCTACCCTAAATCAACACTAGCAGCGACCTATTATAGGTATCTATTCGTTTTCCAAGCATTACAAACAAAAGGGCAAGGCTGGCTTGGCTTGTACGCTGCGGTTACAGGCAGTATCTGGCATTGAAAAGTTTGCTATCAAACTCTAAACTCAACACGCAAAGCACACTGAAACATACAAATAAACAAACAAACAAACGGGGCTCATTGGGATCCTTTGTCCCTTCACCCCCCGAGTCTTATAAAATACACCGACTTTAGACCTGGGCAATCTTGATTCTCGGAATCTGCAACAGCACGCAACCATCAATCTCATCGACTCCGACTTGCTATATACGTATACAAAGAACTATCTACTACATTCAGCATGAAGTCGTTTCTATCCATCAAGGGGAAGATGACACGTGACAAGTCTCCTTCTGGACGCACCTTGGAGCCCAAGGAATTGGCCAGCAACAATCCATTTTCGGATGCCATGGCTATAAGCGATGGTAAGTCCCACATCAATCGGGACTACTTATCCTGGGGGAGAAAGACGAGCAGCAAATCAAAGAGGGTGGACGCTGACGCAGTCTCTTACTTAGATGGCCCTCCTCCTCCTGCCTACTCTCCCATCTCGCCAACCCCTCAGCAAATCCCAACAACTATCCCATCAGCACCACGCCACATCACAAACGACGATGACAAATATGCTTTCCTGACTTCCTTTGACACCATATTCGTCATTGATGATTCTGGCTCCATGACGGGTCCTTCCTGGAGGGAAACTGAAGCGGCTCTCCGTGCCATTACACCAATCTGCGCCTCTCGCGATGCTGATGGAATTGACGTGTACTTTCTAAACCACCGTTCAGGAATCAGGGGCTCGGGAGACAAGGCTAATGATGGCTATTACAACATAAATAGTCCCAGCACTGTTGAGAGAATCTTCAAGGATGTTCGCCCTTACGGAATCACTCCCACAGGAGGCAGGCTACAGAGCATCCTCAAGCCCTATTTGTCACATCTTTCCAAGGTCAAGGATATGGATAATGTCAAGCCCGTGAATATCATTGTCATCACCGACGGCCGCCCCACAGACGATCCCGAGAGCATCATTGTCCAGAGCGCGAAGAAGCTCGATCAGCTGGAAGCACCGCCACACCAAGTCGGGATTCAGTTTTTCCAGGTCGGCAGCGAGAGAGGTGCGCGAGAGGCACTGAGAGAGTTGGACGATGACTTGGCGGAGCAGGGAATCCGAGACATGGTGGATGCCGTCACCTGGGATACCATGACGCCTCTCAGTGATAAAGTGCTCTCTGCTGATGGTATTCTCAAGGTCGTTCTCGGGGCGGTTATTCGCCGTCTTGATCGAAAACCGACTGGGATTTCATCAGGCGGACATCGCTGAGCGGTACACTTGATACGGGGGCTGGTCCCGGGGTTTAATGAGTTATGATAATTTCCTTTTTTCCCGCAGGCTGAACCAGGCTGCACTAAAGGACAATAGAGGGATTGGGGCAGGTTTCAGCGGAAAACGCTCTACTGGGATAATCTTGGTTGGAAATTGGTCTTCGGAGGAACGGTTACCCAAAGGGATATAAGACCAGGCGTTCCGGTGGAAGTTTTGATGATACCCCCGTCCTCCTCTCAGGGCTTATGACAATGCGTTTGCAGGACACAAATGCAACCTACATACAAATAAACTTAGACCTCTAATTAAATTGCCAGTCTATTCATAATATCTCTCTGTCTGTCTAGCTAAAATCGTGAGAGTGCGTATTCCTGTTCTCCCCTTTTCCCTGTATAACTGGTTTACGCAAAGAAAAGATCCTGTTTTTTTTTCCCCTCCCAAGGGATCTTAAAAACTCAAGTGGCATGAAGAAAATTCCAAATCAAAGAACAAGTTAATCAACGTCGATCTATCCGCGGCTCATCTTTTAGATGAAATGTTAGATCGTTTGTGTGCTTTTCCCCCTATTCAGGAGAAACTGGGCTCTATTCTCTCTGCTGAGCCCCCTTCTTTGTTAAAATCGTGAGATAGAGAGAGAGAGAGACAAAAAGAGAACAAGATGTAGAGTTGCTGAGTAAAAAACCAAATGTAGGTGCATGTACCTTTTCTGGTCGGTCCTCAATGGGGATATCTGAGAGAAGGGGGAGGAGGATTAGGGCAAAAAAGAAAAGAGCAAAACACCTGTACCCCAGATCTGTTTTATGTGCACTCTTGGTGTGTGTTTTTTTACCCACTACCATGTAACGATTTGTGCTATTTTTTTTGGTGTATATTGATATTGTGTTGGCCGTCTTAGCGAAGACGCTCTGGGGGGGTAATGACTACTAAGGCTCAGAAGAAACAAGAGAGCCCCTTTACTGCATGCAAAACACATCCGCCAAGGACACCGAGTGCGCGGAGATATTGCTCCCCGTATCGTTCCTGCACGTCACCACGGGGGTGGTCACGAGCGCGACTCTCCAGTGCTTGGCTTGCAGCTCCAGGGGGTCCATGGGTGGCCATATGGGCAGCATGCTCTGGCTGGAGAAGCGGCTGCCGATCTCGGGGAAGCGGAAGTCAAAGGTCAGGCGGGAGGTGAGGATACGGCAGGAGAGCTCCCAGGCGTTGTCGACGACGGCCTCCATGTCGCGGTAGGTGTCGGCGGGGTTGGGGGCGGAGAACTTGTTGAGCAAAGGTTGGAGGTTGGAGAGCAGGGCGGAGGTGGTCTCTTGGATTTTGTGCTTGATGAAGGGGGTGTGGGAGGAGGTTTTCATGATGGTGTCGATGATGGTGGATTGGCGGTCGAGGAGGGGTTGGCGGAGGACGGAGGGCTGGCCTGTGAGGGATGGGGAGTTAGTTGAGATGTGGATTTGGGTTGATGGAAGGGTGAGAAGAGAGAGGGAGGAGGGGGAAGATAGGGACATACCTTGGGTTCTTTCAAAGTCTTGCTCGAGCTCCACGAGGGCATACGACGAATCCGGATCAGCGCCGCTCCACGCACCCGGGACCCAAACGCGATTGACGATGAAGTCGATAATCACCCGCGTAACGAGGCAGGACTTGGAGTTCTCATTGCGGAGGTGGTACTCGAGGTACGACGTCGCCTCCGGCTCCGAGAGCGGGTGGTACGTGGCCAGGAGGATGGGCCACAGGGCCGGTGCGCTGATCTTGAGGTTGCGGACGTTGTCCGGGTTGTTGGCGTGCCGCTCGACGAACGTCCGGATGACGGCGTAAAAGTCCATGATTTGCTCGTGCCAGGTGGCGACCATGCGCTCGGTGATGAGGATGGTCGGGCCGGTGTAGCCGCGGCTGATCATGGCGTTGCTAGAGGAGGCAGAGCCCGGGCCGGAGGAGGGGGGACCACCGTAGTCCATGGGAGGTTGGCCGACGTCCTGGGAGCGGCCGTATCTGCCTCGTCCCTGTGCGGTGGGCGTGTTGGGGTAGTAGTCTCGGCCGCCGTAGCCAAAGGAGCTGTTGGGCCGGTGAGGCGGATTCTCGGTCATGGCGAAGCTGGACTGTTGTTGTTGGTGCTGTTGCTGCTGCTGTTGGTAGTCATTACGGTAGCGAGAATTATTCTGGAACCCCTTCCGCGAGGGGGCTCTAAAGGAGGATTGGGCGTAAGGGGGCGGTGCATTGCCAAAGGGGCCGGGGCGGCCACCTCGATCGGAGCGATCAGAGTTCCAACCGCCAGAGACACGACGGTCATGGGGCATTGCGGAAGGCGGTCTTGGGGGACCGGTCTGGAGTTGACCAAACTTTGGTGGCGGACCTGTAGTTGGGGGACGATGAATGGGCTGGAAGGCCGAGGGGGCTCGAGCCGGTGGTGGGATGTCGCCCAGGATGCGAGGCGGCATGGTGTTCTCAACTGCTTCATCTTCATTCTTGATTGGCATCATGCCGGAGGCAGACTTCATGGGTATCATGGATTTGTTAAAATTGGTCTTTTCTTGAGAAGACTCGGTGGCGTTTTCGATGGCTCGGGCGACGACTTCAGGGTTGGAGCGCCGCATGACCCAGAGGGTGCGATGCTTATTAACCTGTTCCTCCAGGTTCTGAATAGTGCCTTCAAGACTCTGGACGTCGATGTTAGCTTGTTAGGATCTACAAGGGGGTTTACTGTTGGGAGGGGGGATATACCTTGACAATGTCTTCATCCTCACCGTCGGATGATGCATCTCCCCTCTGCTGCTTCTCAGCCTTGTTCTTCAACTTCTTAAAGTCGACGGCAAAATCTTCCAAATCCTCCATCATCTTCTTCATCTCAGACTCGGCCTGCTCGGCCTTGCTCTTTTCAGCCTTGACCTCATCCCTAAGGTCCTTGATCAGCTGGAGTTGGTCCTCATTGGTTGCCTTGGCCAGGTTGGCCTCAATGGCCATCCGCGCAATTGATCTATCGGTGTCTTCTTGGTCGAGGTTCAAGTTCATCAGGGCATCGACGAGCTGGCTCGTCTCTTGGCTGATGATCTGGCCGACCTCTTGCAGCTGGGCGATGATCTCGTTGGACTCGGAGGCCGAGACGCCGGGCATGCGGCGGAGGGAGTGCTGTATTTTGACTAAAATCTCTTGCGTCATACGCGACTTTTCGAACGCAGGCTGATACCATAGTTAGTATCGTGCATTGCGAGGGTCGTTGGGCACGTTGTGGTTAGGCTACGGGTGAGATGAATGCAGGAGTGGTATAGATCAAGGTGGGAGGGAGTTGTTTGCGTGAAAGATTGTGAAAATGATGAGATCCGGAAGATGAAAACTCACATGATTGTTCGACATTTGCTTGATCCTCGCAGAGCGTGCCGGCCCAGCAAGGGGCGTGCTAAAGTCAACAGACAACATGGTGTTGCTCGAGTTCGCCGTTCCCAGTAGACTCGGTGGCGATGAGTTTCTAGACGTACTCTGATCCGATGAGCCTCTCGACGAAACCAGAAGGGTTCTAGATTTGAATTCGGTCATCCTCTCCTGGGAGGACAAGGGTAGTGATTTTGAGACGACGACTCGGGACGAGACGACGATGGAGTGGGAGATGTTAGGAGAAAAACTGATCGTGATAGAAACCCCCCGCTTAAAGAGGGAGGGTTGACTTCTTTTTGTGCGTGAAAATGATAGAAAAATGTGAATGGTATTGTAACCTATTGTCTCTGTCAGTTTCGCACAGCTGTCAACGGCCCAGCAAGTGACAACACCACACGAAAAGCACAATAGGGCTCAAACAATACAAGCATGACAGAAAAACGTGAAAACGCTTCCAGCCCTCTCTTCAAACCCACTCAAAAGAGAATAGGAACTGCCATAGCAGCCTAGGGGGTCAAACGAACCTGAATGATGCTGCAAATCAGCGCCGCCCGCAGGAGCGAACTTGACAGAATCCTCGCGAGCCGATTAGAAGAGCGTCAAATACGATTAAGTAAAAGAAGAAGTAAACAATTAGGCGCCTTTCCTTCTTTATCCCGTTGAAAAAGGATGAAACTCCTCTCCCGAGATCCAAGTCGAAAAAAAAGAAGAAGCCTGCGTTGCGCCAAAGAGTCGAGTACTCCAAAGAAGAAAAAGAAGAAGGGCAAGAGGGGAAAGAAAACCAAGAAGTGGAGGGGGAGAATTCATTCAACAAAAAAAAAGTAGGGCAAGAGATTAGCCGATGTGCGTGTGACGAAGCGAGAGAGAAAAAGAGAAGAAAAAAAAAAGAGTTGAGAAATCTTCAAGTGAACGAGAAGTGAACTGCTCGAGTCCGGAAGAGGGGGTGTGCGTCCAGTGATGCCCTCGACGCTACTCGAGAAATGGTCCTGCGGGAAGCCGATAGAAAGATGCAGAAACAGGAAGCAAAGAGGAAAACGATGCTCCCAGGAGGCTATATGCCGTTTCATAAACCAAAGATTCGTTGCAGAGTGTTGATAATGAGAATGTCTGAGAATGCAGGGTGATTGAATGGATGATGCTGGAATGGGGCACCCGGGCCTGATTTACCGTCTCTCGTGACATAAATGGCAGCTCAATTCTCAGGCAGCCAGGCGTGCTGCCACTAATATAACCATGAATCACTCCAATCTTCATGGGCCCAAGTCGCTGTCTCTATGACAGAGACTGCATGATATATAAAAAAAACTTGATATTATTTGACACCCCAGACTTGGACAGAGGCAACCCTTGCTAAAAACGCCTCACGGCAAGTCATTTATTTGCTACATAGTTATGACATACACTTGAAAATCCAAACACGACCTGGACACCTCGTTATGACTGCTAAGCATCGATTGCCGTCCTAGGGCACAAGTATCAGTTTGGTACAAGGTAAGATGGAGAGCTCTAAACCGGATCATGCGTGGTAATGACTATTAGGCGTCCGGTCGGGCTTCAGAAACAGGGCCTGTTGTATCAAAATCTGCTAACTTAGTACATGTTCCGGATGAATTATGGTCTTGAAAATGAATTCGCATTTGATTCATGGAGAGAGCGAGAATCGTCGTCGTGTGTTACTGAAGGTGCAAACGCAGCCTGAGGAACCAAATGTTAATAGGCCGCAGATTTTATTACATCTCATCTCATCTCATCTCATTACTAACCTCCAAGATCCTAGATACCAGCGTCGGCGAGCCAACATTAGCTTCAAATTGCCCGAGTGCGAGAGAACAAACTGCTGTAGACTGCGTCTACAACAGGGGACGCGTCGATCATTCGGCCACCAAAATATCTGCCGTTAAGACCCTTGATGGCATTTTCACCACCTTGCACTTTGTCGAATTTGAGGTAGATGTCACCCTTTGAGTTTTGATCGACGGCAATGTGGACCACATGTCCATATCGTTTCTCAGCCTCCTGTCGCACTTCTTCTTCGAGTTCTTTGATCCAGTCGTCACCTTCTTCCCTATAGCCACGTATCAGTCTCTGAAACATTCATTAATTGGATTGGTCATGCACTCACTCTTCAGCATCAAACATGTTGTGCAACACAACACAGCGGCTTGCCATGTTGACATTGACTGGTAAAGGCTTGGTTTCGGTTTTGGGCTTGAGAATTTGTTGGCGTTCGTCAGCGCCATTGGTCGGGGGCTCGTCAGTCCTGGCAAGTTTTCTCATCAACGCATCTCGACTGTAGTTGTTAAAGTTAACGCCAGCGACATCTGTATCGTCCAAAGCACTGGCTCCACCAGTCTTCTCACTATCTCGTCCTCCAGCTCGATCAAACGTAGACGACTGCGGGCCACGGCCACCAGCCCCCGAAAATGCCGAGCCCTGGAAGCTTTGGCCGTTACCCGAAAACTTCTGCAGTAAGTTGGCAGTGCTCTCAGGGGTGAACTTATCATTTCCGAGGCCAACACGGATAGGACGTCCGGCTAGATCAAAGCCATTCATCTTCTCCAGAGCCTCACGAGCCTGGCCAGCATCGCGGAATCTGTGATTGTATCGTTAGCGTAAGTCGTGGAGAAGAACGAGATTAAAACTTACTGAACAAAGCCATAGCCACGGCTGCGACCATTCTCATCCTTTTGGAGCTGAACAAACTCAAGTTCACCGAATGGCTCGAAAACAGCCTGAAGGTCTTGTTCTGTAACATTGAAATGGATGTTGCCCACGTATAATCGATGGAATGGTATGGAATTGGGGTGCGCGCCCGATGACTCTGGATTGCGGGCTTGTCGATTCTTCTCGGCCTCAGTAAGCTGAACAATAACAGGAATACCTAGGAGCTTCTGTCCAGTAAGCTGCAGAGCTTGTGTGACGGAATCTTCGTTTTTAAATTCAACATAACCGACACTGTTGGCATCGTAAGCAACGCACATGAAAGACAGAGAGTCTCTGTTCAGAGTTTACATCAACTTACCCTTTGGATCTCTGGCTGATACGATCTTTCACAATCTGGGCCTCGTTAACTGGCCCCACCTTTTCAAAGAACTCCTTCAGCTCACGAGTCCGCAGACGAGCTGCAAGTTGCTGCACGAAAACAGTGCGTCGGTCTCGTTCATCTTCGGTGAGCGGGGCATTGCCTTCGGTTCTAGCGTCCTGGCGATCGTCATCCCGGCCACGACCATGGTCATTAGCATATCGATCAGAGCGGTCTCGACGGTCCCTACGATCTCTATCATCACGGGGGCGATAGTGGCGTGGAGGTGAGCGCGAGCGAGAGCGAGAACGGGCTCGCCCACCACGGTAGTAATCACCATCTCCTCTGTGACGACGTGAGTGACGTCGTTCATCATCCCGACTTCTGCTTCTCCGCCTACTCTTATGGCTGCCAGCATCGCTACGGGGAGTGCCTACATCAGGAGTCCCCTTGCGGCTTCGATTGAGGCTGTAGTCTCGACGATCTCGACGGCGGCGGTCATAATCTCGGTCACGGTCCCTGTCTCTATCACGATCCCGTCCACCTCGATCCCGGTCTGTATCCTTATCTCGGCGATCTGACTTGCCATCTTTGGAACGATCGTCATCTGAGTTTGAAGGGTTTTTTGGAGGCTCGCTCTTGAAGGTGGAGTCAAGCAATGCCTCGACGTCCAAGTTAGACATGGTTATCCGTCCTGATCAAGTCAATATCGAGGGGACTTTGATTGGGATGCGTTACTGGTGAGAAGAATGAGAACAGAGCGAGATTCCAATGCTTCTTTACCGTATTTCCCTGAACGCGATCAAATAACTTTGGTGCCTGGTCGAGGTTTGCGGCAGGGTTGGTGACAAGGCGGGAGTGCTGAGTTTGGACCCAAAGTTTCTACCTTGATCGGAGGCTTGCATTTCCATCTCTGATTCGGCAACCCCGGGCGGCCATTCACGTGACCCGTTCGCCGCGTTCGTCAAACGCGACAACCAAAGTCATGCACTTATAGTCTTGTACTAATAATGTTGATAAAAAAACACATGTTTCACTTAGAGTGCATATCACACATTCACACCGGTTATGCATTTGAACGGAGATTCTGTCATTGAATTAATAGATAATATGTAAACTTGCTAATTACACACTCATACATTCAAGAATCAAGCCACCATAACTCATTGTGATATGACTCATGGGAATTAGTATTAGTGATTCATACCGGCGTCAGACAGTAGCCTTGCAAGCCCCAGCGGCTTTCCGCTCTGCTGTGATTTATGTCAATGCGTCTGCTCATGACATGCTCTCTTCCAAACTCCATGCCCCCTCCTTCCCCCAAATGCAGCAGCATTGGCCACAGCGTTCATATTAAAAAGGCTATAGTCAAGAAGCATCAAGAAGTAGGCCTGGCCGTTAATGTAGGCAACGGAAGACCATGCATGTGCCCCAGTTTACTGGGACTTAACCACCTTGGGCTTCAGCTCTGTGCCGAAAATGACGTCCCAGAACCTGCTAGTGACGCCAAAGCCAAGCTCATAGTCCAAGAAGTGGTGCTCGAGATGGTACTTCTTCAATTGCTTGTACCACAAGGGAAGGTTCTGGTGGTGCAAGAAGTAGTGGGTCATGTCATAGCACATGTAACCGAATAAACCACCGCTGAAGACGGCGGTAGCGGAATGCCAGTGCGGGAATAGGGAATGGGCCAGAGGCCAGAATGGATAGGCGAGGACTACGAGGAGAGTTGGAGGCATGACCAATCTATACTTGTCCATGGGAATATAGTGATGGACGCCGTGAAGCATGAAGTGTGCTGTGACACCCCAACGATTATCTGGTAGAACTCTGCAGAGTTATTAGCAAATGTATACGTAAATATAACAGGGGAGGCATACCCATCAATATGGAACAAAAATCGGTGTAGCAGATACTCAATCAATGTCCACAGGAACAAGCCAACAGCCCAGAATCCCACGACACCAAGGGGGCTCAAATCTTCAGATGCCAAATATGCGAGGTATCCGGTGACAGGGCCCCAGATGGTAGGAATTGCCCACCAAGGAGTTTTGGTTAAAGGCTCCAAGAAGTTGCCAAAGAAAGGCGCAGAGTCGCCTCCCTTGTAATGGCGAGGACGATGGACTTGATCAAGATAGAACTCCTTACTAAAGTTGCCACGCCAAACCTGCATAAACAGAGGCTTGTTCAGATCCAGGAACTTATGCTTCTTGTAATCCTGGTCAAAATCGGTCTCTTTTTCGAGGTCTTCCGCAGATGACATGCCGGTTCGAGGGTGAACGAATTGTTTAGACTCTTCTGGCGTTCTGTCGGTGGGTTTTCCATTGGCAGCTGTAGTCTTTGCGGTGACGACAAAGCCGACCAGAGACTCGTCAAGAATTTCGTAAGCTGCCTCTGAGTGGGTATGGGAGTCGCCATCCTTGAGGATATCCTCGATATCTTTGCCGGCATAGTCAACGATAAGGCTGCCACCACCAGGGTGGTCATCTACGAAATCGGTGACATCGTAGACCTTGGTTCCAATAGTGACATAGCACGAGGATGCAGAGTTATGCGCCTCAACTTCGGCGCGAGTAAAAGTTGGAAGAGTTCGAGACGGCATGGCGTCTGTCGTTCGAGAAGCAGAGAAATGTGCGGTTTGAGCTGTCGATGGTCGAAGCGACCAGGTACTTGAGAAAGGGGATTATCACAAGAAAATGAACCGGCGCATCCGCCGGTGAGGAGCTCGAGGATTGTTAGAATGCGAAGGGGAACGTGGCAGCCACAAACACAACAGCACAAATAAAAGATTGAAAAGGGAGAAAGAAGTATTAATAGTGCAATGCGCAATGTGCCAAGTTTATGAGAGGTGAATGTGAAAAGATGAAATGACGGCAAACGAGGAGAGGGGCGGGCTGCTTTAGGAGTCCGAGAAGCCTGACTGGCTGGTGGGTTACCAACTTTTTGGCCGCAGCTTAATTTTTTTTTAATGAGGATCCCCTGAGAAGACGAACCATCTCCAGAGGCAGGACTCCGGAAGCCGAGAATTAGCGGTGGCGCTACTTTTCTCGATCTTTAGTGGAAGCAGACCACTTGTCAGACCACTAAAATGCCCGATTACTCAGTATGTTTCAGAGGGCTTCAAGGCTTCCAGGCCTCTCTGTACGGGTCCACGAGTACCTCTCCTTTACCGTAAGTTCCAGTTGTTGACAGCCTACGGGTATAGCCTATTACTCAACAGATAGATAATGGATACAAGGAAAGGGGGTTCACCGTGGGTCTCTTATGCGTTAAGCTTACTTTTTATCCCGGAAATGATCGTTTTCATAACAATCCTGTCTTACATATGCATGTTTGCATACGACTGGCTCTTTGACGGGTACTGGACGGATAGCCTATGGTTGATCAGGTTACATGGTGGCTTCAAGGAAGAGATGGCCTAAGCAGGCCGTTCTCTTGGCAGTCTGATTTCAAACACACAATAAAAGTGACTGTCGATTGACATGCATCACAGATGATGTTCATAGTGAGCAACTTGTTACTTGCAGGGGCAAGACATTTGTCTTCCTCCAGCATGACATCTTATACACTCATCCCTGATACAATCCACCAAGACTTACATACATACTGAAAATCACATGCCAGCACTATGGGAGCTTTGAACTCTGATTGTGGCTGAGCTAAGCCACATAAATCAGATCGTGGCTAGTTAGACATGCTACTTGTAGCTTACGATGGTGGGGAGGCGCTGTCCTTGATCATCACAAGTCGTCAGCCGCATCGCACACTTGCTGTTGACATCAGATCAAAAAACGGGAGGCCGCAACGAATTTGTCGCATTCACTACCAAGTTCCCAAGTCTATATAACCAACTATATTTGACGCACTTCTGGTCATCTATTCAACCCTCATTAATCTACCCGAAGTTGCGCATTTTTACACCCCGCCATAGGGCTTGCTGCACCATGTCGTCATTTTCCCTGTCGCGGGGCACCTGGTGGTTATTGGTGCTCGGCATATGTCTTGTTCTGCTACCAGGCAAAGCTGCCGCCTTTGGTGCAGGAAACATTCCCTCGATAGCACAGGTTTGTACACCAAGTTTCTGATCGTTGCACTAGGCATTTAACAGTTTTGTGCTCGCAGGTTGAGGGTCACAACTGGCGCCATGGAGGTGGGTAACACCAGGGTACCATCAATGAGGGGCAGTTTTACTGATCAGTCATTTCAGATATCGAGGATATGCTGGAAAGCCTGGCCTTTCTGGGTGGTAAGAAATGGTCTTCTATGCTCATAAAGAGAACGTATTTCGGAAATTGGCTTCGAGACTACTCTCAAGCTGTTGATGTCGGCACCCTAAAGGGAGTCAACGCTGCCACAATCCGAGTTCTAGTAAGGCAGTTCGGATGTATGCTCTGGGCTTTGCTGACGGTATCATAGATTTGGGTTCTTTCTTTCATGGCCTTTGGATACGCAACAGATGAATTCGAGGTCACTGAAGAGCGTTTGGGTTGCTATCGTCCAGAGGAACATATTGACAACCCCCGTGGCTATGCTGATGGTATAGACGCCCGCACATTGGATCCACGGCTGCGTGGTCCAGTCCAGCCCATTGAAACAGAAATCGATCCGAATACCGGAATGAAGAACTATATCGCCAACGAAAACGGAAACTGGGCAACGAGTGCTGGCTACCTCAGATATAGTTTCGCTCGTAGCATTCACTTCGGCCGCCTATATACCCATGGATCTCAGAGTAAAGGTAACGAAAAAGACCTGTGTGAAGCACTTAGATGCCTTGGTCAGGCTCTGCATTGTATGGAGGACTTCAGCGCCCACAGCAACTATTGTGAATTGGCTCTTCGCGAACTAGGATATCGAAATGTCTTTCCTCACTGTGGAACCCAGTCTGAAGTCAGAGTTCGTGGTAAATCAGTGTATCCTCTGGTCACTGGTACATTTGGTGGCGTTGATTTCTTGCACTCTGTCATCGGAGAGGCAAACGATCATTTCACCCAATCCGAAGTTGATGAAGTTGATGTCGCCTTAAAAAATGCAGAGGGTGCTAGGAGCGCTGGGCAATCCACTGACCGAGGATTTTTGGACATTGGCCTCCCACAAGACTTTATCTCTCTCATTAGTAAATTGCCTGGGGACGGCAGTGGATTCGCTGCTCAGGCAAGGGACTTAAAAGCAGCATCTGATGCTCAGGAATACGAGAATCAGACTCGGTCTCGAGCAGGAGAGAACCCTAATCAGGTTCCGGGCATGAGCCCCAGCTTTGATCCAGTCAAGACAGCCCGTCAAATTTACCCCATCCTGCAGTTCCGAGACAGAATTGTCAAGGCAATCAGTCGGGGAATTGAAAAAGTCCCTGGTCTTGAGAAGCTGCTTGAACATATCAGTGAGACACTGACAGCTTTCATTTTGGGCCTCCTTGCCCCTTTTGTCAGACCTATTATCAAGCAAGTTTCGAAGGTCTTGAAAGACGGTTCGTCTGGTGTCATCAGCGCCAGTGCGAATTCCCAGTTTGAGCCATGGGACATCCCCAGATCCTCTGACCCGACACACTCAATGCTGTCCAAGGACCATTTCACAAACATCCTGAACCCATGTGCTGGACGTGTAGCGGCCACTATTCTTCAGTATACGGTCCCGTAAGTACATCCGTTCTTTATCACCCTTTCGAGGTATCTGTATTATTTCTAACCATCTCCAAGTCGCATCTTGTATGCTTGGGAGAACCCCCAGGTTCCTGTTGACGAAGTAGTCAACGACGTTCTGCGTGCCTTCCATCACCCTACTCTCCGCGACGAGCATATACAGATCCACCGAGACATGTTCCAGACTGTTCAGAAGTGGGCAAACGAAAATCCACGGCGCCACCAGATCGATGAACTGCTTTCATCTGATTCTGTCAGGAAGGGTAGGAACCATATCCTCAAGGACCAGGATAAGGGGCATGGTGGTGGTGGCCATTCTCACGGTGCATGGGACACCCTGAATGACCTGGGCCATGGAAAGGTCGCTGGATCACTCTGGTCTCAGGTCAAAACCCGAGATCTCAACTCCATGGAGGGCCGTGATGGTGACCCCTCATCAAATTATATGTCCAAATCCCCCGCTCCTCCTACACGTTACTCACCTCCCGCACACGGTGGTTATGGATACGGAGAAAGCGCCTCGTACTTACAACAGTCTCAGCCAGAATATGGAGGATACGCTGGACACTCACCTCAGCCTTCACAATACCATACAGGTTATAACCAACCACCTCCATCGCATTACCAGGGATACGAGGCACCACAACAGCCGCAGTATGGCGGCGGACACCATTCCGGACATGGAGGATCTGGCTACGGTGGTTCTAGCTATGGTGGATCTTCACAACATTCCTCGCATCACCAACAGTCATCCTGGGACGCATATCCAGGTCAACGTCGCTATTAAATAGACTGTTGTATGACCGAGGTTTCCATTTGAGTTTAACGGGTGATTTCGGTGGAGTTAGGAAAGGGAAACGAGTAAAGTATTTCGGAGATTGAGGAAATGGGGAGAGGTCAATAAATAAGTAGATTTAGGGTAACATATTAGCAAAAAGATATACCTGATATCAATATCGAAGTCATCAACCCAATACTATGAAATGCTCTGGTCCATCCCCATGCGCGCCCTGAAAGTCAGATTCATTCCGCCTTCAACTCCACCCCATGCTATGCTATGAATATACTTGCAATCAGATACATGAACGTTGCGTCTATTAATCGTGTTATATAGGGTATCATCAATCACCCCTAACCCAATATTTCTCATTTTTCCCTTGTCACTCGTTTCACCTTTGAACTCGGCGAGGGTTCTGAGCCTCAGCTCTCCTAATGTCACGAATCTCTTTTGTTCCGAGACTGCCCAGACCGCCCTCGGATCGACGTTCCCAACCGCCGAGCCTGATGACCTGGCAGGTCGCATTATCTCCATCGTCGGAAACCTCGGTTGCGTATTCCACCACGCGAAGAGCGCCCTCCTCTGGTGTTTTGGCTTCCTTGACGACATCCACGATTTCCTGGTCGCTAAGCGTACCCGAGACACCGTCACTCATGAGGACTAGAAAAGAGTATTGTGCGGGACCAAGTTCTACACGGGTAATTTCTGGCTCTGCGGAGACACCGATGCGCTTACTCTTGATGTCGCCAAATGCGCGGCTGTTGGCAAGTCCGGCAATGCGCTCCTCGCCGAAGCTGTCACCCGATACCATGGACCCGGCTGGTGCATAGCGGCGCAATCGCCTGCTCTCCGACGGTGTGCCCGGATGATGGTCAGAAGTCAGAGGCATCGCCAGCCCTGTCGCCGTGTCACAGAGCAACACACGAGTATCTCCGACATGAGCCACAATAAGCGTAGACTGCGCACCGGGATGCCAGAAGGGCACCGGCGTAGGTGTTGCGATGAGAGCTATGGATGCAGTTGAACCTCCCTTGAACCGGGTTGTGCCTCCAATATCGTGACCCGACGGTGTGGCATGTGGCACACCCAAAATCTCATCGTTGTTAAGCGGAGAATCGCTGAGCCGTGTGTCATCAGGGTCTACTTTGCGAGCTTGCGCCGAGACAAAATCAAGGTCAGCTCGCAAAAAGCTATATGTCAAAGCTGACTCTACAGAGATGACGCACTTCTCGCCTGGTTCGTTCGTTATGTCGAAGTGCTCTGGGTTGAATCGGCGAAAATAACCACCGATTGTGTTTCTATACTCTTGCACCAGGTTATGTTCCAGCTTGATCGTCTTGACGCAGTCCTTAACCTCTGCAGGAACTGATTCTGCACTGGGCAGAGGGTTTCCATGGCGAGGGGCGCGAACAGATCCTGTATCATCCTGGGTGGGAATCTTGACATCTTTCTTCACCTCGTTTGGACTCTTTAGATCCACTTGTTCCAGAGCTTGCTTTCTTGTTATTGTCTTTTCGGGCCCATCCCTTCCAGGCTTTTTCTTCCGTAAACTGCTTTGCAGACCAAATTCGGTTGCTGCCTCCTCAATGTAGCCGTGTAACTCGTCCCGCAGAAATTGAGAGCACTGAGTTCCCCCATGCCCGTCAAAGACTGCAAAGTAGAATATCTGCGGATCGCCAAGAGCACTATCCGCTGCTGTTGGCTCCCCGGGCTTTTGTCTGACACTCATGGGCGCTCTCTTGGCAAATGAGGGTATGTCAATTATGCCCGCTTGATCTGCATCTTCGTTGTATGGTCGACTGCCTCTGGCGCTAAAGGAACCAAAGTGATGTTTGGCACGCCGTAGAGGTATTCGCACGACCGTCAAATCACGGCCCGGCATGTTTGGAAGCGAAACGGCTGGGGCCGACCCAGGGCTCGGAGTATGAGGTGTCGAGGCATCGCGCGGCAGCTTATGATTCAGCCCTGGACGACTGGAGTCTGGGTGAAGGGAGGAGGAAGGAAGATGGGTAACGAAATATGTGTGAAAGCCTTGTCGCGTTGAGGGCTGAATGTATTTGGACTGGGAGGATGTTGCGGAGCCGCAAGTTGCCCCGCGGGGTCTGCATCGCCAAGACGTTGCCGAATGCAACCTTGGATGTTTTGTCGAAGTCGAATAACGATGTCGACCAGCGACAGTTGATTTTCTCTGTGGTAGAGCGGTATCTGGTCGTGAACCAATTCGAGAGCATGCGCAAGCTGCCAACAGCGAAGCCGAGGCTGTTTTGAGGGTGCCGGAATCGGCCGAGTGGTGGACAGCGACTCTGGACGCCGAACAAAGCGCCTTGTTTGCAAATGATGATGCCATTGACGTTGTCGTCTGCTACCTCAAGCTCAAGATGTGGAAGCTCAAGCTTAGGGACCGTTTTCGGAATCGACTCGTTGGTGGCTTGCCGTACCTCCTGGCCATGAGCTTGCCGTTGGGGAGAGTGCTGAGCAGTGTCTCGGCGCCCGTCGAACCGCGGATAAACGCTGAGGGTAGCGGCTCTATATTATGAGGAAGTTGACTCAAGAGGGGAGGGGGAGGGGGGTGGATCGCGACGATGACGACGACCAACAAGGCGCTCAGCGAGAGAAAGGGGAAGAGAATATATGAAGAGGAGTCGATGATGGTGTTTGCTAAAAGTTGAGTAGAAAATACCCTCAAAATAGGAATCCAATCTAATCCAATTGTGTTGACCAACAAAAAAAAGTGTAGGTTTTCTGCTGTCGAAAAGTGTTAAGCCACAGGGACGGACTTGTCAACCGCAACTCCTAAACCTCAGGGGGTTTAGCAGAGCGCTAGATAAGGCGCCAGAGGAGACGGAACGATAATGATAGTAGCCAACCGCCCGGCCTGTGCCCATCCATATTCTATCTTTAGCGGTCTCTCGCTGTCTCTTGCTTTCTCTCCGCCAAGTGGTGACCGCTGGAGAATGGCGGACAAGCGGCGCGCGCATTGCATTACAGAAAGTTGCACGACGCACTGCAGTGACCCGTGATTCGGAAATTGGGGTGAATTGGTTGTTGTCGTTGTTGTCGTTGTCGCCGTTATTGTTGTTATTGCTGCTGCTGTCGTCGTGGTTGTCAGGTTGGCAAACTGAATGAGGCATAGTATCATTGTATGGGAGTTACCATTATCCATACAAGTAATTGTTACTTGTAGCATCTGTATGACCACCACAGCATGGCAACCCGGTACAAAATCGTCATCTATGACATACTATAGAAAGGCTCTTCCGATTTGCTAGGATCCCTGCAGGTTCCCAACAATGCATCACGCAGGGGTACTGAATGTACAAGTAGGTATGCTGCAGCCAAGATGGATGGATTGGAATTAAAGGTTTATGTCAAGTGCGCGCGTGCGTGTGTGTATTGCTGTCATGACCAATGACTAAAAACGGCAAGGAGCGAAAATATATATATATATATATATATATATTAAATAAAAATAATAATGGGCATAGATACTTGCAGATAAAATAAACAAGATGAGATGCACATTTGTTTTAGGTAACATTGAATCAGGGATTGGTCTCCAAAGAACACTCACTTCCTCCGTTGAGCCTGCTGTGGGCCCAACATCTGTGGCTGTACACCTAGTACTCCGTACCTACATAGATACCTACTTAGACTACTAACCTGGTAGATACATGCACAACCAGACCGACAACCAAAGGTGCTCTGCTGACCTCATCAGCCTGCCAAAAGACAAAATTCCCATGTTGCAACCTTCAACCTCAACGTCGTACGCCGTGTGTAGGCCGACGCATCGCTTCATGCACAAAGCCTGACGATCAAAAAGAGAGAAAAAAGAAAAGAAGGGGAGAAAGTTAAACCATTTACTGGTCTATTGATCAACCAAGAAACCTGAACCAGTGCTAGCCCTTCCATGTCGAAAGCATCACCACTCCGTGAAGGATGGGCGAGTCTGCGGCACCCACATCCGCAGATGGAGATGCGCCCGCGAGTGCCAAGATAGCTAGCCCCGACATCATTCAAGTGGCTGAGGCGGGCGACATAGTCCTTGATGTGACGTTCGAAACCTCCAGCGAGACGCTCAAGAAGAGTCGGAAGGCTGCTTTGGCCACTGCTCGGAAAGCACCCGGCGGCTCCAATCCTACGCCGCCGACAAATCTAAAGCCCAAGCTCAAAGTGGCATATCGAGTGAGCCTGGCAGCACTGCAAAATCACTCACAATATTTTGAGAACCTCCTCTCCAATGATCAGTTCCGCGAGGCAAGACTCATTGCAGATACGCATCGCGAGCTTGCGGAGAAGGATGTGAAGCCCACCGAGGCTGACCCTGCAGATTTGCCATGGATTAACATCACAGACGACGATGAAGCTACAAAGGCAACAGGCCGAGAGCATGCATTTGAAGACATCCTCAGAATCATTCATCAGAAACCTCCCAAGGCCACTCGTGCTGTCATGTCTGATGTCACCACTATGGCCATAATTGCAGACCGCTTCGACTGTGTTCACGCCGTTTATCGCTCCATAAATAATAACCTGAAGTTCAAGGTACCTATAACGGATAACAAACCACTGGTCGACGAGTCTGGCCGTCCAACGGATACCGAGCAGATCTTGCGCAAGAAGATTTTGGTATCATGGCTACTTGGCCAGCCGATGCGGCTACACAACGCATCGCGGGAGCTCATCGTCCGTGGATCTCGTCTATGGAGCGCCTATAATGAGGATGAAGAAGATCTGACTGCTGCCTGGTGGAACTTGCCAGAAGGAATAGAAGGTGAGTTTTGATTGAAGAATACGTATGCATCGAATGATATTGACAGTACCCAGCTGAGCTCCAATATCGACGAGAATGCATCTTGAATACTATTGCATCCGTTCAACGCCACTTTCTTAATTTGTACTATTCAAAAGAAAGGCAATGCAAATTGGGGTACGACTCTAGTGTGGCATGCGATTCCTTTCAGCTTGGCCAAATGCTCAAGTTCCTATTATCCAAGAATCTGCTATTTCTGGTCGATTTCAGCACCTCGTCACTCGAATCCGTTCCCGATAGTGCTATGATGAATATTGAAGACTTGCTCTCAACATTGAAGCAATGCCCCAATTACCAAATTGACAAGCACCACACCAACTGTGGCCTTAAGATCAGAATTGAGCCTATTCTTGATTACATCCGATCAATGTTGGGCGCCGCGGTCGTGTCAATTCCTCACGCAGATTGGAAGAAGCGACGTCTTGATGTAACATGGATAAGACCAGGGACCGAAAATGAAGATGAGGAGGAAAAGAAATTTGTATTTACGAGGGCTTTAGCAAACGACCAGCGACTGCGCTATGAGGGTGCCATCTATACAGACCGCATGGCGAAGAATCTCTTTACCGCTAACTCGTGGGACTGGACACCGGAAGGATGAGCCGTTACGGCCCTTGCTTCACTTCACATGAGATGTTAAGGAAACTGGTTGGAAAACTCATATTATTTTTTGGATATCAATATCGTTAGACACGTTTATCAATAGATGTTTACATTACATACGACCACTCATCACGGATGAGCGCCATCTCATAATCCTCAAGTTACTCATAACTGACTTTTCACCACTTCATCATACCTTTAGGCTCTCAGAGGAGTCGTCTTCTCCTGCACGTTCTTGGTGTCCAGCACACCTCCATCGTTGCTCTCGCTACCGCTGCGGGCCTCGCTATCATAGGGAACAGCGGGCTTAGCCTTCATGAAGGGCCATCGTCCTCTGGTCTCGTGGAATCTCAGGACGATGAATGCAGACATGACAAACAACCAGTATAGGTTGTATGAGATGACGGATCCATATGTGGCAGAATTAGTCCAGCCGAGGATGGCCTTGAAGATACCCCAGCCACCGTTGTTTGGTACATCAGGAGCGCAACACTGCGCGAATGTCAGTCATCACTGTTGTTCTCATGAGGCTACGTCTTATAAAACTTACGTTGACATGCCAGACGCTCTTGTCGATATCGTACGAGCCGGGACCAGAACCAACTTCAGAAGCGTCGCCGCCTACAATGGAGTTCCATTTACCCTGTTCCAAACTCCAGATAGCACGGGAAAACAGGCCAGCACCGACAAGATAGAGCAAGCAAGTGGATACAACAAGGAAGAGTTGCAACTTGGTGGTAGATCCTCCCCTGTGTCCTTGTTAGAGCTAACGACCAGGATATTGTGGGGAAAGAGACGGCATACTTGTACAAGACATATCCAACCATGGCTCCAACGATCAAGCCAATGACGACGGGCAGAGGGACAGCGGTCGCAGGAGCCGAGAAAGTGACACCAGCAATAAAGACGACGGCTTCAATACCCTCTCGGAGGACGGTGATAAAAGGCAGCATGAACATGGCGTACTTCTCGGTAGCTCGGGAGATCCAGCTTCGCTCAGAGGCAGCCTTGAGAGGCGTTTCAATAGCCTTGGCGAGCTTGACACGCCACTTGTCTTGCATCTTGCCGATACGGAGGAGCGCAGCGCCCATGATGGTGATGATGATGGATGCGACGAGAGAGAATGCGCCTTCATAGTATTGCTCGCTCCTGTCCCAGCCATTGGATCCGATGGTGTAGAAAACAGCAATGAGGCATGCGGCAACGACTAAGCAGATACCAAAACCTGCCGCAACGCCCATCCAAACCTAATTTTCGAAGGCGCATGTCAGATGTGAACATTTTCCAAGGCGGGGTCCGTGTTGGTGGGATGGATTGAGTGAGCGGTGGTGCGCGTTTCTTCTTTCTTACCTGCTTTCTGAGCTTCTTGTAGACGAAGATATCTCCATTGGGGCCATCGAGAGTCTGCTTGAGGAAAGCGAGAAGAACCGAGATGATGATGACGGTCTCGAGAGACTCTCGGAAGACGACGAGGAAAACCGGAACAGCAAAAACGTCCTTGGCCATGGCTGCTGTGAGTCGTCGGGGAAGCTGGCTAGACAGGCGTTGAATTACTTGAGGAAAAACCCTCGACGCGAAAAAAACAGCCAACCCAACAAGCAATATGAATGGAGGATGAAGGATTGAAGTTGACGAGCGTCGACACAATCAAAGTTGGAACGTGGTGGTGGAGTCGACAAAAACCAGTCACAGTAGCATCAGGTCGGCCAAGAAACTGCAGGGACGGCAACGATTATGAACTGGGATTGGGAAGTCTGGGCCTGAGCGAGGATCCGTGACTGGTGGAAGACAGGACTAAGCAGTTGGGGATTCGAATCAGATAAGCTTAAGGACCCCACATGGGCAAATTGAGACCCCGTCAGTTACAACCTCTTTGAGTCCAACAGCTTCCGAGCCTGGTTGAATGCGCCGAAGACGGGTCTGCGGTACAGAAACACGGCTAATAGGGTGGTAGTGCAGCAAACCATCTGAGGGGAGGAGGCGTTTTTTCTGCGTGTATTCCCACCAGGTTTGGCCTGCCGGAGAAGAATCAACTGACACGCACAACACAACATTGACACATTTGACACACTCACAGTGAGAAGAGAGAAAGAGAAGAACGGTACTTTTGTTCTGGTGCAGATCGTACATGGACTGGGGGGAAGCTGAGTACCGAGGAATGTAACAATTTTAGGACCCTCCCTTCTCGGCGAAAAAAAAACCATCCAAGACATGGTCCACTCTTTTTTTTCCCTTTACCAAGACATTGTCGTGTGAGGGCGACTTCACCCGTCATCATCCATTACAGGTACCTACTTTCTTACACTGTGGATGTTTTTTTTTCCACTTCTTCTCCGGCTGAGAAAAGTTTTCTTCTTCCCCTCGGCGCCATTTTTCACGAACCACCCCTGCAAACACCAACATGGCTGGTCAAGGAAGCGAACGAGGTCCCTTTGATCATCTTATCTGATCAGTCTAGCGATTTATCAATCAGTCCATCAGACTCCACAAAAGCTGACGTCTGCAGATACAATTGGTCACTAGCAAAAGTGCCCCCCCTCCCCTCCATCATCCTCACCCTCCTTCAGGGCTCTTTTCCCGAGGAGCGGAGATGGCTAGTGGCCAATCAGACGGACCAATCGCCCTCCCTGGCAAGGTCGTGGGATAAGAAAATACCACCTTGTATCCATGAGCCTGCCTGGGACACAAAAAGTCTGCTGTCTCTGGAAGCCTACAGCCGGGGAGACTCCTGCAGCCGACGGTGACATGAACAGGTTCGACATCAGAGGCGTCAAATAGTCTGTGAAACAAAGCCGACGGATCCCCAGTTCTGGTCAAGGCTCAGTGGGGAGAGTCGAAGAAGCAGAGGAAGAAGTGAGACAAGCTCTCGTTATCAATCAGTTATTAGTGATCCAACTAATTTTTTTTCTTCCTTTTGCCGGGGCGGGCCTCATTCGACGTTGGTCTCTGTTTCTGCCTCCGCGCTCCGCTCTGCTCTGCTCGATTCTCGGAACGGCATTCGGGGACCGCTCTGCCCAGCTCGGATTTCTCTCTGGGGCAAACGTTGAAGCGTTTCTGTTCCTCCTTCAAATCTCAATCCTCCATCGTCGTTGTCGTCGTCGTCGTCAGACAACAACAGCAACAACCAACAGCAGCCATGCGCGGCATCGTCAGAGCTGCAGCGCTTCTTGCTGCTTCCGCAGGCTTTGCCAATGCGGCCACGGTCAATTACGATTTCAACATTACTTGGGTCACTGCCAACCCGGATGGAGCGTTCCCGCGACCAGTCATTGGTATAAACGGAAAATGGCCTATTCCAGCGATTGAGGCTACTGTTGGGGATCGGGTCATCATCAATGTGAACAATCAGCTGGGGAACCAATCCACCTCGCTGCACTTTCACGGCCTGTACATGAACGGCACGACACACATGGATGGTCCTGTTGGTGTCAGTCAGTGTGCGATCCCGCCCGGTTCATCGTTCAAGTACGATTTTACTGTAGGTTGGCCTTTTATCAAGCTCCATTTCGCATATGCTAAGTGAAGACACAGATCGATCAACCTGGAACTTACTGGTACCACTCCCACCACAACGCTCAGTACCCCGATGGTCTCCGTGGCCCTCTCATTGTCCATGACCCCAAGTTCCCATACCAAAAGGAAGTCGATCATGAACTCGTCCTCACTCTCTCCGATTGGTACCACGATCAGATGGCCACTCTCCTCGGCCAGTTCTTGAACAAAGGAAACCCTACTGGTGCGGAGCCAGTTCCCAAGGCGGCTCTCATGAACGAGACTCAAGACTTGGAGATTGCCGTGGAGCCGGGCAAGACGTACTTGTTCAGAGTCATCAACATTGGCGCCTTTGCTGGCCAGTACCTCTGGGCTGAAGGCCACACTATGCGAATTGTCGAAGTCGATGGTGTCTACACTCAGGCTGCGGAGGCAAGCATGGTTTACATCTCTGCGGCGCAGCGTGTCAGCTTCTTGCTCACCACCAAGAACGATACTTCGGCCAATTTCCCCATCGTCTCAAGCATGGATACCGTATGGCTGAGGCCCCCAATTCTTCTTTTCCACAAGACCCAGAACTAACTTGCATTAGACCCTTTTTGATAGTCTCCCCAAGGACCTCAACTACAACGTCACTGGCTGGTTGACCTACGACTCCAAAGCCAAGAAGCCCGATCCCAAAATCGTCTACGAATTGGACCCCATCGACGACATGACTCTCGTGCCTTATGATGAGATGCCTCTTCTCCCAGAGCCCGATCACACTGTCGAGCTGGACGTCATCATGGACAACCTCCGCGACGGCAAGAACTACGCCTTCTTCAATAACATCACTTACAAGGCCCCCAAGGTTCCCTCCTTGTACAGCGTTCTCTCCGCCGGCGATTTGGCCGACAATCCGGCCGTTTATGGCACTTACACCCATCCCTTTGTGCTAAAGAAGGATGAGATTGTCCAGATTGTCATCAACAACCTCGACTCGGGCCGCCATCCGTTCCATCTTCACGGCCACGCTTTCCAGGCTATTTATCGTTCAGAAGAGGACGGCGGCACGTTTGAGAGCCAGAATGTCACCATTGACAAGTATGGCAAGACGCCCATGCGACGAGATACCCTCGTCATCTGGCCCAATGGAAACATGGTTTTGCGATTCAAGGCTGATAACCCTGGTAGGCTGTTTCTCTACTGTTTTCTTGATTTTTTTCTTTCTCGAGCTCGTGGGTTGCTAACATAAGACGCTAGGTGTGTGGCTCTTCCATTGTCACATTGAATGGCATGTCGCCTCTGGTCTCTTGTCAACTTTCATTGAAGCTCCTCTGGATATCCAGAAGCAGATTTCCATCCCCGAGGACCATCTCGCTGTCTGCGCTGCAAACAACGTTCCCACCAAGGGTAACGCCGCTGGAAACACTGTAAACCTCCTTGACTTGAAGGGAGAAAATAAGCCTCCTGGAACTATTCCTAGCGGGTAAGCTTAAACCCCCTCCCTCCCCCCCCCTTTTTTTTTTCAAATCATCACGCGTTTTTGTCACGTAGATCTTTGCTAATACCTCTCCAATAGCTTCACTGCTCGCGGTATCGTCGCCCTCGTCTTCAGCTGCATTTCAGGCATCCTCGGTGTCATCGTCGTCGCCTGGTACGGCCTCTCCGCCCCTCTCAATGCCGTCCCCGCCGAGGTCGAGCGCATCGTCCACGATTCCCCCGACTCCCCAGAGACGGGAAGCCGTACCGAAGCAGAGAATCACATTTCTCCCGTGGGCGTCAAGACGGCAGCGAGTTGATGATCAAAGGCAGAGTGGTCAAAAGGTCAAAAGGTTGGGATGATGGAATGATGAATCTCATGTCGTATATAATGCTTTTCACACACACATTAAAATGGAGTTTATGAGATACCCCATCCAAAAGAAACAAAAGTCAAAAAACTTTCACATTATGTCTCAAACGTGCTTTCTTTTCATGTGCCTGAAATTGTAGTGAGTGGCTTCAAAAGAAGAACCACTCACCATAAATTAGAAAAAAAAAAGAATATGACCAAAAAAGGAGGACATCTCATATAAAAAAGTTTATACATAGAAGAAAGCTTTCAAGAAAAGAAGAAGAAAACCAAAGAATACGCTAATCGCACAAGATCAACCAGAAAAGAGAGGAAGGTAAGATTTCTCTCCTCTTTCTTGTTCAACATTTTCCACATGTGATGGGAGGGGATATATAGCTTTCAACTCCCCCTTTCTATCTTCCATACAAGGTGAGCAGGGAAAAAACCTGCCCCATGATATACCACACGAGCCCTTTCTGTCCGCATCCCCTTTGCCCTTCCATTATTGAGCCCATTTACGCCAAGCCATGCAGATTAATGGTGCATAGTCGAATTAATAAAAACAAGAACAAGGAAAATTAGACCAGAGGCCAAAAAAAACTGTTTTGCGTGTGCTCATCAAGTAAATGACAGCACAAGCAATTTTTTTTTTTGGCCGTAAGCATCAAGAAGTTCGCCTCTTTTTCGTGAGCCAGGCTATATCAGCAGCGTTCAAGCTCACAGAAGCAGCCCCTCAAGAATGAATTCATTGACCTGCTTCCAACAGCAAAGGCCATTCATCATCCATGTCGCATTCGCCCACTTGACATGGGCGTCTCCCATTGTATATATTTAAACACGCTTCTTGTTGACCTTCCTTGGCAAGCCCTTTGCCTTTCGCGCTTTAATATCCACTTCAGCAAGCCACCTGCTCGCTTTCACCAGCTGAACGACGTTGATGAACTGCTTAGCGAACATGATGGGGAAGCTGATACCAGTAATGACCCAAGGCCAAAAGGAGTCCATCTTGTTGGCTCGGGCGATTTCGAGGGCGGCGGCGCTGAATGGATCGGGGAACATTTGTCGAAGGAGTGAGGTGTTGACAGGGACACCGGGCTGGACGTGGCCGCCGCTGGTCTCCTCGACGCTCTTGATAAGGTGGGGCGACAGAAGCGGAGAGGAAAAGGACAGAAGATAGAGAGCAATGAAGAAGAGCTCGTTGAACATGCAGAAGACAAAGAGCACAGTCTGTTTATCATAATGGTTAGACTATTGTGATCCTGAAAATAGCGGGGGGCGCGGGGTTTGCTGCAAACATACCTTGTTGGTATAGTAGAGGTTGAGCAACCAGCTCTGGCTCTTGTCGATGTTCTTGTGGCTAGAATCGGCGCCGCCGACAACGAGGGTAGCGTACATGTGCATGTAGTGGCTGGAGAAGTCGAGGGCAATCAGGCCCTGGAAGACGATGGCCCATCGGGGGAAGGCGGAGGACAGGAAGACGAGCAGGCAGGAGGTGGTGCATCGGTCAGTGACCATGTCGAGCACAGCGCCGAAACGGGTCGATTGCTCGAAAGCTCGGGCAGCGTATCCATCAAGGGCATCGAGAAGACAGGAGACGCTGTAAAGAAGAGAGCACGTGCGAGGGTGCAGGGGCATATAGTATAAGGAGGCGATGGCGAGGACGATGCGAGCATAGCCTATCAAGTTCAAGAGGTTAGCGACTTTGGTACAATTACCTTGCAGGACAATCTGCCTGTTTTTTTGCTACACAGGCAAGTGTTACCTATAATGTTTGGCCAGAAGAGGAAGATGTTCTCTTCAAGCTCCGAGTCCGAAGCTTCCGGCGCACGGCGGGCAGTGCCGTTGCCATTCACGGCGGCGGCAGAAGTCCTGCCCTCATCCGAGGAGGAGCTCTGAGAGTCCCGCGCTTTGGCATTTTTTCTTCGAGTCTGGCGTGTCGACATGATGTATGGGTGGATGAGTTGTTGAAGTATTATGTCTTGCTCTGATATGCAGCAGAGGTAGAGGTAGCGGCAGTGGTCGCGGGTTGCGCGGAGCTCTCAATGCAGCTCGTATAGTAAAAGAGACCAGTGATGCGACCGCGTACAGAAAAGTTGGAGATTTTATGTAGGGGGGTGCGTTGTGGCAGGGATTTCGGAGTTGGAGAGTGGTGGTTCGTCGACGTTTCGCTGCAGAGGGAGGAGGGGAGAGAGAAGATAACAAGAAGTGCAGTGGAATGCGAAAAAAGTAAATGTCTCGAGAATAAAGAGTTTGCAGAGTAATAAATAAATAAGTAAAATAAAATGGAATAAGAAAAAAGCTTATGGCAATGCACAACACAAGCCCCGAGGCTGAGTCTTGAAGGAGTGGATGAGAATAGAGCAAGATAGAAAAAAAAAAAGAAAGGCAAGGCAAAAGGGAAAGGGAAAAAAAAAAATCAAAATTGGTAGGATGAAGGAGAAAGCAAAGCCGAGCCTTGGGAAAGGAAGGGTTTAGATTGGAGCGGGATTAGACAGCGTGTCGTAATTTTGGGGTGGAAGGGTGATGATGATGGGCTAAGCCAAGATACCCAGCCCAGTAGGCATCTAATTACTACAGCGATTAGGCTTTTAACGATGATGGGGCACCAGAGAAAAAAAAAAAGCCCTGAATGCTTCTAGACTCATAAAATTACGTCGAATTGCGCCTGGGAGGGTTGAGCAGGGCTGTACTAAAACCCATTGGAGAGTGAGTGAAGTCAAGTGCACTTCCAGGCACTTGTACCTGTAATTAATGAATTCTAATCTAATCCTTTTCGTCTTTGCCCGCACATGGCATGGTTTAAAGTGTGGAAGTGGGTTGATAATAATATGGATCATAATCATAATAATAACAATAATAATAGCTCAAGTAGGTGGTGGGTAGTAAAGGGGGGATTACAGGCCGCTACAAGTATGTACAAGTATATCAGTGCAATAGGGGATAAGGAGGGGGGATAAGGAGGAGGGGGGCACATCCAAAAACTCTGCGCTGTAAATCGTGTAGTACAGTGTTTACTTGTAGTAGAGTTTCTGTTGCTCTTGGAGGCTTCAAGGAGGGGCAATATGGAGCAAAAGTCTATCTATATGCCTGCCTATGTCCATTACATCTCGAAGATGCACGACGTTTGCTGTGGCTCCCTCACACCACCCTGTAGAATATCATGTGAGCTCCGGATGGGGGCCCTGCCACCCGGCAGCCTGTCGGATCCAAAAATCCGGCATGCATGCGTAGTACTTGTAGATGCCTACAAAGCTGCATATACTACGTAGCATGTGTGGTATGTGATAAGCCCTGGATAAATGTTAAGCACACCGATGTTGTGCAGAAGAAAGCTCAAGTCAACTGCGCCTGAGAAGGCGGGCGACGTGCAAGTAGGAGGTATGTATGTATGCATCGTTGGCCATCTCGGAAATATTCAAGTTTCCGATTATGCACCTTGATTTTGAGTTTATCCCAATCGGTACCAAATCCTCAAGCGTCGGTTGAACATGTAAGCTTACCATGGAGAAGACTCAATACGTGTACATATGATCCTCCGTTCGTGGCCATCATGCTGGAGTGAGTGATGTGATAGGAAACAAGGCTGATGCAGGGGCAAAGATGCTCGCTAGCTGAGACTGCCGAAGCTATTGGAGGCCCTACGACGGCTCCGTACTGGCACTAATAAACAGATGCCGTCGTCAAGCCAAGTCCACATTGGCTACGTCCGTTTTGGTGACTTGTCTCGAAAAAGAAGAATTTGCCGACCTTGGTATTCCGTATTCTCAACACCAATGGCACGTACATGAGATAGGGATACACAGCATATCGGCCCATGAATCTACAGGAGCCAAGAATCTGACAGACTGGGGCTCATAAATGCTTGGCTTGTATGGAATACGGAGTACACAACACACACCAAAGTGCTTGGGAAGAGCACCCAGGGAAGAGCCTTTTACTGCGGAGTCGATTCGGCATGTGTTTGCTTGTTTTTGGAGCAATCTCACTCCGTACTCCAATTGGGAACCGTTAAAGACAAAAAAAAAAATCGCTTACTCGGCATCATCCGGAGGGAGGGGAAGCCTCTTCATCGCGATCTTGTAAAACAGCGGGGCAGGCCAGTCTCAGGAAGATCACCATCGTCTCATCCCCTTCTTCACCGTTAGAGGAAACAAGATTTGAGGCTTGATGATGCGAGAAGCCTGAGTGGGCACATCGCCATCTCCTTGCCGTCCAATGGGCCGCTTGGATAACGTTCGGTGTTTGACAGTTGCCTAAGACTCGCCGATACGGCCGATCCAAATCGGCTGAAAGGGAGGGAAAACCTGCATGATGAAAGTATTCAAGACGCATGAGGCAGACACGCCGAGCAACAGCGTACATATACACACGGCACATGTGACGTATCGCGTAGTGTTTTCTCCATTGTTTTTTTTCCTTCATAATGATGTGGGCTCGAGAGGTAGTTGAACCCAAAGAATTTCTAATCTGCTCGAATTAAAACGCAGGTCTTGGCTCATCATAGCTGATCAAACGCATTACGATGGAGCGCGGTTGGGTCTGATATATCAGATTTGCATCTAAATCTGCTAGGCACTCAGTTCCGAACCTGGCTGGCCGCTCTCGGTCAGTTTGTGGATATCTCGGGTTGGTATTTTGGGTGGTTTGGAATGCACCACCACCACCCAACTTTGCCCAGCCAGCTGGATGTGATAGGGAAGCCATGCTGTGAACAAGCCCATCCATGCATGGCCCTTGACCACTTACTAGGGGGCGAGGGAGCAGATCAAGCTGTCAATACCTATTCTCGTGAAACTTGTCCGGCATCTCCAGCTCATATCCAGCTGGGCTTTTCTCTCTCTCTCTCCTTTACCCTGTTAGCGCAGCCTCAACTGCCAGCACTGGACTGGCCTAGACTGGACTTGAGGTGTTGGGTCTAATGCCACATCCGAGGGCTAACACTGTGGCCACTACGGCAATGCAGGGCAGCTTTTAAAAAAAAGGACAAAGAAAAAGAAAGCAAATCAGGAGCAACGAAAAGCGTCTTCGTTGGCTGCGCACAGAGACAGCAATTTTTTTTTTTTTTGACAACTCAGGTTTGCCAGCCAGGGCCTAGGATGTTTGGATGAGATGGCTGGCTGGCTGGGCTGGATGGAGGGGGATCGCCGTTGAACCCACCAGGGCTGGCACAGTAGCACTCAACGAAGCAACGCAGATCGGACCATGTCGATGCAAATGAAAAAGAAGGTAAGGTAAGCTTGGTAAGTACTAATAAGGTAGGTACTTGTAAGTCCACCTTGGGTTAGGTGTCAGAATATGTCGCATGCTCTGATTCATGGGCCGACCTATCTTTTTTTGTATGTAGGTATGTAGGAGGTAAGTATGTATGTATGTATGTATGCATATACGTCCAAGTAATACAGGCATGAATGAAGTATGTATGTAGACTTGAGACCCTCTCTCTCTCTCTCTCTTTCTCTCTAAACCTTAGGCTAACGTACCGTGTTCGGAGTGGTTCGAGTTTTAGGCAAGACGTTGACGAGGGAGAGATGGGATACCACCCGCCACTGCCGCATGATAGTAGATACTGTGGTAGTATTCTATGTCTTCTAGCCCTTTAGTATAGAAACACTTGTTCACCGAGATTTTGCAAGTCAATTAGATACTACCTTACTAATTGTATATTTACTTATGTAAGGTATGGTATGTATGTACAAGCAAGTACGTAGATATGTCTTTCCAATCATTGGTCTGGCCGTTTAGGTCCTTTGAACCGACAACGGTTGAAACATTTGGTGCAAGTCACTCGGACTTGAAGGTCGCGATGGATCCATGAGATACTAAAAGTGAACAAACAACAGTGCGTTGTCTCTCGTCTCGGCTGGTGGATCATGGGTTAAACCTGAACCCCCCTCCCCGCTTAGAATCCACCATCATCACCACCACCACCACCACCACCACTACCGCTATCACTACCTAAAACCGAAAGAAAAAAAAATGATTGGGGGAGGGGCCTGCATTCTCAAGGTGCGGTTGTTTTTGTCGTCTCCATCTTCCAGCAGAAACAAAAAACCGCACCGGCCAAAAGCTTGCAGGGTCCCCCGGCTGCATGTCTCCAACTGCTTTGCTGCTGCTGGGCCCAATGGCTGATGGCCGTTACGGTGCCGGCTGCAACTTGCAACTGCAAACTGCATGCATGCCTCTACCTGTGCTGCAACTTTGCGTTATTACGCTAAGAGGTAACCTGCGCTAGGTCAGTCTCCGGTCCAGCTGCTGGGGTGAGAAGGGGATGGGAAGGGCACAAGGGATGCCTTTTTGCTTTGCTTTGCTTTGCTTGCTTGCTTGGCTTTGAAATCTCGCCAGTGATTTGAGTCCACCGAAAACTTTTTGCCGCCAACTTTGCATCAGCACAGACATGGCGGCGGCGGCGGCGGCGGGCGGAGATGCAGCATCATAAAGAAGGAAGTTTCTTGTCCTGCTGAAAGAAGTCTAATTCCATCATTCAATTGCTCTACTACTCTCTACCTACATACAAGTAGGTAATTAGGGGAAAAGATACGATACCGAGTCTGTTGTGTATGGAGTACTCCCTTTCTTCTTGCTACTACCTAATTACTACCTCCTAAAGTACCCAGATTGGCCCAGATATCTCCTCGGCCTCGTTGTTCTGTTCTGTTCTACTCGTTGTCTCCTCCTAACTTACTCACATCTTTTACTCAAAGTATACTTACCAATCAACCCCTCCTCTACATAATCTCATCCATCTTTTTTCCCCTACTCTTTTTTTTGGCTTTAAACAAATTCATCATCATCCACTTTTCAATTCATTAATTAGCTTTCTTCTGCCCTGTTGCTTTTCTTGACGTCCTCTCCCTCCCTCCTTCAACCATAGCAATCATTTTCCCTCACACCTCACCTCACCTCACCTTACCTCTCATTCCTCCTGTTCCTTCTCCTCTTCATCCTCCTCTTCATCCTCCTCCTCCTCATCATCATTATCATTTTAGACTTAACCCCCCTGGTCCAGCTCCGTCACCCCCAGTCGTCTATCCGTTTCCGTTCTCATAATCCTGGCTGCTGCTCTTTGCTGCAGGCACTCTCAGGCACCCACCCCCAACTCCCGTTCGAGACCATTGTTCGATCCTGGGCAGCACGTTGGTTCGGACAAGACAAGAATGTACTAGGGCTAACACTGGTGCCATACCATACCTATCTTACCTTACCTTGCCTTACTGCTTAGTCGCCAAATTTAATAGGGCCTTGCATCGACTTGTTGAGCTTGTGACTCGCGGCCATCGTCATAGCACATCGGCACTCCCGTTGCCGTTCGGTCGTTTTTGAGTTGAAACTTAAGATCCAATCCTGTGTCTGGCCTCTCCCTCGCTTTTTTTCTTCGAAAAGCCTCGATCCTGCGACTGCCGGCGAGGCGATCATACATACGCGCACACGCACACGCACACACATAATCAATCCACTTTCTGCGTGTCTCTCGTCTCCTTATCTTCCCGCCCGTCCCTCAACCTACTTGTACTAAAAGCACGCACGGCTTTTCTTTCCTTTCCCGAATCATCTGTCTCGCCTTGCGCTCCGGTGGTTGCCGCTCTAGCTGGTGACTTGCATAATCGGGTCTCGCCGCCAGCAAAATCGAGTCTCTTGCTTGTGCTTCAAAAAGCTTCCCCCAGTCTTTGACATTCGGCAGTGGGTGTTCGCAGCAAATACCAAGGACCCTCATTCTGATATCAATTGCCTGTCGTCTAATTTGCGAACTGGAGGAGCATTGCTCAGCCCCTCCTCGAATTTCTTGATTTGAGTTGCGACTGACGATTCAAACTCTTGGCCATCACCACCATATTCAAAGCCATCGCAGCCATGACGCCGCATCCGACTCTCAAGGCGACCTTCGCCTCAAGATCAGAAACCGCACAGCATCCCCTAACCGCCTATCTCTTCAAACTCATGGACCTCAAAGCTTCCAACTTGTGCTTGAGCGCCGACGTACCAACCGCACGGGAACTCTTATATCTTGCTGACAAGATTGGCCCCTCCATTGTCGTTCTCAAGACGCACTATGACATGGTTACTGGATGGGATTTCCACCCCGAAACCGGAACAGGAGCCAAATTGGCATCCCTAGCTAGAAGGCATGGCTTTCTCATATTCGAGGATCGCAAATTCGGGGACATTGGACATACTGTCGAGTTGCAGTATACCAGTGGCGCTGCCCGCATCATCGACTGGGCGCATATCGTCAACGTCAACATGGTTCCAGGCAAGGCGTCTGTGACTTCGTTAGCCAATGCTGCTGCCAGATGGCTCGAACGATACCCTTGCGAGGTGAGGACATCGGTCACTGTTGGGACACCGACCGCAGATCACTTCGAAGAGGACTTCGACGATGACCACAAGACCAATGGAGTGGGGGGGCTTAATGGTTCTGGACCTGACAGACCTATATATGGGCGAACGGGCGACGGGCGAAAGGGAAGTATCGTCTCTATCACGACCGTCACGCAACAGTACGAATCTGTCACATCTCCTCGAATGGGTAAGACAATAGCAGAGGGTGATGAGGCGCTTTTCCCAGGAATCGAGGAGGCGCCGTTGGAGAGAGGTCTTCTCATCCTTGCCCAAATGTCCAGTCAGGGAAACTTTATGAACAAGGAGTACACCCAGGCATGTGTGGAGGCCGCAAGAGAGCACAAGGGTTTCGTCATGGGATTTATCTCCCAAGAATGCCTTAATACAGAACCAGAAGATGCCTTCATCCACATGACACCTGGCTGTCAACTACCGCCGGAAGAGGAGAATCAACATACCAATGGAACCGTGGGAGGGGATGGCCAGGGTCAGCAATACAACACGCCGCACAAAATAATCAATGTTTGCGGCACCGACATTGCTATTGTTGGGAGAGGAATATTGAAGGCAGCAGATCCGGTGGAAGAGGCTGAGCGGTATCGATCGGCGGCGTGGAAAGCCTACACAGAGAGGCTTCGGTAAGAGCGGGAAACCTCGTACGAAGCTGCTACACCACGGTTGTCAATTTATGGCGAATTATTTTATACATAAGGGTTTTGTGAGCTCGCCGGGTTACATTGGTGTTACATGTACGGAGCATTTGCTGGGAGCATCTGGGTCGTTTTCTAGTGGATATGGGATTCGGTATGCCATAGAAGGCAACCAACAAAAAAAAAGAAAAGAAAAGAAACTGAGGATGCCTGCCTATACTCAAGTTTAGGATCATGTTGATGAATTACAAATTTCCTGAGGGAGAAACATGACGAAAATAGATGACTTGGTCAAAACCCAGTACATTAGCGCAGCTGTGCCGTCAAGACATTGCATTCATTCACACGTTAAGCCGTGTTCCCGAAAGCCGAACATAACGGCCATGAATATTGTGCACTTGCTACCCTAATGGGAATGACACCTTGGCGATTGGAAGAGCTGCGTACTGGCACGCGAAACCGGGCGTGCGGAATGCACTCGCTGAATCATGTACATCTGATATTTAAATACAGTTGGAGTCCTGAGGGAAGAATCTATTTATACTGATAGTGTTCGTGGCTAGATATCGGACTTATTCATCTTTATTTCCGCGCGCTCGTGACTATAAGGAGAACTTGGTCTTCACAATCTTCACAATTTTGATTATTTCTTTCTCTCGCATCATTTTACTACGGGGAATTTCATCAGTTGTATTTTTTCCCTCTCCCTTGATCCTCCCCAACGTTTTCGAGGTACATACTAGGACATGCCGAAGAATTGCTGACCTCTACTGGTCCGTCCCGGCCCCACCGTCTACTAAAGAAGGTTTTACGGATATATTCCGCGCCCTTCCTCCCCGGAACATTGAGAATTGCATTAGTGATCACTTCTCTTACTTACGACCGCCCTTTACTCATTTTTACCGCTGTCTCATCCTACTCATCCTACTCATATGTGACCCTAATTTTCATCTCCATTACCGCGGAATCGAGGCGCCAGATCACACCATTTTCCTGTTTCTTTTACCTTTAGACTGAAGATGGCGGACGTGTTGTTGGTGACCGATGCACCTCCAGACCGGGCACCACCCAAGAAGAGGAGACGAATTGTCATTTCATGTATTGAATGCCATCGAAGAAAACAAAAGGTTTGAAAGACTTTTTCCATCTTTTCATCTTAATTTTCATCGTCCCAGCAGTCTCATCTCAGCATCGTCTGCTAACACTTGCCAAAAAAAAAAGTGTGATCGTGAGCTTCCATGTGGAAACTGCAAATCAAGAAATAAGGAATCTCATTGCACGTATGAAGCTGGAGCGCCAACCGCTCGAGAACATGAAGCCACCGACGGCAAGCCCCAATCAACAGGCCAGGACAACGAAAGAGCAGAGAAGAGCAATGAGCCACTCTCTTCCGCGGCCACGGCCTGGGGTTATGCTCAGACTGGAACATCTACTATGTGCTTCCTCAAAAAGATTGAGAGGGCGAGCACGAATGACGATGATAACGATGACATGCCCAGCTATGCGCAACGCAAGTCGAGACAGGAGAGCTTCGCGGTCAAGGAGAAGTACAAGGGGTTGATCCGGCTGCTTCCGGCCAAGACATACCTTGACCAGCTGATTGAAATGTTCTTCAAGGAGTTTAACAGGCAGTACTACCTGGTCGACCCAAATGTGTTTTATAGGCAGTTTGAGGAGTGGCACAACCTTCCCTTTAAACTCCTCTCCACCGAGGGGCCTCAGGCGCTATCTCCAGAGCTGAGAGTGTTCCCGGCGATGATGTTCCAGATGGTGGCCACGGCGTTACTGATTCTCCCAGAAACTTCACACCCGGTGTTTGATGCTTTGAAATATGCTGGGAACATGACATTTGAGGATCTTGCCATGGACTTTAGCGAGTCAGGGGTTTCTGTCGTGAGCCTCTTTGGCAAGAAGAATTTGACGCTCACTACTGTTCGGGCCCACTTTCTTCGGGCTGCGTTTTTGAAGTATACCGGCGGCGTGACGGAATCATGGCACACACTGTCGATAGCTATAAAGGATGCTCAGGAGCTTGGAATGCATCGAGATAGCCTTGACCCCAAGCCGGCATCGTCTGAAGTTGAGGCCGTTCTGGAGAATCAGTGGGATATCGAGGCAAGAAGGCATATTTATATGCTTTTGGCTATATGGTAAGCATATGGAGGAGAGGGTTGGATTTAAGCATCAATAAGGCTGACTGTTTGGCACCAGGGACATTCACATGTGCATCATACTCGGCCGCCCAGGCTCCATGGACTGGAAGCATGATCTTCCGTCAAAACCGATTGATGCCCCATACCCCTCTGACCGATCAAGAACACCAGTCCTCCCTCGAGACGAAGAGCGAGATCCTCCAACGCCATTATCAAGAAATTTGCTCATGTTCAAACTGGTGTCTACGCTCGAAGAGGTTCACAAGCTGGAAGGCGACGGGTCCTATCCAAAGGACTTTTCCAAAGTTGATCAACTGCATGAGAAGATGATTCAACTTCAAGACAGCAAGCCCGCCTACTTTCGGCTCCAGAATACGGATAAGCGATGGGACGACTATCCTAACATGGGTTGGATTAAAGAAGCTCGATATTTCATGGAGCACATGAATTACTTTTGCGTGTTGGCGCTGCATCGGCCATATGTGTTTCATCGAGAGAAGAGTCGAGAGCTGGCTCTCAAGGCCAGTCTTGACATGCTCGAGATTCAGCGCCTCACATTTGCAGGTCTGCCATCAAAATCATGGAGAAAGTAGGTTTCCCTCTCTTTAAAGATATTGGTGCATTCCGTTTGCTGACTCATTCCTAGTTTCCATCTATTCTATGGCAGTTTTGATGCGGTTACCATGATTGCAGCCATCTACATCTTGTTCCCTTACGAACACCGGGAGCTCAGAGACAGCGCGATGCAGCATTTCCAGTGGACAGTCGAACGGTTTTCTGCTCTTCAAGAGCGCAACGTTCTGGCAAGGTCGGCACTGGGCGTCCTTCGAGCCATTGTGGCCAGAGTTACCAAGGCTATTAGCAACTGTGCGCCATCGGCACTCTCAACATCCAGCACAAATGGGAATGCTACCGACTCTCCCGGACTGACACGGGGAACGACGGGGTCGACACCGGGAAGCGCATACAGCAGGGTGAATGGTGAACAGGGCTCAGTAGGCGGACCCGTATCCACAACATCGACATCAACTGGGTTAAGAGAAGATACGTCACCGTTTGCCGCGGGGGCAGTACAAAGCGAATTTATAATGACACCAGAGGCAAACATGTCGTTGGCGGGCATCGCGCCAATATTCCCATTGAGTGACATCATCTACAACGACCTCTCTGCCTTTGGGGACAGCGACCTGCTGCAGTCGCTGGAGCAGGATTCGCTAATGGATCCTCTTGGATGGCAGTTTGGGGGAGACTTTGGGCAGGATACGGTTTGGCAGTTTTTGAATCAGAATCCACCAGGCCCCAATGATTCTGGGTGAGAATTACATGCATGCACACACACACGCACGCACGCACGTATGGGGGAGGATGAAGTTGTAATTGGACATGTAGGCTAGGTAGCGTTCTATATTTGTGGGCGGTTTGTTGCCGCGCGTATGTGAGATGGAACATTGTGAAATCTAAAGAGGATGAATTAGCATGTTTTGTTTGGTTGAAGGATGGACGGCTCATAGGAAGGTCGTATCGTATGTATGGACGGCATGGAAATAGCATCATGAACCAACGACCTTGTGCAAGTATGTACGCAGGTATTTGTAGTAGTAATGCATGAGACATGTCATGGGGCAACGAGCAGGGGGATTGTTGAACGAGACAAACCAAAAAGTTGCCCCTCCTGCTCGTTTAAGGGGCTCCAGGTTCCGGGTTGCTGATATTGAGCGGCTAAAAGGGTCCTAGCGGTGGACCAGCTGATCTGGGTTAAGCCGCTAAGGCAGCTGGTAAGGGTTGCCTTAAGGCTGGACTGGCAATTCTGGCAACGACTGGACACCTTATACTAATAAGATTGACGCTGAAAAGCTCAGACAAAGAAGGAAATGCCGTGGCGCTGGTTCGATATCGCTTGGGAGAGAAGTGGGCCTTTGGCTCTTTGTCTCTTTTGTCTCTTTGTCTCTTTGGCTTCTGTGACTGTGAGTCTGTAGCTCTGTAGCTCTGTAACTCTGTGGCTCTTCTACTCCGTATCTAATACAAAAGGACTAGCAGCGACGCTATCAGGCCCTTGACCAGCTACCAAGTGTCTTCTACCAAGGCATCGAGTCGCTAATCCTCTTTATGGGTACCAAGGTGGTAAGCGCCTTGGGACACCCACTGGAAGCGCGTGGCACCACTTTTGCTTCACCATCCATCCAGCTACTGCTTGTATGTATCTATGGTGTGCTATCTATAGGTAGGTAATCTGTGGGGGAAAGGGTCTGGGGGAATAGTATTCCGTACTTGTAGTACCTCTCTCTGTACATACATGACCAATTTTATGTTCCAAGTTTTCAAAAATGAAGCAATATTTGGAGGCGTCGCCAAACTACACATTCTGGGAAACCGCTAATATTCCTTAACCCTGCGCCGCTCCTTCTCCCCCGGGTTTCATCCTAAACTGAGACAAAACTTCATTGACAGACCACTTCTTTTTTTCTTTAAATCATTCTTCCCCTTCTCACATTCATCACCTACATTTATTTTCTAAAGGACAAAAAACTACAATTTGCCATTTTAAAAAAAAATATTACGAATAAAACAAAAACTAAAATAAAGTTTACCGTTCACCCGCACAAAAGTTTGTTAAAAGAGCAGCCAAAAAAAATCTCACCTCCAAAGCCCTTGTGCTACTTACTTACTTACCTACTGCTACTGTGTGGTGTTCTTATCACTACCTACAAACAATAAAATTTCACAACAGCGTACACCAAAGCAGGGTCGGACAATCCACGTGCCACCGCACACTTCCAATCTGCAGAGACGGGTAACTACAGCAGCAAACGCTCAATTCATTTTGGTACTCAAGAAGAGGGAGGGAAAAAAAAGTTGATTTTTCTTAAGCTACCAAAAGGGAGAAGGGAAGGGAAAAAAAAAGAACACCATCCTTTTTCTTCTCTTTCCACGTTGCTAGTCTTTTTTTTTATCCTTTCTTCCTCTCTCTCTCTCTCTCGCCATCTCGCTCTCTATCTTTACTTTTCTCCCTCTCCAAGATCTGTGCGCCAAACGGAAAGGAACGGCATCAGAAGCAGCACATCCATCTCGCTCAGATATTCAGACATTACTTTATCAACCAGGCGACGACCTTCAATGGCAACTAAGATGTCCGTGGGGCAAACTGTTAGGGACTTTGTCCAACGCTTTCATACGCTTCAGGCTCATAGGGATTCTACAGACGCTTTGATCAAGGTCAGTTCTCTTGGTGAAGACGGATTGTTCATGCCCGCACGCACTCACTCACTCGCTCACGCACGCACGCACCCACACCCACACACCCCTTTCACCCTGCCCTGCCCTGCCTGTGCCTGTCCCTCCATCCATCTATCCATCCAGGGGCCCCTGTCCCATGAACGTCAATGACGTAAGGAAAATGAACCACATAACAAAAAGCTCACACGGTTTCACGCCTTCCTGTGGTTTATAGGATCTCGTAATATATTGCAACCAAATCGAAATTGAGTTGAGTCACGAAAGTCAGAGGCTCAAGAACAGCCAGTTGGATCTTGCGGATGCAACAAATACGCGGAGGGAGCTACAGCAGCGCATTCAGCTTTACGAGTCCAAACATGAAAAATTGATCAGAGAGAACGATGGTTTAAAGGTATGGCCACGAGACTTCTAGGCTTTGCGGCGGGGCGAGACGCTGACTTCATTTCACAGAATCGAAACCCATATATCATGGTATTGATAGATGGTGATGGCCTTATTGTATATCTCACTTCATCTGGCAAACAAGTTGTACCGTGAGCTCAACTGACTTTGCCAATTACAGTTTCAGGAAAAATGGATAAAGCAAGGTGTTGAGGGAGGCAAAAAAGCTGCTTACGCTCTCCGAAATGCCATTGCTGAGAGGTTTTGTGGAGACAATGAAGATATCGAAGTGGTGGCAAAAGTCGTTGCCAACCTCACTGGTCTGGCCAAGGCTATGCAGCGTGATGGTAGCTCCGAGAACCAATCTGACATGAAGGACTTTACTCTGGGTTTTACACAGGCAAAAGCTTCGTTTGACTTTGTTGATGTTGGCTATGGAAAAGAAAGAGCTGATTCGAAAATCAAGGGTAAGTCATCCCACACAAGCCAGCCTTACCTTACATTGGGGGGAAAAAACTCACAGCTGACATGCACACATTTAGAACTGACTAGATGGAACTTGCGAAATCATAACTGCAAACAGATTGTTCTTGGAATTTCCCATGACGCCGGATATGCACCTTTCCTTGATGAGATTTTCCAGGATGATGCCACTCGACAGCGAATCAGTATCTTGGAGGGCGTGTCAACTGTGAAGGAGCTTGTTACCACCGAAGTTAGCATTGTCAAGATGGAGGCCGACATTTTTCGCAAGGAGAAACTTATTGAACGCACATTCACCACCTCGCACATCATCCCACCGACTATATCACGTACTGCCAGTCCGACTGCCAGCATAAGCTCTGGCCCAACTCGTACGCCAACCATGTCATATGCTGGTATCGCGAGTGCCAGCCCCCCGCCGCAAATTACGTTTCCTCTCGCTCTGAAGCCGCTGCCTCCTCCGCGTCAGAAGCCATCGCAGTCGTCAAATTACCAGCTGGTCCCGCCTCAGCAGCCCGACTGGAATCCTGGCCCCCGAGGTCTTGACGAGCCTATTAAAGTCAACATTCTAGTATTGGAGACGATTAAGAAGCGAAAAGATACGGACAAACTCTGCAATAATCATTACCTTCGTGGCCCATGCGCCAAGCGAGACGTGTGCCAGTTTGTTCATGATTATAAGCCTAGCGAGGATGAGATCAAGGCCATTGCTGTTCTAGCTCGTCAGAATCCCTGTACTAGTGGTCAGTACTGCGAGCTGGATGAATGCATTTATGGCCATCATGTGAGTATACATGCCCTGAGTTGGGGTCATATTACGGCATATTAATATTTTTACAGTGCCCTAGCGTGCGAGATGGCGTCTGTATCCATCCCTTTTGCAAGTTCTCGGAAGAGGGTCATCCTCCGGGAACAAAATACAAGAATAGCTTTATTCGTGCCAACTAAGAAGGGCGAGGCATTCGCAATGATGGAATAGGCTACCAAGCCTATGTGACCTGGCTACGACTTAGGAAGAGGCAAGGGGGTGTGAGAAACGACTGGCGGTTTACTCCATACAAGATACCCTTTACGCAACCGGTTGTGGTTTTTGACACCTCGTTGGCTTCCTATGGAGAGGCTCTTGCTATAGTGTATAATAGCACTTGATTTATGGATGAATCTGGGGATATTAAGAAAGAACAATTATATGACAAAACGTCTGCCCTTGGCTGCCCTGGCTATGGTTAGGGTTGTATGAGCGTAGATTTTTGTCGTCTGATTGTAACGACTGTTTTGTATTTGATCTTAGGGATACAGTTGTTTGGCAATAGTCTGCGCTGGTATACTCTGGTTAGTGCCAGTAAAGACGAGCGCATATTTCTTGTCGTGCAGCTGTATCGACTTGCTTGGGAGTTCCCATTTTATGTCCTGTGCTCCTTTGTTTGTTTGATGTTGAAATGTTCGTTGCTCGCAAGGTACCTGTAATTGATGTAGTTGGGACACGCGGTACCTGGGGAAGACTTGTCAATGCCTATTAAAGAGCATGCAGATATAAGTACTATCAAGGTACAAACTTGGCTCACACCCCACCATCCATGCTAACGACGTTTACCCCACCATTAATTGGCCCGCCATATCAAAATTCCCATTGAGGTCAACTGGCCACTGACAATCAACCCATCCAATCCAATCCAAATCTTGACCTCAACCTCTCAAACACACCACCCAAACATGTCTCACCCACGGATAGAGGAAGTTTCAGACAGTGATCCAGACGCAATCTCTGATCCAGAGGAGGTTGACCTTGACGACTTTGACGACACAGATATCCTCCGCCGCGTCCCCGATCGATCCCAGCGCACAGCTGTAGACTCAGACGACGACGATGACCTCCTCCCCTCCGCGGGTGCGCACTCGCACATTCTAAACCCGGCACTCTTTGCGCAACAGACACAGACGATACCTGCGGCGGCGGACCGATCTGTGTACAACAAATATCAGTGCCTGTACCCCGTGTACTTTGATGCTTCGCGGTCGCGAGCCGAGGGCCGCCGTGTGAGCGCCAAGCTCGCCGTGAAGAACCCGCTAGCAAGAGAGATTGCCAATGCCTGCTCGAGGCTGAGGCTGCAGACGCTGCTGGAGCCGGAGAAGATCCACCCCAAGGACTGGGCGAACCCTGGGAGAGTCAAGGTCGGACTGAAGCAGGCCGGGTCCACGACGGTGTTGAACAAGCACCACCTGTACATCCTCGTGGCACAGCACCTAAAGGAGAATCCAACGACGGAGAACTCGGCGGGCTTGCGGCTGAGGATCGGAGGTCAGATGCAGCCCCCCGAGGGGAAGCCGTACCCGAAGCCTGCGGTGCCCAGAGGTTGGAAGATGGGCGAGCTGCTGCCCTACCTCAGCGCGGCGATGACGGGAGGCGGGGTGTCGGAGAATTTGTTCAAGGACATGATGAAGGAGATGCAGGGCGGCGCGGATCCGATGGCGGCGCTGATGGCGAGCCAGGCGGGTGGTGGGAGCGGGAGCGGGGCGGAGGATGGAGGGAAGAAGAAGAAGAAGGATAAGAAGGGGAAAGGGAAGGCTTAAGAGGATGGAAGGATGGAGGTGCGGTGGGATTAGACGTGGCTACTGGGTGATGATTTTCATGATGTGAAAGGATATGGTAAAGGACTTGCTGGAGGGTAAAAGGCATGGCATATACATGATATCAAATGAGACGATACGACTATTTGTTTGCTCTATGGATGAGCTGACGGCGTGAAGGCTCAAAACGCAATTGGTGTTGGGCGTGAAGGCATTGTTGAGATTGGTTGTTTGTTGGACATCCCAAGCAAGCAAGATACCATACATACGTCCTGGGAAAATTATATAACATGTGTCTGTCTAGTCTATTAGATGGATCTCGTCCCTGAGCAAACGAGGAAGAAGTAAACATGACTACACAGACTGAGGTAGGATACAGTAATAGCATATCCTGCAGATAGTAGGGCACCTGTTCTCAATTCTTATGACTTACAACGTCGGTTTTCCGAGCATTGTTCTGAACGTCTCTACTTCAACACAACTCGTACAATTTCACCACAAACAAACAAAAAAGCAACTCACATCATTACCCATCGCCTCTTCTACTTTCGACTGCTACACACATTACTCCTATTCCCCCCCCCCCCCCACCACTTGGTTCTCTGAAATCCTGGCCAAATAGAGACACACAAAAAAAAGAAGAAGAAGAAGAAAATGGCAAAGCCCGCCCGAGATGGCCTGGTCTGGGACGACAGCGGCCTCGACCTCCGGCCAAAATGGCAAAGGGAGCCCAGCATCGATGCCATCCAGGCCGTCTGTCGGCGAGAGCTGCGCATCCATGACCCTGACGGCGGCGGCGACGACAACTGCGCGGTATCCTTCCTCAGCTCCGGCGGCTTCAACAAGGTATACCTCGTCGAGTCCCGGCCTCGCAGCCTGAGGCTCGTCATGAGAGTCTCTCTGCCCGTCGACCCGCGGCGCAAAACGGCCGGCGAGCTGGCCACGCTGCGGTGGATCCGCTCGCACACGGGGGTTCCCGTCCCGGAGGTCGTCGCCTTTGACGACTCGCCCGATAACGACATCGGCTTCGAGTGGATCCTCATGCGGTTCGTGCCCGGCGCGCCGCTGCTCCGCCGCTGGCGCGGCATGTCCATGCCGGCCAAGGAGGCCTTGGTCAGGCAGGTGGCCGAGTACCAGGCCCAGATCCTCGGGGCGAGCGAGGAGTCTGAGTTCCGCGGCATTGGGACCCTGACTTGCGGTGGTGGATCCCCAGAGCAGGACTCGGTTGCTGCTGATGATGATGATGATGATGATGACGGCGGGGTCAGTGGTCCGGAGCCGGTCCCGGGGCGGATCGTCTCCCGGCTGTTCTTCTGGGGGGACCACTTCGACTACGATATCCCCCGAGGGCCTTTCCGCTCCAGCCATGACTGGTTATCCTCGCTCATCGGCATTATTACCGCAGACCAAGACACCGCAATGAAACAAGCAGAAGACGAAGACGACAAGGAAGACGCCCAACGCATCACGCAAGTAGCCGTGCGGCTATCCAACCTCCTACCCAGAATCTTCCCCCCTATCCAACATCCACCCGAAAGAACCTCCCCATGGCACGACGACCTCTCGCTGCAAAACATCCTAGTCGACGACAATGGAGCCATCATAGCCATCATAGACTGGGAGTCCATCGCCACCCTACCCCGCTGGGCAACCGCCCAACCCCCCGACTTCCTCTCCGGCAACCCTCGAGAAGCACAACCCCTCCGCGACGATTACGCCGACGCCGACGACGACGACGACGAGGGCACCCAGCATCTCCAACCCTCAAACGAGGACGGCCTGGACAACCAAGGCAAGAATGAGCTCTACTGGATCCACCTGCTGGAGTACGAGCAAACCCACCTGCGAAGAGTCTACGCCCAGCACATGCGCCAACTCCGGCCGGCTTGGCACCTCGACCTTGTCGAGGGGACGTTGCAGAGCGACTTTTACGAAGCAATTCTTCGCTGTGCGGACGGGTGGCATATGAGAGGCCTCAACCGATGGATTGACCAAGTAGAAGAGGGGCAGTTCCCCAGACTAGCAGAGACCCTGGGCAACTCATAACCTCTGGGTTTGGACTTGTCGGCGACATATATACACTTCAACAGCAGCAATCAATATCATAAGCGTTTGGTTCAGTGTTGCATAAACATCTTGAGCTCTTTTCATATCATCCTTCAATTTACACATACGACTTCTTTTGTCGTACAGTTTCAATCCTAAAAACACCGAGTATATAAAAACGCCAAAGCAATTCGGCCACTTGGGGTATATGGAGAATGGACTCTCAAAGTACACCAACCCATGCAACACAACGTTAACGCATCACATCACATACATGTCATTTGTTTTTCTTCATACAACGGCGAACCTCCTCGTAGCAGATTCTAAAGCTTCCCACTCCCTCGATCCCACAATCTGCACGCCGGGCCGTGCGGGATACGAAGTCATCGTCTCCTTGTCTTGCCCATCGATTCGGGGCAGTCTGATCCTCAGCTTGGCCGCGGGGTCTCTCCTCGTGCCGGTTTGCTTCTCCCTGCCCAGTCTGGCGGTGCGTTCCTGGACGCGTATGATGTCTGTCATCTTGAGAAGAGATCCCTGCCACTCCTTCCAGGCTTCCATGTTTTCTACCTGCCTGGCCGCATGGTACTGAGGTGTTGTTTTGGCAGGTCGCCAGGCCAGTCTGTCCTTGGGCATCGACTTAAGATCGAACATGGTAGTTGTTGATGCCATCTTCAGCAGCTCTCCAAGAATATCCTTGCCCTCGGCAACCACAAGCACCTTGCGCTGCTCCTCGACAGTCGTGCTCTTCGTCAAAGGCTCCGCCAACCACTCATAGTCTTGTTGCTCAGTCATGCGTGCCCGACGGTTGTCCTCACGCAAGTACCGTACAGCTCCTTGTAAGCTTTCGATATCCTTCTTCAGCGCATCCATCTCACGCGCAGTAGCAACAGCCCGCTCTTGACCAGCCTTCGTATCCGCGGCATCGGCTCCATCGGCATATGTGCGGCTGTCGCTGGCAACCTTCTTCCACTTATCTCTCTCAGACTCCAGGTTCTTGAGCTCGCGATCTTGCTTCTCAATATCATCCTTGAGGCTGGCAACACTGGCATTGACATCATTGAGTTCAGCCTGCAAGGCGCTGATACGTTCAATATTGGCCTGGGCATCACGCATCCTGGACTCAAGGGTTTCGATCTTAAGCACGGCTGTGCTAAGCTGCTCATCTCGTTGGGCAATCGTGCGTCGACCCTCATTGTGTTCGGACTTGAGTCGTCTAAGCTCTTCCTCGGTATCGACAGGTACTTTCTTAAGAGTCTTAAGCTCTTGGGCGCGCAGACGCCAAGGAGCAGTGTTGACTTCAAACTCCTGGGTTTGTTCCAAATCAGACGCAAGTGCTGCGAGGTCAGTAATCTGTGTACCAGCCGTTCGAAGCTTCGCGAGATAGTTTGAGAACAGATCTGATTCGCTTGACTTTGTTACGTCGAGAACCGCTTGGTGAACAGCTTTATTAACTTCAGCGTAGGTGAAAGGCTCGGTTCGGCCTTCGTCCTGGTTCAGGAGCTCGTGAACACCATGTCCGATTTGGCGCGCCAGGCGTGCCAGCTCCCGAGTTGCAGTCTCGCATTCTTCGAATGCTGGTTTGGTGTCTGGACCAAGCGAGAGTGATCGGCTCTTGAGGTCTTTCAACGCACGAACCGTCTTGCCAGCAATGACCTTTGTGCCCCTTGTTTGAGTGATGGCAAGATCAATCTTCTTAGCAAAGTGCTGAGCAAGCTCATCCTCTTCACTGGGGTTTGTGATAACTCGCTGCACCAGATCTCGTGTCACACCAAATGCGACAGTGGCTGAGTCGAGATGGCTCTGCATAATCAACGCTCTCATGTGAATATCATCAGCATAGGCAGCGACATCGCTGGAAATGTGGACTTCTGCAAGATGTGACATAAGGGAAATGGTTCGTTGTAGTTCGTCGGCACATTTCTGTTCTTTCAGCTCATCACGACGCAAGCCATCAATCCAAGCGTTCAATGCACGCTCAACAGGCTCGAGCTCAAGGAGAGCATTCTGGTACTTGGAGAATTGATCGATAGAGCAGTGGCTAATGTCATTGACGAAACGATCACAGATGGCAGACACCCAGACAAGCTTGTCAATAGCATCGCAACCGTAGATGATGTCGTCCTCGTGGCCAGGTGTAATCTGCCCAGTGACCTTCTCTTTGAGGAAGCTGCTGAGCAGATTTGCCTTGAATGACAGTCGTCGGAACCGGAGGAAAGCGAGAACTGAGTCCTGGTCGTCTGCATAGCTGTCAGGTAGGAAGAGCCTGACAATATCCAAGTGTTGTTCTGCTTCCTGGGCTTCCAGACGCCGCAGTTCGAGATCAATGGCTTTGGTCTGTGCCTTGGTGGCAGAAATCTGGAGCTTCATGTTCAGATCCATCATCGCACGCGAGCGGTCATTCAGCTTCTCGGACTCGCCCTCGGTAACGGCTTGAGAAGCGCGCATGTCTTCCAGATCGTTCTGTAGGGTTGTGACGAGTTCGCGGTACCGCGATAAAGTGTACTCCATATCGCCAAATGACACGTCCTGTTGAGCAGATCGTCGAACTTGTTCAGCGATGACTGTGTCCTTGAAATCCAGTTCCTCCTGCATTTCTTTTTCGTTTTGCACATGGTTAATTTCAAGTTCGTCGTTGATCTCCTTCAAACTCTCCAAGTCCTCCACGACAGCCTTCAGCTCCTCAACCTGCTCAGCCAACTTCATGTTTCTATCCGTTAGTTCTTCGATCATCTCCTCAGCACCCAATGCCGTGTCAAGCTGTTGACGAAGGTCCTCTACAGCCGACTGTGACTGCGAGAGCTTCTCCTTTACCATGATATGCTCCTGTTTGAGGGTATTGAACTCCTTCAAATCCTCCTCTAAGCCCCCAATTTGCTCTCGAAGAGTGTGTTCTTGCTCTTGAGTCAAATCTCGTAATCGAATGAGTGCTTCACGCAATCTCTCATTTGTTCGTTCCATTTGCAGCCAGCCAGAACTGGCCCGCTCTTCCGGAGACATGCCACTGCTAAACTCGGAGTTTTCTTCCCGAAGCACCTCTACTTCCAATTGCATCTCCTCAGACTTTTCTTTCAGTGCCTCCAACTCCATCTTTAGAACTTCAGCCGTCTCCTCGGCCATCTCCCTGTCAAGGGTGGCCAATTCAAGGGCAGCATCGTGATCTGCTTGAAGAGATTCCACCGATTCGAATCTGGTCTCAGCTTCTTTAAGCGCTTTCCTGAGATCGGTGTTCTCTTGTTGTAACGGCGAATACTTTTGTTGCAGCTTTTGAATGATGCCCTCAAACTTGTCCCTTTCTCCCTGAATCTTGTCCAGCTGTTTTAGCTTGTCTCTATCTTCTACTCGCTTTCGTTCCAATACTTTTAATTTGGCTTTGAGATCCTCAATTTCCCGATTGGCGGCTGAGGCTGCAAGGGGGCGCGAAGTTATCGGAGGTGTTGCCTTCTTTGGCGGTGGTGTTGTGGTATTGCGCGATGAAGAGGCTGCAGCTATTTTTTCCAGGGCATTCGTTCTCCCGATGATAGGACTTGTAGGTTGAGGCGATAGTATTTCATCATCGCTACGAATGGGGGAGCTAAGAAGCTGCTCATCGTCTCTGTTGGCGGCGCTGGAATCCCTTCCCCCTTGAGAACTTGCAGATGGGCGCCGAGCCTGGGACTCCGGTCGTATGAGTGCCCTTGGACCTCCGAATTGGGCTCTGCCGCTAATAGACTTGGTCACACCGTGTGTAGGTCGTGGAGTAGCCACCGAAGATGTCGAGGCCTGTCGAGCACGAGTCGGGGGCTGTGGAGGGGCGCCCATGGAACTTCGAGGACCTGAGATGGATGGGCGGCTCCGTGATTGAGCGGAAGGGGCGCGGACGTTGGATGGCGTAACAGTTCTAGGTACAGAGGTGCTGGATGGACCACTGAGGGCCTGTTTCGCGGGTGATCTAGATCGTGACTGGCATCCGGTTAGTACGCATTCAACATTGTAATCTAAGCTTGTAGCACTTACTCTCATGACACTCGATGGTCGCGATGTAGACGGCCGAGGTCCAGGAGTCGGACTTGGCGCATTAATGCTCATCCTCCTACTCAAGCTCGAATCTATGCTGGTTGATGACTTCGTCTGGAAATTGCTCGGCCTACCACCGGTCTTTCGAGCCGCTGGCTTGGCCACGACCGGCTGCGCAAGAATCGTAGCCATCATGGGCTTGACGAACATACCGTAGCCCATGGGGCAGTCGAAATACCTCTCGCCCTGAACGCTGCCATCGTTCTTCCCCGACTTCTCCTCGAGCTCCACGCCAATCCATTCTCCGACCTGGAAGTGCGTCGGCCCCGCAAACCGCACGATTGCCTTCCGTCCGTCACTGAGCAGGACCGTCTGCCCAGGCTTAAAGTCCGGCATTATAGGTGGTAGTGGTGTTGGTCGTCAGAGGGGTAACTTTGCATTGTTGTCGTAGTTTTTTTTGGGGGGGTGGGAGGAGGGGAGGGGAGGTTTTGTTTCGTTCTCTCGTGTGTTCCTTTCTAATCGTCGTAGGTGGCGGGTTCGTGGAGGATTGATTGGATTTATTTAGGGGTCCAGGAGGGAGGGGAGTTTATCGAACAATGAGGGTGGATGGTGAATGGTGAATGGTGGACGGATATGCTTGCAGCTGCTGCTAGTAAAGTAGAGGGTACGGGACTACAAAGTAGGTAATAACGCGTTGCATATGCGCGGACAAAGAGCCAGTTCCTGGGCTCTCTCATCATGCAGGCAGCCCCCCAGGCGAACCCCCCTCTCCAGCTCAGCGCTCTCGAACCACTAAAAGACCCAAACACCAAAGCATGGGTAGGGGCACTGGCCAGCAACCACAAAAAAAGCATCATTCTCACCCAGTTCCTTGTCCACTTATCGTATCCATAAACCGTCATCCCAGCCAAGTAACAGAGAAATTACATTTTCTCTAGGGAGATGGAAGACTTTTAGTTTGCATCTTTTTTGGCTATACTATCTGAATATATCTCCTTAATGTTTTATAGCTATCCTGTCTTTATCTTCCCATGATTCCTCCTCGTCCTCTCCCGTCGGTAAGAGTATAAGTATGATATCTGTGAATCAGAACAACAAAGAGTTCCTTTCATTCAAACAGTATACACACTGCCCAAGTAAGCACCGTAGATGACATTTGCATCCTACATGCTGCTATATTTATCAGTGCACTGGCCTCCATCATGGGCCACTACACAATCCAGGGCCATAGTACAAGTATTACACTGCCAACTCCCAACAGTCATTCGAACACAACGCGTCAGACATCATCAGACATCATTAAAACGTTTCTTCTTATTAGGCTTGAATAGCAAAAGCCACGAGGTATATCTAAAACTTGAGAGCCAATCTATAGGTACAACACCACGCTAAGCTACTCACAAAAGTAGAACATGTTAGATAAACAAAAAAGCAAAACACACATTTCGTACAGGGACACCTGCCCTTCTCATTCTGGTTCTCATGTGGTCCTCCATTTCTCCGGAGCATTCCTATTGTTACTTAATACTCTGATCCACTCCATCACCTCAAATACCAGCCGTCGTTTCGTGCCTTCGTCCAAGTCCTTACCTACTGGGACTCCAACGATAATCAGGCCAGGCCGCTGCAGGTCCAATCTTCCATAACCGCCTGTTTCGTTTTCAGTGCTAGCTTCTACATATATGACAAGATCCGGAGAGGCAATACCGCGGCAGAGGCTGGCCATCCATCGCCAGTGGTCGAATGGCGAAAAGTGATCCGTGCTGGGTGTTATACAAGCGAGTCTATCAGAGAGAGTCAGATTGAGCCCATCGCTAACCAGGGCAACCGGTATTGCTCCTGGTCGATGGATGTTGGCATCTGCTATTGCTTTTCCCTTGTTCATTGGATCATTCTCAACTGGTTTATTCGCGCTCGACTGGCCATCTTCGCCGCCAGTGATGTATTGCGCAACTTGTCTTGAGAGCTCTTGATACGGCGTTACAGATTGGAAGCATGACGTAAAGTCGTCAGTGGGCCGAGGTGCCTCTCCCCGGCGTAGCACGTTTGGAGAAATGGGACTGCTATCCCACATCTTGAGACGAATCCCTTCGCTACCCGTCAGGCCTCTTTCAAGTGCAAGCCCAATCTCGCGGGCCATTCCAGTATCGGGACCTTCTATCGTAATAATCGCACCACGTGTGGGGGTGAGTGACCCCTCCAAGAGAGAAGGCAGAACGGGCTGACAGACGGTTTCGAGGATCTTCATCTTTTCAGCAACAGGTATCGCCATGATGTCCGATTTCAAGTCTTTGGCGTTGCTGTTATTATTGTTGTTGCTGCTGCTTTGTGCAGGACTTGTTGCTTCTTTTGTTGATGAGCTTCGTCGTCGATCTTCATCAATGATTGGCAGTGACCAGGGGGGCGACGTGGACTGTTTCAAAGGGGGCAGGCGAAGGGATTCGTCAAAAGTGTTGCTTTGGTTGCCACGGTTATCATGATCACTCCAAGTCCATGAATTTGATGGCCGAGGAGGCGGATACATGGGGAAATTCCTTGATGTCGGTCGGGATCCTAGCTCTGGCAAAGCTGTGCCTTGGTAGTGGTTCGATTGCGGTGTCGGCCCTCGCATGGGTTCTTCTGGCATTCCACCATATGAATCCCTGCGTCCGCTGTCCAGGCGGTAATCATCCATACCATTTGTTCGACGTCGTTTCGCAACAGGCGAGGTGGGATCGCTGTCAGGACTCCGAAACGGGGCATGGGGACCCAGAAACGGTTGCTTGTTGATGGGTGACATATCTATGCTCGTTCTTCGCGGAATATTGGTGTTCAGTCTATGTAAACTTGGCCTCTCCTGAGGGTCCTGAAAGTTGGTGGTGGGCACAACCTGGTGTCCGAACGGGGTGGCTGGCGTTCTTGGGGTCGATGATGCAAATCGACCATTACACTTTGGACAGCGCCCCTGATCATCAGCCGACGTGGACCCAGACCAACTTTGGGACTTTCCACCTCGACGTGGCTGATAGCGATAGTTTGGGTATTGATTCTGGTGGCGCAGCTTTTCCTGATCAGCCATCCTTTTCCAGTTTTCCTTGATCGAGGGCTCCTCATTCTTCCACCGCTCGCCAATAATCTTGGATATTTCTGGGTTTGAGAGCCTTGGATTATCTGTCGTCACTTGGGACTGATGGTGCTGTCGGTATAGAATGAAAGCTGTGGTTGGGAAACCCAAAATTAGTTGAATACTTTAATCCTGGCTGTCACATGAAGGGCGGCACATGTCAACTTGACGCTGAGATTCAACTGAGCTAGGCTTGAAGGCCTGGGACAGCTTCCACCCATTCCTTTTCAAAAGAAAGGAGCAGACGTTAGCCGGCTAAAGATGAAGGACTTACCATTTCTTGGCCTTGGAATCTTTGGCTCGGGTGTGCAAATGCATATATCCCGCTGCATCTCGGGGTTCATAGAATTAGTCGTGTTGACGCTCAGTGTATCCAAGTCATCATGGCTCGTGTAAGGTGTCCCGATGGACCCAGCTCGTCTCCTCATGCTTCCGACAACAAAATTATTGAGCGAAGGCAGAGGCAACGGCCTCAAAGAGGCAGCAGGATCGGTGTTCCTCGAGAAGTCGTTGAAGTCCATGCGAACCACGTCCAAAGGTTGAGGCGTTAAGGAGAGGATTTGGGGCATTTTGTTGTGAGGTGCAAACGAATGGAAGAAATGCACCACTTTAGAAGCATCATACCCTGGCCTGAGTATGTGCCTGGGTGCGTGCGTGTACAGGTAGGTGTGTCTGTGTCTATGTCTGAGTGTCTCCAATAGCCCAAGGTATGTAAGGGTTACCAAAGGGGAGGAGGAAGAGGAGAAGGAGGAGGAGGAGGATTGCCTTATTGTTTCGAAACAAAAGAATAAGTCAAAAAGGGAATATGCAGACTGGCGGATATGCACCCAACAATAAATGTGAAGAAATGCTGAACAAGTGAGAGCCGTGAAAGAGGACCAGGATCGAGGCCAAGTGACTTGGAAGAAAGAACTAAAGTAGGTAGTATTGTGATTGTAAACGTCTTTGTGGCGACAAGGTGCAGCTGCCACAATGGAGACTGGACTGAATGTGTAAGAGTGTGTAAGTGTGTGTATGTAGTAAGGACGAAATGAATGGACCCATCGAAACCACCGGCTTTGGACTCTATATCATGCCATGGGCTCTGCCTTCTCCATTCTTGGCCCCCCCCCCCCGTATGCCCTATCTCAAAAACTCAGATCAGTGGATCTGCATGTCTTGGTTGTCTTGCTTGGTAACAGTTCCATGGCGGTCTTCCAAAAGAAGTAAAAGCTTATTATTATCACTAGCAATGAAAATAGCTGCCTACATACTAAGTAGGTATCCAAGTATCTAGGTAAGTAGGTAGGTAAGTAGAGAGGTAGACAGGTAGACAGGTAGACAGGTAGACAGGTAGATAGGTAGACAGGCAGTAGGCAAGCAGGTGGGTTGGCCAGATGAGTAGGTAGACAGAGAGACGGGGACGGGGACGGGTATGTGTTAGACGAATGGCTCCGGGTGGCCAGGGTTTGAACCAAGGCAAGGGGGGGGGGTGGTTGTGGTGCTGGTGTCGGTGCTGGTGGTGCTGGTGGTGCTTGTGGTTGTTGTGGTGCTGGTGCTGGTGGTTGGTTCAAGCTTCTTTGTCTGTTGTGCGTTTGCAGCGCCAGCGTCAATTCTATTTTCTACTCCCGCCACAGCACACGGCCCGTATTGATGAAAACAAAACAAGATGAGGAAAATAACAAACCGGATAATAAGTCCTCTTGCTCCCAGCTTGACAATGCCTGCTTTCATCAATCAATGTAAAATGTGCACAGAGACAAAACAACAAACGAGAGGGGGGAAATCATCTGCAAGGGCCTCCCTCATGCACACACACACGCACACATCCTATGCATACATACATACATACATGCATGGGCTTTTGTCAACTCACTGACACTGACACTGACACATTCCCTCAGTTGATCACTCATCTGGCATTCAAAAGTCTTTCACCTGCCTCCTCTACTCATACTCACCTCTCTTCTCCTCTCCCCCCCCACCTCCCTCTTCTCTCTTTCCAATGGTCCTCTTCTCTCCCCCATTCTTCACCGGACACACCCCCTCACCACCCTTTCCAGCCTCATCCAAAGACGGACAATGCCACGGTAGGAATGCGCGGCGTCCCCCCTCTGGAATGTAAGCCTCTGAGACAAAGACTATGTTGAGCGCCGAACCTGGCAAGGCGTTTTTTACACGTGATGCACCCTGCCCTCCATTTTCTCCTGCCTTGCCTCCATCTGTCGATTTGGAAAAGCTTGATTTCCAGAGGGAGTGGAGCACCGGTTCGTCCTTTAGTACATCCCTCCACCGTGCTTGCGTGTACCAAGAAACCCCTTGCTTGTCTCGGGGAGCAGGGCAAGGGCGTCAAGGGAGACAGTACTGTAGATAGGTAGGTGTGACAAAATTGTTACGTTGGCGGAGAGACATTTCCACCATCTCTCACCTAATCCCAAAAGCTTTTGTTTGGCTAACCGGCCCAGTATGTATGTACTCTGTACAGAAAAAATTATTTCATCTTTAAATCCGCCGTGACCTAAAAAAAGAAAACACGTTATAGGCATGCCTCTTGGTGCCCCTCGTCCCAAAATAGTATCCTTGACCAATGAATCCGGCTCCCTTTGGCTTGACCGAGGGTTACTGCAAATAGCCTCTTCCTGCCTCACCGCTGAGTAGTGCGGCGCTGCGGCGAGCATCTAGAAACAAGTCTTCACACTCAGACACATCCTGAATGTCGATCTGAGAGCGGCCATTGGCCTTGGCAAGAATGCTGTTTCCTGTACGTCAGCGCCACTGTCTCGGATACGAAGTAACCAAAGAATACCAGGGGGGGCATCTTACCTTGCTGGTGTCAGTAATTGTAGGCAGTATCTCAAGCTAACGCGGACACCGTGCTCGGAAATCTTATCGATTGCGGCATCAGTGATTGCAACGGCTTCGGTAGTTGCTCGTATTCGTACTATCTTCTTGATTTCGTCCGCTGAGTAGGGGGACGTGGGGATAATGAGCAGACGGGCAAGGAAATCGGGGGGAATGCCATGGGCGGCTACAACGTCGTCTGTGCCTCTAATCGTGCACATTCCGCGGTTCGACGCCAACACCACAATCGGCGATATGGGGGATTCCAAAGCTCGGTTGAGATAGGTGAAGCACTCGACGTCGAGCATGTGAGCCTGCCAACCACAATGTCAGTAAAGAATTCTTCCGTATTATGAAACAAGGTTAGTGTTACCTCATCGATAAATAGAACGCCTGGAACCAGCTCAGCCACGCCCTGATCGATGTACTTGCTGACGACTTTGTTGATCTCTGCCCGTAGTTTCTCCGTAATCTCAGTCATTTTGGGTTTGAGAAGCTGGCCCATCATGCTCATGATGTCCTGTCCACCCTGTGGCCGAGAATTTGCGACATCCAGATCATGCAGAGTAACATCCTGCACAATCTCTTTCTTCTTGTGTACTTCACCCTTGGGGATAGGCACGTACTCCTCTGCCTCGAGGTCGAATTCGGTGGCATATGCATCTGATCTTCCCACTCGCTTGCAGGCTCCAGTATTGGCCTCAATGTAGATAACATCGCCAACCGTAACTCTTTCCTTCTGAATCGCTTCATAGATGCTCGGGTCCAGTCGAAGTTTCTTTTGGCCCTTGGCGCTCTTCAGCCCGATCAGGAGGGTGCTGATTGTTTTGCCATATCCTCCCAAAGGATTCTCTGCCTCCTCTGGGGTAAGCTCCGTCACTTCTCCCTCATAGACTTCCTTTGTTTCTCGAACTTTCAGGCCAATCGCTCGTCGAAAGTTCTCCATTAACATTTCAGTCTTTTTGACCTCTGAAGAATAAATTTCGCTGCCAACAATAGGGCAGAAGGGTATCTTGGTTCCCAATTCCTGGCTAATCGCTAGTGCCAGTGCTGTTTTTCCAGTTCCAGGTCCACCAGCCAAAAGAACGCCTCGGCCAGCCATTTTGTGAGCTCGAATCAGATCCACGACGACACCCGCGGACTGGAAGTCAAAAGTCAGCTACCAATTCAAAAAAAAAAAAATGCAGGGTACAGAAAACAACCTACTTCTCTCGCGGGGACTTGGCCAACAAAGCCGGCCGCCTGTGTGTCGGCATAGCCATCAGATCGCAGTCCCAAACCTTTGATGTGGGTATGGGCAGCTGTGCGATTGTCGCGTTTGTTTCCCTTGACCTCGCTGATCTGGACCATCTTGGCGGTGCCTTGCCAGATCCCTAATCGTCAAAAGTAACGTGGTGATTATTCGATCGAGTTCGTCAGCACACTTTATGTCGATGACTCTATAGTATGTCTCGTGGGATGGTTGAAATAAAAGTAAAAGTTGATAACTGAGCCTCTCAAAATATTTCCGACTAAGTCGCAGCCGTGCAGGCGATAGCTGCGAGGCGTCGCGACTTCCTTTGCTAAGCTCGAGCCACGTGATCGCACAATAGAATCATAGATTTGCCTACCCTGAACTTTGCTTGTAACCCTTAATCAGCCAACCTTCTTTTACTACAATGCCTTGGAACAAAAATGGTTGGCAAAACAATAATAATCTCACCATATGAATAAGGGCCGATATTTAATTTCTCATTGTTTAGGCTCCCTAGACGCTATTCTGCCTATCACATGTAGGTAGACAGTTTTATTAATTCCTTGACCCTCCTTCAATTCTTTCTAGGTTACCATTGTTTGTATCCCCGCTATCCTCCACAAGCATTGGCGAGCTCTCGGCTTCATCAACAACGTTTACTTGTCTCTCAACGTCATCAACCTTTGGAAGTGGTGACTTTTTTGTCAAGACGACGGTAATAGCACTACCAAGAATCAAGGCACACCCCGAAAAGCTCATAATGCCCATGGTGTGACCAAAAACCCATCGATCAAAGCTTACTGCGAAAAGCATATGTGTATACACCATGGCATTGGCCCTGTTAGACTTGTCTGCCGAAAGTCCTGAACTCAACAGATATTGCATAATGAAGCCTAAAAGCCCCAAAGACAAGAGAAGGCCCCATTCCTTCAACTTGAACGGCGTGACCCATCTTAGGTGAGGTTGGGCAATATCAAGTTTTGGTGCCAATACTAGGGCCAGGGTGCAGATAATAACACACGCCATACCGAAGAAGTTGACTGAGATCAACGGAGGAGCTCGTTTGCCCATGGTACGAAGTGTAGTGAATGCCCCGGCGGCCCCCAAAACACCAAGGAGAGCTACACCAACAGCCAAGAGACGCTCTTCGGCTGTTACTTCGTGGTCGAGATCCGGAAGACTCCTATCGTCCCGTTCAACATTGTTGGCTGCGGAATCTGACGGCTGTGCTTTCGAGAACAGAGACACAGGTTGTGCTATCAGTACAACACCGAGAAGTGCTACGACTGTTGCCATCCGCTCAGCCCGTGTAAACGGCTCGCGGAGAACGAAGTAACATATCATGCCAGCAACTCCTGGTGCAAGAAAGGTAATGACAGTGGCATCAGCGAGTGGGAGGTACATCATAGAATACCACATCCCATAAATGCCGAAGAACCCGGAAAAGCCACGAAGACACAGAAGCCACCTAATTTCCTTCTTCCCGAAGGGGAAATCAGGAACTTTCATCCACCATCCAAAGGCGCAACAGCCGATGACCGTTAACCCCTGTCGGATGAGAAGAACCTGAACCGGATGCATGCCATCTCCCTCGAGTTCGAGTAGTCGAGCATTAAGATTCATTAAAGCAGCGAAGAACTGAGACAAGGCAACTAGTATTGACGGTTTGTTTCTTATCCAGAACTGCTTTATTTGATGTGACACTGTGACGGGTTGCTGTCCCCTTGAGACTTGAACGTACGGGCCACGCGGAAATAGAGAAGACCTTGCAATCGGGGTTGGACTCAAGGACAAACGGCGCAGGCCATCTGCCGCTGGCCAGGGTTTTGCCTTTGATCCATGATCATATGGGGAGAGGGGTCTTTGTGACCCGGGTGCAGGCTCTTCTGCCTCTTCAGAGGATGACTCGCTAGCTCTGATATCCAGAGAGGATTTTGAACTGATGGGAGGCGGGGTTTCACGATTCATATCGACGATGAACTGGAAATAAATGCGCAGTTTGATTGAGACGCTCAACTAATAGATGTAATAGCCACAAACAGGAAATACAGTCTTATCTGGAAACCCCACGCAAACTCGTCGATGAATATGGAGCGTTAGAAATGGAAGAAAAGTTGCTGCAATGGGAGATTTCGCCTTCTGCCTACTGACAAAACCTGCCTGGTGACTGTCGACACCAACAATTAATTATCTTGGCGGTTTCTTCATTGAGGGCTATTGGTCCTTTTGGAGGGTGGACCCCCACCACCATATCAGCCTCGCTATAAACGAGCCCCCATTATTAACAAAAACTAGGATGCCTTGTGACCAGTCGGGTGTTGGCGTTGTCCACAAACCGCGCAGGGTGGGTAAATCGGATGTAATGGGAAGAGGGTGCTGAAATTCAGTATGCCCGATATCGCACCATTGATAAGTCAGCCCGTTCGGAGCCGGCGCCGGGAAGACGGGAGTAATGACATACCAACGGAACGTCTCCGTGTTATTCCCCAAAACCCATTGTAAGGTCGGTCGTTGGTAGTATCGAAACATGAATGTGTCAATTCTGATTGCGACGGATGCATACACCGTGGTTGATGTTGATTGCTGGCTTGCTTACATGGGCGCCTTGGGACGAGCAATGTTTGGCCAGGCACATGCAAGGCAGGCCAGCTCTGTATGAAGGCAAAACGATGAAGCCTCTCATAAACTGTCGCCAGCATGGCACATGGTCGTGTGTCTGAATACTCTACTTCCACTCTTGAAAACGTTTCTTTCCCATCCGACAAAACTCCAGAGACTATGAAGTGCTGATAGTTGAGGCCCCCTAGCAAAACTAAACGGTAAATCCCAAACAGACCATAAAGATAAACCGTAACTCCAACGCGCCGCCCAACCACAATCCGTATCATTCTGTGTTGATAACCCTTGACTCCATGAATATGCTGCGTAAAATTAAATCGATGTCGAACCCTTCTGCTGACTTCTTTTTCCAAATCATCGCCTCTTTCCCAAGGCATCGGCCTCTGCCTCCAGGTCATCGTCCGCCTCACCCAACTCCTCCTCAACCTTTGCAGGCTTAGCGACAACCTTCTCCCTCCTCTTCTCCTCGTCCGCAGCGTCCTTCATAATCTCATCCTCCCCGTCTCGCAGAATCTCTCGGGCCTTTTTGATCTCCCTCTGCTTCTCAAACACCTCCTGCACCTTCCCCAGGAACGAAGGGTTCTTGCGAAACGCAAACTCAAAGTCCTCGTACTTGATCTTTTGCCGCCCCGAGTAGTTGGCCGCGCGGTTCGCCTCGAACGCTATGGACTGCATGAAGTCGGTGAGGATCTCGTCTAAGACTCGGACGGTTTCGGGCATGGGGTTTTTGACGTCGCCATGCGCGAAGAGGAGCTGCGCGACTATATATAAAAAAAAAAGCATATGAGAATCAAGATCCGAGCAGAAACATGGTAGGAATCAGGTGCTGTGGCGCGCACGTACGCTCAGAGTGGGAAAAGTTCATCTTGCCGACATTTTTGCCGGCACGCGCTCTAGGCTCCATCTTGGGCGGATTGGATGCTTTGCTTCGAGATATGAATAACGAGTGACCAAGGTAATTAAGCCAGACCACAAAATCTGGTTTGCAGAGCAGCAGGTGCCTGTATGAGCTCGAGGTTGAGGGCGAATAAACAGTTTTGCGACGGGGTTTGGCAGCTCTATTGATAAGATGAAGTTCAGGTGCAGCAGGGATTTGCGAATCGGAACGCTGCGTGAGTTTAGTGGGGGGGAATGTACAAGTTATGTCACTGTGCGGGTACCCACGGAGCTCGGATCGGCAAATCTTTGCTCCAAACCACCAGCTGTCCACTTTCGAGGTTCAACATCATCCCACTTGGCAGATATCGCGACTGGCCTGTTGGAGCTGGATTTTGTTGCTTCTTTTGCATATAAAGATCAAATCTGTTTACCTTGTCGCAAACCTCTATCGATCAAACCCTAGTTGGCAGAATTTCTCGAGTGCCTCGCCCTACATCGATCTGACAAACCAAAATTACACTACACACATCTCCTGTTGAGCGTGATCATCAAAATGGTAAACATCTGGAATCACAATGATATTCTCCTCATCAGCTGGCTAATATTTCTCCCAGACCGCACTTTTCAACTTCCAGTCTCTTCTTCTGGTTCTTCTACTCCTCATATGTACAAGTACATATGTCCATCACTTTACCCCTGGCATCATGGACAGGAATAAGGCTGGGTATTTACTACAAATCCATCAGAGCTACCGTGCCGACCGGCTAACTTGAAATAGCATCATCGGTATCTTCTGGAAGTGCGCTAGGATAGGAGAACGACTGAGTCCGTATATAAGTATATGCTGTGTCATCATGGCTGTGCGTTCACCACCACGACTGTCCTCCTAAATGTTGATACTAATATCGAGATAGGCCTCTCTTCTTTTGAGCTAGACTGCTTTTCTCAGGAAAGAACTCTTTATCGTGGATACGCAAAAAGCGTGGAGTTTAGGCGAAAAAAGGATGTTTATGGACCGGGTGGAATGGAAATGGCAATGGGACCTGAGCATACTACATGAGTTGATATACATAATCCCAAGTCTATCAATTAAGAGGAGCCATAATCGCTTCGAGAATGTGACGGGTGACATACACGAAGCCTGGGACGATTCTCTATCAACGACAGGATTTTAAGCTACATTCATAACTTATTAACAAACGGGAAATATCAGAGCGCCATCTTCATCGATGGTTACATCGAACCATCTTGTGTCTTTGTTACCGTGCAATCAGGTTCTAAGCCCAGTAACCTCAGCTCCCCTTTTATCAAACAGATTTGTAATAGAGCTGAAAATTATCTCGTTGCCAATATCATCAGAGTCTATATGTGGTCGTCAAAGTCAAGGATCAAGCTGTCAATCAGGCTATATCAGGCTATGCCTGGACTTATTTGCGCTCTCCATATCAGAAATGACGAGATATACGGTGTCAACATTGGCGTTTTTTGGCCCATGTTTTCGGCAGCGAGTTGCACAAGGACACAAAAGTCCTCGAGATCGTTTGCAAGCGAATAGATCCCCTTGGCACCAACATCTAAGCCTATCGAAACACCAAACTGATTACGCGCAGTCCTACATGCAAATAACGTATTACAGACTTGCGTCTACATCTACATGTATGAGGTCTTGCAATACACCAGGCCCTTCTTAGGCTTAAGTAGCCCTAGGACATATATTGACCCTAACATAGTCTTCAATGCATTTATGATTGGCATGTTCTGGCTCAACCATGAGGATACTTGATAAAAAAGAGCTTATATCAAGGCCCAGAGACTTGGATGTAATTACGGCGACAATGACATTTCAAGTCGGTCGCCAACATCTACGCAAAGTTGCTTTGATGCCAGATGATACCAACAAATTCCCAGTCGCAAAGAGTGCTATTCTGAAAATAAGGGGTCTGGCGTGTGTAAAACCCACATCTACTAAACGAATTCAAGAATACAATGGACTTTTCACGAGACTTTTAGATACAGGCTATCCATCACTAAAGCTATGATTGTCATCATTGCTTCAATACTCTAACACCATCCAGGGCACGAAGGTGGGGACTCATATAAGTTCTTCCATGCTTGCAGCTCGACACCGCCTTCGTTATAAAATGAGGGGCAATTTAAAGACCTCGGCACGAGAAATGGCTGTTAAAGCCATGGTATATCCCTGGTGGAGGGACTTCTCCCTCTCTCCTTGGAGCTCTCTCGACAATCTCAACGTTTGGCCGGGATGATAGTCACCACCGCCATTTGTCATTGCTCGGGTTGGATCAACCAATGGGTACATCCGGCAAATTCGTCAAAGGGGGGGTTGGTTCCTCACGGCACTTCCGGAGCAAGGCAACGTTTCGTTTGCTTCTAGAAGGGCATCGAGATGTTTGTTGAGCGCTCCCCTGAGTCAGGGGGAGGGGAGATGGGAGGGGGGCAACTGCGTGATTATTACTAATTGGGTTTCTTGGCCATGTCCACCGCGACGAATTCGTAAATGAACGAATCCCATTCCGGCGGAACAATTCTACATACTTGTGGAAGAGTGGTGGCGCACCGAATGCAGTAGAAGTCTGCAGCAGCTTTTGTCAGCTCCGAAGGGGAGAGAAGATGGGGGGAAAAAGCCAAGCCGAGGGGTACAGCAAACTCCTCTCAAAGGAAGGAAGAATACGGGATGATGCGGGCGAATTTTGGAGTATCCCAGTGATCTTTCTTGGAGAGAGAGACGGAATGCATCTGTGCCTGATCCGCTCCCCCGGAGCAAGGTTCGTACGGGAGTAAGGGTAGGGTAATATGGTTGGGGAATGATACATCATGAAAAGCGAAAGTAGAAAGAGAGAGAGGCCTTGAGAGAGAAAAAGAGAGTGGCCGGTTCCAGGTCCCATCGTCAGATCATCTCCCCCCAAACCCAGGATGAAGTGGCATGGTAAGAGTAGACGAGGTGGCGTGCATTGGCATGGCATGGTGCTGACTGTGTCTAGGCCTTTCGGACGTCATCCCGGTGTTTTAAGCGAGTGAATGGGGGCTCCCCTGAGCCATAGCCAGATCCGGGGTTTCAGAGGCCCTGGCGAGGCGGCCGGGGGGGATTAAACACCGCCGGTTTGAGATATTGATGGACGTTTTTTATGCATGCAAGGCCTTTGCTCTCAACTTCATTAAAGGAAAGGAAAGGGAAAAAAAAGCTGAGGCTGAAAGTGAAAGGGTAAACAATGCCCCCCTCCCTGTGTCGCTCACCCTTGTGACTCTGTGTAAGTGGAGATCCAGGACTTTACATGGCCAATTCCCCGTAAAGGCGTTCGTGGGGGCTTTTTTTATTATCTATGGAGTAAGTGCAGGGAACGAGAGAGTCATTTTCGATATTCCTATTGTGGAAAGTAATGAATGTCAGATATAAACGCCATAGTAAATTGGACAATCACATTCTCGTCAGCCTTGTCAGTTTACTGCTGCCTGTTCCATTGCCCGTACGCGTGGTGGTGAACAAGTTTGCTCTAATTGACAATGAAACTGCGATTAAATAAAAATTCTGCCGAATTAATAGAGCAGATGATACGGAAACTGTAAAAGGTTGGGACGTTTTTTGGGGATGATATTGATCTCATTGGTAATGCGAATGTTCCTCTCTGGCCTTGCCTTGTAGAATACTGTACTATACCAACTATTCCTAAATATGTATTAGTATGTTCTCAGCGTCAAGAACTCGAGTCGCATGAACACGACAAGAGACTATCCGGGAAGATGCCTGCTACAAGGTTGTCAACCTCAACACCAAGCCCGTTCCCAAGCGTGTTCTCCCACATGGCCAAGACAGCCCATCAACGCCGGACGATTCCTACGGTATTGCCATTTCCGCTGACAGCAAACAGTGCACTTGCTTGATCGGGAACACCGAATAGCCTTTAACTTTGTCGTTGCATAAACCACAGAGCTTGCTGGTGCTCGAGTCAGATCCAACCGCCACATCAAAATTTGGTGTTTGTTGGCTGCATTGAAAACAGCTCGCAAAAAAAAACTTTGTTGGACCAATCTGACCCATAGCAATATCCATAGAAACCCCCACGGTGGCAATCCTCATGACAAGAGAGAGAGAGAGAGAGAGAGAGAGTATGCTTTTTTGTTGGCTGAATGCGGACTCCACGAGAACATATTAGAAGCAAGCCCAGCTGAACCCGAAAACATAGGGTTAGGGTTTTGCCCGCCTCTCCTTGAGCAGCTGCAGCAACCTGGCGTCAGAGTCTGAGACTATGCGAATTATTTCGGACATTCACTACCTAATATTTTCGGGCTTTGTGAACTAACAAAGATCTTTTGTCAATGTTGGTCATCGAGAATAATCATAATTGTGCCATAGATGATCTCGCACCATCAAATGGACCACTACTGCATGTCATCAACCAACACAGAGCTTGTCAGCTAAACAAGCCAACGGAGCCCCCCTGAGTCCTGAATAATCACCGTTTCTAGCTACTACTTGTACAAGTAGCGGCGTCTGGAAAGGCTTGTGCTACATCAATTTGTGGGTGTGGGGAAGCTGAGAACAAACCCCATATCTATATGGTGGTTTAATGAAACGGGGTCTTTAGCATCTTTTGAGAAGACAAGGAGACTAATTACTTGTATTAGACAAGCAGTACGACCAAACCGACACACGTACCCACTATCCATATATTAGTGAAGGTACATCTCGAAGATAGGCATAATACTTGATGGCTGTTTGCCCCAGGAGTCGTATTTTCATTTGCCATAGCCCTGCGCTGTAGGCTTGATTACAGTAGCTTGTCTGTTTGCTCAACAGCAACATGTAAGTAGCCTGTACTTGTAAGCCATGTCATCAAGCCTTGAAGCAAACAAGACAGGATAAGCAACCAATGGCGCCGGCTGTGGTAGCCACAACATCATCAATACAGAATGAGTGGCAGTATCAGATTAGCTGAGCCTGAGTCTGAGCCCGACGCGGCAATCTAGCAAACCGAGTCAGATGTCTGTCTCCGTATACGGCAACCTACCTGCCGTTTCGTTGCAACGCCTTGAAAACAAGCCTGTTGGTTGGCTGGCCGCCCGCAACCCCCAGCATCATCCGTTGACCATGTATGTACTTGTAATAGAAAACTGAACGGACGCCCGATTGCTGACGACGGGCTTTCACATGGCCATGGCCCGCTAGTGCAAACTTCGCGGCTAACGGCAGATCTTCCGGATACATCGTGAAGTGATGCGCGAAGAGCACGGGCGCTGTTTTCCAGGGTGAGTCGCTAAGTGATGGTCCAGTGACAGGCAGAGATTTTTCTTATTGCGCTCTCGGCCGACCAAGGACTTGGAAAATGCTCTCATCTCTCCAGTACTCGTACAAGGTGAATAGTCTTGTTAATCACAACGTGTATCTGGGTGTGAGTGAGATGCAAGTTTAGGCGGTGGGTTTTTGGTTGCATGATTATGCGACAACCGGATGAAATCTAAGCGCCTCAATCATTGCGGTGGTAATTAGGTAACCAAATAGTGAGAAAGAAAGAAAGAAGGAAAAAAAAAAAAAACTGAGACTGATTCTGCAATCTCAATCAATGTTGCGTTGGCACTGCGCGCTGTCGAATTGTGACTCAGTGTTATTGGCGGCTCAAGCATGCATGGTTAGTGAACCACCAGTTGAATGAAGAGTTAGAAGGAGGAGGTGGTTTTTGATGCAAGGGTGCAGGAAAAACGTCATGGACAAATGTTCACGATGTCTTCTTTTTCCCTTCAAAAGGGCGGGATTGTCTGATGATGGAGCGAGCGCAAGATGATCGCCTGACTCCTAGCAGCTACGGCCGAGTTGCATCACAAGACCCCTGGATCAAGTTGGGTGTGGTTGAGAGGTACTTGTACATGCGTGCTGCTCACACAGGTACAGAGAACTTGAGCGGCTGGTCACTGGCCGGCACCAGGGACTCAGGGAGGATGAGAGACAAAATAGGCCAGGAATTGGGTTGTATCGTGTGTTTGTCCGGAGGCATTCATGGTGGAGGGACCTCAAATGTACCATGAAAAAAAGGCCATTCCCGGGTGCCGGGCCGGGGAGGGGGGGCTGACTCCAGTTGAAGACGGTGAAATTATCAGCCACGAGCGACGCCGCAAGACCAGTTGCATGTACGGCGTACATAAACGCACATAAGAAACGCTTGCTAACAGCGTCAACGGCGGCCGAGGCGCTGATGGTGGCACTCTGGCGCTGCTCCCGTGACCAGTTGAGCAAGGGACCGCCTCCATGTTTCCATGTCTCCCCCCAACAGACACCCGATGGGTTTTCTCTGATTGTTCGGAATGTGAGAGCGCGTGGATGCAGTGCATAGTGAGGCATGTATGAATTCGTAATCGTACATAACCAAGGCATGCCCTCCCTGTATTGTAGAACATGCACGGGTGACAAGAACTCCACATTAATGATAGTGAAAAGACACAGTAGAAGCCGAAATAATATTACCAGTATTCACTGCCCCTCTGCCGCGTGTCAAAGCGCCAAATCACATTTCCAGGATCCCGGGATCAAGGGGGAGGGGCCTGAACTCGATTATCGATGAGGTCATTCCAAGCCCAGGGGAAAGAAGGAAAGCAAAAAAATAAATAAATAAATAAATCAGAGTCAGTGTGAGTGGACGAGTCGAGAGGGGGTAAAAAAGCCAAGGGCAAGCGAGAAGCAGGGGTGAGGGATAGATGGAATGAATGGGTGCATGGATGGATGGTTGGTTGGTTGGATGGAGAAGGGCGGAGAGCAAATAGAGTCTTGTGTATGGATAGATGGAGGGAGACTGAGATAAATGGTTTGACAAAGAAAAGACAAGACAAGAGACAAACAAAACAAAAACAAACCCCGAGAGAAACGGGATGCAGAGAGTTACTTTTGTCGGTCATTACTCGTGCACATTCACGATGCGCCACGTCACGGGAGAAAAATGAAAAAAAGGTGCTTGTGCCATCGGTGAGGCCCGAGAACTGAACTTGCGCTGCTTGGTTGCGTATGTGTATGTATGTATAGGTAGTGTGGTGTATGCTTGAGCAGTAGGAGCAGCATTAGATGATGAAGGGCGGTAAAAGAAAAGGAAAAAAAATGAGGGGGAAAAAATGAAATAAAGAAGAGACAAATAAAGAAACGCACAGAAGCATGTTGACAAGAGTGCATGTGGTTGAGTTGGTGGTTGTTTCAAGCTCGAACGAATAGCAATCAATGGGTTAACCATGGCTGGCGGTTGCATGCGCCGCCGAGACGTTGGGCTGGGTAGGCTTTCGCGGGAAAATGCTCCGTGGCTATCTAGATTTTAAAGTCAGCATATTAAGTGTAATATATTTGCCTGGTACTGTGTCCAATAGATATTTGTATGTGTGTATGTGCGTGCACATGTGTGGATGTAAAAGAGGTGGATGGGAAGAGAGAGAAGAGATAGAATGCGTGTGTATGTGCGTGTATGTGCGCGTGTGAGTGTACGAGTGTGATTGACCGAGTGTGGCAGCATGTGTTCAATACTATTTGCGCACGCCCATATGTAGTATTCGGAAAATATCACACAAAAAAAGCCTCTCTCTGTACTTCACTCCTCCCCTCCTCGCCTAGGCCGTAATACATGTCATATCAAAGTGCAGATGGGCTGCATTGGCATGTCGAAAGGGTGGGTGGGATAATAATAAATTATCGTGGTCAGTGTTGAATTTTGGGGTGACAGATTCTCACCCTTTGTTTCTTTTTCTTGTCTTTGCAATAGGAATGTCACCCCAGCTTTTTGGCTCTCTCCCCCGGTCACCAACTTCTGCAAGAGGTCTGCTTTTTCCTGGGCCGATTTATCAATAGCCAGGGGAAAGCCAAAGCAAAAGAAAGGAAAGAATTAAAAAAATGCTACTTGTAATAAAAAAATAAAATAAAAAGCCTGGGGGATACCCCGACAATGAGCAGCATGTTGATGAAGAAGACACGAAAGCCCCCTTCACAAAAATTTGAAATATGCATGTACTGTATGGAGTCGCTCATCGTGTCCACTTTTTTTAATGTCTCTCTCTCTCTCTTTCCTTTCCTTTCCTTCCCTACAGAGTGCACGCGGAAGGCACTTTCCTTTCGGGAGGATTGTTTGATGGCTGCCTCCCTTTCTTGGCTTGCCCTCTCATTCCCTCTCTAGTCCCGTTCGTTTTTGGCCTCTTTGTCTCTCTTTCTCTACCTGTTCCGTCCCAGTAATCGGTCCCAGCTGGCTGGTGCAGTCTAAGGGTCCAGGTGGCTCCCTCGCACTATCAGGGACACCATCCAATTGGCAGTCGGAGCCTGTATAGCGTCTTTCCTTGTCTGGCTCGTTCGGGCTTGTCTGGGGGCAGGCAAAGGGAGCCTATCGCCCTGGATCGACGCCATAGTGGCTCCCCTGGAAGGAACGGATTCAGGTACAAGTTTGATGGGCGCACGTAAAACTGGAAGGTACTTTTTCAGTACATGGTTTAGGTACACTAATTAGCGTGACGGGGTAATCCGTCCGTCCTGGCGCTTTGAACGGCCAGGCTTGATAAATCTTCCACCGTTTGGATAACGGAGTCAGCCATCCGTCCAGTATTCCTTTCTTCTTCTCCCTTGCCCGTGCATACGGTATGTTGACTATCTAGTATGATACTTGTAGTATGGAGTAGTGATCATCTTTCAGGGTAAACAATCTCAATCACATACAAGGTCCCCTCTTTCACTGCAACGCCGGTTAGTGATTGAGTTCCCGCCCTGTAGGTACGCCGCTGCAACTTTATAGCAAAGGAGTCATAAATGATACCCTACATGTTTTTTCTTTCTTTCTCACCAGCCCGTGCCAAGGCAACGCAGCACGCAACGCATGTCAGAGCGGGTGGCGATAGCGGCGTGGAAAGACCGGCGTGGACCAGCTGCTCACCTTCTGAACCCGTTGATTCAGCGCCAATCGCTGCAGCCAACAGACCGGAGAGACACCAAGGTGGATGTTCACGTGCGGCAGCATTGAGGAGAAGAGCAGAAAAGAAAAGGAAAGAAATGTTGCTCCGTATACGGTCCTTCACCAGCGAGTCGTTGCACTGCTGCAACTTAGTGGCGCCCAATCTCGCGGCAACAGACTACAGCAGGCAAAACGAGAGCGCCTTTGAAAGTGCTCAGCGCTTTGCCTGTGCCTCTCTGCCTCATTTTCTTTTGCTCTACTTCTGTTCTTTGTGTCAGCGCGCACCGATGGCTGTGTGCAGTCTTCTCTTTTCTCTGAGCTGGATGTCCGTCGGGGCTGCAAACTAACGCAGGCCTCGGCGCAGCCATCATCACACATCGTAACCTGGCCTTTTACCAAATACGAGGGCCGTCGCAGTTCACCGAAGAAGTTTAGAGAAAAGTGGCAGTGGACAAAATTGCAGGCTTGTGTGGGACAACTGTCATCATTGCCTATTTGTCTGTCTATCTGTCTGTCTGTTAAGTGTGTGTGTGGTTTGGTATTGTTATGTGAGATTTCTTTATTTCATTCTTAGTTTTTTCTTTCCTTTTCGTTGAGACGCATGCCATGCCGTGCCGTCTTTGTCTTGCACAAACCTTTATCAATGTCTAACTATTTAGATGACCTGCTTTTTAAACATGTCCCAAAGACAACGAAAAGGACGGAGATCCGTTTTTTTTTTTTTTTTTTTTTTTTTTTTTTTTTTTTTTTAAAAAAAAAAACTAAGGTGCTTAACTCCTTACGTGGCAACATGATATCTTAGCTACGACAAAACCACCCTTTACAAACCCACTACTCGGCGGTAGCGTCCGGATGGCGACCGAAACCGTACATCCATGGATCGAATCCAATACTGTAACCTCAGCCGGCATGCGCTATTGCGTCTTTGGAGGAGTGCTGAACGGGGGCGTGAATGAGTATCGGTTGGCATGTAGGTATGTAGGCATGTAGGCATGTAAAATGTTGTGGCTCATCCATCCTACGAAGACAATGGAGTAAGTGATAGTAAGGGCAGGGGGCTGAGTGAAGCAAAGTGAAAAGGGCCAGTCACAATACACGAATAGATGAGTGAATGGTCAAACAGACAGATAGATCTGTCAGTGTGCAAACATATAGCCTGGTTAATCAAACAAGTTGAACAAACCCCCGTTTTCTCCGTTTCCCTTAGTCATGACCATCCATATTAAACTCAATGTTTCCTCTTCTTTTCCCTTTCCATCCATCTCCAACCTTGACCCGCTCAAACCGCTTCCTGATCTGGAGCACGGCGTGGCTTGCAGCAGAGACATGCAAGGGCAACCCGTGTAAAAACCCACACGCCTAGGTCCTCTAAAAAAGTCCATCCATGCCAATTCCAGCATCCCATCGATGCATCTCCATGCCAGTCTCTCGTTGCTTGTCAGCCACACTGGGCACACAACAGTCCAAGTCTAGTGCTGCACCAAAGTTGTCTCCCCCACGCTAACTGGGGCCCAACTTGCATTCTCACAGAGAGGGCACCAACTCCAACTCGAGGAAGGGCAGCAGGGTACCAATGGCTACGATTCTGGCCGTGGCCTGAGCGATGTCCAGCGCGCCCGGACGTGCCTAAATGCCTGATGCATGGTGAGATTGCGACAAAATGCAACGTGCGTTCAGGTGGCCTGGTTGAGGGATGGAGTCGTCTGTCGACCTGTACTTTGGCCACACACACACACACACACACACACCTACCTGCTGTATGAGTCCTCTTCCGTCCACCTTGCCTCCTCTGTATGATGACTCTTTTATGTATGTAGGGGAAGGGAGCGCAGTATCGTTGGCTTGGAGGTTGAGCTGCCACTGGTACTGCTGCAGAGGTAGTATCTGTTGTTTATTGCCGTCGCATCATGAGCCATGAGATGTGTATCGACGTGCTCTGGGCACTAACTAAGGTACCCATTTTCACAGCCTGCGGATCCCAGTGCCCAACGACTGGTATTATCTGTTCATATTTGTAACGACCAACGCTGCTGAATGACTGAAGATTGCTTGATTGCAATGAGGGAGGGGATATTGTAATGTGATGGATGCTTCGAGGTGGTATCAGACCCCCCCCGTTGTACATACATCCGTACCAATATGGAGGATGGAGTACCAGTACCAGGTACACCCTTCCATTGACTGCTACACAGACAGACACACACACACGCGCGCACGCTCGCCCTTATTACGGAGCACACTCACACTGAACTGCACTGAACTGCGCTGAACTGCACTGCACTGAATTGAACTGGCTGGCACACACACTGGCACACACATATTGTCCACTATTACCGATTTGACAGTGGAGGTGAGGTGCGCACTCACCCTTCATTCACCCCTGCCTGATGAGGCAACCTCCTTCGCCCTCACCTGCCCACCCCGGTGGCCCCATTTTGCCCCAGTACTTCGGGACTAATGTACCTACCAGGTACCTCGCTCCCCCCCAAATTTGCTCTGCTCCCTTTTCAATAATTCACTAGGAGAATGCCAAAACCACCTAAGCTGGCGTGGGGTGGTGGTGGTGGTGGCACTCCTCAGCACTTGGGGCATGTACCATGTACCCCTACCTTGCTTTGGTACACTTGGACTACGGCATGCGCTAAAAATCCAATTCAATCCAATGTATCTTATTATGGAGCCCTTTATTATTTTTTGTTGTGTATGTAACCCACGCCCACGCATCCCTCCACCACCACCAAGACCAAGACCAAGTCTGCGTCTGGTCTGCAGGTGGTGTCAGTCAGTCAGTCCGTCAGTCAGTCAGTGTCCCGGGGCTCCGTTCAGGGTCTCGCCTTCGCTCCTTTTTTTTCCTGTCGTTGCCATTTTTTTTTTTTTTCCCTTTCCTGCAGTAGCTGGAAGCATCTCTCTTTTCCCGGCTGCTCCTTCCTGCCTTTTCCTACCTATTATGCCTCTCTGTAATACTTGTATACATATCTAACCCACCCCTTCATCCCGGGTGTTTCCAGTCCCTCCTTTTCCTCTCTCTCTTTTTGTTTAATCTTCTGAATTGCCTCGTCGTTCCCTTTTTTGAATAACGCGTTCACTTTTTGCCAATAGAAGTGTTTCCCCCTCTCAGTTCAGTCTGTCGAGTTTGTCTTTTGTCTTTTTGTATCCCGCTTCCAAAGTAGCTTGCCGCCTGCAACGCTCCCCCCCGGTGCTGTTGCGTCTCGTTATTTGATCATATCTCACGCATCACCATCGACCGATACTCGCGAAGCTTCGACGACCACCAAATACAAGACACAGCAACTTCTTCCCCCTCCGCAGAGGGTAACCGTCATTGGCGACTATAATCTATAACCTGCTGCTGCTGCTGAACAAGCAACTACCCGCCTGCTGTACGTATAAGCACAGCAAACTACTGCATCTTTTTACATGAATGGACACTGGCAAAGAAAACTGTACGAGCTTTCAGGGGAGGCTGCCATTGTTCTATTATATTCGGCTGTCACAAACCGATGAATGGAACCCTTGAATAGCCGACCTGGACTGCGCCGTGCCGTCTCTCGTGATTGATTTTGTTGCACATCTCATGTTTGTGTTATTGCTTTATGACCGTTTTCGTTACTAACTGCATATCTGTGTAGCCAGACTAAAGGGTTCATGAATAACCTGGAAATCTAACTTCTACATCCACAACCGCACATCCCCACGATTTTACAAACTCGCGCCATCGGTGAATCACTCCATCGACCTTTTCTTCGTCACTGCTACTCAACTTTGGAAGTGGTATTCACGTAACATCGTCAAAATGATGCCTGAACAGGGGGGCGCTGGCTCTTTGGAGCGGTCAAGGAGGAACTTGTCAACTTCATCTCGATGCCCCAACGCTGAATCTGAAGCAACAATACAAGAGCCAGAAGTCCAGATACAGCCACCGACACAAGACGGCGAGACTATCCAAGAGACAGCACAGGAGTCTCATAGGCGCTTCCAAGCCGAACCTCGAGTCACATCCCGAAGATCTGCACCTTTATCACGAGCATCCTCCAGCCGCTCAACAATGTCTACATCTACATCCGAAACAACCGCCAGCTCTTCCCCAAGCGCACCATCTGTACCTCAATCTTGGCCGGTAGAACCTCCAGTCACCAGAGCTACTCTCAGTGAACTCGATGTGTCAAAAATAATTCACAACCCCAAGCTTCGACATGACATAAATTACGATCCCGAACTTCACTTTCGACCAAACTTAGATGGCGAGAAGGGACGCAAGAAGCAAGACAGAGCAAATCAATTCTGGAGAGCTCTTAAGAAGGAGCTGTCAGAATTTATCTTGGATAGACCGACCTTCTATGCCAACCATGGAGAAACCGACGATTGGACACTACCACTGTTACTCAAGGCTGTCAAGGAAATCATACAGACACTGGTTCCTCAACGCGATAGACAGTTCTTGGACGAAGGCTTGAATGTTGAGTTGCTGATGCAGCAGTTTCACAAGGGTGTCGCCGACTTGGAGAAGTTGGCCCTCTGGCTGTCACAAGTACTCAAGTCACACTGCGCGCCCATGCGTGACGATTGGGTTGATACTATGTATTCCCAACTGAGCAATGGCAACCGAAATGCAGACCTTGATGAGCTGGTGACAGGAATGCGAAGCCTACTTAGCGTACTGGAAGCGATGAAGCTGGACGTCGCTAACCATCAGATTCGATGCTTGCGGCCTGTTCTGATTGAAGACACAACGCACTTTGAGCAGAAATTCTTCTACAAAAAGATGGAGTCTGGCAAGGTGGACATCACCACAGCGAAACAATGGTATCGGGATGCGGAGCAGAGATACGCTGGTGAACACTCTACACAGACCTTTGGTGATATGGGCGTATTCTTTGAGGCCATTTCTCGATTAATTCTCCCTTCAGCTGCAGACCAGCGCGTACCCAGCACCTTTTTGTTCGATGAGGAGAGGATATTAAAGCTGAGAGCTGATGTTCTCGATGCTATCAATCTGGAAATCTGCATGCGAATGTATGAAGATCTCGAACGTGTAGCACGGTACAACCCATCCAGTTCACTCCTAAGTCCCAAGCCGTCGATGGAGTCTATATCCTCTGGCACTTTCGACTTCAATACTCCGCCGACCTCCTCCCGGCCGTCCAGCCTTGTCTTTAGTTCGGCTGGATCTGCATCCTCTTCCCCCCGGTCCTCATTCGTTTTGCCCTCCTACATTGCCCCCGACCACGAGTCTCGAGCAAAGGCTCGAAATGTCTATACTTCGCTTGTGTCTCTACTTCAGTCATCACCCCCCAGTGGACGTCAATCATCGCGATGGCAAGTTATGGCGCCCTCAATGGCTTTGCAAATCTTCCGCTTCACTAATGCGCCAATGGAAATGCTGCCTGCATTTGAAGACAAGTTGGCAAGCAACCTTTTCAGAGCCGACTCCTCATTCTTTCAAGAGGCTGAGCGATCTTTTCACACTCGTCTGATGTCCGAGCTGGGAAGCCGCGTAAGAGAATTTAAGGGTCTTTCGGGCGTGGCCTTGTTCTCGGTTGCCACCAGCGGCCGGGTTCAGAACAGCCAATCTGGCCGAGAGAGGGATATGGAATCATCAATGCGTGATCATTTTGATGAGAGCAACATTGAAGATGTGGCAACAAGACTTGCTCATCTTGGTATCCTGCATTGGAGGGTCTGGTCGCAATTGGCTTATGCCCCTGACCTTGAGAGTGTTCCAACAGAAGATGTTGCTATGAACATTTGAAAACACTCCAAATCTCATCACTTTTCATTAGCATTGATACCCATCGTACGGCACAACATTCACTTTATTATTATTATTTTTCCTTCGCGTCAACCCTCATACGGGTCTACTTGAGCAGCTTCTCCTTTTTACCTATCAGACACTAATCTAACTACAAAACCCACTACCCGTTATAATCATGCACCGGCCAGCGTATGATCTTCTCAGCTGGCCTGGCTGGTCGACTCTTGCACCACTCTCCTTTTCCTCTTTCGCGTACTGCATTACAACAGCAACAGCAACAACAACAATAACTCCCGAAGCCACTGGAACCGATTTCTAGTTGAGCTAGACTATTGTGAGCAAAAGGGAGGTCTGGGTTACCATTATTTGGCGTCTGCATATGAACTTTTTTCTACATTAAGATTGGCGTGGTTTTACCCTGCTGCTTATCATTTTAATCCAGCTGAATTCTGGTTCTACCTTCATACCTGTCATCTAGTTTCCTTTTTCTCTTTATTCGTTTTGACAGGGGCAGGGTTGACGGCGTTTTGGGCCAAAGACAAGGACACTGAGTTGGATAAAGTTTTGATGGGGGTAGAAGTCAGCCGATTTGACTGTTTTTTTTGCATTGTAAGATTGGCATTTTGCGCTCGATTTGGGCTATTATAGAGGGGAGGGACGTTCGCACAGGATAAGACAGGGAGCGACTTTTTGGAGTTACTGTACACTATCACCTCACCATGGCAATCACCAACAGAACAAGCCCGTTTCTAACTTGATACAACCCGTCCCTTTTGTGAAGTAATTGTGCAGGCATTTAGTGAGTGTCTCAATATGATGGACATGACGGAAACATGAAATTTCCCCGTCAATCTAGAATGATGGGTCTTATCACAGCGAGTCATGACTATGGAGCAGTAACATTCCTTTGCGGTTTTTAAACAGAACGCCATTGTTTCAGGAATAACAGGCTGAGTTCCCCGACAATATTATGGCATCTTGTGTGTGACTCGGGTTGGTAAGGTATCGTCGGGATATTAGTCAAGATGTATTTTTATGAGAAATTACTTTCGCGTGGTGGCTTTCAGCAGTTGTCGCGTGGTTTTTTGTCTTCCTCTACGTTGTTTCTGAATGAGGGGTGTGTGAGTGCGATGGTACGGGATGATGAGAGGTAAGTTCTTGGGTCAGATGATGAGGAGTGCGGGATGCAGTTGGTAGGATGTTATGGTGAAGTCTGGAGATAATATGCTAATCTTGGAGCCTATGGCCTTGGTTGTAAGTGATGACTGCGGATGATGATGCTGGTATTGCTTGGAAGAAAGGAGGGGGACACCACCAATACCTTCATAAATGGACAAAGTAGCTAGAATATCCGTGTGGGAGATTTAATTATTTATTTATAATGACGGTTTATCATGCCGCGAAAAGCCTCGTTTTCTATCGGAGAACGTCACATTCCCACATGTATGGATTTGGTGGTGGTCATGGTAGAACCCCCCTCCTCCTCCACAACACCAGCTGCCCCCGTCTATGTAGCTCAAAAAGATCACATGCCATCTACTTGCATGGAAGAGGTAATACATCGCGTTTAAACGTGTTGGACAATACTTGGATTTCCATATGCCAATATGCAACAACCAGTTAACATACATAAAAAAAAGAGATATAGACACAAAAACTCCCCTCTCTCCATGATAATTCAAGCCAGAAGAGTCTTTCTCAAACTCCTCTCTATCAAAACATATCATACACAAAACAACCACTAAAATCTTTTTGCTCCAAATAACCAAATCCCATATCCCGATGCTTTGTCTGCTTCCCCAATCCAAGAAAAAAAAAAGGAACCAGCCAACCTGTTTCTTTTTTTGATATGGTACGTATCATATGCCGTGTACAAATTCTATCTTGACAGAGAGAGAGGGAAACAAACGAGATGAATAAGAGAGATATAATGAAAACTGACGGGGGAAATTCTGATCAAGGTTTCTGCCATTAGCTGAGTGGCTGTGAACCCAAGACGACCGCCATGATACATGCAAAACGAGACGAAAACCCAAAACCATACCAAGCGCGACAGGGCCTGTAATATACAAAACTGAATAAGATAGCAAGAGTTGATAACACACCAGGACACCAACAATGGTTTCGAGAAGGAGAGGAAAATAGTAGAGGGGGCGTGGTTCAGCGGGTGCTCAGTGGGCTTTTCCCGTGCCCCTGGCTTCGCTTGAGACGATTGAGCTCTTCCTCTAATCTTCGGACCTTTGTCCTTTCCTCCTGCATGGGGTATTAGCACTGTTCTGGTTGCGTGTTGAATTGTTCGACTTACTCTGATGTCCTCCTGGAACTTCTTTCGCTCCTCTCTCATCGTTGATCTGAACTGCTCGCTCAGCATAGATGCGCCAGCACCCAGCCTTGATGTGCCGCCCTGGCTAGGAACAACCTTGAAACGTTCACTGTCAAGCTCTTCCTGAAGCTTAGCAACCTGATCTCTGGCTCTCTGAAGGTCGGCATCCACGGCGGCCTTGTCTAGCATGGCCTCATCCAGCTTGTGTTCAAGGTCTATCCTCTCGCGCTCTGTTCCTATCGTTTCCTTGGTAATGGCTTCTAGATCTGCCACTGTTCCTGCCAGTTCCTTCTTAAGTCTCTCAACATGATTCCTCAACTTGACGAGCTCGGCATTATTCTTGAGGGCAGCCACATCCGCCGCGCGCTCTGCCCGGGTTCCATAAGCACCGTCCAGTTCTGCTCTAGCAATTGTGACTTCAGTCTTGAGTTCTGCAATCGTCATATTCAGCTGTTCCATTTCTTCCTCTCTTTGGGCAAGCTCCTTATCCTTAGTCGACAGATCTGCCTTGTTGTATTCTATCTCTTGTTGCAAGACCCTGGCAGTTTCCTCAGCTCTTTCCCTGTCCCTTGTAGCCTCATCGAGCCGGGTGTTCAATTCTGACACCTTTGGTCCCGAGCCGCTATGTTCGGATTCCAGCCCAGCAACCTTGGCCTCGTACGCTTTTATCTTGACGCTACGGGCCTCGATTTCAGCCTCAAGAGATTCAATCCGGACGCTTCGTGCTTGGATTTCTCCCTCGAGAGACTCTATCCTGGCGCTGCGTGCTTGTACCTCAGCTTCAAGGGATTCTATCCTTGTGCTGCGCGCCCGAACTTCAGCCTCTAAGGATTCTATCCTCACACTACGTGCTTGGAGTTCTTCCTCAGCGGCACCAACTGACCCAGCAGCTGCTCTGGCCTGTTCAAGATCTTGCAGGGTATCTGAAAGCATCGTCTGAGCATCCATAGCGTCCTTTTCAGCTCGGTCGAGTAGCAACCGAGTTTGTTCGAGTTCCTCCTGCCTCCTTTCAATCTCCTCATCCTTTTCGGCATCTGTCTTGTTATTCAGCTCTCGTTGCTGCTTAATCTGCCTCTTAAGCACAGATTTTTGATCTTTTAGAGTGGAGGTTTGATGGTAGAGCCAATCAACCCTCCTTGAAAAGGCGGCCAAACTGTACGCCTCCGAAACATCAAACACATCGTCATCAGATTCATCCACATCTGCAAGTCCCCTCTCGACCCGGTGCTTTCGGCGCTCCTCATTTCGCTGCTTGATTTCGGCAAAGCCAGCTTGAATCTTGTCCCAAAGTCCGACCAAGACCGGCTCAATCTCATCGCTGCTGCCTCCAGTGCTGGCAAAGCCAGTAAATGACTCCTGCTCTGCTTGCACAGCCACAAGTCCGCTTTCTAGATAATCGACTTGGTATCGCAATAAGTCACCGGGGTTTGGTTCATTCGAGGCGGATGCATGAGGAGGCTCCAGGTAATCGCTATTGACTTCGGGGTTGAACTTGATGATTGTTTCTCGAAGTGAGCAGTTAAGAGTGTTCAATTTCTTCTCCATCTCTGAAATAAGACCAACAAGCTGGATGTTTTCTTCCTTCATTCCATCCATCTCTGCGCGAAGTTGGCTTGTCTGCTCCCGCACAGGGGATCTGAGAGGGATTTCAATGGTGCTTTTTGGAGGTTGTCTATTTTCTAGGGGATCCAGTCGGTACAAACCAAGGTCCTCAAAGTAGTTTTCGTCTCCGGGGAAGGCAAGACTGTCTCTGCTGTGAGATAAGGTGTAGAGGCTCTCCGGACTGCTGGGGATGCCGTGGTTGATTTGCCCGTTGGCCTGTTGTGCCTTGCGTTTTGAGACCTTGTGGGTTAATTGCAGAATGCCTGCCGTGTGGTGAAGTAGACGCCGTTGAGGAGCCAGCAACCGCTTCTCCAGGTCCAGAAGTTCTCGTGAAAGGTCCTCGCATTTCTTCTCCATGATTCGTCTCTCGGTTTCGGCCTCCCTGGCGGCGTGATCGTGCTGCAGTTCCTCCTCCGACTTTCCCGCCGATTGTAGTTTGGCCATGGATATCGCCGCATCGCGGTATTTTGATTGAATCGCTAGGTTCGACCTGGTTACTTCGACCCGCTGAGTCCACATTAAGCATTGCTTCTTGAGCTTGTCCACCTCTTCCTGAGTCAATATCTGATAATCTTTACTGTCGGAGAGCGCGGTTTCTGTGAGCAAATGGACTTGAATAGGGTCTTTGAGATCAGCAAGCGCTGTACTCGGGACTTGACTTGAGCTCATCTGCAACGCGTTAATCGTGGCCAAGGATGGTGGGTTGGATAATGTGCGGCGCGCGGGACCTACAGTATCGTATGGCGGGGCGCCTTTCTCAAAATCATTCGAGTCGTTGTTATCAAAGTCTTCTAGCATATTATTCCCATTATGATTAGAAATCGGAGCGAGTGTTCTTAATCCCCCATATTCGTAGGGGTTCGACGTTGTTTGGTGATATCCATTCATGGTGGGTGGCCGTATCGTCACGCGTTCGTAATCGTCAAGACATTACACAAAGAACAAACCAAAAAAAGAAAAAGGGTGTCTCATGCAACTGCCAAGTCGCAAATAGTTGTCACCATACAAGTAAAAACGGGGTTTTAGAAGCGAACGATGGAATGCGTTGAGGGCGTGTTTCTGACAGGAAGAATGTTTCGACGCCGACGGGGTTTGGCTCGGGGCGAGGCGAGACGAGAAGCGTAGTGGGATGGGATGATGGAGAAGGGTCGTGTAGCTCGGTAAGTCGTGTCCAATCAAATCAATTGAGTGGAAGTGGAAGCAAAAATTGACACCCAAGAAAACAAGAAAAAAGCAAACAATGGATTCTCCTCAGGAAAAAGAAACAAAAAAAAAGAGAATCGCAGTATAGAGGCAGCGCAGCGTATGTGAGACGACGGCGGCTATGGTGGGATGATGCTTGGGGGGGGGGGAAGAGGTTGGGTAAGACACAAAAGGAAAAGAAACAAAAAGGAGTCGAAAGGTCTTGTGTCAGTTCAGTTCGGTCTACCAAGGTGTCTGTCTGTTAAGTTAGGGCCGTCAAATGATATCGTAGATCAGATTGGATTAGGTTGCGCTTGTTCCTGGCGCAAGGCCGTGCCCCAATTCGAGTATAGTGCCGTGCAGTGCAGTATTACTCGCCGAAAACTCCTAGAGCCGGCTCTAATTAGTGGTGCCCGGATTAGCGGGTTCAAGGCTGCAGGCTGCACAGCGGGTTGGGAATGGAAGCACAGTGGACTTTGGGGGAAAAGTTGCTGCTGTTAGAGGGCCCTCTCGGCTCAATTGTCCGGAAGCTAAGGACGGACAAAGGTCTCAGACCTGCGCGCCTTGTGCCTGGACGGGTCACAGAACCCCTGAAAGCTGACGGTATCCTCCACTACTAATCCCGCCGCTATTCCTATCTGAGCAGTTGAAACGCCCAATTGATTTCCATCCCATTTCCACAAACGTGTCCTGCATGTAATATCTGTCCATCTATTTATGCAGCCTGCAAGAGAGGGACAGATGGGCCTCCATCTGAGCGTGACTTTGGATATAAGGTTGTATGCTGATTCATTTTGGTGTCTGTTTTGCGGCGAGCTTAGGTACATACATACTTACTTGTACTAATCTACTAGCAGGTACGAGTGCATTACAGTGCTTTATTGTTTGTTTCTCTCTAAAATGAAGAATCTAATAATACCAAAGTATCCACTCTTATCATGGTCAGGGTCCTTGTGTTTAATTTCCCACCCCGGATCACTCGATAGCCTTATCCCGGTGATGCTATTTATGTACTATTGTATGCATGCATTCTCTCTTAAACTCATCCTGGGTACTGGCTGTGGCTGGCATCCAGTCGCCTGCGCCAAAACGGCCAATAGTCTCCCAAGATCTTGATTAACAAAGACATCCATCCATCAGCATGCCTTGTTTTTGATTCACTCGGATGCATGTCCTCCATGCGCATGCCAACCATATCTCTTAGCCCTAGGTCTTGGAATGCTGGTTGATTTCTACTTGTACATAGGTAAGATACTGTAGGCATGTATTAGAATTGCTTCATGTTACACCATACCGCCTACAAGGCTTCTCGAAACTGGTCCATAATCTGCTGTCCCATAGTACGCCGTCTATCCGCCTGACCCTCGCTCTGGCCTTGCACACCTGTCGACATTCCAGTTGAAGTATTTTCGTCTTCCAACCTTCGTCTGAGTCCCTCAAATTCTGCACTTCTTCTCTGTGTATGCAATCCTACCATCCAGCCGGGCAGCCTCCATCCCACAATGGATGACGGTAGCAAGCCTCCTCTCCACGAGTGTCCGACTACCCATCCGATGGCTGCACCGATAACCGATCCCGGCCACTGTAGCAGCGCCAAGTGAAAGGCAATTCCGTACTGGTATGACTTGTCTGACAATGTAAGACCAGAGAAGGGTTCGTTTGTCGGCGGCGCCTGAGACGTAGCTATCCGATATTTGTACATTTGAGGAACCATGGCGTGGAACTGGGCGAGTATGGCAAAGATGACTGGGGTCGGGCCTGCTGGCATGTAATTGAATAGCCCAGGTGCCAGAGGTCGTAGCACGCTCAGGAAAAGTGGTGGGAGCACGGCTGTGATCACTGACGAGACAATGAGAAATGACTATGGCTGTTTGTCAACATACCATTGTGCATTGTGTGAAACATGTTGCAGATCACCAGTATGTAAAAAAAAAAAAAAAAAAAAAAGAATGAAGAAGAAGGAGAGGGTTTCTTACGGCATACTTCCTCGACCCCCACATGCGTTCAACGGTTCTAAGATTGTATAAGGATATCGCGGCAAAAAGCACCTCGGTCGAATTGGTATAACATAGTTGGTATGCGAGCAATCTCCAGAATTGGCGGTAACGCCATATATGGGTATCAAGAAGGATGTAAAAGTAGTGCTTCACGTCAAGTAGACTGGCGGCAATGGAGGAGGAGACGAGACCGAGGACGGCAAGCCGAGTAACGGGCGCATTCGTGAACGTCATGTTTGTCGTTTGGACCGAGAAGAGCTGTGATGGGGGTTCTATTGACTCTCAAGTTCCTCTATCAAATTCATGCTCGAGAATGCGACTTTTTGCGACAATTGCTTGCCGGAAACCTAAGCTCCATTGTGATAAAAGGGCAGCCGGAGGTTCAAGCTTGCTGACAAAACGTCGTCATTCGGCGAGCACAAAAGGGAAGCTAACAGGTGTCGCTTTCAGAGTCACGTGAAGGAATGGAAGCTAACGTGGGGCAGTTTTAGACAATGTCGTCACTGCGTGCGTTACAACAGAGAAATGTCCGAGGCTACAGGAGAGTTCCCTTGAAATCTTTATGTTGTCCATAGTGTGGATTGCTGTGAAATAGGATACATCTCAATTGTCTGATGAGCGGCAATTAAGATATCTCTGTAGCACAAAATGGATATTTGGAATCACATGAAGAAAGACGCGACTGTAGAGGCGACATAGGTAGTCGGCGGCCTAACGTGTATTTTGCCTATTTATGTAAACATCGAAGACGTTGAATTATATGTTGTAGGTCAGTCCTCTGTATATGCCTGTCATCTAAGAAGCGAGCAGACTGAAATATCATCAGTTTTCTTTTTTCTTTGATGATTTTAGCGAAGCTTCTCTTTTTGCAAGAAATTCCTCATATAATTACATATTCATCTTGGAGTTGACCGAGTCTGCTGCAGTATGACACAGTGCAGAAACCCCATGAATCTCCCTGTTGCGGTCTTGGACATTAGTGATGATCAACCCCTATCAATCTTACCTATCGCCCTATGTAGGTAGTGTTATTGTTATCCACACTGTACTGAGATATCAATTCACACGGAGTAGACACCATGATTGAAACGCCCACTCCGCAGGAGGCATCCATCACACCTTAGTAGTATGGAGAGGTATGGAGTATGTCTATCGCCCAGAGCTCTTTTCTTCAAATTAAAACCCCATTTCTTCAATTTTCTTGATTTTGCAGCATATTTCCATCGATTGACTTCATTCATCATCACGAATCTCTACCATCTCAAGACAGTTAGCATCTGATAAAAAAGAATAGAAGAGTATAAAGGAGACTGGAAAAGAGACTGCTGCCCACAGCAAAGCAGACCAACAACCTTTGCCGCCTACAAACAAATCCAGAACCCCCTGAACCTCGTCAACGACAGGCGGAAATACTGGCAGTATTTTTTTGGGGGGGAAGCCTTTTCAAGATTTCGTTACCAATTGACAAACCCCCCCCCCCGCATTGCAATCGAGGAGAGCCTTTCCGGCAAATCATTGAAGCGAAGGACGCCAAAACGCCATCCACACCCAACTTGGTCTCTAACACCGCCTATCTATCCCTTTGGCTGTCATCTGCCTCTCCGGCCCCCAAACGTGATCCGACTTGATAGCCGGACACACACACACGATAAACACAGCAATGCCTCTCGGCAATCTTGGTTCTCTTTTCCTACATCATGTCGTTTTTTTAATTCACCTCTTTTACGTTCATCTCGCCTTTACAGATGCCGAGCCTGGCCACATCCTCCTCCTTCATCTCTTATCTCAGCTGGATCTTCGCCGTCCGGACGATCTGGAGCCACCGCCATCATGGCCTCCCATCAGCCTCATACCATGGTAGATGGTTCCATTACTCCAAATTGCGGCTATGAGTCCCCGAATGAGGACAACCAACCCCCATTCTTCTTTGGGCCGTCACCCACTGCTTCTGGTGCCGTTACGCCGACCACTGCATCGGCTGGCCCGGGCCGTGTCACGATTGCTTGTCCTACTCTGCCTTCTCGGCATTCCCAGCTCACATTTCATATATCTGGGAGAAGAAGCCTCCCTCCGAGTAGACCTCCCTCGCCACAGACAAGATCAAGCATCATGGATATGGTTGCTCAGAGTGAAAAACTCAACCAAGCCACAAGTGTGAGCATCAAGGATCGTATTGCATGCTATCAATGGACTTACTTTACAATGGTACGTTTCCCTCCAGATGAAGCTTATTTCTTCTGGCTTATATCTTACATGATGAAAAACAGACAATGGCCACCGGTGGCATTGCCAACGTCCTTCATGGCTGTAGGACTGCAAAGGTTAACCTAGGTTGCTGTTGCTAACAAACCTACCTAGTATCATATCACGCGAATTGGATAACTGGAGTTGGCGTCTTCTTCTGTCTATTGAATATTACACTTTTTATTACAAACTGCGTACTCTTAAGCGCTCGATTTTACTTGAGACCCGGGAGTCTGGCCAAATCGTTTACTGACCAGGTTGAGTCTCTCTTTATACCAGCGTTTGTAAGTATTTGAGGCTATATGTAATAACTTACAATCAATAATTGCTTATACTTTTGTAGTTCGTCTCGTGAGCATACTTGCCATTTACCACAATGCCCTTGTTGCCCACTTTCTCACCTGATCCTAAACAGTATTGCCGTAATATCTATCAACATATGCCAATATGGTATTCCCCATTGCGGTGCTTGGCTCCTCAAGACTATGGAGATTATATTCTGGATCTATCTCTCACTCAGCGCTATTGCAAGTTCTGGATTATACTTGATACTCTGGTCAACCCTGTACGTCTTGCCTCTCATCACCTCCACGTTGGCTAAAACTTGGACAGGATATTCCCCGTTCATATGATGACACCGACATGGGTATTTCCGGCCTATCCTCTTCTTCTCACAGCACCGTTTGCGTCCAACCTTATTGCTTCGGCCAAGAAAGCGGGCTTTGGAATATCACACAACGCTACGGCCATCGCCCTTTCGGCCGTTTCAGCCCAAGGCACCGGCGTCTTAATTGCTCTGATGATATCTGCCGCCTTTCTATATCGACTCATGACCCAAAAACTACCCAGGGCTGTTCAGCGACCTGGTGTCGTAAGCAGCGTCTTTGCAGTAGTCTTGATGGTTATGCTAACCTAGCAATTAGTTCATTTCAATAGGTCCATTTGCATTCACAGCGGCAGGAATTGGTGAGTTCAACATGCATGCTGATACCACATTCATGTGCTTACCCGTCCCTGAAGCACAACTTGGAAGCCAAGCAGGAGATTTCCTCCCCGACAACTTCCTAGGCACCCAATTCGCAGTCGACATCATCAAAATTCTCTCACTTCTAGTAGCCCTTTGGTTCTGGGGCCTTTCCATGTGGTTCTTCCTAGTCTCCGTCGGGTCTCTCTGGAAGTACGTCCGGACCGGGCGCGGCATGCCGTTTCAAATGACTTGGTGGTCCTTTGTGTTCCCGAACACTGCTCTCGTGCGTTTCCTCCCTTGTTAGCATTCAATTATGAAATCTCCCTTTCTAACCAAACGTACAAATTTTCTTTCTAGGTCGCTGCTACAGAAACCATGGGCAGTATCCTCGACAGCCGGGGTATCCAGCTCTTCGGCTGTGTGATGACCATTATTCTGATCATCGTCTGGATAGGTGTTTCCATAACCATGATTCGCTGCCTCAAGGAGAAAAAGCTGCTGTGGCCCAAACATAATGCCTGATTCGTAGAGGAACTGACTTTTTTTTTGGATTGATTATAGTTGGTCTGATACCCCCCTTTTTGCATCTTAGTCTACATTTGGTTTATATAAGAGCATATCACGTCGAATGAATTCGGGGTTTAAAAAAAAAAGCAAGACAAGATCTCTTTATGTATGATCCCAACGTTGGACCAACCAGGCTATGCTTCAAACCTTTCCCACCCCCTTTGCCACATCAATAGTAATATATATACACAACGCGCGCCATAACACCCCGCTACTAGTCCAATGCTTCATCAACATCTTGCTCTACTCTTTCTTTGTTGTCCGTTTTGTTTTCCTTTTTCCAAGTACACCAAGAATATTTACTATGCAGCAGCCGCCGCACTAGAATCATAATAAAAGCGCATATTCTGCATACCGCTCCTATACCTCCCCCTACAAGTCCATATATGAGCTGATTGAAAACTGAGCAAATGTCCTTCACGATCAGTTTCACTGCCCATCCCAGCAACGCCGCCAAAGTCCCGATCACCAGAGCCAACAGTAGGGTCCCTGACTGTTTCTACAGCTTGGCCCTGGGCTCTAGGTCCGCTGTAGCGTCAAGGTTGACAGTGACTTCGCCGGTCCTTTCTCCATGGCCAAAGAAGATGACCTGTACAGTTAAATCATCACTGAAGAAGTTAGTCCGTCTATTGCATAGAAATAAAAGAGTAGATCGACTTACCGATATCTTCGTGAAAACGGCGACGGTAGTGTGAGCAAAGCGCAGACCTGCTCATCATTGGCTCCACCAAGAGCGTTACGAACCAGATGTGTCGCAACATTCTTGTCTTTTACCACAAAGCGGTCCTTGGCCTCGGGGTCGATTCCCCATTGCTGCAAACGAATAGGTGTCTTCTGGCCATCCAGGCCCTTCTCCTTGCCGTGCTCTACCGGTAGCGCCTTGCTCTGGGATCCGAAGATCTTGGACCATGTCTTGTCAAACTGGGAGCCTGACACGCCTGATGCCTGAGTTTCGATCCACTGACCTACTAGGCCAACAACCTCCTCGTTCGTCAACATCTCCCACAATCCATCAGTAGCCAGAACAATAAAGTCGCCATTCTCTGGCTCAATCTTTGTTGTTGTTACGACAGGCTCGGCTGTGACATAGGGAGGTGTCTTGAGTAAAGGCGAAGGACTGCGACCAAAGAAGTTCTCGCGTAGCTTCCCTGCCACCTCACGACTCCACTTGTAGACAGCATCGCCAAAAGCACGTGTAGGCTCTAGACCACCTAGGACACGGCCATTTCTGATGACATAGTCTTCACCAGGATGCTCCTTTCGCATACGATTAGCTTCATTGGGATTGCTACCCGTCTGGTCTTCTGAAAGAGCGGTAGCTGTCCACTTTCCTGACCCTGACCTTCGTCCAAGGACGGCACGAGAGTCGCCAGTGCAAGCTACTCTCAGTAGCTTACTCCTACTATCATAGAAGGACAACAACGCACAAGAGCCAGACAAAGCTGGCTGCAATAATTCAGCAGCTACCGTCTTTGAGCTTGCCTTGAAGACCTTCTCGACGCTCTTGTGAACAATTTCGTCATCCAGACGAGTGAAGCCCGTCTTGATGGCCAACTCGATGGCGTCGGCGGTAGGTGTGTTGCTAGCGGCGGCTTTATAAGTGTTGTTTAGTTCTCGGGCAACGTAGCTGATCAAGCTCTCTCGCAAAGTGGCTGAAGTAGTCCATCCCCTACGGTGTAATGTCAGTAACGTCAGGTCGCCATGTGAAACAGAGACATGCTTACGAGTGACCATCAAAAACTCCCCAAAACATCCAGTCGCTGTTCCCAGTCTCTGTCTCGACTGATCGAGCAGGCACCTCGACAATCTTCTCCGCATGATCGTCTTCAATCGGATCATTGCTCGGTAGCTGAACAAGATCATACCGCGTAACACCCTGGCCTCGGTTCACTGAAAACGACTGCTCCAGCCTGCGCAACTTCTGGGTAGCTTGCTCTGGGGTCAACATTTCGACAATCCTGCGGCCGTCCTCGGTTGAAGACTTGTATATCGGCACCTCGCCCACAATAGTGCCCTGCCTCAGCTCGTCTGCCCCAACAACTAGTACTGTGCGAGTAGGCGCTGCATCCGCACCCGCTCCCTGTGTTGATGTGAAGCTGCGCGCGACGGCAGGGTTAGTCTGTGGGTTGGTGCCGTTATAGGAATACCACGCGCCGTATCCAACAACCAGACTGGAGACGAGCGCGACGGGAAGGCGACGGAAGTACATGGAGGATTTCAATGGTTCATTGGCGCCGTGGGGGAGACGGTGGGTCTGGCTCGAGAAGTAGAGGCTTCTGCGAGATGTGCGAGGGAGGTTTCGGACGGTGGTAAGATGTGTCGTCCGGAAGGCCCTAACTACTGCTCGATGCATCTGAGCGACGGCGGGTTAGAGACAACCGAGGCAGCCGTGTGGCGACCAAGACTCTCCAAGATTTGATGATATCAAAAAAAGAAAAAAGAATGACCAGCCTGGGAGATTCCAGTGATAATGCCGATGAGGTTTTGGGGGAAAAGAGCTGGTAATACCCTTCGAAGGGGGGGGGGGTTATTGGGTTCTACTTCCAGTTAGTGGAGCTACCACTATTGGTTCACTGGCTGCTGCTTCCTTACAGGCACGTTCGCTAATCAACGGTAATTGTGCATGATGGGGTTCCCCAGTGGAGGTGGAGAGCGCACTGATAAGGCTGATAAGGAAGGCTAAGAGATTGTGGTAAAGCAACCCCCACCATGACCCTGGAACAAGAAATGCTGTGTTACTGCAAGCTCCTCTGTAGATTTGATGTGGGACGCTGTGATGGATGTATATCCATTCCAAAAAATAGAGATTCGTTTCTGCTTTTATGAAGCCTCATATCTTATACCCATTTCCCCTCACCCTCTTTCCTGATCAGACTCCTGATGCTACCATGCCACGCCCCTCTAAACCACACGTGAGCCATCAGCTGCAACAAACAAACACACACACACACAACCCACCCACTTCCCTCAATTCGCCGCACTGCTCCGTAAAACCTAGGCCTTAAGCAGGTCTTCCCATGCTTCAACTACCGAGGTTTTCCCACACGCTTTCATCACGTCCGCATGGGACAAACTGAACCTCATCACATGCTGTGAACAAAGTCTCATCTGGCCATCCATTCCGTAAGACAAGTCTGTGTAACCTGCTTGGCTGCGTAAGACCCTGTGATTTATTTTTTTGGTTTGGCCGACGAAAAAAAGACGGAGCTGGATTATTATTCAACACAGCTTACCATAAACCACCATCACTACAATGAATGTTCCGCAGTCTTCAACGCCTCTCTCCGGAGCTGACCGAATCCGCTCATTAAGAGATCAAGATGCCGTTTTTAGAGCCTTTGATGCTTACCCGTGGACCAAGGACACCGCATTCCTGGTAGGTCAACGACCCCAATGAGCCAGCCTAGGCCCTTCTTCACCTTTTGGCTCATCCAGTCCTTCAGTCTGGTCTCCATGCCATCCTCGGTGAGCCCAATTCACCGAACCCTCCACTGGGCTCACTCCGCGATATGGCAACTCATGCACGTATATTCTATTACACTCAGCGCATCGGTGTCACAATCGACTTCACCGGCTATCAGCAATGGCTAGATCAGCACCCAGAGCACCAACCACCCAATGTCCTCCCCGAGGTATACGGCTCATCATTTTCTGATAACAGCAGCAGCAAATCAGAACCTCCCACAGCATGGCAGCAAGCAGCTCCCAAAGCAGACCTCTATGTTGATAAGACCAAGTCGGCTTACTCCGCTACTCCCGAGGATGAACCAAACTATCCCATGGCCTTTGCAGAAATGATCAGGCTCATCCAGGAGGGTAAACCAGTCCCTGGCATCAGGCAGATCCCCAATACTATTGAAAGAACTCCAGTGAGTACTCAGCTTCATAACCTTGCCCATACCGATTTAGTACTTTATTCCGGAGAAGTACTTACTATTTCTGCCATGTAGCTGGTCAAGCCGGTTGGCTCCCGGCCTGTCCCTCGAAAGCCTTGGGAGAGGAATACCCAGGACACTGCTGGTGATGCCGATGGAGCTGGAGCTCTTGACTTGGAGTTCCCGCCTGTTGAAGAAGGTGTTTCGACTACAGTTAATTCTTCCTAAAAACGCAAAGGGGGGGGGGGGCAGAGTGATACCCGTAAAATATCTTCAGGCATTGGTTGCCTACTATACTTATACATTGGCATATATGGCGTTACTCGGGTGATTTCGTACATATTACAGAGAAAGTGAAAATCGTCCAAGTCTCCATGTCACAATATGGTAAAAGAAGCCAATATAGATCACGATTCCTCACACGACGCAGTCCACGAATGATTTTGCCCAAATGTATTAAAGACGCAGAATTAGTTTACACACAACAGGGATAAAAGCAAAAATCTCGAGATAAAAAAGAGAGTTGCAACTATTAACACAATTAAGTCTTCTGCGTATGACATCCTTCCTTCCTCGGTTGGCCTCAGCTGCGTAAAACATGATGCATTTCCCTCCATCGAAGTGGTACACTTCCCTATTTATAAGACTTGCTAATGATCGTGGGCCTCTTCCAATAAAAAGGCAGCTAGCTCAATCTCGGTATTGAAATAAGGAGAGACGGACTGTCTCGGGCTAAGAGGTGAAGGTCCGTAAATGACGAGATGCAAACCGAGCCCCCAAAAGGCAGGGAGCTCTCGTAACGATTAGCAGCTGCAGTCTTCTCCATATTTCAAAATCCATAACCATGATGTGTCCAATGCACCCAAGCGGGCAGTAGCCTGTTGAGCGTAGGATGACGTGTGATCTGTAAATTACTTGCACGGGAAAATGTTCCTAAGAAAAAGTCGACATATTCTTGTTTGGTCTGTCATCTTGACGAGAAGAAGTGAGGCAAAATCAGATATCGAATCGACAAGATGGGCCAGGGAAAAAAAGAGAAGGAATGATTGTTGACAGTGGCTGCGTGTATCCTTGCCAATACTTAGGTGAAAATGTTGCCAACAATCCGCATAAGTCATCGGATCCGCTTCAACGATACGCGCCGCTACTGTATCTTGCAGCTCCCTGTCCAATACGGTTGTTAAGGCTTGGACCGACACCAGGACCAGGCCGGGTCGTAACCGCATGGTTGGTACACAGCATGCCGACACGAGAGCCAAATTTGGAACCTCTGAGGGATACCATGTGCTTCCGAATATGAGCCGCCACAATCTCACGATGTTGAGATGAGGCATTGTTGAGAATCCACTGAATGAGATAGTTGCCATACTGGTCGCTGGCAATATCGATCAGGGGGATACGTGTCCGGTCACGGCGTCCTTCGCAGACTCGATCCAGGTATCGTCCCAGGAAATCGCCACCACCAATCTTGAGGCATTTCTCAACAACCTTGGAGGCAAATTGATCGGTACTATACTCTGCGGCATAGCGGATGACGTGGTCGATGGCTCGGCTGCGGTCAGGAGGGGCACCATGTTCACAAATGTGCTGGATGCACCAGTTGCCAAACTGGCCATGCGCAACAATATCAATGTTAGCAAGGACCTCCTCAATGCATGGCCGCTTTAAAAACGTTAGTTAGCCTTTGGCTTCCACTGATGTTTATATAATGGCTTACCTTGTCATCCTCGAGACAATTCTCAAAGATATTCTGAACGACAAGGCTGCCAGTTTCACCCAAGGCAACCTCGTGCCACATTCCCCGCAGTGCTTCATTGACAAACTTCATGATTTGTGGCGGGGATTCGGTCCAACGAAGCTCAAAGAGCTTTTGCCAAACGTGGCATGCGTATCTGTGGATCACGGTTTCGGGGATTCTACGAAGAAGCTCATGGACCATGATGGCTTTGTAATCCTCTGGGACGGAGTCAAAAGCTTTCTGGACAACGTGGCAGCCAAAAGGATCCATAGAGAGATTCAAGGTGTTGCCACGAATGGCCTCGGCAATCTTGATGACTTGCTCCGGAGTTCCATGTTCAAAGCATCGTTGTACCAGAAAATTGCCAAACCTATTCACCATCAAAGGATATGCCTGGGCGACAATCGCCTCAACAATCTCGTACTTCTGCTCGGGGGTACCGACCTTGAGCTTCTGCTGAAGGAAGATGGATGCTTGCTGATCGTTATTGCAAACAATCTTGTCGACAATGTACTTCCAGTTGCAATTTACATTTCGGTCAAGGAGACGACGATAATTGAGAGGCTCGGTGGGGGGCAAATAGGTTGGCCCCTCGGATGGAATCATCTATGAATTGTCAGTAAGTAAAAGGGATAAATTAGCAATACATAAATAATGAATGTACTTACTTCACCTTTCCAGGGAGTCTTTGAAGTAAACTCGGACGCGTGTGGAGACAAGGGCGTTCCGAGTGCCTGCTGCTGATAGGGAGAGTACATACTGACGCCCATTGGGGTCATGCCTGGAGGCATACCCATCGGGGCAGCAGGCATAGAACTGGTCATTGAATCGTACTGACTGGATGGCGCACCAATTCCAGCATATGCACCTCCGTATTGATGAGGGGTGCTCATTCGGCTTTCATAACGGCTGTTACGGCGGGCGCTAGGAGGACGCATCAGCAAGTCAGGGTCAGGGGCGAGACGGTCGCCACGATAGCTATCCATCAAATTATAAGGTGCGTTAGGGTCCACATAGTTTTGGTTGATTCCGCGCCCACCAAACCAGTTTCCTGGAGAAGGCTCTGCGGCAGGGGCTTGCAGAGTCACGTTGCTAAAAGAGCTCTTTGTATTGGCCCAGATCCCACGAGTGCGGTTGAAAGCGGTCGCTGAGAGTGAGTCGCTGGTATCAGATTGAGCATCCTCAGGGCTGCCCCAGGTGCTCTCACGTAGAAGCGGCCCCTCGAGTCGCCCAGTTCCAAAAGGCTGTCCGTCAGGCTCTACCTTGACAGTGCGACTATTTGCCAGCTCTTGGTCAAGTTTGGATATTTGGTTACGGGCTTGAGCAAGCTGCAACTTCAGACGAAGGACCTCCTCAGCATCTGGGCGAGCATCATCCAACGTGGCACTCGCAGGTCTAGTAGTTGGGGCAGTGGTTGGAAAGCCATCGGTAGCTGGCGTGATTGGAAGCGAGTTGCTGGAGGATGTATGGTCCAAAACTCTAGAGTATGAGCCATCGTCATCTCCAGACTTGAGTGCCTCGTTCTGTTGGTTGAGAACGGCCTGTTGCTCTGAAAGCCGTGCGAGCAGCTTATCCATGGGGTAAGAATCGCTGACAGTCGAGGCATCATGGGGCATCTTAATCCGCGGTCAGGATCAGGCAATGTTGTAAGGGCTAAGCGATCAGATTACTCACCTTGGGATAATTTTGGTTGGCCAACTTCGAAGTCGTCAGAGCTGTAACGCTTCTCTTCAGTGACGGCATTGTTCCGTTCTCCTACAGTAGACAGTCACTGTCAGCACTTCCAGTCGAGGATTAGGCCACGAGGGAGCGGTTAGTGCGGCCTGCCTCTTGGCAAGGAGAATCTTTGACTACTTACGCCAGCTAGTCCAGGAGCCGAAGCGGTGTCTGCAACCTGCTTCGCCCCGTCATCTTGGAAAATACCAGCCATGGGCGGCATGGTGCGTTGGGGAGTAGATCCACGGGATCCGGAAGTTGACATTGCATAGATGATATCACCAACTCTTGCGTGCGGAGATGATAGAAGACAGTAACGAAGGCAACAGAGTGATGGAGCTCACCACCGGACGGCAGTTCAGAGACTGCGTAGCTTTGAAGGAGGGGAGAGAATAGAGAAGAGAGAGAAAGAAAGAAAGAAAGAAAAGAAAGAGAGTGGTTGTGTGAAAAATCCAGAAAAGAAAGTGGTTTAGATGAGAGAGAAATTTTGCGTGTGGAAAAGATTGTAGAAGAGGTAGAAAGGTAGAAGTTATCGGTTAGTAGCAGTTGGTTCTGAAAAGAGCAGCCTGTAGGGGAACGAGGGTGGGAGCGAGGGCAGGAACTGACAGCTGCCGCCGGCCCCCAATCACCGTCACTGAAAGCCACTCGCTAAAGTGAGAATTTTGGCAAGATTCACGCGCACAGTTTGGTTCTTTGCAAACAGGTACTTTATGGGCTAGGGAGCCGGAAGCCAGAGGAAAGTGAGGACGTCAGTCGAACGGGGGGCTGTTGGGTTGCAGGAATCGCTTGCAGGGGAACGAGGACCAAGTGCCCAGCTCAATTATCAGATTTAGGAGATTAAATGCAAATCAGATGCAGCATATGGTGAATTGGTTGTATAAAAGCTCCGGGAACGATGAGTCTGAAGGTAGAATACAGGGTTCTTTAACAATGCCCCAGTGAATCAGACCTGCTATTAGCCCTGACCTGCCGCCCCTTTATACATCAGATAAACCTAAGAGACTTATTTGCACATACTTTGGCCTTTAGTATAAATGTGTCTTGCTTGATCGGTTTATGTGGGAAGCAACTGCAACAGCCGCCAGCCTCTGTGCTAGGCTCGCTTCTTACTACTATACCTGCAATGGGAGATCCTGCTCCCTGAATTCCAACTTAGCATGCATAAACTCCGAAACCAGAGCCTTATATCGATGACCTATTGACTATAGCCCTGTGGGTGATTTGGCACATCCTCTTTCCATGGGCTCAGCGAGCCTTCCAACGTACTGCCAAAACACGATGCCCCTTTCAGCCTCATAGTGCACGAGACATGAATCTGTATTTGTAGCCTTTTTCAGATAGAAATTGCTGGAGACATTCGTTTCAAAGTTTTACTTCATTTTCCACGCCATTGATATCATATATCCCTATACCAGGTTACCATCACCTAGGCAGAGCATCGTTTATACAGTAGATTTTACACACGCCAAAGGTAACTCCATTCCTTTAATCCATGTCTCTTTGTTCTTTCTGACAAATTCCATCTTTCATCATATCATATACGACGAAATAAGCCGCTGCTGTGGGATTCGATCTCCGCATACATTTTGTATCACCATCCAGTCTCTACTCTATCGCTTCTTTCCAGGAGTTGGAACTGCCAGTTGTTAGCCAAAAGTATTCCAAACTTGTATTGAAACACATACCAGGCGCTGTCGTCTTCTTCTTCGGTGCGCTCTTTCCACGTTGCTTAAGTCTGTTGTCGACACATCAGCAGCCATTCGCCATGCATCATCCTGACCAAACATACTCCTCAATGTATTCGAACCGGTCTTCTTCCGACTCATCCCAAGTGCCCAATACGGGACCAAATTCTCGCTTCACATCCTTGATCGTCGCCAATTTGCGTGGGTAGTAGGCAGCCAGCGCAGGGCCTTTTAATCGTTGCCGCAGGATCTTGTTGCCCATTCGCTTCCCCTCAGGGTTATATATCGTCGCGAAGACTTGGCATTGCGCCTTGCACCAGTCAGCAATAATCTCATAGCATCTCTCCCTTGAATGCATACCTTCATCAAATCCAATACCCGCGCACGAGGGACACTCATCTTGACATACTCGACATATGCTGCTGAGACATGAGAATGGACGTTGAATTGATGTGCAGAAGTCATTGAATTACAATTGGAGCTAGCCTTATTACATACTAGCTTTTAACGTCCGTGGTGACGTTTAGAATATTTTAATTGGTCGAGTCACGTAAAGTGGGACCCTTGCCTTTAAAGGTACATCGACGTTCACCTTGGCTTAACCTCTTCCAACATCACGACATTCACTCCACATTGAAGGACTTCTCGTAGCAAAATGTCCAAAAGGCCGGGTCCGGAAACAGACCATCACGATTCCAAGAGATCTAAAACTCAAAACGCGGTATATCATGATGAGAGCAGTCGCGCGGATGATCACTCTACACAAGCTTTGATACGACTTGCTGAAAAGGCTGATGAGCTTGTCAATTGTCTACAAGCTCTAAAGAAACAACTCTCACAAAGTCAAAATTTTCAAGAATCGCCTTTGAATGATACAACGAGGAAGCTTTCACAGCTGAGCAAACATTTACTTCCGTCATTTGAAGTTCTTAGTTCACTTGATGGTAACACAAATGCGACTCAGTACCCCCAATCCAAGGGGAAATCGACACTCACAGGCAGAAGAGACCTCTCCGATGTGCCAATTCCATCAGCCATCACGGTAACGCCATGGATCTCTTCTGAGATCAAGAGAGAGTGGCCACCTCTACCACAGATCTTAGATCCAAATCTGGCAGAGGAAGCATTTACCCACCCTGGACTAGGTCGAACATACAACTATGAACGACTGGAATGGCTTGGTGACGCATATCTTGAGCTGATTTCTACGGCCTTGATTCATCACACATTTGGACCACTCCCCTCCGGACGCCGCTCCCAACTAAGAGAGCGGATTGTTCGAAACGTCAATCTTGCCGAGTACTTTCGACATTATGATATGCAGAAATGGGCCAAGCTTCCGCGTGAGGTTAGCGACAGTCACGGTCCTGGTCGAGGGAGGTCCAGCGACAAGGATATTACAAAGACGCAGGCAGATATGTTTGAAGCGTTTGTTGCGGCAGTCGTTCTTTCTGATCCCCAAAACGGGCTTTCGAGTATAGTGGAATGGCTAAAGGCGCTTTGGGGAATAACGCTTGAGGAGGACATCAGAAGGGCTGAAGCCTCGAGAAGCAGAGTACCTGAACCAACAACCCATAGCAACTCCGCCGCAGAGACCAGCGCCAAAGAACGATTGAGCCAGAGGATTGTGGTCAAGGGAATCCATCTTCGGTACAAGGATTTGCCTTGTGAGAAGAAGGACAAGAATTTGAAGTTGCCTCTGTATTCGATTGGGGTATATCTGGATGGTTGGGGTGAGAAAGACAAACTTCTTGGAGTAGGGACAGCTCTGAGTAAGAAGGAGGCTGGCCAAAAGGCGGCAGATACGGTTTTGCAAAACAAGAAATTAATGAAGGTGTATGAAGAGAAAAAGAAGGCCTACATGCAGGCCAGAGATGCTGAGATGTCGAATGAATAATAATACTATAGATAGAATGAAGTATGGGGTATAGAACATGGAAACCTTATAATTAACAAAGGCGATAGAGAAGAAAGGGAGGGATCTTTAATACACACTCTAGGAAATGCGTCCAAGCTTTCAAATTTGGCAGACTTCTTTCAACGACACTCATGAGATGATTCTGGCTCCTCCAAACCATCCGAAAGCACATTCGGTCTCAAGGGCGCATGGTCTAGTGGTATGATTTTCCCTTAGCATCTTTCCACCTTCTGACAAGGTGACTGGCTTGGGAGAGGTCCGGGGTTCAATTCCCCGTGTGTCCATTTTTTTGTGAATAGCTTCACTATTTGTGAAGACACGCCGATGCTCTTTTTTTTTTTAGAGGCCTCTTTTTAATTTCCGGGCACAAAGTCAATGTACCTTTGGAGTTTCGCATGATGCAATATCCCCAGCTTTTGGAAAGTGACGTACCACGACTTCGGCACTTGGAAATGGAAGGATCTAGGGCATGAGCAGGAGATCGACTTCCCAGCGCAAATAATCCAATCTATCACGTAAAATATGCACACAGTTTGCAGTTCTTCATTCCTCAGGCTATAAATAATAACCCTTTACCAAACCCTTGATCTCCATCCACCTCCCCGACATTTTGCAGACAACTTTCATGTGGAGAGCCCCCATCCGAGGCATTCACCATCAGAACTTGACCGCCAGAGAATGCACAAGGTTATCAGCAAGATCTCGCAGATCTGTTCATCGTAGCACAAATCAGCCACAACCAATCTCGCTTTCTCAAACATGGTTCACAGAATGCTATCCAAGAGCCAAGGATTCTCGAACAATGGGCCGGATGCCAATGACCCTTGAACTTGTAAGCTGATCAAGCCATGTTATTGTGTACCTGCTTTAGTTTACCTCTCAGCAGTGCCACCACGTATCTAAAGGGTCCTGGGGGAAGGGATGAATGGGTATTTCACGTGTCTCGGTACCTTGCAGTTCAGTGCTTAAAGTAACATTCCACAGCGGATGACGCCAAGGGGTTAGTGGTCATTCAGCAGCCGAGTGTCCCTGTTTCTCACAGCCCGAGCGCATAGAAACCCTGGGCTTACAGAACATTGCAGTGGAGCGCGCTGCGCGCCGAGGTTCAATAATTTGAGACTACCGCAGTTCGTATCATCGAAGTCAGGCTAGCTAACAACGGGTCGTCATCCAATTGTTCTTACATTCAGCCTGAAGAAAAAGCCATTTCGCCTTCTTTTGCGAAAACAGACATTACGTCTTGTTCAATAAACTGCTACCTTTCATGGAGTCGCAGACGCCCCGGGAAACGCATTGAATGATTCCGAATTACCGACCCGGGCCATCGATCCCTTATCTGCTACCAGCATCATCGACTTGCTTTTCATAGACCCCGGCACAAGAACCTCGCCTCCGACACTTCGCTTGCCGGCGGTGGGGGTGACTCCAGTTTAAACGACCTCCTTGCTTCCTTTTTTAAATCCCCAGCTATCTCAGTGTGCCACCGGGAGCTACAAGGCTTCTCGTCGCATCCGTCCATCATGGCGGACTCTGTAGGTGCGGACAATCGCTCCAGAAGCTCAGGTGCTGGTGACAATGCCATGCTTACACGCCCTCCTCCTCCCTCTTTAGATAGAGTCTTTGTCCATGCCCTCAATACTGTCAAGAAGATACCCAAGACAGGCGCGTCGCGGCCGCCTCCGTCCGAACGTTTACGGCTCTATGGCCTCTACAAGCAGGCGATGGAAGGGGATGTGGATGGCGTTATGGAGCAGCCCACGGCTGGTTCGGGCATGGCACCGGATGAACTGCAGAGAGAACGGGACAAATGGGATGCGTGGAATTCTCAAAAGGGTTTGAGCCGAACCGAGTCCAAGAGAAGATATGTCGAGGCGCTAATAGAGACGATGCACAAATATGCCAACACAGCGTGAGAAAGCACTCGTACATCCACGACCCGATCCATCGCTGAGGCTAACCAAGATGATTAGGGATGGTCAAGAGCTTGTCGCCGAACTCGAATTCGTCTGGAACCAGATAAAGGATAGCGTGCCCAGTTCCTCATCCTCCGGGAGGCACGGCAATAATGATGGCCCTATGAAGATCCTCAGCCCTATGAGCGAGATGGACGAAGCCGAACTGCGATCCCAACGCCAAATGGACTTGGAAGACGAGGAAGAGGGGGGAACCTTGGGGAGTCGGTGGCAACGAAAGATGGAGCGCGCCGTCACGAAGCTATCGGCCGAGGTTGCGGCACTCCGCGAACAGATAACAACTGGACGAGAATGGAAATCGAAGAAGGAGCGCAGCATTCCAGCCTGGCTGAATTGGCTAGCCTTCGTCATCCTGAAGCATCTTGTTATCGATTCGGTCATTCTTTGCATAATATTAATCTGGATGAGAAGGCGGAAAGACCGGAGGTTGGAAGATTTGGTCAGAGCAGCGCTACAGCTCGTACGGGAGTATGTTCGAAGCGTTCTTCCATCGCGGTGAAACAGGAAGCAAACATGATCCTTGCTATATCACTTTCTTGTTGCCAGGCACAGCAACGATACCGTAACAGCCACACTGAAGCTCTCAAGGAAACGCTACTTCTTCGCCTCCGTATACATCCCAAGCCTTTTTGTTCAAACAGACCGAATTCTATCTATGAAACACACCCTTTCTAAACAAGCCCTTGCCGAACCAGCAACGGCCCAGCAATCTTATCACATCTTCTCACTTTATGTCCGGGAATAGGAATCACAAAAAACGATCAACCACCATCAGTAATGCCGTCACGATTATTTATACGATCACACAACAACACACCTTTCAAGTATATCAAGCACTTCCAACATTTTTCTTCTTCTCTTCAACAGCAAAGGGGGGGGAAGCTGATTAGGCGACAACTGTTGAACAAAAAAAAAGAACGTTTTTCGTAGTAGTATCATTGCAGCGAAATAGATGTTTTTGTATCGGCAACGTTAGCTAGAGATAACTTTTGTCACATTATGTAGAAACAGAAATTCCATCATTATTGGTGTTTTAAAAGAGAGATGAATCCTTGACATTTGTGGTGCTTCGTTGGCTTTGTTTGCTGCCTTTTTTATTTTATTTTTATTTGTGCAGTCCCGTGTGATGTCTGAATGTTTGCTATAATGCCCTTCCCGTTGATCATTTTCGCCCCACGACTCCATCTCATCTTTCATTCAACCTCTTAACACCAGTGATCAAAGCCGATCACAATGAATATATAGATAACCCTTTTTTTTCTCAACTCCATCTCCTACTTCCTCTCTCTCACTCTCTCTCACTCTCCCCTGTCCTTTGTTTTCCCAATCTAGAGGGGGCAACAACCTTCACAAAAAAGCACCCCCATCATGCCTCCAGACTCACCGTCCCTCTCCCCCAAATCCAGCAACAAACTCCCTCCTGCCCCCCAGCAACAGCAGCAGCAGCAGTCGGATCACATCCCGCCGCTCAACTGCGTCGCCGCCGCCATGTTCGTCCCCCTCTCCCAGGACCACAACCTCCTCACCCCTCTGCCCCCCCTCCCCACCACCCAGGACCGCCAGCGCGCCACCCTCAAGGTCATCGACGCCCACGAGGCCCGCGTCCGGAACAACCTCGTCACCCTCTTCCGCCGTGAGTTCCTGCGCGTCCAGCGCGACGGCGAGGCGCAGGACGCGGCCTTTGCCTACCCGGAGGACGCTGCCGCTGCCGTCCTCGACCCGGCCCACGAGGCCGCCATGTGGACCGACGTCGGCGCCATGATCGCAGACATGGCCGACCCCGCGGATCCCAACACGGACTACAACATACAGGAGGTCCCCGTGCCTACCTTTGCCGACATGCCCGCCTCCTCCCCTCGCGAGTGGATGGCCATCGAGCTGATGAAGACCGTCTCCACCGCGTCCGGCAACATCTGGGGGTTCGACAAGCACCTCGCCGCCATGCGCGAGGCAGTCATGAGGAAAGAGCCAGAACACGAGGCCGAATAGAACTCGGCCCGTCGATCCAGCTTTCGCAGCCCGTCTAACAAACGGGCAAAGACTGTTCGCTTTAATCTGCCTTCCAAGCCTGCTGTTCTCCCGGCAAATATTCCTACAGCACCAAAAGCTTTTTTAAAGTAATGAGCGCTGTGGGCCTTGCTCTTGTGTTTTAAATGAGATGGGGGAGCCCGATCAAATGTCGAGGATACGGGAAGAAGCATGATCAAGCTTGGAGGCAACTTGGCAAAAAATTCACGTCTTGTTTCACGAGACAAAGAAAAACAAAGCCAAAAAAATATTGGCAACTTATTTACCTTCTCACCTCCCAGCCCCGACATCCTATATATGTACAACATCACACATAACAGTCCAGAAGTGCAAGGGAATTCTTCTATTTTAGTACAGCCGCCCATCTCTTTAAGCTCCGTACGCAACCTGACCCATGGGTCTATCCTCCTCCATACCCGGGGCCATCAAGTTCGTCCTCGGGTCCCCAGTCTCCTTGGCCGCTGAGCAGCGTGCCATTGTGGGTGAGCTATCGGCAAATTAGCATATTTCGTTTTTCCGGGGTCTTTAGTGGGAGGGAATGATGTACATACCTTCTAGAGATAACATCTGTGAAATAAAAGTTCTCAATAACCTTCTTGAGTGGCGCATTGGTAGCAGTTGCACCCTTGTTCTGGTCTACCAGCTGAACCTTGCTCAACTCCTTCAGAGCAACGGGCTCAACAACATCGTAAGCGGCAAGCGCAGGGCTGATCTCAACCATGCGATCCCGAACAGCAGCAACGTCATCGTAAGGTAGGGGAGCGCCGAGGAATTCACTGGCAGCTCGGAGGATCTTCCAGTCAGTTCGGGCGGCGCCGGGCAGCGAAGTAGCCGCACGGGTCATCTGTACTCGACCTTCAGTGTTGATATAAGTACCGGCCTTCTCAGTGTAGGCAGCGCCAGGCAGGATAATATCAGCAACCTGAGCACCGCGGTCACCGTGGTGGCCCTGGTAGACAACGAAAGCATCCTTGGGAATATCCGCTGCATTGAACTCATCAGCGCCAAGGAGCCATACGAACTTGGGCTTAGTCTGGGCAACTTCAGCAGAAGGAGTGACGAAGCCAACCTCAAAGGCACCAGCTCTTGAAGCTTCCCTCTGGAGAACGTTGTAGCCATCCCACTCGGCGGTCTTAAAGTTGGCAGCGTTCTTGTCAACAAAGGTACCAACAGTCTCGTAGAAAGCCTTGGCATCGGCGTGGTCCGTAACACCAGATCCAACAATGATCATGGGTCGCTTAGCAGACTGAAGCTTCTTGCCAAAGGGGCCGGCCAATGCCTTCTTCAAGGCGGCGTGGTCAGTTCCAAGGTGCTCAAACTCAAAGGTAGAATCCCACTTCTCTCCAACGACGGCAATCTCTAGGTCGGAGCGGAGCCATTGCTTGCGAATACGGGCGTTTAGAACAGCGGCCTCATGTCGTGGATTGCTTCCAACAATGAGAATGGCGTCAGCCTCCTCAATACCCCAGATTCTAGAGTTGAAAAGGTAGTTTGATCGCACATCAACGCCGTGAGCAAGGGGCTGGCTTCCAGTAGGGGTATCCAATGCAAGGTTCTCAGATCCCAGTTTGTTGGCCATATCCTTAGCAACAACAAGTGATTCAACCTCAGTCAAAGCACCAGAAATAATCTTGAACTCGTTGCCAGAGGGCTTCTTCAATTCCCAAGCTCGAGCAACCTCAGTCAAGGCCTCCTCCCAGTCGGCAGGCTCAAACTTTCCGTCCCTCTTAACCAAGGGGGTGGTCAGACGCTGGGTCTTGAGACCATCAACAGCGAACCGGGACTTGTCGTTGATCCACTCCTCGTTGACATCATCGTTAAGGCGGGGAAGAACCCGCATAACCTCCAAACCACGGGAGTCGACACGGATATTAGATCCCAGAGCATCCAGAACATCGATAGACTCAGTGTGCTTCAGTTCCCAGGGACGAGCGCGGAAAGCATAAGGCTTGGATGTCAAGGCACCAACAGGGCAGAGATCGATGACGTTTCCGGACAATTCAGAGTCGAGATTCTTCTCAAGATAGGTACCAATTTGAAGGTCGTTTCCACGGCCAGTAGAGCCAAGTTCGGGAGCACCGGCGATATCATTAGCGAATCGAACACATCGTGTGCAGTGAATGCATCGGTTCATGGAAGTCTTGATCAGGGGTCCAATGTTCTTGTCCTCCACCGCTCGCTTTCCGCCAATCTCGTGGAATCGTCCTCGGTCAGCACCGTATCGCAAAGATTGCTCTTGAAGATCGCACTCTCCACCCTGGTCACAGATGGGGCAGTCGAGGGGGTGGTTCGCCAAAAGGAATTCCATGACACCCTCGCGGGCCTTGTGGGTGAGGGCTGAGTTGGTCTTGACGACCATGCCGGGCTGAACTGGCCAGGCACATGACGCAACAGGCTTTGGTGCTCGCTCAACTTCGACCAAGCACATACGGCAGTTACCAGCAATCATGAGTTTTCTATCACATTGTTAGACATCGAATTTCGTTGGGAGGTGGGGTCGAGGGTCTATGATTTTCGTACTCATGGTAGCAGTATCTAAATAACATTAGCTACAAGCTCGTATAGAAAGATTCTATATCATTGGGAGCTCAACAAACCTAGGAACAGTAACACCAGCCTTTTCGCAAGCCTGGATCAAGGCCGAGCCAGCTATAGTTCCGTCAGCCCATAATCCCCGCCACCTCCTCGGTGCCAATTCGTACCTTCTATCGAAACTTTCTTGCCATCTACACAACCGTTAGCCCATATCCAACCATCAATGGGCCTTTTCCCATGCAAAGATGCTTACCAATGGTAAGCTCCACCTCGGCAGAGCGTTTAGGTGTTGTCGCGAATTTCCGCGAGGCATAAGCGGCCTGCCTGCCCGTCCGCCAAGCCGAACGTGCCAGAGTCTGTCGGAGCATCGTGTCGCCTTGACGGATTGAACGCTATGGGACGTTGCAGGACGTCTGCGGCGATATTAAAGGCTCAGTTGGTATGGCCCGTAATCGAGGGAACCTATGCTGTCCGGATGGTGCAAAGGCAATTACATAGAACCACTAGTGTGATCCCCATAGCGATTAATTTACAGTTGCTCTGATTGGCCAGATGACACTTTTCTTGATGCCTGAGGCATGTGCTCCGCAACGACGGATGCTATCTTGAAATTTCGCTGATCCAAATTTTTCTCTTCTTCTTTTCTTCTCTTTTTTTCTCCCATAATTGTACCCGGGCACATTTTATTGTAGGTGAGCTTGAGTAACACGTCCTTGTGACTGGTTACTTCTGTCGAGTCTTCCTCTATCTTGTGCTCCAGAGTAAAAAATACGCCGATTATGGAAGCATGGGAGAGAAATTTATCTCGATGAGCGCTGCCTCTTACCGCCGGTCGTGACATTTCGCATCGTAGATATCAATGTGTAAAATGAGTTGTTGATGGCATCGTGACGATGAGGGGGAACCGTTGTCAATTGTAGCACTATCTATTGCATGTCTTTATGAGCTGCAGCTGCATTGCATAGCTCGTCCTAGTCTAGGGACGTCGCCTACCCATCTCTGTTCCTCCTCTTTATCGCCCTTCCAGACAACGCCGTCAATTGTCTCTCCATCCCATGCATCTTCAAATGGGTAAAGAGCCATATGCATGATACGGTCCAAGACCTCCCGCTCACCCTCCTTCTCGACGTGCCGAATGACTTCATCCAAAATCCAGCCTCGAGGGATAAAGTTGGGGTTGAGCCGCCTCATAGATTGCCTTCGCTCTTCATCTCGAGTTTCAGGGACTTGGTCTGTTCCCTCTTCTTTCCAGTCTTCCACGACACGCGCTCGCCAGTGTTCCAGCCAAGTGGCAATGCGTTCTCGAGCATCATTTTCCCCAATAATGCGTGGCGGTCCTTCCTGGTGGAAAAAGACGCCAGCTTGCTCTCTCCTTGCCTCGGGAGTTGACAGTTCCGACAGCCTGATGTTGCTTAACCTGCGGAAGAAGTGGTTGAAATCAAGCTCCAGAGCTTCCATAGTATCAAGCCCCTCGCTGAAGAGGTCTTGAAAGTCTGACTCTTTGAAATGGCGTAGACCCAATCTCGCACTCATTAGCCTCTTGTATTCACTCATGAATGTGGCCTTGTATTCTTCTCCCGTCTGTAAAATGAGCTTTTCTGCTCGCTCTACCAACGACTTTTCTTGAGCCTCTTTAATCCCTTCGTTGATAAAAGTTGGATCATCTACCTCGGCGCCGATACCGATGAGCTCACCCAGCGCCTCGCCAAATCGCACGAGGTTCCACCAGATAATGGTCGGTTGGTTCTTGTAGCTATAACGCAACATACCATCGTCATGGTTTGGAGTATACGATGGATCAAAATTATCCATAAACGCAAACGGCCCAAAGTCTATTGACAAGCCATAAATCGAGGTGTTGTCTGTATTCTGTATCAAGTTAGCAGGGTCACCATTGTGAACACAAACAGTCATCTTACCAGAACGCCATTCATAAAGCCATACGCTTGCCAATGAGCCACAACAATGGCATTGCGCCTCGCAATCTCCCGATACAGCCTCGTAAATCTGTTCTCGGCAGCATCTTCTGGGCCCTCGATCTCCGAAGCTGACAGTCCGCGTTTCGGTGATGGGGATTCCTCGGGGTTTTCAGGCGTCTCCAGCCTGCCGGGGAGAGTTTCCCATCCGCCAAAGACGTCCTCTGCCACGTAGGTAGCAAGTTTTCTTATCAGTTCACGGTCACCTCTTGCTCGTAGGATGTCAAAGCTGCCAAGCCGTAGCCAGGATTGAGCAAAGCGGAGCACAATAGCCCCAGGCTCAAGGCTCTCCCGCATCACCTTGGAGTCAGGAAGTAGAGTCAGAGATAGCGCTCTGGTTGTTGGGATCTTGAGTGCATTGAGAGCTTCGGATACCACAAACTCTCGGATGCTTGATCTTAGTACCGCTTTGCCATCAGCAAACCGAGAATAAGGTGTTATACCAGCACCTTTCAACTGCAGCTCATACCGCACTCCTGAGGCCGGGTTGGTAGTCTCAAACAGCGATATGGCTCTCCCATCACCCAACTGGCCGGCCCATTGACCAAACTGAAATCCTCCATAGCATTGTGCCCAAGGATACCCTCCCTCCAAGTTGGACTCATCCCAGCCGTAGAGCTTATTGCCCGCAACAAACTGCCGAAAATCGTCGGTTCCCTCCTCACCAGCCTTGACTCCCAGGTCCCGCAAAGCTGCGGGACTGATGGCAAGCAATTCTGGGTCTTTTTGCTCGGCCGGCCTTACCCACGTGAACAAAGCATTCCGGACTTGCCGCGGCCTGATCTCACCCCGTGGTGTTTTATGAGAGTCTGCAGGTGTTGGAAATACGGAGTCCGCGGGCAGGGAGTCAGTGAAACGCCATGACTTTGGAAGCTCATCTAATGAAGATCCTTCATAATCCTTGCCCGCTGCGGCTGTTGATATGCCGGCAGCCATGATGCGTGTGATATGTGTGATACGTGGAGATCTAATGATGTGTCTCTGTATTGTTGCGCCACCAATTTTGAATGGTAGAGTTCCGGTCGCAGAGCGGAACATCTAGAGTTGAGGATGAGGCATAAGGAGAAGGATTGTCTAATCCACGCACTGCATGGTGCAAACCCGCGGCTTGAGACTGTCGAAATTCGCCGTCGGGAGATGTTTATGATTATTAAGAATATTTGTTGTCTAACTGAATGTTTGACATCACAAAATGTCACTGACTCTAAAGACGCACCCCACCATCCTACATAGATACCACCTCGGCTTTGGTACATCGGATATCCGATACAACAACTACAGAGGGATCACACAAAAGTCCAAGGGGTGTGTGGATTCATAATTTAGTGTGGTTTAATACATGTTGTCGTTTTTTCTTCCTCCACTAGAAACATTACAGAAATATCAGGTTACACAAAGTACGATGCACTGATTAGAGATGAAAGGGCTCCAGTAACACGTATCTAGATATCTACCCTGCACTTAGCCTTGACTGGGTAAGGTGAGTAGACAATCACGTCAATTACTAACCTGCATATAGTCGTATCAACAGTCTGGAGCTCAACTTAAATGCCGAGTTTCCAGCGACATTAGAAATTTTGTCTTAGATGATTCCTAAGCCATAAACTTTGAGGTCTACCCAGGTCTGTACCTTGATATCATACGATAAAATGGTAGGTGAATTTGTAAGCTGCAGCACCTCCACAGAGGGCATCCGAGACAGCACGAAAAGTCCATCGTATATCCGACCACGATTTCCTCAACTTTGGCAAGTCTTACCGCACTATTTCATTGTTCTAATGCCGGGTAAGACTAATGCAAAGACTACCTCAGTTGATGATTACTTGATTACATTTATCACTGGCGGGGTAATTGCACGTCATTCTCAATCGTATTGTGCACCATCCGATTCAGGACCCGCCAACCTATAAGTAGCATGCATAACTCGACGGTCACCTCATGATAGCTTGTCTTCAGAGCAATTAACTCTTTACTCATATTACAACGAAGCAGCTTCCAAGTCATTCTGATAAATACCGTAAACATGTCAGCCAAATCTTTCCCTACTCTCAAGCTGAACGACGGCCACGAGATCCCTGTGGTATGAACTTCCCATTCAGCCTATTTTACCCCCCTTGGACAATTTACCGCATTTCGAATTCGAATCTTACTTCATTATAGCTTGCATACGGCCTCGGAACCGCCAACTACAAGGGAAGCCGTGGAGGTTTGGATAGGAGCATTGTCGACATCACAAAGAAGGCAATTGAAGTCGGTTATCGCCATCTAGACGGTGCCGAAGGTATGTAGATACTGCACCTAAATACTCACGACGACGCTCATCACGATAACAGTTTATGGCAACGAGGAGGAGCTTGGCCTAGCAATCAAGGAATCCGGTGTTCCTCGAGAGCAGTTCTTTGTCACCACGAAAATCAGCGCCACGGAAAAGAAGCCCGCAAAGGAAGCTTTCGACCTGTCTCTCAAGAAGCTTGGCTTAGACTATGTCGACCTCTATCTCTTGCATGGGCCATGGTTCGCCGATACCGAGGAGGAGCTGCAAAAGAGATGGGCTGAGGTGGAGGAGCTGAAGGCATCCGGCCGAGTCAAGTCCATCGGAGTTTCCAACTTCCTACAGGTGCACCTCGAGACCCTACTCAAGACTGCCAAGGTCCCTCCAGCCATCAATCAGATTGAATACAACCCCTACCTCCAGCATGGCGACCTATTGAAGTTCCAGAAGGAGAAGAACATTGCTATTTCCGTCTACTACGGCCTCGCCCCCATCACCAGTGCCAAGGGTGGTCCAGTAGACGCAGTATGGAAGCAGCTGGCTGAGAAATACAAGGTTTCCGAGTCCGAGGTTGGATTGCGCTACGTTATTGATCAAGGTCTAGTTGCCATCACCACCAGCTCAAAACAGGAACGGTTGCAAAAGTATTTGGACCTGCTGCCCACCTTCAACTTGACTTCAGAAGAGATCAAGGAAATTTCCGAGGCTGGCAGCAAAAAGCACCACCGTGGTTTCTGGCTGGACAAGTTTGGTCCCGATGACAGAAGCTAAATGACAGGATTGACGGTTCATGATAACTTCATTAGAGTAACTAGGCTAAGACTGTTGATAAAACAATACATGAAAGTCTTGCCAAAAAAAAATTAGGCTTTTCAAAATGGACATATCTCTTTTTCATAACTCATCATCTGATTCAGTATTGCTTCCCGCTGGCGCCGGTTCAGACTTTGGCTTCGGTTCTGGTGCCTTCTTCTTTGCAAATGGTAGGCTTCGTGGAGGGGGCGGTGCTTCCCCAGCCTTCTTTTGTGGTGCTTCATTACTTGGGGTCTCTTTTTCGGTTGATTCGGCCTTGGAGCGGGCTGGCATTCTGGCTGGGAGATCCTCAAGATCACTCTCGTCATCACTCTCACCCGATGCCGTAGCATCCGTCACACGGCCAGTGTCACTGTCCTCGGGTTCCGACTTAATCTTGTCGACTTCGATTTCTCCCAAGTCATCTTCACTAGATTCCTCGGTTGGTTTTGTGGCCGGCGCCTTTCTTTTCGCGGGCCGAGACCGAGCGGCCTTGCGAATTGGTTGGGGCGGCGGTGCTACCTGAGATTGTTGTGATGGTGCATGCTGATTGTTTTGAAGTGGCGTTGCGGATATTATCTTTTGCTGCTCACGAATTTTAACCTTTTTCTCATTCAAGAGGTCTCTAAATTTCTGGAGGAGGGCCGTTTCGTCATCTTGCTTTGTTGTGATGAGCTCATCCAATTGGGACTTGAGCTCTTTAACGGCAACCTCAAGTTCACTTGCATGGGCGACAGATTGGGCCAGGGCCTCGTTGCTCTTTTCCAGGGCACTTTGCGATGAAACGCACCACTGAAAAATGTCGATGGCCTCGGAAGGATCGCACTTGAGTGAGATGGAACCCAGTCGTTGCTAAAATTATTAGTGACTGTGGCCCTCTGGAATGAAATGGGGGATCCTCGGGATCATCATACTGTGATGCCTTGCACTTCCTTTCGTACTGTGATTGACATGGATGATTCGCCGTGGATACTGGCCGTCGCTTGGATGTGTGGCACGGGCTTTTGTAAGAATATTGACTCTAAGATGGTCTCCCACTCGGATTCTGATACGGGACAGCTCTTGACTCTGAGAGAGGCTATCCGATCATGCTTTACTAAATACGAGGACATCAGCCATCAATACGAGATATTTTGAAATTGATGATGTGTCTGTACATACAGGTAGCAAAATAAGGTGCTTCACCCTCTGATGCCTCCAGCTTGATATCCAAAGGCTTTGGGCCGGTTTGGGTAGCTTGAACAAGCACACAGGCCGAGTCCTGATCATCGCGAACAAGCCTGATAACACAGGAGGGTGCCATGGCTGCGTTGTGCAAGCGGGTCTTGAGAGCGGTACTTGTAGTTGGAATGTGAGAATGAGTTTTAGATTGTGAGTCCTGAAATTGCTTGTTTGAAGGTGCAGCTTGAGGTGGCGCAGAGTCGCGACTTGGACCTTGTCGTGGTAACTGTAACGAGGGTTGGAGTGACGTTGCACAGCGGAGATGCTGTAAGTGGTTTGGTACCTGAAAATAATAATAAAAACAAATACTCGTAAGAAGAAAAAAATAGTTGGTTCTTGGTCCAAAAGCCGTCAATTAACACAAAACCAACAACTCTTGTGTCTGGTAGAATATTATTATTATCATCCTGAATATTGGCAATGTTTCAATCTCTTTATATCATCCACTGATTATCACTGAAGGGAGAGGCAACCCTGAATCATTCAAACTACTAGTGTAGGCATCCATCAGCATCTGGTGATCATCACTCCATCAACTATCAACCTCCACCTGGCTATCAACTGTAGGGAGGGGGAGGGCCTGTTTTAGCGTCCAGGCTCCTCTACAGCAACGAGCCACAAGCAACGGTTGGCACCGCTGAAATCTCCACCAACAACCTTGGAAACAATAACCGCTTTTGGAACTGTCCAGCGACCCAACTGGCCAGGCCCGATAATTGGACCGACCTTCTTTGTCTTTGTTCCCCGTTCCCTTCGGACCTTGCATAAGGCAATTTAAATTGCCATGGCCACGAGTTGAGAGACCTGGAAAGAAGGCTGCTGTTTGTTTCTCCTGCAATGTCATGCATCATGTTTTCTTTCTCTTCAAGCCACGCCGGTTTGTTTTGCCAGAGCCTTGTTGTTGGCTTGGCATCACATCACAGTGCAGCATTGTACCAACTGTCAGTTACTAGTATTACAGGTAATCTTAACGCACACATATACCTGTAGTTCTTCCTGCTTTGCAACTTGTTTGTGCCTGGTGCCTGGCCCACTATTCCTTTGTTGTATCGCATATGGTAACAAGTCATACATGCAAGTAATAAAGGGAAAAAAAAGAAAAGAAAAAACACTTGTACACTCAGACCAGGGATCTGGAAATTCCAATGTTTTGAAAGGAACATGGGAATGTCAGACACATCCCATTCCTCCCACTTTCAATCAAAAATAGTATGTTTGTGTTCACTCCCAGAAAAGGACGAGGCTTGGCATGCAGGAGACGTATCAGGGCTTTTCCTCCTCCCCTCGGCCCACAGTGCGCACCAACAGGCGTATCAAAAGTGGAATTACCTGCAAGGGCGCTGTTATTGTGATTGGGCAACATGATGGTTACTGTGACGCCTGCCGCCTGGGTCCTGCACGGCAAGGCAGGCTTTTTGACATGGGATGATGGGGGGGGGAGGGTGATAGGATGGGGACGGGATACTGTTAAATATTGCGTCTCATATGAGATGAAATTGAATCCAATCTTGGGGAGGAGGAGTTCAAAGGTCCTTGTAGGGTCCTTGTATTAAAGTTTGAGACTGTTTCTCCCTGGGCGCCCGAAAAATTGATCAATTTAATAAACCTCCCAATTTCAGCAGCATCAAAACATACGAGTGAAGTACAGGTAAACAGAGAAAATATATTTTCCTTTGCATCACATCACGGCCAACTGCATCTTCTCTTCCAACCTTTTCAATGTTTATTTCATCCATCTGCAGGGTAGCCCCTAGACAAGAAGCTCCCCCCCCCTCAGCTCGTGGAAAAAAACGGTTTTACTGGGTAGACCTGCGCTAACAGCACTAAATTCTCAGTGGCCTGAGCTGTGCTGGCGCCCGCTAAGCTGAATCTAGATTGGCCGCAGATGCTGCGACCTTTTCCCACCAGCCACCGCCTGTAATCACACGCTGGGCCTTGCCTCTCTGCTAATCTGCCTCTAAACTTGTCCAATCCGCCCAGCCTTTTCACTTTCCATTCGCTTTCCAGCTTTCCAAATTCCCCATCCACTCACGGACAGATTCTGCCAGCCAAACAGAGGGAGAGACAGAAGCGACAGAGAGGGAGAGAGACCCAATCAATCCACCTACACTCAACAAATCATCGCACATCTTTGCTCGCCCGCCCCAGCTCGCACCCGCTCTCTCGAACCATTTGGCAAAACAATATTTTGTTGATTCTCGATACAAGAGCCTTTCCATATCGAAGGGAACCGAAGAAAGAAAGAAAGACAAAAAAAAAAACAAGGCTTTTCCCAGTGGTGGATATTTGCACGCGATAATATTTTTGGGTTTGACGGACGGAAAGGATTAGTTAGAACGGATCTACGATTTACGTTTACTACACCTCGACGACATTTTTCAGCTGCATCGGATCCTCTGACGTTGCGCCCATCTTCGAGACGAACCATATTTTACATCATCTGCGTGCGAATAAGAATATCGACATAGGAAATGCAATCACCCGTGAAGGATTATTGATGTTGACGATTATGACGGCGTCCAATTGATTCCGCGTCGTCATCCTTCTTCGCACTACGAGCCTTCTCCGCACGGTGGCTCGATCGATTACGACTATATAGAACATTTTCACAATTCGAGATACCCCCTCCCATAAACCAACATCTTAAATCATAATACGAAATGGAATCATTACGATTAAAGCCCCGCAAACCGGTCGACGCCGAAATCGAGAACTGGGACGACGACGATTTCGATGTAGAGGGCGACGAACTGAACCTTCGGTCCTCCACAGCTACCTCCACCACCAGTGTACCACAACTACGCCGACGTGATTCCACGTCATCACACATATCGCTGCGCTCAGACCTGGACTCATGGCAAGGGGAGGAACAGCAAGTCCATCTACCCGGCGACGATGAAAGATCCACCATGGCTGCCATAGCTGCAGCAGAGAGCGCTGGCATACCCTTACCGAAAAATGTTCCCTCATCAGCACTTACCGGTGGTACCATCAAGAGATTAGGGGGCAGAAAACTCCGCAGGATAATTCAAGAAGATTGGGAGAACGATCTGGAGCTGCCCGACCCATCCCAAGGATTTCACATGAGGTTGAAAAAGCAGTCGGAATTTCCAGAGACCCTACGCCAAGTTAGCGGTGGCTCCCTGCCAGACAGCCCGAACAAACCCAAGAAATCCACTGCACCTCTGGCTGGCCAGGACAACCGAAGAAGCTCCGTCATGTCAAATGTCAGTGCCTTATCGGCCGCACTGAGCTTGGACAAATTCAGGGACACGGAAGACGATGATGATTTTTTTGGTGGTGAGACGATCAAAGTCACCAAGAATCGCCTTATCCCTCGACCCGTACCCTTCGTCACGCCACCGACCCCCCAGAAAATGGATGCCGACGATGACTTTGAAAAGGACCTTGAGCTTCCATCCGACGGCAAGCTGAAGCTATCTACTAGGAGAGATATTCCAAAGGCGCCGTTGTCACAGTCTGATGACTTGGATTGGGGTGAAGGTAGCAGTCTTGGCACGAGGTATGGCGGCACTGGGCGAGGTGGGCGATCTGCTAGAAGCTCCTCGGTCTCAGCACTGAGTCCTAGCGTCTCCAGTTCCTTCACGGCCGAGAGTGAGGACGAAACCTTTGATGGCCTTGTGCTGCCCCCCGGACCCGTCAACTTTCAAGAGAGACTCCAGCTGCGAAAGAAGAGTCCTCAGCCAGAATTCATCATCGAGGAGCCTGCCGAGCAAAGCCCCCCCAAGAAACTTCCTTCTGTTGAAGTGGACCAGCAAGACTTCCTTGAAGGTCTTGAAATTGGAGAGGGCGATGTATTCAAGTCGGGAAAGCTTACCATTCACAAGAACATCAAGATCAAGAATAATCGGCCAGCCAGTCCAGCCCGTCCCAAGACAGCTGTATCACTGACCTTCACCAATAAGCCCACGATAGCGCAAACTCGGATACCACGGCTGGATCATGGGCGATCTCATTCCACTGCACTGGAGCCAGTCTCAGAGAGTGGTGGGCCCATCCCACAGAGGTTTCGTCGGTCGCAATCACGTCTTGGCCACTCTGCTCAATCTTCCGCTTCCAATCTCCCGACCCCGACCGCCACCATGCCCCCTGCCCCACGCAGGAGTGAGATTGCTACTAGGTCCTCATACTCCTCTCTCCGGAATGAGCCATCTACAACGAGCGCACAGCTTCTCAGACAGAAGCGTTCCCTGCCTGGGGTCCGAACTCTGACCTCCCCCGGAAAGACCTTGAGCTCAAGACCCGACCGGCCACCATCAAGGTCAGACAGTAACAGTCGCCCAAATTCAGGCCTGAGGCCCAAGACACCGATTGAACGCCACCGGTCTGCAACCGAGAGTCCTACCCAGACGAGGAAGAATTCTGTGCCTTTTTTGCCAGCTGGTGCATCGCAGTCACAGTCTCAACACATCACCTCCAAGACGACGCGCCCATTCCGTAGGCATGATTCTGAAAACCTTGAAGTTCGGCCCGTCTCTCGATCGCTATCAAGAGCCGGCTTGAGGTCGCCCAGTCCACACCGGTACAAGGTGGCGTCGGATACATGGGAGAGATTAAGTAGACCGAAGAACAGAAAACATTTCGGCGATGGCCATGAGCTGGACGCCTTTGATGACTTGCCAACTTCAAAGGAGTCCGAGAGCAAGTACCTGAAACAACCTGCCAGTGGTGGACCCAAGAACACGTTGCGCAGAGTTACTGGAACCATACAGCAGCCTGACAGAACCCAAACCCCATCACCATGGAGCCCACAGGCTCCAAAGGCGCTGCATACGACTCCTAGCTTTGCTCGAGATACGGCATCGAGTCGCATCGCACGTGAAACATCTCTGGCCCATCGCACGCCAAGTGGTGGACATTTGGCGGCAGTTTCGGCTCAGAGGGCTGTACCTGTTCCACCTCGGGGCCAACCAATTCAGCAGACTCAAGTGCCACAATTGCCGCAGAGGACGATTAGATCTAAGAAATCGACCAAGCGTCCCCCGCAACTCAAGCCGCATTTGATCTCGAATCTAAATAGCGGCAAAGAGTCAAAGAGTGAGTTTTCATAGTATTGTATTCCGAGAGCCAAGCACTAACTGTTCCGTAGCTGTTAATGGAATGTTCTATAACGCCGAAACCTATCAGTGGGAGGGTAATGAGAATGCACTGAACGCTTTTGATGCAGCTGCCTCGACGCCATCAACAGCATCAGTTCCCCCTCACCTGACAAGGGACAAGGAGACAACGACACCACGACCTGCCTTGATCACCAACTTTAGTGCGACTAAAGGCGTACAAGTTGTTGGAGGCATGGTTTTTGATCCTCAAGCCATGTGTTGGATAAAATTGGGACCCCAAAACAGACCTCACAATATTGCCAAATCCGAAGCTACCGATAGCCTGGATGGGTTTAATGCGCTTGAGGAGGAGGAAGAAGATGTTTTTAAGGATATCCCTGACCTTGAGGAGAACGCTGTAGAGGAAGAGCGTGAAGGTCGCACCAGCGATATTAAGGATGATTGGCTGGTAGGGGAAGAATTCGACGTTGGACCCGAGTTTATTCGAAGACAGCGTGAAGAGGAGGACCGATGGCGAAAGAAGTGCGAAAAATGGCTTAGTCGAGGCCCTCGAGACCGTGAGGCCTGGCGATGGACAATTCGCGAGCTGGTTTCGCAGTTCGACGAGCTGCCAATGTCCGGGGTTGATAATCGAAGTTGATGCAGCACGGAGTTGACAAGGTATTTATGGTGTTGACGGCCCTTTGAGGGTTCATGATTTAATGATTCGAGTTTCTCATGGGAAGCTGTTATATATGGCATGTCGACATTGTTAATATGGCCATGGGGTATATATCGTGGATTGGCCAGGGGAGTTGTTATTTGATTCTGGTTTGATATCTCTGACGGTGTGGGATTTTATGTTTGGTTCAACAGGACGTCATCATCGGCTTTTTTTTTTGACGAGGATGGTTGGTTTTTTTTCCAAGGCGTGTTTTGGGCGGCTTTGCTGTTATAGAAAAAAGAACGGCTGTGTGGTGCGGATGCATATAGCACTGCAAGGGGCATGATGAAACGACAGAAACGATATAACGACTTTTTTGATCTGGGCAGGCAGCTTATAATAATACGGAGTAGGCGGGTTTTTGCGTGTGTTTGAAAGGACTTGGCTCTTTTACGATGCTTTTGGTGAAGGCTTGAAAGAAAGCCGTTTGTTAATATTATTTATCTTCAGCAATGTTTGTCTGAGACTTTGTTTTGACGCTTGAATGACACTGTGGGGTAGCAAGGCAGGCAACCCCACGTGATTGTCGCCGGAACGACTCCCTCGCCCCCCCACCAGCTCGTCGTGAACGGCGCTGGGCATCATAGGTAACTTGAACGGTAGCCGAGTTTCTGTACCAACGAAGCTTAGCACTCGCAGACTTTTGCAATTTTTTGCACCATCCTTGACTTGTTTTCAATCAGCTCACCGACGGACCCAGAGATCAAGCTTCGTTGACCGCGCAGGATCGATCTATCGTGTGCCCTCTTTGACGAAACCGGATCGCCATTCTCCCTCCCTCCCTCCCCCCCCACCTTGTTGAACCCATCACGACTTCAGACCGAAAACGTCCCAACGATAACACATTTATTCTTCTTCTTCTTTCTTCTTCTTCTCCGTGACATCATGGGTGAAGTCTCCTTCGCAAAGACGTTTCTTACGTCGCTTGACTCGAGGCCCATTAAGCTCTCTGGCGATCATGTCGAGGACCCCAAGAACTTTCCCTCCCGTCCGCCTGTACGTTTCAAGACCTTGGCGTCCTCCGCCCCCCGTTCTATTACCCGTATCACCATCATCTACGCGAACAACAGCTTTACTTTTAGGCATTAGACAAGCCAAGCTAACTTGTTTATTTTTTTTAAAAAAATAGTACATCCTCCCCCGCATGCCCAAGCCCATGAGCAAACCCTCCGCCGCCTCCGCACCCGGCCAAGAGCGCAGCATCACCGTCACCCTAAAGTCCCTGCGCAACCCCCCGCTCGACGTCAAGCTCACCTCCCAGCCGCTCAACACGTCCATCCTGGACATCAAGACGGCCGTCTCCGGCCAGACGAGGATACCCGTCGACAAGCTAAAGGTCCTGCACAACAAGCGGCCCGTGCAGGACAGCAAGGTGCTCAAGGAGCTGGTGGCCGAGGACGACACGGTGGCCGACTTCTCCGTCATGGTGATTGGTGGCGCGGCAGCCGTTCAGTCTGAAGAAGCGGAGAAGCCGGAGCCGACTACAAAGGATAAGATAGCGGATCTGGAGACGGATGCGTTCTGGGTTGATCTCAATGGCTTCCTTATGCAGCGGCTCAAGAGCGAGGCCAAAGCCGAGGAGCTGTCAAGTCTATTCAGGTCTAGTTGGCAAGCAAGTGCGTCAAGCTCGTAATACGAAAAATAAAATAATAATTTCCTTCTTGGCATTCTTTCACTTCATATCGGCACTTATCGCCAGTGCGCCTCTCCCACATCTAATAAAAAAAAAGCGTTCCTCGTTTCCATAATACCGGTAATTATCCTCACTAGCACATGTGTAGCCTTGATAATTTCACCAATGACAATCGAATTCATCGTGGGTGAATATGGTAATTGATTCGAAAGAAAATATTTGCTCCTCCTTTGACCTTGGACGGTGACTCCTACCTCATATTATGAAATGGTTGGGTCAAAATGCTTAGGCGGTGGCTTTGGCGACGACGCTTCTGTATTCGAGGTCATCGGTATCGTTAGCCTGAACCTCGACGTGGACTCCGTTGAGGGATCTCTTGGCGGCATCCTTGGAAGAGGCATAGGTCATCTTGGCCTGTGTGGTGTTAGGCATTCATTTATACACAGCTTCGGCGCTCCCATGGTTTCAGGCGGAATAGCTTACCTTGATACCAGCATCATCAGGGGACCAGGCGATGAAGATGATCTTGGTTCTGGAGCGACTTATTAGAATGTGCCTTGAAACAAGGGGGGGGGGGGGGAGGAAAAACGGCTTCATACCGCTGACCATCAGGTGTGTCGTAGTGAAGATCGTAGATGGCATATCGGGGAGACTTGGTGAGACCCTACGTAAACATGTTAGGACACACACCCCTTAATAACAATACACCGGGGGCGGGGGGAGACGCACAGTAGGGGTCTTGAACTTGGCGTTGATCAGCTTCTGGCGGAATTCATCCCAGTCCTCGCTTGTGCTGGCATCCTCAATAACAACCTCCTTGAGATCGTCCGACAGCTTCAAGATGATGTACTTGTAAGCCTTCTTGAGCTTCAGCTTGGTGAATTCGTCGAGGACTTGGGGGTTTATCTTGACTCTGGATGTTTGGTTTGAGCGGTGTCAGTATTGTAGGGCTATTGACGGGATATATCATCGTGTCAGAAGCTTCACCGATGCCCGGAAGGTTGGAGCAGATGGACAGAACGGCGAAGGAGAAGGTAGGAGGACTAACCCGGAGTTGGAAGACTATTTTGAAAGCAGAGTCAGCATGTCATGTTCTTGTCCTTGCTAGGTGCCGGAATGTGGTTTGAGTATTGGGAAAAAAGGACTCACCATGGTTGCGGTCGGTCCTTGGCTGGACTTTTGTTATATTGAACTGGAGGGGCGAAACGCTGCTGCTGAGGCCTCGTTAGCATTGAATGAGGGGTGTTTTTTCCGTTTCACGGCTCAAGAAGATGAAAAAGAAAGGGAAGTATGATTGGTCCATGTCTTATGATGGGGAAGCTATAAAACTAACAAAAAAAGATTTGGTAATGACGCCTTCAATAAAAGGGTTTTTTTTTGGGTTGCGAATTCTTGTTTTTGTTTTCTTTCTTTGGCGGTTGTCCTTCAAAAAGCAACAAAGATGCCAAAATTGGTTGATGGGAATGGGGGGTGGAAAATGATGGCGCACGAGGTTTGGGTCCTGGGAGACGAGACGAGACGAGACCAGCGAGGCGGGGTGGGTGGCTCTCGAAAACGAAAAGCTGTCCGGTCCACGTCGTCCGCTTCGCCTTTTTTTTGGGGCGGGTGGGGTTGGTTGGTTGGTTGCTCAGGAGGTGATGACAAGCACGTGATCTATCTATCTAAAGAGAGGCAATTTAGGGAAGACAGAACAAGGACAGGAGAGGACAGGCAGTGCAGTGGCAGTGGCAGTGGTAGTGGCAGGGTGGGATGATAGTTACCTATAACAGGGGGAGGGGGGAAGGGCTATAAATAATTAAACCATACGGTGACGCGAGAGAGATCGTCCTTCCATGGCCAAGGCATCGAGATAAATCACTCTGCCGAGAAGTATTATTACTTGACTTGGATATCTGGCTGCCTCAAGGCAACAGAATTTTGAATAGGAAAAAAGGGCAAACATCAACTCATTGACAATAGTTGGAGGAGTCTTTTCTCTCTCTCTCTCTCTCTCTTTCGTTTTGAAACTCGTCATCATCATTCATTGCTTCTTACTACTTATACATGTTTTTTCCAAGTGAGAGAATTTTGTAAAGGGTCCAGTGCCAAAAAAAATCAAGAGCGGAGATTTTAAAGGGCCTCTTAAACCATCCTTTCTAGTATAACACCAAATCCATATGCCCGTAAAAAAATAACTTTTTTAACATTTTTTTCTCTTCTTCTTCTTCTTATACATTCATTTCTGGTGAAAGGTTTCATTATCTTACATCATGCCGCCCATTCCTCCCATGCCACCCATTCCGCCCATAGGGGGAGCAGGCTTGTCTTCGGGGGCCTCGACAATGGCGACCTCGGTGGTGCCGAGCAATGAGGCGACACCGCTGGCATCGATGAGACCGGTGCGGACAACCTTGAGAGGGTCAAGGATACCGGCCTGAATCATGTCGACGTACTCGCCCTTGGAGCTGTCGAATCCACGGTTGAAGTCGGTGCCAAACTCGTCGGTGAGCTTGCCAACAACAACGGATCCCTCGAGACCGGCGTTCTCAATGATGGTTCGGGCAGGTCGGGTGATGGCGTTCTTGACAATGGTGATGCCGAGCTGCTGGTCAAAGTTGGCAGCCTTGACATCGTTCAGGGCCTGGCTGGAGGCCTTGATGAGGGCGGTACCACCACCGGGGAGGATACCCTCCTCAACGGCGGCACGGGTGGCGTTGAGAGCATCGACGAATCGGTCCTTCTTCTCACCGACCTCAACCTCGGAGGAACCACCGACCTTGATGACGGCGACACCACCAGAGAGCTTGGCAAGACGCTCCTGGAGCTTCTCCTTCTCGTACTCGGAGGTGGTGGGGTCGGCAATGACACCACGGATCTGCTCGCATCGCTGAGTAATGGCGTCCTTGCTTCCCTCGCCGTTCAGGAGGATGGTGTCCTCCTTGGTGATGGTGATGGATCCGGTAGATCCGAGCATGTCAGGGGTGGCCTTCTCAAGCTTAACGTCGAGCTCATCGCTGAAGACGGTACCGTTGGTGAGGATGGCGAGATCGCCAAGGATGGACTTGCGGTTGTCGCCGAAGCCGGGGGCCTTGACGGCAGCAACCTGGAGCTGTCCACGGAGCTTGTTGAGGATGCAGACAGCAAGAGCCTCGCCGTCAATATCCTCAGCGATGATGACAAGGGGTCGGCGCAGCTGGGTAGAAGCCTCCAAGGCGGGGATGATGTCCTGGACGGCAGAGATCTTCTTCTCAGAGAGGAGGATCAGGGGGTTCTCGAACTCAACCTTGCCGGACTTGGCATCGGTGATGAAGTAGGGGGAGACGTAACCACGGTCGAATCGCATACCCTCGGTGACCTCGAGCTCGTCCTGCAGGGTCTTGCCCTCCTTGACGGTGATGACACCCTCCTTTCCAACCTTCTCCATGGCGTTGGCGATCATCTTGCCGACGTGGTGGTCGCCGTTGGCACTGATGGTGGCGACCTGGGCAATCTCCTCGCTGGTGGTGATATCACGGGTGTTCTTCTGGAGGTAGTCAACGACGGACTCGACAGCGGCCTGGATACCTCGGCGCAGATCCATGGGGTTGCAGCCGGCGGCAACGTTCTTGACAGTCTCGGAGAAGATGGCTCGGGCAAGGACAGTAGCAGTGGTAGTACCGTCACCGGCGACCTCGTTGGTCTTGGAGGCAACATCTTGTAATAGGCGGGCACCGAGGTTCTCAAACTTGTCCTTGAGGCTGACAGCCTTTGCGACAGTAACACCATCTAATAGCAAGGTTTTAGCAAGACCATATTGTAAATGGATTGAAAATTATTCGTATAATTACCCTTGGTGATCTTGGGAGAACCAAAGCTGGACTCGATCAAGACATTGCGACCCTTGGGACCAAGAGTTGTGGCAACGGCCTTGGCCAAAGTGTCGACACCAGCCAAGAGAGCAGCACGGCCCTCAACGCCAAACTTGAGTTCCTGTTTGAACACCTGTTAGCAACCCAAAGGCCCTTCTATCTCAAGTCAATGGGGCATCGTTTTTCTTCTTCTTCTTCCGTCTTACCTTGTGAGCAAATCGCAACTGTTGACCAAGACTGGCGCCGGACCGGTACTTGTAAGCAGACAGAGCCGAAGCCCTGGCACGAGAGCTCAATGCGCGCTGCATTTTTATGGAAAACAGTATGGATGGAAGGGGTATAAAATGGTATTAAAAAAAAAAGGGCGCAAAGGGAGAAAAAAGGGACAAACACACAAGCCTCGCAAGCTCCGGAAGGGGGTCGAAGTTGAAGAGGCGATTTGGGGTTGGTATTATAAAGAGTGCGCAGGTTGCTTTATTAGTTGGAGAAGCTTTCCGCCCACCTAAAAAAATTGTCACAGAGAATTCGGCAAAATATGAACCCATAGCCGGACCAGGCCGAAAGGGTATTAGCGCGGGGACCAGACCTTTTCTACCCTCTTCCAGCCGCATCTGTGGAGGTTTTTTTTCTATAGAAAATGGGTCGCTATCAGAGCCTGATAAGAGGACTCTCTGGGGTTGCATTTGTAATGGGGGGTATTGGAGAGAGAGAGAGTGTGTGTGAGGCATTGATGTCTGTGTTGTAATGTGATCTTTTAATTGCAAGTCTCAATTGCTGGTCTCAATTGCTCTGCTCTGTCTAAGCGTCAACTATGGAACTATGCCACCATCGCCAGACTGACCCTCGAGCTATCCAGCAATCCGTTAAAAATCCAGAATGCAAACAAATCCAGATACCAATTGGCTCTATGCCATCCATCCTGCAGTCAGATGTGCAGGCAGTATCCTCTAAAGGTCAACGAGACCGGGTATCACCATCTATAGTTGATATAATAATACAAGTAAGCCAGTAGCAGCATCAACCCATGTATTTTCCGATCCGTTTCCGATGCAAAACCCTCAATGCCGGTTCATGAAGTCGTCCAATTCGCCTATTCGTGATGACCAGGACTGAAGCCGACTTATGAAGACCAGTCTGCCTCTATCCTGATGACGGGTGCCAAATCAGGAGGTACGAAGTGGTGACAACCGAGTTCATGTTAGTGGACAATGTAAAAGACAAAAGGAAATGGTGAACAAATATGCGAAACAATGAAGTGAAATTGCCAATGGGAAACAATAAAACGAAACGATGACAGCCTGACTTATAGTCATCCGGCAGAGGTACAGGCTCATCATGCCCATTGCAGTGGGGTGTTTTTTTGTGTTTTCATGTTCTTTTTTGTGTATGTTTGATAGGGAAACGGTAGCTGTGCAACGACCTGGATCATAAAGTCTTGGTCAAAGCTGCAGTCTGAGCATACCAACTCATGCCAATCACTGAGTCTGCAGTGAGGGGTGGATGGCTTCCGGCCCGCTGGAGATCTTGGTATGGTTAGCATGGCAGCGTGTCAGAAAGCATAAAGAACTTACAAAGGTCTCTCCCGGAGTCGTGGAAAGTGAATCCATCGAGCTGTGATCCGAGAGTGGGCTGCTGGAAGAAGAAGAAGGGAGATGCAAAATTCGTGCAGTAGAAAAGCTGGAGCTTTGCTGGTCAAGGGGTGCAGGATTGCCAGTGTGGGATCTGGCGGCGAGGGTTCGGATAGCGGCGACGAAGTCTGGGTTGTCAAGACTGAACTGAGGGTTCACGAATGGAAGAAGGTTTGGTTGTTGTCTAATGGGGGTGGAATAGTGTGTTGTGATATTTGAGGTTGCAGACGCAGTGTGGCCCATGGGCGCAGGCACCCATTGAGAGGGCGTATAGCCGTACTGAGGTGGTGCTTGATACATCATTTCGTGATAATAGGTGCCTGGAAACTGCCAGTCAGAAGAAGATTCATGGCAAACACACAGTGTATCTTGAAGTTTCATACCTCGCTGCTGCTCGACCTTGACCTTGGAAGCTGGTGGTGCAGTTGGGATTGGCTGGCGAGTCGGGGTTTGGAAAGGGGTTGTGGCTGAAGGCGGAGTATGTTCGCAGTTGTAGTAATCAGGAGAGGAGTCATCATAAATGGTGAGAGGGTTCTTTGTTGGCGTGATATACGTCTGAATTGATGATTGGATGATTGGTAAGACCTGGGGGGAGTGGGAGCCTTGAGGTTCCTGAGAGAACTGGGCAGGCTGAATAGGACGGGCAGACTGATTGAACTGTGGTCATTAGTTGAGATGGTACAAAATAGTGCAAAGGATAACTTACTCGAGCGTGCTCACGTGTAAAGCTCTGGTTTGCAAGACCGTCGCAGTTGTCTGAGTCGTCTGGGAACAGCGGGGGAGAACTCATCTCTTGAGGCATTGTCACGTTGCTCTTTGGTGCGGGGACCGGCGCAGTCATAATGACAGAGACCGGAACAGACTTGGGAAGAGGAACTGAGACAGGGACGGCAGCTCGAGGCATTCGCCGAGCAGGCGTTGGAGTGTCTGGAACAGCAACAACGTCCTCATCCTCCTCAGTTTCCTCAGAGAGGTGATCGGTGATGCTGAATTCGGGCTGGGGTTGATCATCTTCATGAGCAAGATATGCGTCAGGCAGGTTGAGCTTGGGGTCATCCATCTTCTCGTCGAACATGACGGTGCGGGTGGTCTCCCTATCGTCGCCATCCATGTCCTTGCGGACATAGCCTCGGATCTTGGGATCGAGGGGCGCAGCAGAGTTGGACTTTTGGGCGACGGGAGGGACCAAATGACCCTCGGCGACGAGGTCACGTCGAAGTCGATTGATGTGCTGGATAATTGCGGCACCAGAGGATCCTGGACGGAGTCTGTGTGCAATGGCATCCCATGGGACTTGAACCTTGTGGCGGGTGCACTCGTAGTAGAGATGCAACAGCAGCTTTTCAGCCATTCGAGGTCCTGGTGGAGGGTTAGTACCGCGTCCAAGATAATCGTAGGAGAATGAACTTACGGTTCCACATGATGAGAGAACGCCCGACGACACGACCGTTACCCTTCTTTTGGTCCTGAGTGGGAAGAGCGTGCGTGTAGGCGGTCTCACGAGGAGTCACTCCTTGAGGAGTTTGGGCAGAGGCTGCCGGCGACTGTGTGGTACTGGTCTTCATGGCCTTCGCCGGTGAAGATTGAGCACCGGCCGACTGGCGACGCTTCTTGGAAGGCGTCTTTGTCTGTGAGGAGGCCATGGTGGCAATCGAGTTGAAACTTGGTTGAATTGAGGTGTCTATGAGGGTGGTCAGACTTGAATTCAATTGATCTGTCTGAGGATTCAGGGACAGTCGAGTAGAGATGAGAGAGCTCAGTGAATAAGAGGGGGTAGTCGTGATGTCTTTTCTCGCCCAAGAAGTAACGCTCAAAGACAGGGAAATGGGATAAAAGTACTTACTCAAAGGGACTTGGACCGTCGTCAGGGGCTCGTTGATGAAGTTATCGTCGCAGCGTTCAATCGTCGTCTGAATTGCAGAAATTGAGATGAAGAATGCAGAGAGTATGGAGTTTAGTCTTTGAAAATGTTTGTAAAGAGGAGGAAAAGAAAAGATTTCTGTCCTGTGAGGAGAAGTGAGTTGGAATGGGAGCTCTCAAGTCCTTCAGTGGAGCCCACAACTGCCAGCCAGCTGCTGCCATTGCGGAAAAAAGGGGGAGGTTGGTGCGATTGAGTGCATGCAGGTTGCTGGCTCTGACAGCTGATAAGAATAAACCTGAATACTCTTTCGTCATTATTGTTTCAAAGGACAATAGCGAAAGTCGTAGAAATGATGTAAGAGTGCAATTCATGGTGCAGCGTCCTGCGGTTGTGGTGACGGCAGTTGATGCGTCTTCATGAGAGACTGTGTCAACGTCAATGTCAGAGCTATGACGCAGGTGGTTATCCCCATTAAGAGAAGATTGATGAAGCTTGAGAGTAACATTCAGTAAACGACTTTGCATACTTTACAGAGTTGTGGTTAGTTGCCCAATTAATTCCTAGCTGCCGCCCAGTTGCCAATCCCATGATCCATCTCGTAGCCCACCATCGAACCATAGCCACATTCTTACCACACTGACATTTGACTCTGTCGATTGCTCTTAAATAGCTTGCGAAACGTACTTTTAAAAATTCCCCTTGATCTCTGACGACCAGTTTGAGAAGTAGATGAACTGAAACAATCTACTGATGAGGCAGACTCAATGCTCGAGTTGTCAGAAGAGACTGGTAATGTCGTATCGTCACTTGTTGAGGCTGAAAGACGTTGCATGCCTCGCATAGCTAAAATGAAGTCGTGCTGTGATTCCAACATATCATCCAATGCCATTTGGGTTTGTTGGTGGACGGCATTGTGGACCACCTGGTTGACGGCACCCGGGAGGTTCATAATCACCTGAGAAAGGTGGCTGACAAGCCATGATGATGCAGCAAGACTCTCAGCCGATGTCTGGGCATTTTTAGATTGTGTCTCAAGGATACTGTTCAAAGCGTTGACTTGCGAGTTGAAGGTATCCGTGTGTCGCTCGATGGTGCGATAATGAAGATCAAGTTGTCGGCTTAGAGTGTCATTCTGCTCTCGCAGATCGGCATTTTCCCGGCGTAGGAGAGATTCGAGCGACTTGAGGCCATTGAAAGCGTTGTCAGACTGGCTTTTCTGGATACGAACAGACTCCTCGAGTCGGCTAATGTTCAGGCGTAGAGGGGCAATCGCATCGGCAATCTTCTGCTCTGCGGCTTGCTCAATGATAGTGTAAATCTCTTCGCTGACAACACTGAAGTTGGTGCTGGAGGAAGGAGAAGCTGGCTCAGAATGACTGCACTGGGATCCCTCTGTCTTGGGAGAAGGTGTTGCAAGGCGGATTTGGTGATATTCCCCTGAGGGCACTTGCATTGTCGACTGGTCATTGGCACCGAAGGAACCAAAAGAACCAATTTCTGGCATCGATAAATTTGGAGAGTCAGGAGGAGTGATGAGACTCGAAAAGATGTTTTGCATCTTTGGCATGAAGATTGGCGGCGCACTGAATCTCTTTACACCCAGAGGCAGGGACGACAAGTTCTCGATGTTCAGGGGGGCTGCTCCAGGCAAGGTTGACTGACGAGACATGTTGATTGCTTGAGGATATCTCAAAGGTAACAGAAGGTTCTAATATGGAATCAAAGAGTGTCACTTAGACTAAGAAGCTTTGAAGTTGTAGAATATGGGTTTGAAGGATGAAGATCGTGGATGAGAAGAAAGAAGATGAAGGATGGTGGTATAAGTAGAAGACTTGATCTGTCAGATGAAAACCTTTGCAACATTGAAGCGATGGAAGAATCGCGCAATAAGATGAATCGCTCCATTGCGGCGGTGATTCAATGAAGACCAGATTGGTGATGCATTGAGTGTGAGAGTGGTACAATAGCTGAGGATGGCTCTCAATGCAGGACTCTGACTGAATGTCCCTTTTTTTTTTGCGGGGCGGGCGTGTATTTGAATAGAAGTAAGAAAAGTTAGAAGACCCGCTTCCGTTGAAAGGTTTGGTGATACTTGTATAGAAAGGGCTTTCACTTTTTTCGTATTGTCGCAGTCTTTGTTGAGTGAGTGCAGGCTTTGTGAATCATTCACTTGCTGACTCGACTTGCGCCATTCAAGCTGCAGCCCCCCCCCTCTGCGGAGAGACTTTGGCCATTACCTCAAAAGTGAAGCTTTAGATGAATTATTATGATGGCAGTGTGAATAATTTTGTTCGCAATTCTTGGTGGGGGAAAAGAGATGGATGTCTCGCCATAATTGTGATTTGATAGGGGGGTTCACGACAATGCTTGTTCATTTGGTGTTGATTCAATGTGATGCGCGCTCCATGGTCGCTCAGGCAAGCATAACCACGTTCATCACAAAGAGACATAGAAAACATTCAAATTGATTCTCTTTCAATTGTAGGCTTTCCTTTCATTCAGTATACTGACTAAATTCTCTCCAAGCAAATACCGATATGGAAATGCCTTCTTTTTCGACCCTTGTGGTCGAGGGTGTGTGCGCGCCCAGTATCCCAATCAATTCTGTAACTCAAATAGTTCGTGTCCTTTGCATGATCACAAAACTATGACTCTCCCCCCTACTAGATACCATATCTTTCACAGTCCTCCCATACTTACAGGGCGAGACAAGCTGAAAGCCTGAGTTAGAATCCAGGGGATGGGGATGAGGGAGGGTCTGGATCAGACGAGTCAGCCATGAAGCACTGTGAAACAATATCTCCCTGAGATACGTACCAGACAAGGCAGATCCATCCTCTTCCTCCTTCTTGGTGGCCTTTTGGTCCTCATCCTCGGACTTGGGTGCCTTCACATCATCATCGCTGTCCTCGGCCTTGGCGGCCTTGCCTCTCGTCTTCTTCTTGGCGCTGCCAGTTGCAGGAGCGGCGGTCTTGCGCTTCTTGGCGGGCGTCACGGGCTTTTCATCTCCATCAGAAACCTTGGCAGCAGGCTTGGAGGCGTTGACATTGTTGGCCTTGAGCATTCGCTCGTATCGCTTCTGCCTGCTCAGAGTGGTTAGACAGCAAGTTTCAAGATGGTGAGAAGAATCACAAAAAGAACTTACGCAGCAGCCTTGGAAACGATGCCCAGCTCTTCGGCAACGGCAGAAAAGTCAGGCTGTTCAGTGTCAGTAGGAGAAACCCGAGTTCTGTGGAGGGGGGAGACTCACTCTTCCGTTGGTGGTGTGGCCGATACAAGAGACCAGAAATCGGACCTGCTCGGAAGGATCTTGCTTGGACATGGTGATGGAATGAGTTGCCGTTTGTTGAGTTGGTCTGTTCAAAGACGTTAGCTGCCAGATGATTACGATACGACGCGATAGAAGCATCAGACAATGTATCGTTCATCTGAAACTCCCGACATGCATAAAGAAATGAAATGAATATCGAAAACAAGGAAAAGGCATACCAGGTGTTTTTGAGAGACTTTGAGGCAAAGTTGGGTTTGGATGTTGAGTCTGGCTGGAAGTGTTGTTGCGACTGCGAAAAGAGGGGATTGTGATAATCGAGAAGAGGGGAAGAGGACAGTTGGGAAATGGGAAGAGAGAGAAAAGCCCTAACGAGCACTGTCACGTTTAAGCGACAAGTAAAGAATTTTTGCAAGAAAATCTAACGTGGAACAAGTGAAAGTCTTCCAAGTGAATAATAGAGGGGGCTGAGTGCAGTCCACGCGGACGACCAGTTCACTTTGTTTCAGGGGCTGGGGGGGGAGGCGAATTGAATGATGTCAACCAGCAGCTTTGACGACCTACTCCAGTCACCTAGAAGACGAAACCCAAGTATCTTAATGGCATGAAATGCTACTTATAAAGAAACTGAGAATGACTCCAAGACGGTGCGGATGACGAGCTGTCAGGACTTTGGGGGAGGATGGGTTGTTGGCGGAGCAAGGGTGGAAAATAAACACTGGAATGCCGAGTTCCTCTTATGTCTGTTAATTCCTCTTCTTTTTATTCGTTACTCTTGTTTCCGTTTGTTTCTCTTATTCTGTTTATCCCTCCCCTATTCTAGCTTGTACCTCTATAATTTCTCCAATCAGGTGTTTTTTTCTCTCCCTCCTGCGTGTGGGGGAACTTCAAGAGAGAGGAAGCATGAAGTCAAGAACAGGGCTTTACGGATAGTTGCTCACGATGACATCAGTCTCCTAGCAACTGCGGTGTGGGTAATTCCTCTGGGCAACGTGGGAGGACTTGACCGTCAACAGCTGGCAGCCGACCGCTACCAATGCACCCCTACAGAACAGATCCTACCCACCTGCACATACAGGCTGTGTTGTCTGATTCAACAATAAGGCTGAACGACAGTATTTGATTCATGTCTCATGTTTTAGAAGTTGTGAAAGTTATACCATAGGGACAGCTACGTCTATATTGTTGAGCTGGCTAAACACATGCCAAGACAAGCTGGTTCGCTATGTTAATCACACAGCTGAGCCCACTCAACGATTAAGATGGTTCAAAGAAATTGAATGCAGTTTTATTTCCTCTCATATGCTCATATGGATCCGGGTATCTCGCAGATTCTCCCCACTTTCCTCATCGTAGATATCAGCAAACATTGATCCATCCCACCACCACCGTAGCCTCTACACCAGTGAAACTAAAGACTCATATTCACATCTCAAGCTCCGTCTCATCGCCTTCCGTCTTAACATCCTGCTCCTCATCCTTCTTCATCATCGCCTCCTCATCAGAGGGCTCCTTCTTCGCCACCGGCTTTCTAGGAGTGCGAGGCTTCTTGGTCACCTTGCCGTCGCCAGACGGTCCGGTAACGCCCTTCTTGCCAGCCTTGCTGGGGCTGTTGACATTGGAGGGCGTCTGGGTGCGCCAGCCATGGCGGACAGACATTTGACGGAAGCGCTCCTTGGCGCACTTGGCATCCTTGAGGTTCAGGTCATCGGCGACCTTGGACCAGTCGGCGTCTGGCTTCTGGGTCATGTTGTCGAAGACAGCCTTGATGAAGCGGAGTTCATTGTCGCGGAGACCGTTGACGGAGGCTCCATTGCCGTTCTCAGCTCCTTCAGTGGAGGCAGCAGCGGCTTTCTTGGGAGGCATGATGGTTATCTGAGAAGTGGTAAGCAACTCAGGGGTCAACATCGGATAAGATAATACTTACTGTTTGTTGTTAAATAGATGATGAGATAATACTAAATGAAATTTATGTAGTTTGAGGTTATCAGGTGAGAACTTGGTGATGGCTTTGTTGATCAAGTGTCTGGTGTAGAAGATAGATTCAGGTGTAGTGGATTGGAAGAGGGGCTGGAAATAATAAGAGTTGGGCTTAAATCACTATGCTTGAGCAACACGCCATTGAGGTGACTGGCTAATACGTACCACTCAGATTCTCTGGAAAATTCGTTCCAAAGTCTGCAGTTGTCAAAGACTGTTACTGGGGCGGTTACAGCTGTTCGCCTTGACAATGCTAGGGTAAGTCGACCATAGGCAACAATACCCAATTAAATACAGTAGACCTATTAATAAATATAATATCACCGCTATATAAAGAAGATAAAACAGCTTCACACAATATGTGAATACTAAAAAGAGGGTATGGAACATTTCATGTGCTTGGGAATAAATGTAGACTATCAATTAGTTAACAACTCGAGTATAGAGACATAGCCCCTCGACCCATCAACTCGTCAACTCTACAACAGCACATACTTCAGCAGAATAAACTTGATTCCCGCAATGATCTTCTCTGTTTGCTAAACTGAGTATAAACTCCCCGACTTCCTATTATCACCGCAATATGACCCAGTTTTCCTATGCTCAACCCCTTTCCAAGCCACGTCTTCCAAGTCGCACATCAAGCCAACTAGCGAAGCCCAAGCCTCTCTCTCTCTCTCTCTTATTAAATGACACAAAACTAGCATCTGCGGGAATGCATTCATAGAAATCGTAACCTCGTAAAGCCGTGACAACCCAGACTTTAGAAAGGATCATCGTCGTTCATGACAGCATCGATGCCCAGCTTCTCTTCGCCGTCGGGAGTCTCTCCCTTGACGGGGGAGGAGACAGTCTTGGACTGGTCGTCGTCGTCATCGGCGGGATCCTCCTTCTTGACGCGGCCACGTCCTCCTTTGCCCTTGGTGCCAGCGCGGCCGGAGCTCTTGGTTACCTTGGTGGGAGTAGGTCCACCGGAGGTAGCACCCGCCTTCTTCGGAGTGGTGGTCGCATCACCGGCGATACCGAGCTTGCGTTTGACCTGGCCGAAGCGGACCTATGTTGTGTTGGCGAAACAGAGTTAGAAACTTGGAGAAGGAAATAGAGACAGAGTGTTCAGGGGTGGTTGAACCAACCTTGGCGACTTCTGCGTTCTTGAAGCCCTGCTCCTCCGCGACGGCAGACCAGTCAATATCAGCCTTGTTCCTGGTATGCTTGACTATGGCGTAGAAAAACATGGCCTCGGAGGCAGTGGGTTCTTTCTTGGGAGTTTCGCTGGGCATGGCTGCAAAGGCTGATGGGGGAGAGTATTAGCATACCCCTAAGGGAAAAGAAACCCCAAAAAAAACAATGATGGCATACGGTTCCAGGTGGTGAAATAGTTATCGCAGTGAAGTTTATGTTGAGCCTTTAGACAAGCTCTTGCGTTGACAGTTGCAGTTGGATGCCGAGCCGTTGGTGGTGGGGATTCTCTGAAGAGGAGAAGAAACGGAGGGAGAATCAGCAGTAGAGTCTTAAGCAACGTGCGAAGAAACGCTTGCTTTGGAAATCCGGAAACGTAGTCGAGGAAAATTGAGCAGTTGGTGAATTAATGCGCGTTGACAGCTGGCGCAGCTGTCACGGCATTTTTGCCCCCCCCCAAGGCTCTCTTGAATAGCATGGCTTTTTTTTTTCTCTCGCGCAGTTACTGCTATTGTCATTCGTAATTATTCACGTAAGCTTTTTTGCAAGCAGAAATAGTTGTATTGACGATGCATTTCTTCAGGCAGTGCTGCAAAAAACGACATTATTGAAAGTGTCTTTGTTGGAGAGAAATAGGGTCGGCGACTAGAACAATAACGAGGCCGTTCGCGAACCGTTTATTGTCCGCATACCGAAAAAATAAGGCAACCGTTTCACTTGCGATAAGATCCTTCAGCACACCTCCAGTAGAGAGGGAAAAAAAAAGGGGGTGGCTCTTCTAGTCCGCTACACCCCCAGTGAAAGACAAGTCCTGCTGCAGTGTGGGTGGAGAAAAGACGCAGTCCCGTACCTTGTCCCTTTATCTCTGCTTTCTGGCCCTGGCCTGCATAAAGGCGGGATAGTTTTTCCCAATAGACTGGATACGTTTTTTCTTCTGAAACCGTAAGATCAAAGTTATTTAGATTAGGTATGGCTGGGGGCAAATCACTGTCACTGGTCCCGTCGTTACATTGGGGTTTCCTAGGATAAGGAGTTGACCCCCCAGCCGAAAGAGCCTGGAACCCTCGTATCGTTGCGAGACTTTTGTTATGGGAAATCAGACTATTCATTGAGGACACTTGTCACAAGCAGCCATAGGATCAGATGTATCAGGATATCATCAAGAGTGAAGCATCGTGTCCTTGGATAGAAGAATCAGGGGGACACTTCAGTTCATATTATTATACAAGTTCTTTCAAAACCTAAACCAGGGACTCAACCTTGTCCCGATAAATCCAGTCCAGCAAAGCCATTGCCCCCTACTGTAAAGTGTAAAAGAAGAATGACCAACCAATTTATTAGAAATGTGCCATATGAAATCATCGTCATCAAGTCATCAACAAAGAAATCTAACCATTCGCCTATTTTTTTTTCTTATTACAAGACACTTGAGTCAACTGTGGTACGTAAATCCAAAGCTAAAAGTGTTGGGTATCATGGAATCGGTCGCTCCAGTCGTGGGGGCAGTCCACCAGAGACTGAGAAGCGGTCGAGTTGGTGGGATCTTGGCTCTGGATGTCGGCTGAGACGTAGCTGCTAAGATCGTAGGTGGCTTCGAAGGCATCAAAGGTTGGGGAAGAGTGTTGATCATGGCCAGCATGATTCAAAAAGTCTGCGTTGCAGTCGGCTGTGGGAAAGAGAGGAACGTTTTGTAGTCTGGGGTCTTCCAGTGCAGCTGGGTGGACAACAAGACCCTGTGTCATGTCATCACTGCAAGGTGTGAGGAATCGAGTGTTGAAGTCGTCTTGTGTCTCTCCAATGTAAGGAGATGTGATGGAGGTGGAAGCAGGGGAGAACTGAAGAAATAGTCGAGTTGGTCAAGGAGGTTCTCATGATTTTGATTTTTTTTTGTCATTTCAGGGGTAAATCTTACCTGGGCATAGGATGAAAGGCATGGTGTCGACTCGGACTTGACAAGCTTCTTTTCCTTTTTTGTCTGATCCTTCTTTGGCTTGGAAACTCGAGCCTTCTCCCCAGAGACTCTCCTCTTGGCAGGCTGGCCGGAGACTGTAGCACGGAAGCGGGAGTAGCGCATTCTTGCGGCATGGCCGTTGGTGATAGGCTCGAGGAGAACGGGATCTGAGGCGACTTGATTCCAATCAATCTGTAATAAGAGTCAGAGCCATAAGCAAGATGTCGGTCAGCTCGGACTGGACCTACGTCTTTGAGGTTCTTTTGCTTCAGGATGGCAAACAGGAAGCGAGCCATGGCATTGTCGCTGTTAGGAGTCATGATGGGCAAGCTTTGTGTCGGCTTTCGTAAAGACTGGGATGTGAGTAGATGAATTGTTGATGCAAGCAGTAGACTTTTCGAAGAGGTGACAAGGTTGGATGCACAATGCCGTCGAGAGAATGAGTGGGTGGAACGTGGGCCGTTATATGATTATCGCCGATGCAGAGAGTGGTGGGACGCCTCAGCAGTTACGGTATGCCACGCACGCAGTGGGGAAGTGAGTCAAATATCAGGAGGATGAGAAGTGAATGACGGATCCGGGGATATTGGACAGCTGACTTATAGCCAGGGAGATGGGCCGAGACAAGATGTTGACATGGGCGACTGAGTGGTGTTGCGTGAACTTTTGGTTGGAAGGGATGGGAGAGGACTCGGGAGGAACTCGGCAGTGGTGACGACTTGAGATAAAGGGTTTGGGGGGGGGTATTGTTTAATAATACGGGTACTTGATTGCCGTCGTATTGAGATCAAAGTCGAGAATGGAACAGTAAAGAAATCAAAGAGGAAGAGAGAGGGAGAGGGAGTAAGTGAGTGAGCAAGTGAATGGGAATCAAGCTGCATTTATTAACAGGCTGCCAGCTGGACGGAATTGGCAGACCCAGGTTACATTTATTACTACAACCACCACCAACACCAACAAAAAAAAAAGAACTGGGTCAGACGGCGGCAAAAAAATAAAAAGGATATGCAAGGATCCAGGAACAGCTCCGATGTTACGGCTCCTTACATGCCTTGAGGGATGGTCTTGGATCATGGATCTGTTTTTGGCTGTGGTGGTGGTGACCATGGCAAATTGTCTAAGACGAAGGTTTCTTTGGGGCCATGGCTGCCTAGTGGCTATTCCACCCAGCTTCGTTCCGTTGGATCTGGCCGCCGGGGCTACTTGCAGCACTTGCGCTTGTTACAGGCCCGTCCGCTGTGGGGAGGGCGCGCGACGAGGGGCTGCAGCGCGTAAAGTGGTGGGCACCTCCCCGCTAACAGGGATCCGTCCGCTAAAACACTGGCATGTTGCCCCTGTAAGCCACTGTACATTGATACCTACTACAGCAGCTGGGAGGTATGACACCTGAACCTTTTGGATAGTGTCGCCTCTATTTCTTCAGCACAAGGAAAGAAAAGAAGAAAAGAAAGGTATCATGAGGCTGTACTCGGTCCAATTCGTTCTGGATATTATTTTCTTCTTCTCCGAAATGCTACTGGCCAAATAGGTAGGTGGCATTCATACCATCAATCCATTAATTGGAGTTCAATGGCTCATTACGCTGTGTCGTCGTAATGCGCCAACTCCTCCTCCCCCATCGTCATCTGAGCAAAAAGGCCAACAAATAAATCCCCCTCGAAAAAAAAAAAAAAACTTACCAAAGCTTGGGAATGTTTGCGATAACGACCAAAGGGACACGAATAGGCAGGGATCTCTTTACGGCATGGACTGAAACTGAGTGTGACTCATTCTGGACCCAGGAAAGAAGCAAACACTAATGCGGAAGGGTTGGTTTAAATTGTTTGTCGAGTCCAAATGGAGGGGTGTTGGCATATGAAGCCCATGCATGTGTGTGGCATCAAACCGTACCATTCCCTCAGCTCTCTCTCTCTTGCAGGATGAGCTACGAATTCGGCCTATTCCGTAGCAACTATGTGTTTGTGAATTCGTAAAAAATGCTATTGCTGTCATCGTACAAGGAATTTGCGTCATCTTCCTCACCAGGAATTGCCGTATTTCCCAAGGGCGGCAATAGAGAAACATTGGCTCATCCCAAGGTCATCCAACCCTTCCGTTACACCACATCAGGATCAGCAAGGTAAAGAGTCATTTCCAAGAGCCGGTGCCAGGCCGCGGCTGTAGTGTGAGGCAGTAAAAGATTGCCCAGAGGTCCCATCTCACCGGTCTTTTCTCCCTTGCGCTTGGAGGTGCTAGCGGCGTCATCAAAGAGGGGCTACCATGAGGGACATCATGAGGTTTGTCAATTGGAGTTTTGCATAATTCAACATCTATAAGAGCTCTGAGGAAGAGGAAAGTTTGCTTGCAAAGTAAAGAAGCTATTTAAAATCCATTGGGATGCATCAGCAGAGCTCCCATGGTCAGACAAAGGCTCCAAAGTGGCCGGCGACGTTTTGGAGGGGATTGGGGTGAAGTGGTCGGGAGACGCGACGGGGCGCGAACTTTTGGGGATTCGCTCAGCACTGTGCCACTGGGTCTCCGCCAGGTTTCCGCGAAAGCACGTGAGCTGTTTTTCGAAAGACCCACATTTCAGGGCGAGCCAATCAAGGGCTGCTTGACTCTTTTGCCTGTTTGCGATTACAAACCATGAATGTATCTGGTACCTGTTTGACGAAGGGATGACGTACGGAGCAGCCTTGGAGAGCTCCGTTTTAGTCATTGCCGTCTATTACTGTGACACTTTTTATTGTGATGATGAGATTGGGTATGGTCAGTTTACGCTGCATACAGACATACAGAAACCAGAAATAGGCATTAGTCAGAGAAATTCGCCATTAATTGCACATGCAAACTTTTATAAAGAGCCACAAGGAAAGCTCAGCAACGAGACAATGTTGATGAGAGTGGAAGAGATTGAAGTACTGCCAACCCCCCCTCGTTCTGCAACAATGTGCCCAAGTTCCTCTCCCTTTCCTGACGGCGCAAGGCAGAAGCTGGTGAAAGAAGAGTCATCATAACAGCCCAATTGAATAGATGCATAATTTCTAATCAATGATGGAAGCCCTCAAAGCAAATCATTAGACGTATTGATCGGAACCAACATTGAGCCGAATCGCAAATAGTAAATGCTTGAACAGCCATTCAGCCATCTTACTTAAGCCCCAAGCGCGAACAGAGCTTACCCGCTCCTCTCGAGTATCCTTGATCAATGGCGCCACTAGATCGAAACCTTGGCGGATAAACCCCGTCTCAATCTCGGCTAAGTCCAAACATCATGTCTCCCAAATAGCTACCTGAGGTTAATTGAGCGCCATAAAGGTTCAAAATCGTCATCAAGAGTAATAATGCTGCTGTAGTATGCCTAGTCTACTCATCCATTGCCATTTCTTCCATCTTGCTGCAGTTTCAGGCGGTGGTAGGACATGCGTGGACATGCGTGGAGATGGCCTCGTCGACGCGGATTAAACTTTGATCCGTATTCCGGTCCACCCACGTGTCGAAAATCATCACGCACGGGCCTTTCTTACTCCACGTTGTTCCCCCAACCTCTTCTCCTCTACCGCTCACGTACATCCGTACCAGATTCCCACTATCAATTTTCTTATTGATTGACCTCTGCTCTTAACAGCTTCTATCCTCGACAGGTCGCCACGACCACTCGGACTAAAAGAATCGCGGCCCACCTAGTGCTGAGCACTGCACTGAGTACCGAGTGCTGAACGCCTTGTCTCACTTAACTTTACTTACCATGAACAAGAATTGGAATGACCGAGCAGATAAAGATCTGTTCTTTACCATTTTATCTGTCAAAAACATTGGCGTTATAAGTGGTGCGGAATGGACTACTATTGGTAACCATATGCGAACTCTTGGTTATGGATTCACGAATGAAGGATGCCGGTAAGTTGCGTCCGTCTGTCCGTCCCTCATCTCAGTTTCCGGTAACAAGTCATCACGCATGATGCTGGCTGGGAATATGTATTGGGGACGGATCTGTTTACATTGACACAAGCGTGTTTCATTCAATTGCCCCCCCTTTGCTGCCTACCTTTGCCCAATGGATTTCGTGCTTGCTTCATTTCTTGCATATACATCCATGTACACGTATACACTATGCTCCTCCATCCTAGGATGAATCTGCAATGACCTACATGTCTCACCTCTTGTTACCACCGCCCATCCCCTGTATGACTTCCAAAGAGAAACTTATTGATTCCCAAAATATGTATACTTGTTGTGTTCACTCTAGGCTGACATGCATGTTATCAGCCAACACTTCCAAGGCCTGCGGAGAGCTCAAAACAAGGCTGAGTCAACTGGTTCGCTGTCTGAAAATGCAAGACGCACTGATCCAACTCTGAATCCTATAACGAGACGGCCAGGACCCGGCCGTGGTCGTCCCAGAAAGATAATCCAGCCTCTTTCTGACATGACACCAATTCCAAGCGCAGCTCTAGGTGCTGCAGCTATTGCACCGAGCTCCAGTCCCATTGTTCCTGGTATTCCGGAGACTATTCCTGGTGTCATTTCCGGCAATGTGTCTGGGCCTCTGCCTGACCAAATTCATGATCAACTGCCAGATATAGATCCCTCCATAATGCCCAATGGATCAAATCAACCCCATGGCTCTCAACAACAAACTGAGTTACAGCAGCCTCAGCCGCACCAACAACCAGAGTTGAATATTGATGAGACAGAGGCTATCCCGGAGTCAATACCAAATAATCTCTCTTCTGAGCATATTGGTAGCTCAGAACCTGAAGCAACTACTCCAGGAGACCAATTGCAACTAGAACATGATCAATCTATCGAGGATGATTTGGAAGAGCATCCCGCCAAGCGTCAGAGATTAGACACACAGGAACTTGCCCCGGACACGACTTTGGATGATGAGGAGGCTGTATTAGCTTTGGCAGCACATAATGGTCCTGATCCTGTTGATTCTTATCCTTCCGAGTAAGTCAATAGGTCCTCCTTTCCTGGTTTCCGACGGGAGCTTACACAAATAGTTTCAATTATGCTGAAGCATGATGACATGACACAACACAGGAGGGATTCTTATTCTAAGCATGCTGGGAAGGGAAATAACCAAGAGGAGGTAATAGGTTGAAAATTTGTTCAATGGCGTTTATTTGAGACTTGGTGATTTGGAGAATACGGTAGACCAGCCCAGTCTCCAATAGTGATCACGGTGCCAAGAAGGCAAAACGGTTATTTGTATTTGGTATGGAGTCGAGTCTTGGAGTTAAAGCGGTTAGGCATTTTTGTGGATATATGTCATACACAGCGTTGGATGGGGTTTTGAATAATGGCGGCATTGTTGCGGTGGCATTGTTACTGGGATGAATTATAATGCCAGAGGTTGCTGTTATGCATGTATGTTTACGGATGGCATAGGTTCTTATAGTCATGATTTTCTGCTCACTACCTACTGGTAGTAGACAGTTATAGATAATAACTAGGCTGGGTAGAAACCCATCCAGGTGCCCAGCTGTTTTGCAGGCCCCTTGCATGTTTGCCGTTCTTCTTCGATCAACCCTAGCAACCACTAGAACCAATAACTGTTGTCAGTCAGTTCTTTTCGTCCGCCCACAAACTCTCTCAACTCTTCAACATTCATCATCATCCATCAACTCCCAAATCAAGACCCAGAAACACAAAACAACTTTGCATCATCATCATCATCATTCCATCATTCCATCATGCCTCCCAAAGCTGCAGCACCAAGCGGTGGCAAGCCTACCAGCCTCTGGGAGCGAGCCGACTTCCTGATGGAACTCAGCATTGCTCTTTACCAGGTTGCAGAATTCAATGGCGGCCTCAACACGCAGACTCGCAATGCTGTTGCTGCATACCTCGTTGCTCAGGGACACGAAGTTGGCTGGGATGCCATTCGGTAAGTCATTATTCAAACTTTTTCTATCATCTCCTTTACTTTGTCTTTATTTTTGTTTTTTGTTTTGTTTTGTTCTATTTTATTCATTTGCCCCTGATTTTGCACATGATCTTCAGTGTTTGCACTATTTAGAAACTCGGGGGTGGGCGGATAGTTGCCTCAATATTCTGCAGTTTTTCGGGTTTTCAGTAGCCTCAGGAACTTTATCAGAGGAGGCATATAAGCACGCATCCTCTCTCATCAGGCATCTTGGATTCTCCCACCCATCACCTCTCAGGTCTCATAATCCTTTTCCCCTTTTCAACTTTGCATCTCAGCTTATTTCATCTGCTACATTTCCATCATCTATTTCATCCATTTATATCACCATATCTTCTTGGGAAAAAAGCTTCATCACCATGGCTCCTCGTCAGCTGATGAAGTGGGATACCAAGGTCCATGAGGACATCCTCATTGCTGTGTTTCCACACTTGACACTTGCCCCTGAGGCTTGGGAAAAAGTGATGGGCGAGCTTCAGCAGATGGGCTACACGTTTTCTGAAGGAGCCCTTCGGTATGCTCACTTTTGTTTTTTCTTCTTCTACTGGGTTCTTTGCCGCTTAGTTACTCTCACACCCTGTTGTGCGTTTGTTCAGCCTGCATCCGTCTTCATTTCAGCCAAACAAACAGGGCCCCACTTGAATCTACCATTACTCACTTCTGTTCACAACTTTATCCACCTCCCCCTCTTTACTTCATCCAAAGTCTTCCATCACCCACTCTATACCATCTCATCTATCCCATCTCAACTATTTTCCACATCTTTCTCTCCTGACAAAGCCATTTATATCACGATGGCTACTCAATCCAAGAAGAGAGGATGGGATTCTACTTCCCACGAAGCTCTCCTGCTATGCCTTCTTGACGAACTCAAGCCAAACAAAGCCGTTCTGATCTCTGTTACTGAGAGAATGATTGAACAAGGCTATTCCTACAGTTTCGATGCTATCAAGTACTTGATTGTCTTATTGTGTTTTGTTCAGCACTATCATCAGTAAACATTTGCTAACTCTGTTTGTGTTGTAGCCAGCATGTCCAGAAACTTCGCAAGAACCGCGACACCACTGGCATCCAGGCAGCCTCTTCCCCTTCTGCCAGCGGCAAGACTACCCCAGCCCCCCGCAAGGCTACCTCTGCTGCTTCACGCAAGCGTCGAGCTCCTGTCAAGAAGGCTGTGGACGATGGCTCTCAGGAAGAAGACGGTGCGCTGAACTTCAAGAAGGAGGAAGACGACCTCGATGACGAGGTTGTTGCTCCCAAGCGTGCCAAGCGCATCAAGAAGGAGAAGATCGAGAAGACCCCTGCGTAAGTTTCTTGGATGTGTCCAGACAATAAGACAAGATCAGTAGCTGACTACTTTTGCCCACTATAGTACTATCACTGAGGAAGACGAGGATGAGGAGACTGGCGAGGTCTGATTGCGATTTGCAACACCCTTGACTACTGTTGTTTAGAACTATCTTCAGAACTGGCTTTGGAATTCTACCAAGTTTTCCAAGCAAGTAGAGAAAGCTAGACAACCTATCCAGTAGTGTCCCATTATGAAGCCTGTGGATTATGACTTTGGGTTGAAAAAACAAGGGTTACCATGTGGTTTTGCGGTTTAGCATAGGTTTCGTGGATAGTTGGCTTTCCCACGAACTAGGGATAGTTGCCAGGTATATAGGCACTTAACACCGATGAATACAGAAAACTTGACAAGACTCTGGGATAAGCTACGTAGAGCTTGCTTGTATTTCCTTTTTATGGTGGCGATAAATATTAGGCAGACTGGTTCGTAGGCTGGGTTCTGGATATTCTAGTCTGTCTGGAACTTTCTTCCAGGCAAGGCAAGTTGTGGCGAGTTTACTACAGTCTCAGGGAATCTAGGGCAAGGAATAGAGTAAACTCAATGTCTTGTCACTTTTCATCAGGTAGAGAGTAAATCACCTTTTGTGATTGAGTCATTGTCAAACCTATAGGCTCGCTAAACCCACAAGTAAGGGCTGAGCAACAACAACAACAATGGCCTTCGTCTACCTACAATAAGGCACACACTCTCTATTCTATTTTTCAAAAGGTAGCTTCTGCCTGAAAAAAATTAGTAAAAGAGTGAATTACTGAAAAAAAAAGGCACCCAGACTTGGGGGATAAATCTGAGTTGATTCTTGGACTGCCCTGCTCTCCAGCTACTTGAGTTCTTTTCCTCTCCACCTTTCCCCCCTTCTACTCCTTCAACCCTTTCCACCTCCCCCTCCTTTTCTCTACCACAACACATATCATCATCTGCTCATTTCCAAACTCCAACTCTACTCAGAGTTCCATCCAACTCCTCACCAAAGATCCAAAGACCTCCTCGAGTTATTTCAACTCAACCTCTTGTTGCTATTTTTCTCTTGAAACAACAACCTGCTCGTTCTCTTTTCCCACTATGGCTCCTCAGGACAAGAAGTGGGATGACGGTGCCGAGCGTGATCTCTGCCTTGCCATCATCCAGGGCAACCAGGATGGCGATCGTGCTCGCTACAACTGGGGCAAGATCTGCGAGATTATGCAGGGTCTTGGCTATGCGTTCACCAAGGATGCCATGTCGTGAGTCTATCCTGCTGTTGAATACTATTGTCTGAGTTTCCATATCTCTATGGGGTACAATTTCGCTCTAGAGAGGAATGGTCCTTTTATAGAGCAGTTTACTCTATAGGCCAGTGCTTCTCTGAAAGAGCTCTCTCTAGAAGAGTTCTCTCCATAGAGCAGAATTTTACTCCAAGGAGTTTTCTGCCTCTATAGTGATGACTCTTGGCCAATATTACTTCTGACAGAGCATTCTCATATCTTCTCTATGCCAGAGCTAACTAAGACCACAGTCAGCACTTCACCAAGGTCATCATGAAGGACTTCAAGATCCGCCACGGCACCGAGGGCAGCGCCTCCAGCTCCCCCGCTCCCAAGGACAAGGACGCCCCCGCCCCCAAGAAGACCCCTCGCAAGAGAGCCGCAGCAACCCCAAAGAAGGCAGCATCAGCTTCCAAGAAGCGCAGCAAGGCTGCTGCCATCGAGGCTGACTCTGACCGTGATGACGACGAGGAGAGCAACGTTGGCACCTCTGCCAAGAAGGCCAAGATCGAGCCTGAGACTCCCGAGTCTGCCATCAAGGATGAGACTAGCCAGTTTGGCCAGAAGTAAGTTTTTGGTTGATATGTGTTCTTACGTGATACCCCTAAATCACATAAGCTTTCCTACTTGTCATGTTGAAACCCCCCTCACTCCCATATGAACTATCCTTTTCCAACGGTATACTGAACCCCTTTAGCCACCTAGCCTAGCTCCTTTGCAATCCCAAACAAATCACAGTATGCTTTATTCATAATTTTTTTTTATCCTCGCTACAACACAATTCATCATATACTAATAAAGGGGCTGCACAGCGTCGCCATCTACAACCAGGATAACGACATTGAGACCGAGTTCAGCCAGTGGATGCACAACTTTGAGCAGTAGATGGGCTCGTATGGTAGTCACAAGCCACCAGGAGGCTTCTCATTTACTTCAAAGGGTCATATCATGGGATATCAAAAGAGCTTTAGGGATTTGCAAGGGTAGGTGGATGCCATCTGGCGCTGGAATATATCCCAGACTTAGTGTCTCGCAATATCAAGTCGACTAGAATACCTACATTAGGGAATTAGACATTTGAAAAGTCTATCTATCGTATTGCTCTATGTGATGCATGGGTTTTCTTACGTCTGTTGATCTTATAACTATATGTGATTATGCTTTTCACTTAGTGCGGCTCCTAAATCGTACGACTATTGAGTGGACACTAGAAAAAAATAGTATATGACTGGAACAATGTCAATAAGTGAGAGAAAACTCAGACATAATTGAAGGTGCCCCCCTCCAACTAAGCTCGTCCAATTGACATATTTCTATTATGATGCGAAAATAACCACCGTATGCAATGTCTATGTTACGAATCATTCATTAGTTAGCCTATGAATTCGCAGCTCGTCATATCCCCAACGCCATCCTCGCCGACAAAAATACACTGTGTCATAATGCCCCTGGTTTCCTTGTTCACCTTGGCCGGCGATTGTCCAGCCTATGTCCCTCGCTGGGCCCCTTCTTATCAGGTGCCTTTGACTTGTCATCCCCCTCTCCCTTCCGCTTGACTGTCCCTCTAAGACTCTGTCCTTGTCCGGCGAAGTGGGGCTTTTCAGCAATCTCCTTTTCTTGCTCCTTGTCTGCGTCTGTCTTGACAGGCTTAATCTCGTATCCAAAGAAAAGCTTGTTGGCGGACAGACGCAGAGGCGCTGGTGCGCCCGTACGCCGCATTGGGACCCCAGTTGTATCTACCGGTACTGGAGTTGCAGGTTTAGGCGTTGGGTTTTTGCTGGTCTTTTTCGCCACTCGTTGACCTTCGCCTAGGAAGTTGGTGGCGATACTGGTAATAGATGGAGCGATAGCGCCATAGTTTATGGCCTGAGCCATGCTGCCCTGAATATGCAATGGTCCTCCGAGGGGAATACCGGCACCCCGAGTGCTTCGTGGGGTGCTGGTGCCAGTGGCGCTCTGCCTCTCCGGTTCGACATAGCCTACAGGGGGGGCAAAATCAACGGAGACATCGGTCTCAATCATACTAACACCCATTTTGTCTGTCTCGGGCTTGACGTCCAAGACTGCAACATAGTACACCTCGTCATTATACTCAAAGTTGAAGATATCGCCCTTGGTGAGAGTAGCGAAGCTTCGGAAAGCTTTTTCCAGGACAGCCTTGGGATCGCTAATCTCCAGAAAGTTGACCGACTGTGGTTGGAGCTTGACCAGCTTAGCAAGCTCAAGAGAGGTTGTCCTGATCTGGATCATGTCACCAACGTCCAGCTTAAGTGTGTCCATCATCTATAACTTGTCAGAAGGCCGATTCCAAAGTACCGGGCGACTCTGACTCTACTAACCCACTGAGGAATGTATGCTCTTCCTTCTTCAGCAATAAACTCCAACACACCAGCATGCGAGTGCTTCCCCTTTTCTCCGTTGATCATCTCCATCAACAGCGGCCACTGAACGTGAAGTTTGGATACTTTATCAAGGGCCGAAGGTGGCAGAATAATCTTGGAGCCAAAGTTGAGCTCTGGTCGCTCGGCTCCAGGTGCCATAATGAGAGGATAACATCTGTAGTACTCGTCGAATCGCTGAACGATGGGTCGTCGACCATGGCGTGCCATGTTGTAGAGATGCTCCGGGTTCCCCGGGTCAAACCCTCCACCGTAACCCGACTAGTATCACGGACAGAGTCATCAGTGATAGTTCAAAAGACAGTGTTGCGAAGTATGAGGGTGGCGATTTACCATGGCGATGGTCTATCCTAGCACGTCGCGTATATCTAATCTGGCCTCTGGGCTGGGCGGTTCTCGACTGCGAGCAAAGGGAGGTTCGATCTCAGGGCAAGACAAGCTGAAAGAAACGGCGCAGTAGAAATTCCGCTCGAACAAGTCAAATAATCAGATCCTGCAATAGTTTGTATGTGAACGTTGTATGTTGAAGGTTAAAGGTCAGAAAGATAGAAAGGCGGAAGACGTGGGGTCGAACAGTGGAGGCAGCTGTCGAATGACGCAGGTACCTGGACAGCTTACCGAGAGGGAGGATGACTGGCGCCAAAACTTCAATCCTTCATGCATGTCAAGTTACATGAAAGCGTCTAAAAGGTTCAAGGGCATGTCACACGTCTAGGCAGCCAAACTATTTCAGCCTCCTTTTCTATTTCTTCTGTATACTTCATTTTCATTTTCAATTATTTATTCATTTTTTTTAACAAAAAAAAAACCATCTCCCCGCAATCTCGTGTAACTAGAGCTCGTTGTTCGCTTCGTCCACCGTCAAAGACATGGCTTCACGGCACTCTGCAGCCAGACCAAAGCGCGCCGGCGAGACGTTTGCTCGTACACATCACAACGACGAGGACGATGGGGATACAAAACGAGTCAAGTTTGACGTGCGCAACCCATCAATCCTAGCACCAGATGCCGCGGAAGAAGACGCAATTCTCGATGCAGACGTTATTGGCGGTGCCGGTAGCAGCACAAAACGTGGCGCCGTAAACCTCGACGGCTACGACAGCGATTCAGACAACGAGAACTTCAATGCGCGAGCCGGCAACAGAAAGAAAGGCGCCGTCAACATCTTGGAACAGCTCGATAATTATAATGCCAAAGGCGACGGCGCAGGCGGTCAAACCAATGCTGCAGACGACGATGACGATGACATGTTTGCCGCCAATGACGACGAGGGAGGCAAGGCAGAAAAAGAAGAAGACGGCGAGTTCACAAAATCAGGCAAGAAGAAGAAGAATGTGCAATTCCTGGATAGCGCGCAGATTGAAGGCCAAGAGTCGACGAGTCGTAGTGGTGGCCGCATTCACTTGGACGAACAAGAGAGCAGCGATGACGAGGAGGATATAGAACTTGCTATTCAGGAAGAAGGAATAGATGAGGAGGTCGGCGCAGGTGGCCTGAAGCGTAATGCACCCAAAGTGGAAGCATTCCACCTCAACCAAGAAATGGAGGAGGGCAGTTTCGACCAGGCCGGCAACTATGTTCGCAAAGCCAACGATCCCAATGCTGTACACGATAACTGGCTGGAGGGTCTAAGCAAAAAGGATATGAAGAAAGCTGCTGCAGCACATGAAAAGCGCGAGGCTGAGGCAAGGCAAAAACGCATCCAAGAAGACGGTGTGCTGGTATCAGATCTACTTGCAATTTTGATACGAAAACTGGAGAGAGCAGAGACGCCGCTAGAAGCTCTCGCACGTCTAGGCAGAGGTCAAACAAAAACTAAGAAAATACCCAAGTGGAAGTTGAAGAAGATGAACAAGGGCACCGAAGGCATGGAAGTTGACCAGGAGACACCCGAGGATCCAAAACAAGCTCAGATCAAGGAGGCAATTGATATCATCACTGATGCTGCTGACAAGCTTCTTAGTCGTGGTCACGACGAGATTTACGATCAAGAGCGAGAGCTTCTTGTTCGGGAGTACCGGCGCGAAACCGGAGAGGACTGGGTTGAGCCAGAATCAAAACTTGAAGAGGAAGAGAAGGATGAAGCATCACCATCGACTAATAGCCAGATGTGGGAGTTTAGATGGACGGATGGACGTGACGGGGCAAACCAAGGCCCCTTTGACGGACCGACGATGAAGGCGTGGAAAGATGCCGGATACTTTGGTCAAGGCGTAGAATTTCGGCTGGTTGGCGGAGGCGAAGACGAATGGGTCACATCTGTCGAATTTGCGTGAAGATGGGGGAATAAACATGCAAGAAGTCGACTCCCCGCTGCTGTGACGATCGTATTTGATCTCGGTTGATTCCAAAGCCGAAGTTTTGACTGCTATGTAACCATCACGCGATGAATCTTGTGATCATATGCGCGGATGAGGGGCAGTTCCCGTAGACAAGCACATGAATCATGTACTGATCAGCAAATTCATTCTCTAGTACAACCGACGAATAGCACATGCTTTCGGGTTGTCTGCCGCCCTGAAACGAGAACCTGCTGAAGGCATTCCTGGGCTTTCCGATGCAAATCGGGTTCGACGGTTGGGAACGGGATGCAGTTATCTTGAGAGCCCGCCATGCCCCGTAAACCGACGAGCCGTGTTGCTCCGGCGATCCGCAATGAGAACAACGACATGTTGCAGCCGGGTGGCTTTCTTACTCACGATGTAGTCATTGATGATTAACACGGTATGGATGGATATCTGGAGGTGAAGGAGGGAAAAAGAAGAAAAAGAAGAGAAGAGAAAGAGGAAGGATGCCAGTGGCAAGGAGAAAGGGTCTCTCTCAATGGTGTGTGTAACAGTGGATTACGAAGCTTACCTTTATCTTACCTTATTCCTATTACCTTTTTACCTTTTTACTTGACCTGAGCTCAGGGCAACGTATGCAAAAGAGAAAATGAGTGATTTACATGATTCACACCACCTCTACTCCATGTCTTATCAGAAGGAAAAGAAGAAGATTATTGCAATACGTAAAATAGACAGATAGGCATTGGTAACGCAGACCACGAGCAAAGGCCACGAGCATCAAGTCTTGGCTGGGAGAGGATCGGCCGTCCGTGATGGGAAGCGCATTCGGCGCCGGCACATCAACCATTCTGGATCATGGATGGGTCGCGGTTGGCCGTGGTGCGTGGGATGGATCATGGATGGATGGGTGGTGCAAATCATATCATAGAGGCGTTTTTTTTTCCCCATCCCATCCTCCATCCGCAACTACTCCGGTGGTACTTGGGTATTTCGCCGAAGAGAAGGGGCCGAAACATGACGGTCGGAAGTACCTTGCATGTCAACAAATTTCCTCTTAAACTCTTCCTGGGTAGGCAATCGTAACGTTGAGAGAGAGAGGGAGAGGGCAGTGGTGGTGGTGGTGGTTGAGGCGAATAGTTTTTTGGATGCCCCCGCCGGTTCCGTAAAAAGGCGCAAAATAAGAGAGAGACAAGGTCGACGTTTTGGGGTCTAGTTCGGATCATGGGCCTTGTCTCGCCTTCACCTTTGGCTTGAAGGGAGGGTGAGGACTTTGCTTTTTCTGGGATGCTTGTTCTTGGCGCTTGATGGGGAATGAGTAATAATTCTCTCTCTCTTTGATTGTTTGGCCACATTAGAAATCCGTGGATTAGATAGGATGGGATCATGGAATGATGGATGAGGGAAGATGGAGCCATGGGATCCAATGCGTCCTAGATGACCCCCCCCCCCCCGGCAACCGCCGCTACAGGGAGCTACAGGGAAGCTACCCACATCCGCCGCCACTGCCACTTCCACTGGGCTCGTTATCAAACCACCTACTCACTCAACTGAGGTGGAAGTGGTTGGTGCTTACAGAGCCTTGGGCTTGTTTGGGACAACTGCCTGGGCTCTCTAGTAACTAGTAAGAGCAAGTATTATTCAGTGAACCTGACTGAAATGTCCCTCATGGATCCGATGCCGCATCACGCAGTCGTAATGGATGTAATATTAATCTTTCGTCTTTCCTCATCTTGATTCCCTTTTTTTTTTCTCTCTCTTTCTTCTTCTCTTCTTCTCTTCCTCCCACAACCATCACTCTCCTCCATACAAACCTTCAACCTACAAGTTTCTCTTGAATCTCAGAGAAACTTATCCTTCTCCTTGTTTACTTTATTCCATTAGGTATGTATCTAATACTGTTCTACTCTATTCTGTTCTGTTCATAGAGAGGAAGATAGAGAGGGAGAGCTCCTCTACTCCCAGCTCAGCTACCCCGCCTATACCTTGCATCATCGGATTTTTTAGAGCCTGGGAGAGCTCTCTCTCACTCTGCCCCTCGTTTCTTCCTACTTGACTACTCTACCTAGACAAAAGCTTACCAGAGTCTTATGTTCATAGTCAAACAAGCACTCAAAATGGCCCCCGTCAAGGTTGGCATCAACGGTTTCGGCCGAATTGGTCGTATCGTCTTCCGAAACGCTGTCGAGGTCCCCGAGGTCGAGGTCGTCGCTGTCAACGACCCCTTCATTGAGACCGAGTACGCTGTAAGTCTTGCCTACACACGCGCACGCGCTGCTACCCACCCCTCGACCCCTCTTTGCTACACACACACACACAACTTGTTTGCCCCTCCTCAACGCGCCCCTCAACGACCAAAATTTTTACATCGGCCACTCAACGCATCTCTACCGTTGGCCCCGCATCTCTCTACATGTCCAACAGAAACAGCCCCTCGATGATATCATTCCCTTGTCAGAGGACAGACCAGTCCAGCCATTCCAGCCATTCCAAAGCTTGGGATGCAACTAGTCTCTCCACCACAACCATGATATCTTGTGCTTGATGAGAATTGGTGCATATTGACAAACCAGTTCCCTCTGCTCTATCATCACAATGGCCACTTCATTCAGCATAGCTTATACAATTGCTAACTCTTCACCCGCCATCATAGGCCTACATGCTCCGATATGACTCTTCCCACGGTCTCTTCAAGGGCACCATTGAGGTCGATGGCAAGGACCTCGTTGTCAACGGCAAGAAGATCCGCTTCTACGCTGAGCGTGACCCCGCCAACATCAAGTGGAGCGAGACTGGCGCCGAGTACGTCGTTGAGTCCACTGGTGTCTTCACCACCATCGACAAGGCCAGTGCCCATCTTAATGGTGGTGCCAAGAAGGTCATCATCTCTGCTCCTTCTGCCGATGCCCCTATGTACGTGATGGGTGTCAACGAGAAGACCTACGACGGCAGCGCCAATGTCCTCTCCAACGCCTCTTGCACCACCAACTGCTTGGCTCCTCTCGCCAAGGTCATCCACGACAAGTACGGTATCGTCGAGGGTCTCATGACCACTGTCCACTCCTACACTGCCACCCAGAAGACCGTCGACGGTCCCTCCGGCAAGGACTGGCGTGGTGGCCGTGGTGCTGCTCAGAACATCATCCCCAGCAGCACTGGTGCCGCCAAGGCTGTCGGCAAGGTCATCCCCGCTCTTAACGGCAAGCTCACCGGCATGTCCATGCGTGTCCCCACCGCCAACGTCTCCGTTGTTGACTTGACCGTCCGCCTCGAGAAGGAGGCCACTTACGATGAGATCAAGGAGACCATCAAGGCCGCTGCCAATGGCGATCTCAAGGGTATGAAAAGATTAAACCCCAAGAACCTAGTAACATGATTAGCTGACCTGTATCATCTAGGAATCCTTGCTTACACCGAGGACGATATCGTCTCCAGCGACATGAACGGCAACACCAACTCCTCCATCTTCGATGTCAAGGCCGGTATCTCCCTCAACAAGAACTTCCACAAGCTCGTCTCTTGGTACGACAACGAGTGGGGTTACTCTCGCCGTGTCGTCGAGCTTATCCAGCACGTCGCTGCCGTCGATGCCAAGGCTACCAAGGCTTAAGCAAGACATAGTCTTGCGACTACTTGAATGGGGTCAAGGTCGCTGGCCAGTTTACAAATAAAAAAGTAAAAAAACATCAGAGGATCAGCCATCGCGCGATAACCACGGGGAGATCATCTTCCTACCCCGTAGGTATTCCATTTGTGAAACAGAACAGAAAAAATGGACCTTTGGAAGGCAAATAATATCCTTCAGGGATTGGTAATGGGAACATAATTGATGGCACACTGCTTCGTCGGCTTGTACGGAATGAAGTCAAATAGTATAATAGCCACACAAAAAATACAACCAATTCCGCCTCAATGACAATCATCTCCCATCATGGCATATGATATTTTCACACAGTCTTAATCACCTGCAGTAGCCCAGTGTCATCGTAAATTGATCTCTTAAATCATCCGAGGGCCCTCCCAGGGCTCTTTAATTATCTCCAAGTCATCATATAACAAGTGGTATATGTATATATATTCAGCCTCCCCTTTTTTGTGACATTGTGACAAAGCACGCGTCCGGTCGTTTTACGCCTTGATTCTTCAATCCAGCTCATCATCACCTGATAGGTCAAAGTTGGTACAAGACTTCCTCTCCATCCACTCACTCCATTTCGTTTGACCGGACTTCAGCAAAAAAGAAAAAAAAGAAAAAGCCCTTTTAAGATCTTACAACGGTGCGAGCATAGTCGCTACTGTTTTTGCTCTCCCTATCTGTCACTCTCCCTAGCCATCTTTCCCTGCCCATAATTTTGATAACAATCGCCGCTTAAAACAAATAAATCCACCCGGCTTCTAAGCTATGAATGCCGGTAAAAACAAAAAAGCACAAATATGAGAGAGAAAAAAGGGAGTAAGCTCGAAGAGGGATATGGATATCATAGTACATGTAAAGCAGTAAACGAGCATCCAAAAAAAACTTGACAATAGCAACAACGCCCCAAACAGCACTTAGGAGTTCGGGGTTGTAGTTAAGTAACTAGGCCCCCCGCTTCACTCAATGGCTCACTCAAAGCTCGTAGTTCCCTCGCTGTTCTTTCGCATGTCTCTCAGACATGATGATGGTTGGGGAGGCAGCACGTGTAAAGTGCGCCAGGATGGTAAAGTAACGAAAATAGGAAGATGTGAAAAGCCAGTCATGTTTCATCACCCAACGCCTAAGCTAGTAATGGCAAAATGAAATTCTCAAGCCCGCCCCTTTTGCGTCTTATCTGCTGTGGGATATAAATGGTATCGAGTAGTATGGGGACAAGTCTGTCGTAATAATGCGTCGGTAAAGGCTTCGTCATCCTGTGGCAATGGAGCAAATGTAGGAGGGCGACAATGTCCTAAAAGACTATACTCTCTCTGCTGAATTCATGTGTCAACTCTAGCCGGTCTTGATAGCTACAGGCTCCTTCAGAATATCGTTCGGCAGCCAATCGACCTTTTCGTTGTCACACCAACGTTGCAAAATGCCAATTGATGAAGATGTAATTTCATCAAGAGTCGCCCACGGAGTGATATCAATGCGAAGGTTAGCTTTATCAATCATTTCGTTGGTATCCCGGATCTGTGGCAACACTTTCATCCGCATCCTCTCGTACTTGAGGAAATCGTCAAGCTTTACTGCAGTGCTGGCATTGTCCAAATTCAAATAACACTTGATGAGTTCATCGATGGCAGCGCCGTGAAGAAGCAGTAATAGCGAGAACAACGGTAGATAGCGCTTCGAGGGTTCTTGGCGTCGAATCTCCTTTTGTAGGAAATCGATAAAGGGGAACAGACTGGCCCACCCTGTTGGATCGCACTTCTTGTTGCACATTGAACGAAAAAGATTCTGTGCATGAAACCCGCCCATAAATGCAAGCAGGCTTTCTATGCTGAGCACAAAACCCATACTTCGTCGCCCCTCTTTCATCATCATATCGGCATCGTGTTTCAATTTCCGTCCCAACGTTCTAAACTTCTGCTCCTTATCCCGCAAAATCACAATCCCTTGCTCTGGTTTCAGAATGTCTTGCCCATTTGGCCGACGATCTGTTGCAGTCGGAGCTGACGGTGTCGCATTAATCATCTCGCCCGGTGTCTGCGCCATTGAATTGTTGGAGCTCACGCGCGACATGGCGGTGGGGCCCTTTTTAGAGGGTGTTGATGGCGCGGGCAATCGCGTAGAAGTGGGATTATCAGAAGCCCGAGGCTTCTTGAGAGCTGTTGTCTCTGACGCTGTATCCGTCGAAGTAACGGGTCGTTTTCTCGCTTGGGGAAGGTGCTGGGGCTCTTCCGTAGTGGCGCGTTCCTGCTCCTGAACTGATACCTCTTTTCGTGATGTTGACAGGTTCAACATTCGTTTAAAATTGGATCTTAGCCTCTTGGGAATCTTCAGAGTCACTACGAAACTCCTGCGTATGGACTTCTGAAGAGGTTCGTCGTCATCAGTGTAGTCGGCCGGAGGCTTCTTCTTCTTGACAGGCGACTCCTTTTCTTCCTTGATCTTTCCATCGAGTGATTCCAACGACCCCTTCTTTCTTAATTGCAATGCCGCTTCCACAATGGGTGGCAGTGTGGGTGATAATAGCGGCGGTATTCTGGATGGGGATTTTTGCCTTTTGCTAGCAGGCGGAGGGGGTTCGAGCTTCTTATATCTGGGAGACCTGGGTCCATCTCGGTATTCGTCACGCTTCTTCTTTTCTGGTTTCGCAGATGATAGATCATCTTCACGGTCCTCGAAGCTCAGATGCAGCGGTGATAACAATGGCGGCACAGATGATTTGTGTGCCGCATCCTGTTTCATCGGAGTAGACCGTGTGTTGCCAGACCTTGTACCATTCACGGAATCGCCTCGTGAGCGGCCTGCTGGTGAGACAGTGCGAGTTGAGCCCGTCGCAGACTTGAGCGTAGCCCTGCCGTTTGTAAGTGCGGAGGAGGAAGCATGGTTCGACCTATCGTCTCTATGTGATGGCGCATCTCTGGAGGAACCGTGGGGAGCTCGGTCTTTGCGTCGTTGCGCGTCGTCGCGGGGTTGTTGCGACCTGTCGTCTCCTGATCGACCACCTTCAGGTTTGGATCGCTTCTGCGGTCGCGACTCTTCGTCGGTGTCGGCTACGCGCTTTCTGGTACTGGGTGAAGGTGGTCGCGGGGGAAGAGGGTGCTTGGTTGGGGGTTTAGGTGGTAATCTAGATTCAAGCCAGGTCAGTCAGTCATTCGGTCAGTCACTGTCTGTGGCCTTGGATGTGTATAATCAATGACTAAAGAGGCATTGGATGATGCATACCTCATGTCGGTTGGGTCGCGAGCCAGTCGCTGTTTGCCGTCTACGGACGGATCTGATTCCCGAGGCTTGGACCGATCCGATTTCCTCGCATCGGAAGCGGACTTGTGTTCTGAAGTGGATCTCGAATCTGACGAGGGCGCTGAATGGACATTGGAGGCGCGTTCCGAGTCCCTCTTTCTAGCGACGGAAGGTTCTGGGGGAGATGTTGAGGTGGGCACGGTTTTCTTGTTCTTGTAGTCGCTCAGCGACAGTTTCTTCTTTTCAGAATTCCCCTTGGCGAGCGCGTTGACTTCGCGTGGGGCGGGCCTGACAGGCTCCTCCCGCATATCGTAGTCGGATCTGGTGAGGAGAACACCGCGATCGGCTTCAGAAACCAGTGTCAGGTACTGCAGACGAGGATTATTCCACTCTTCGAACGATTTGCCCTCATTGGAGGGAGGGCGGTACCGCCACTCTTCATGAAAGGACAGGTGATGTGGCTTTTCGGGCAGGATGCGCTGGGTCAGCAGCTCGACCGTCTTCGCCGCAGCTTCCATGGTGATTGGGCGTGATCATGCCGGTGGCACGACTGGAGCGGCGAAGCGCGGCCGAGATGGTGAAAAGCGAGCGATGTTTGGTGGGAGCAGGAAGCGGCGACGTAGCGCGCGACAACGTATGGGGCGTATGTAAGGGTGGAGGTCGTGATGAAGTAAGATAGTGGTAGTGGTAGTAGTAAGATGATGGTGATGTTTGTGGTGGAGATGCAAGACAGGGTACTTTGGGGTATGTACCTTGTGTGCAGGTACAAAAAAAAGCCAGTTACAGGTGGGTAGAGGTAGTAGCGATAGAAGGTTCAAAGAGAAAAAGAGAAGGATGGATGGATTGATAACAGACAGGGGAGGAACAATGCCAATGATTGCTCAAGCTTGGAGCAAATGCGATCAATAGCAATAGAGGTAGGCAAAGGTACCAATAGGTAGCTAAAAATAAGATAATAAAAAGATAGGATAGACAATCGCCTATTGAGTAGTACCTAGGTAGAGCTCAGAGCTCAGAGCTCTCTCTCTCTTTCTCTCTCTCACTCCCAACTTTGTCCCGTCGACAAACTGATTCCTGCGAAAGCGCGACGATGCGGCCGAAACGTCAAGGCGGTGCGGCGAATTTGGCCCTGCGATAGCGGGAACGTGGATACGCACGCCGGCACGGGTGTGCTTTGGGTGCGTTGGTGTGGTGCCCTTGAACGCCTGAGCTGGGGGGGGGGACTGGGTGCTTGTTTGGGGGATCAAAGGTATGGTAGGTATGCAATAGGATTACGGGTAGCAGAAAAAAAGAAAAAGAATAAGGTATGGCTCTCTCTCCAAACGTCCGAAAGAGTATAATGATGGGTGCGAGATTCACTGACGGTCGAGAAGCAATAGTCCTCTCTCTCTCACTCTCTGTCACTATATCTCTCTCCCTCTATCGCTCACCTCATAAGTAAGCATTAAGGTCAAGACGGTATGGTGAGGTAACAAGGTTAGTAGCAGAAGCAGGACAAGCCAGTCCAGGAACAGGATTGGCACAGGATTGGCACTGGCATTGGCACTGACTGCTACTGCTACTGGCACTGGAACTGGCACTGGGGGACGCTGGAACCACACACTGGTGCCGGGTTTGGTTGCACTCCCACTACCACTCCCGTATCTATCTGTTTGTCTGGGGTCGAGCCGAGAAAGCATGGGTGGACAGCTCTCTTAGTTTTCCAGTAGGGGCGCCAGTCCCACGCCAATCCCACGCCAGCAGTCCGTACCAGGTACACAAACAATCTAAAAACACAAGTAGCATAAAAAAAAAAAAAAAAAAAAGGGACCGCAAGTTTTCTTTAGTACCAGGGGAGGAGAGAAAGAGAGAGGGGGGAATCCAAAGCCACGTCGTCTTAGGCTGTATCAGCGCCATCAGCTTTCAAGGTTCCCCTAGAAAATCTAGAAATTGGGGCAACTTTTTTCTTTTGCTTCCAAGGGTTCCAGATTCCCAGATTCCCTGGAAACCCTCCCCAAGTGGACTGGGAAACGCCAGAACTTGCCCACTCGATTGCGCCAGCTGGGCAGGCATGGAACCCAGCAGTCTGGGAACCCGCCGAACAAGCCAGCGCCACGGGCTCTGTTCGGCGCTGGGCAGCGACATTCCCGTGCCAGAACTTGGGACGTCAATGAATCACTGATAATGATTCGTATGCATCCATGAATATTGTTTCCAATTCATCTTGGTCATAGGGAGAGGGTGATTCATAATCAGATATCTGGTGTTTCAACCTTTTAAATCACAGTGAGATACTAAACAGTAGATGGCTGTTTCTGCTAAAGGTACCTGCCGGGATCTCCCCCAAAGTATCGGCGACTTACGGAGATCCCGTTGGCGGGAGTTGGACATGGCCTGGTGTCCACACTGTCAATCCACGTCTCCATCATCTACCACCACTTTAAAATAAACACCTACCGAGGCCTGGATAACTTTATCATATCCAGGCTATGAAACAAACAAACGATATATATATATATATATATATACACACATGTCAATACCAAGCCTTATCTGCCCCCAAGACGCCATGAACCATATTCGCTCGAATCTTGTTTGTCACATATGTGCCTCTGTCTTTAGCACAGCTACTAAAGGTCCAAGACACACACACATGACCGCGACAAACAAAACAATGACTCGCCTCCGAACGCTTGGGTTTAAATCTTCACCCTTCTCTACCCTCTCCCATTGGGCTGGTCTGGTCTGCACTAAGGGAAACCCAACAGGGACAACGCACGGGAAACAGGACAAGGGGGTGACCCAAACAGAGAAGCAAGCAACTCCCAACATCCTATGCCTGTCGCCAAGTCTGTACATGGAATTATTTGTACTTGCAGCTGCTTGGCAGAGTCGGCAGGCATTGAATCACTGACTGGTGCGGGGCAGCAGCTCTCAATCACTCCCTGACTTGAAGTTTCACGAGCAACGCCTCTCAATATCCATGCATCTCTTTTGCATGCGATGCTGGGCACAAAGGATAGTCGACTTACCAGGCGCATGATACAGGGCTCACTCGCATACGCATACGCTAAAAAGCCACATGCCAGTTCTGTGCTTAAAGCACCTTCAACCCCTAGGAAGCTTACTAAGGGCGCATGGTGTAATTTCTCTAACTGCAAAGCAAAGAATATGTTGTCTATCCACTATATCAACTAAACCGACTGGAACCACCAAATTCGCATATCTACTTGGAGAACATCCGAGTCATGAAATAGGTCAACATCCAAAGTCCTAACCTCCGATTCACAATCTGACTCAACAATCACATTGGTGTCTGCCTCAGGTTTATAAATGAACACACGACCCAAGCCTCATTACAGCTACCTAGAACCTTACATATAGATAGCCCCCACATGCTCCTCTAAAAGCACAAACAAACCAGTCGCTATGCTGCCTAACTCACGACGGGGTATACCATCCATGCCCTTGCGCCAAAGACAAACAAAACCAAGCCGAATTTAGCAACCAACCGATGTCCCAATGCCAAAATAGAAAGAAAGAAGTCCTTTGCCTGCATTATCAGGACCTTGTCCATGACCAAACTCCACTCCTCATATCCTCGAGTTTTCCTATCCCACTGTAATGAGAGTTTCCCCTTGAGCGAAAGTAGATGGACGCAATTCATTCATTTAACAAAAGAAAAGAAAAAGAAAGGTCAATGGTAGCCGTTAACTACTCCCGTGCCGCCATTCTGAATTTTCCGTCGTTTAGAAGACGACCCCTCCTCATATGCTTGGACGCGAGTTTCAACACTATCCACCCGGGTCATCAACGCCTTGAGTGATTTTGTCATACCCTCAGGTAACGTGGCGTTGATGTGATTTACAATGTCCTTGTACAGCGGCCGTGTGTCAAAGTTCGATTGCCATGCCCCAAGATTCAGTAGCTGGTGATCGACGCTATCAAACCGATGTTTACTCTCGCGAGTCAAACTGTCCAGGCGACTATCGGTCGACGTAATTCTTTGACTGTGCTGCGTCAAATCATCCGTGTTCTTAAGATTTCTGATGCGCTGCTCGTCGGCATTTTTGGCCTGTTCTGCTTTGAGTGTGTCCATGTCGGTACGTAGGCCCAGTATCTTTCCCTCAAGCTCGCTTTGCAGAGCTTCCCGTCCCTTTCTTTCTTGGTCGAGGAATGGCCCTAGTCTTTGCGCGATCTGTTGTACAGATTCCTTGGTTCTTCGTTCAGACTCATCTGCCTGAACTTTGATCATCTGCTGGATCCTCTCATCTGATAGGGAAGATGTGTTAGGACTCGTCCTAGCCGATTGCACTTGCTGCGCTGCCTGTACTCGCTCTGCTTTGTCTACACGAATCTTTGTCGCTTCTATCCGAGCTTCCGTCTCCAACTTCGCTGCCTGTATTTGCGCTGATGTCTCCAGTTTTGTTGTTTCCATCTGCCTTCTCAAGTTGGCAAGTTCCGTGGGCATATTGTTTAAGCTACCTTGAACCTCTTTCCTTAAGTTCACTAGGTCCATAGGTAAATTCTGCAAGTCTCCCAGAGGAACTTTTGAGATGCTAGATTCAAGCAACGTGAATCTTTCGCTTAGGTTTTTCTGATTCTCTTCCTGTTCGCAGAGTGCTAAGTTGAGTTTATTTGTTCTGCCTGCAATATTCTCAAGGCTCGTTACTGTTTCGCCCAATTGGTCCAGTTGCGAAGCAAGATTAGTGATTTTGTTATCTTGCCCTTGTGTGAATACCTTGAGATCAAGCTTAAGGCCAACGAGGGTAGCAGCATTGGTTTTCGCTAATGCGCATTCTTTGGGGATTTCGGGCTTGGCGCTAAGCAGCCCGTCGACCTCTTGGGTTAAATGTTTCAGCCGCCCTTCAAGCGCTGTCGACTTTTTGGACTCCTTCTCAAGGAGTGTCTTGAGTTCGGATACTTGCGATTCATACTGTTTTGACATTGACGCCATGTCTTGTTGCATTTTCTGCGCCTGCTCGGAAAAGGTTTTTTTAAGAGACTCTTCCATGATCAAAAGCTTGGCATCCAAATCTGCCTGTTCGACGACACCACTTGACAAAGACTTTTTCCCAGTATCAAGCGTGATCTGAGCGCCGTTTTGTAAGAGTGGAAGTACTGCGGATTTTATTTTCTCGTCCGCTTCTCCAACGCGGCTCTCAATCTTGACCCTCTCCTCATCCGCGGCCTTCTTTTGGTTTGACAAGAATTCCAGAGCGCTGCCAAAGTCAGCAGGGCTGGAACGACATTTATCGAACGCCTGGTGCGCTTTTTTGCGATGCTTCTCGGCTTTGTCGCGCAACATGTACCAGAATATTCTATCGCTCAGGAGATCTATTATCCACTGAATCGTTGCCGGTGACACCGCAATCGCCGACGTAGAGGTAGAGGTAGCTTTCGTGGCTGAAGGAATAGTAACAATCGGTTTGGGGGGTACTATAATATGTTAAGAGTTTTCTTATCTATAGTATTTCCAATAGAGCTTACAGCGATCCAAGCTTGGCTCATTAGGGGTCGAAGTCGAGGTCGGAGGACTGGAAGCCATCTCAGGTCCGTCGTTTCGCTCTCGAATTGAGCTGGAACCATGGTCCCTCGGATGGTCCCAAGTTCGAGATCGCTCTGGAGCTCTATAGTCCGAGCTACGTCGCCGGTCGTCATCCCAACTCGAGTCTCTTCTCCTCTGTCTATCGCGCCCAGAATCTCGATCTCGGTCTCGGTCCCTGTCCCGATCTCTATAATCACGATCTTCACGATGGCGATCGCTATCGTATCGTCTCGATTCGTACACCATGGCGGCGACGTCGAATAATAGGCGAAAGTAGTATCAATGGCAATGGTGCAAAGATAATTGCCAAAGGGAAGAAGATAATGTATTAATTCAAGCACGAGATTTTGCAATCTGTGTCGGACAGACTTTACATGTAGTACCAATGCTAGAGCGGGGAGCCCTGTTGACAGCAGTGGGAACCGAGTATGCTTTTATGTAGAAGGAGAGGTAGGGGGGGTGATGTGCGAAACAACAGCATTAAGGAGTGTGCGTTGTTGAGCATATGGCAACTGCGGATGAACCAAAAAATATGTACCTGTACGCACGTGTCTCATGAAAAGATGGGGCACCGTGCAGAGAGCATGAGTCGTTTGTTGGTTTGCTACTTGTATGTGCATACGCAAAGCAAACAAAGCAAAGAAGGGAGAAAAAGATGACCGTTGCTCACGCACACACCTTTTGGCCCTTGCGAGAAGCTCCTTCTGGCTGTTTGCGTGCGCTTGAAATTTTGAGAAGTTGCCAAGCGCGCGCACGCTAGTAGGGGGTGTGGATATCAGGTAACCAATGAGAAGGGAGTTTCCGGGAATTTGATGAGTCAAGTGGAGAGCGAGAGCGTAGTGATCTCCGTGCAAGCGAAAAGAAACAAGGCTAAGCTTACATGGGCTGGGGGGAAGCCTGAAATTATACATACGTAAAACAAAGCAGAGGTTATTGTTATTTTTATTTTTATTTTTGGCTATGACATTGTTAGCATTGACCAGACAAACATTGGCTGGAAAGATACTAGATCCAGTGGGGGGGGGAGTTTAAACCGTTCTTCTTTGTCCTTCTATAGCTAGGTAGGCTCCGTTTGCGGACGTTGGGCAATGCGACAAGTAGCCGATATAGATGCAATCTACTACTAGGGATCAACATAGAGAGACGTTGCAGGAACTTATCAACATCCCACACTATTTCTCAGACTATCCAGCGGTGTGCATTTGCATCACTAGGGCTCCGAAACTAACACGACAACTAACTAGTTGCCACTTGTAGTATTTCAGCCCAACCAGGGATGGAGAAGAATGACATCGTTGAGTGGTAGGTGGATTGGGTGGATGGGTACTCGAAAGTACCTCATTATTAATGCAAACTTCCATCACTTACTGTGACACAGAAAAGTGGCCTCTGTATACTTCTCTCTGTGTGTCTGGGTTTTCCTTACATTTCCACGCTCAAAGAGTAGTTCCTACCATATTTTCGCTGTTTGCTTTTCTCCTTCCTCTCCTTTGTCCGAAACCCCCTTTTCATGGGAAGGAGGAAGGCAAATGTAGATCCCACATCGGACGCTAGGGAAACATAGACAAGTTTTAGCCCCGCGTTGCAGCCGTACTGGCACAGTGGCACCATCCAGATAAGGTACATTCACGTTGTACCTAAGCGATAGCCGCGCGTCTGCATACAGCCCATAATATTTTTTCCTTGCCTGGCTTTGGAACGCTGCGCAACGCAAGGCAGGGAAAGCTCCAGCCAAACAGATTCGTCCTGCATCACTTCTTTCGCCCTTTGACATCGACGTCGCGAAAGCTGCCCTACGTGCACCAATACATCACCCAACATGGCTGCTGTGCGTTCTTCATCTCCAACATAATGCGACATGCATTGACATACTGATTCCTTCTATGTAGCCTCTAGTTACCGTGTCCGAAACCAAGGACCTTCGCGGTCTGAACCTCATCGCGGCTCACTCCCACATTCGCGGCTTGGGTGTCGATGCTACCAGTCTTGAACCCAGAGCTGCGTCACAGGGTCTCGTGGGGCAGGAGAAGGCACGTAAAGCTGCTGCCGTCATTTTGCAGATGATCAAGGATGGCAAGATTGCTGGTCGTGCTGTTTTGGTTGCTGGACCTCCAAGGTAAGCATTGCAAATTTGCAAGCACCAATCGTCCATCGCCTCAAAAGACGCGCTGACAAACGTCTGTTTCTTTGTAGCACCGGAAAGACCGCCATTGCCATGGGAATGTCACAGTCTCTTGGCCCAGATGTCCCCTTCACCTCGCTAGCGTCCTCTGAAATTTTCTCCCTCGAGATGTCCAAGACCGAGGCCTTGACACAGGCTTTCCGAAAGTCAATCGGTGTTCGCATAAAGGAAGAGAGTGAAATCATGGAGGGAGAAGTCGTTGAGATCCAGATCGATCGAAGTGTTACTGGCACCGCCAAGCAGGGCAAGCTCACCATCAAGACTACGGATATGGAGGCCGTCTACGATATGGGTGCCAAGATGATTGACGCCATGACAAAGGAACGCGTCATGGCCGGCGATATCATTTCTATAGACAAGTCGTCTGGAAAGATCACCAAGCTCGGCCGATCATATGCCCGATCACGCGATTACGATGCCATGGGTGTTGACACCAAATTCTTGCAGTGCCCAGATGGAGAGCTACAAAAGCGAAAGGAAGTGGTTCACACAGTCACATTACACGAGATTGATGTCATCAACTCAAGGACACAAGGCTTCCTGGCCCTCTTTTCTGGTGATACGGGTGAGATTCGCAGTGAAATCCGAGACCAGATCAACACCAAGGTTGGAGAATGGAAGGAAGAAGGCAAGGCTGAGATTGTTCCTGGTGTTCTCTTTATTGATGAAGTACACATGCTCGATATTGAGTGCTTCTCCTACATTAACCGTGCTCTCGAGGATGACCTGGCTCCTGTCGTTATCATGGCCAGCAACAGGGGACACTCGCGCGTCCGAGGCACCGACTACCGCAGCCCTCATGGTCTTCCCCTCGATTTCCTAGACCGTGTCGTCATTATCAACACACATTCCTACTCCCCCGAGGAGATTAAGCAGATTCTTTCCATCCGAGCCCAGGAAGAGGAAATCGACATATCACCAGATGCCCTGGCGCTTCTTACCAAGATCGGTCAGGAGGCCGGCCTTCGCTACGCCAGCAACATTATTAGCACATCACAACTCGTCTCCGCCAAGAGGAAAGCCAAGCAGGTTAGCATTGACGATGTGAAGCGGTGCTTCCAGTTGTTCTACGATCCCTCCCGAAGCATCGACTTTGTTACCAAGTCCGAAAAGCGACTGATTGGCAATGACGGTGGTGTGGACCTGTCAGTATCGAATGGAGGTGTTGCTGCCGCGAACACAGAGAAGATGGACCTGAGCTAAAGGAAGGCAATGTTTGACGTGGTGGAATGGTCGGCGTTAGGGAAATTTCATGTGCGATTATTAAAACAGAGGTGCAGATTTGACTAGATATCGTCGTGTACGATAACAGCTACTTGGCGTAGAAAGGTTTCCGAGAGCACAATTATCAATTTATTCTACACCTACGTGTCATTTGTATTGTATGAAGCATGTACCAAGGGGATAGAATAACCGAATGTTACCATGCCAGTATGTAAGAGGGAAGCATCGGCAGTCCACCCTGCGCCAGAATCGCCGTTGATGGGAGTGTCTGAGGAACTTATGAGTAAATTAAAGGACGACACCCGGGTGATGAGATCTCCAAGTCCTTTTCCACGCGGTACTGTCAGGGCCAGGTATCCTGGAGCCGATGGAGATTGTGTGACACAAAGAGCGGATTCGGATCGGCCTCGCTTTCAGCAAAGGCGGTGATCTATATTCTTTGACTTCCACCGTCAACTGCGTGCGTAGATATCCAACCATCCTATCCTGTCCCCTACTGAAGCCTGGATATGTTCCAGAATCGACTGGTCAAGGCGTATATGACAACAATTCTTGTGTCCTGTAAGATCTTGAAATATGGCTTTTTACATGTATTATAGTTTTACTTAATGTTAGTTAAACGCGCACATTGGCGGCTCTAGAGTCTTGGCTAAACAATTAAATCCACCTGTCGGAGCGATGGAGAGAGCGTGGTTGTTGAGCCGTTTGTATGCCTCAGATATATTATATTTAAGGTCTATAACGCAGTGTTATCATCGTTGAAAGGCAGCCTTGATAATATCAAGTATTTAAACGTAGGCTTAAACAGTTACTCATATGATTTCACCAGTTGAGATGGCAGCCCTGCATTTACCGACACGCTTTATATGTAGTCTGCGATCTAGGTACAAAATGCTAGTAACAGTCTATATCGAACCGATCAACCCCCTAATTATCAGCCAAAAAAGGAGAAGAAGAAGAAAAGGTATGGCTGGGATGTCGTTGTGGCTGTGAAGGATAAAATGAAGGGGGGTGACGATCCCCTGTGAGCTGCTGTTCAGCTCCCCTGTCCGTCTCAAACCCTCTTTGTGCACTAAGAACGCGGTGGTGACGATTATGACGATGATCAAAAATCCAGCGGGAAACTTTTCAAGTGATTTCTATTACGAAAACGGGGCTAAATCTTTGGACGTGAAGCCAGGCCCAGGGATCTAGGCTCAAAATTAGGAGTTTGACGAATGGGGGTCGTGAGAGTTGCTTCAAAAGCTTCTCTTCCATCTCCATGCACTACTACCCTATAGCGGGCGGATCATCTTGAGCAACCACCTAAGCTTGTATTTGCGTATAACAGCTATTAGATGAAGCTGCACTAACTGAATATCTAAAACATGGATACTTTTCGATTTATTAGAATATGAAACTCCAAGGTATAGTCGGCTAAAGCCCCGTGAACCCGGTTAAGGGGATCTCGTAATCAACAGGCAAAATTGATCCCCCCTAGAAATTGGGAGCAAAAAAGGCTTCAACGTCCCATGTTTGCCCAAATGCATGCTTACAGCATCAACACCCGCACCCTATCTAGCCCTTTCCTCCCCACATACTACCACCCTCTCTCCATGCTTATTCCCCTCAAGAAAACGTCATTCCTATCTAATCAATATGGACTGCATGAATGCTTCCCCCCAAGGTCCCCTTGCAGCCGTGCTAAAGAACCCCCTCCCTCCCCTGTCTGTCTGAGATCGTGTGCCGAGGCAACTCTGATAAAAAGCGAGGCATAGTACATACTACAGCCAGATAGTCTGGTCTGGTGAACCGGACGGGTGGGTTCCCGGGACGAGCTACGGAAAGACGCCAATGTCCTCCCCAGAAAGTCGGGGAAGAACCGGATCGGATAGACGGAGCAACCTCTAGGTCTGGAGATGTCGAGACACCACCCCCCAGGTGACTTGACCTCTGTTGATGCGGTGGAGGAGGACGGGCCCAACAGACAAAAACCATCCAATATCCTTTCTCATATCGGATCCATCCCGCATACCCTGTCCGGCTTATCCAACTGCCTCACATCCCTTCTTAAAGACCAAGTTCTTCCGAACAAAGGTCAATCTTTTTAACCCATTCATTGCCACGGACTTTAACCGGAAATTATAGCCCAAGTTGCAATGTATGTGCGTCTCCATCTTGCTCACCTCATCTGCATCACCAACCCATGTGTGTTGTAACCCAAACTACCACCACTACTGCATACACACCACCGCCCCAAAAAAGACAAAGGCCAAGACCAAAACAAAGACCAAAATAAATAAAAAACACCGTTCACATCCATCCCGATCCCAGTCACACGCGACAGTCCTACGACAGCAAAGCTCTATTTTGCTTCCTTAGTTCCCGGCCCGTTCCGTCACGCTGGGTCACAAGAAGAGGGGGGTGTTTGTTTTTCTCATAGTTTTTTGCTCTTGTACGAGACTAGTAGTTTGTTACGTGCGAGTGTGTGTGCATGATCAGAGACAGCAAACTAAAAAAAAAAAAGAATCACATGTGAAAAACTTACCAGCCCAAAATTAGGCTGATGTTTTTTTTCTCGCAGCTTTGCAGCTTTGAGCTTTGAAAGCTGTCAGTTCTTTTGCTGTTTTCGCATCCTGAAATTGAAAGATGGAGGCGCAATGACTCATACATGGATTTAAACACAAAAACTACGCTAGGAGCAACGGAAGAGAGAGAAAGATGGTTACTTTCACTCCTTCGAAAGCTGCCAATGCCTTGGCTCGTTTGCCCTCGTGGTCGCACTGCAGCTGTCCCAAGCCCTTGGCACCTCCTGATCTTCGTCATCTAAGCGATGAGAGAGTACATGCGCTCCTTCAATACTGTGTAAACTCCTTCATACGGAGGTAGTACAATAATACCCAGGCATCTGAGCCTCGGATAGCTCCCGGTTTAGGACGAGCAACGTCCGCTTCTGTCCTGGAGAGCGTGCCGGCTCACCTATAGCGGCATACACTACCCCGTATCATAGATGTGTTAACTAACCATCGCAACACATCAAAGCCCAAGCGGAAGATGCCTCGGTTTTCAGTCTCAACGTGTTCGTCCCAAAAGAAATGCCAGTCTTCATTATGACGAACATGGCTGGCATTGTTGCCTCGCCTCGTCACGCCCTCAACCTCCTCTTCTTTACCTCTCCATGTTTTGCCTTGTAACCCAGGTGGTTTTGCATCCTTCACATCCATCTCGTAAGCTGTAATTTAAGAAACTTCCGTCAAGCAGTGGCCATCGGATCATCTTTACTAATAGTCAGTCCGTCAAAGGCTATATACCTGGGCAAAACAAACCATCTCAAAATAGGCATTCAGCGGAAACGTCAGCTCCGTGAACCACACGTCCAATCACAGCCTCATCAGCCGCATCGGATCAAAATCGTGGCACCTCGAGTCAGATTCTTAGTCTATTCCCAAACCTACACATCGGAATGTCCTAGGGCTGTAGCTAATGGTACTCGACACGTCAGATTATCCCCATCTGTAGGTAGGCAGAGGTAGCATTATAAGTTAGCCCTGGCTTCATGTAGGCACCCCGCCTGTCACGCTGACACTAAGGTCAAAAGCAGAATGTGACAAGAGGGATCTCCATGCTCAGGCCGAAAGAATAGACGGCCAGGGCAAGGGAAACCTTCTTCCATGCCTCTATACCCAGTAACAATAACCAATACCGAACTGTATAAGACCCAAAGAGGCAAGCGTGTAACTTAGTAACATAAACTGTCTTGTATTTTGTTCCCTCCTATACTGATATATCCAAGCATTTCACATCAAGACGTCGTTTCGACATTCGTGGTACCATAAAGACTCCTCGGCTACTCCATAGAGGCTATAGAGCTTTGTACTCTAGCCCTGATCCCAAAAAAATACCCATGACCGATTACAAGTAAATTATATACCCGTGGTCCCAAATTCCGAAACAGCATACCGCCCAGGCCAGCCTTTTTGAGATGCGCATAAAAACGCCGTGCGATGCATCCCGGTGATATGGTAATCCTTGACCCCAACACCTAGTTGCCGCCAAAATGTACAGTAAAACTTAGAAAAATAATAATAAGCGTGCTTATGCGTGTGTTATCGGGCCTCGATGGTCGCGAGCTGGGTAGCTAGAATCTTATTGCCTCTGAGAAGGTCTTCTAGCCACTCGGCTGTCATTGCCAGCATTGTGCTCTTACTGAAACCACCACCCTTGAGACCTGGTACAAGATCGCAGAGATCATCAAAACCTTCTTTAATGAGGGTTCGGCGTTTCTGCTCGCTGCGAATGTGATTCTCACGCTTCTGCTCTTCGGAAAGGTTCTCCCGGGGTGGCTTGGTTCCAGCGGCGGTCGATTTGCGCCGCTTGGCAGCGCCCCCCGTTTCTTTGGGCGATCCAGACATGGACCCATTGCGCTCTGCCTTGGGCTTTCTCCTCCTTACAGACTTAGGAGCTGTGGAGTCATCATCCTCTTCATCATCAACTACCTCTCGTTGGTTCTTGCTCTTGCGTCTTTTACGAGGTGGCGCCTCGCCCTCGTCAGTCCTCTTGTGGACGAGTTCTGACATGTCTCGGCTGCTTGCTATTGAGAAGCCACTATGGCCATTGGCGATTGGGCTCCCGGGACGGGTGGTCGCAGCGCTCTTGCTGGGTTCCAGGCAGTCAAGGCACTTGAGTTGCTCTTGTTGCATCGACTCGACGGCTTCCTTGTGAATCTCGGAACTATAGCCTTGTGCGGGCACGAAACTGGAATCCGAACCCCATTGATAATCTGTTGTTACTGTAGAGCGTGAGGCTTGCCGACCCTTGGAGCCCCACATCCATTCGTTGAACATGTTCTCATGTTGTTCTTGACCCATCCCCTTTCGGCTCTCCTCCTTGAATTCCTCCAATGGCTGATGTCTGAGATGGCCAACAGGAGGGCCGATAGGTCGTCGTGGAGGAGACGCATCGTTGGTTTTGGTGATGCTGCGAGAACCTGAACCATTCTGAAGTAAGGTAGCAGCAGCGTTTAGAACATCGTCGGAAGGGCTTTGCTGGAAAGAAGTAGGTTGCTGCGGAGGGGGTGGCGGAGGTGGCATTAAGTGTGAGCCTGGTAGCATTCCCTGAAGATCGAGTTGATCTCCAGGATAAGATTGAGGGAGCTCTGGGCCTAATGATGTTGTAGACTGGGGTCCAAATGATGTGGCTGATCCCATAAATTGTGGTGGCAGGTCCAGCCAAACATCGCTAAAATTCAAACCTTCTCCAAAGGAAGGCATACTGTACTGGTTTGCGGTCATGTCTTCAAAGAATGAGCTCAAGAACTTGTTGTCGGTCTCGCTCAGAAGAGGAGCGCCGGGCGCAGGCTCCGGTGCATCGAAGAGCGGCTCTTGGTTCGCATCAACCGTATCTGGAGAAGCAGCAAGTCAATCTTTAATCCCAAAATCTCTCGAGGGAGCGGGAGTGAACCTACAGCCGAATGGCAGGAAGGGGTCTGACTCGGGCTGCGTCGAACCCATTTTCGGAGCTTGTTGCACGGCGAGCATGAGTGCGTTTCGTGATTGTGTGGGGGTATCTTGATGGTCGAACGAGGTATGACTGGACCTCGTGTGGGATGTTCAGGCGAGCCTTGAAGCAATCGAGTGGAGAAACGATGTCGTCGTTGTCGTCGATGATGAACATCTGCAGTTCAATATGCGTCTGCGGCTTTGCGTATGCGTATAATATGCGTTGCACGAGATTTTAACACATGAATGAAGCTGGGGAAATCTGGGGTAGTGGGATAGGGCGTCGGGGGGAGGGATGGGACGGATGTTTGTAGTTTAAAGGTTGGAGGTAGTGGTGTGTGCGTGAGTGTGTGTGTGCTTGCTGAGCCAAGTTTTTGGTGGGGCCCGTCTAGTGTTGCTGCGAGTGGCCGGACAGAGCGCATGGGGTCACGACTCCATTCTTGGTCGCTGCCAACGGGTCGACCTTTTGGTGCTGCTGATGGTGGAAGTTGGAGGAGGGGCGGGGCAAAGCCAGGACAAGGACCGTCTCTCCAAAAAGGGCTGCAGAAAACTGCACAAAGGCGCAGTGTGTTCAGCAGCCGCCACAGCGAAAACCACACACCCAAGCGCGAGGTTCAAGACCGGAATGGACCCACGTAGGTAGTAGCGGTGGTAGGTAGTGGGCAGGCCGGAGGGATGAATGGATGTGTGGATGAGTGGATGGAATGGATTGAATGGACGGTCTGGTGTCACTTTGCTTTGCTGCTGGGTACTGTAAGTACTTGCCTTAGCACTCTCTCGTAATTTCTCACGGAGCGTCGGCGGGCAGATCCACGAACGAACAGAAGTTGCAAAGGTAAAGTAAGTAAGTAAGTCTCAGTCAGTGGTGGTGTGTGTGCAGCAGACACGATGGATGGATGACCCTCTCCCCCGCAGGCCGTCCCTGTTCTTCTCTCTCCTCCTCCAACTGCCTGTAGGTGTGCAGTACTTCAAGGCAAGGCCTCAATGCTACACACAGACATGTACCTCCTCTAGGTGCCGTTACGAATACGGCGACGCAGGTTCAAGGCAAGCAAGGCAAGGTGCGCTGCAGTGAAGGGCAGTGCCGTGCGTGCTAAGATGGAGCGTCGTCGTAGTAGTGCTGTCTAGGTATGAAAAAGAGGAAGAAAGTTGTTAGCAGGAGCATTAGCATGTACGGCGGAGATGTAAATGGAGAAATGTCCTAGCACGGCGCGGCGCTCCGAGAGGAAGAGCACTAAGAAAAAACTGGATCCCTGTTTATTCGGCCCAGCTAATGGTCACCTGGCCTGGCGTGTTTTCACTACATAGTACATACATACTACTAATCGCTATGGGTGGTGATCATATACCGTCTAGAGACATACGAGCTATTATGACCCTATCGGGTTATTTACCCCGGCCCTGCGTGTACGGAGCAATGCACACCACCTGGCAGACCTTAATTTTCTAATTTATAGCGGATCAGCCCTCGTTAATGGATAAATTCTCTTTGTTGAAAAAGAAAACTGCCCTCCATCTTCTTTTCGAGGTTCTAGTCTTCAAAGCGATCATCACATGCTTTCGGCACCTTTGCATTCTTACTGGTCCTCTCTATATTCGGTTCGAGAACACCGAGTTGCAGCTCTTGATCGCTGGAGCTCCCGACAAGTTCCGCCAAGGAGGGAGGGTGTCAAGGTGTGACTGGGTGAGAGCAATCCAGTACTACTGGATCGCCAGTCTAAAAAACCGTTTCAGACGCAGGTTGTATTTCTCTCAAGCCTTGTCTGTCCTCTTAAAATGTTTGACTCACTCACGGCTTCTCCTACTTTGCCATGCTCTGTTGCGTTATGATGTGCTGTCATCTGGCATCTAGAAAAAAAGTCTTACATGTATTTTTCCGCCCTCCGCTTCCGCTTCATGGATGAAACACTCTCATGCGCTCAGGGACCACACCGAAGCCAGTCTGGGACAGGCTCGGAGAACAGCGAGAGCAGAAACAGAAGAAAGCGTAAAATTTCGTCACCGACGGTTCTGCACTGACGCAGATGTCAGCGGCCCATCAGTCCTTGACCCCTGCCGTGCATCAGTAACCCCTCCCACCACCCCATGCCTAGCAAGCCCCAAGAGAGTGCCGTGGCACGGGAGCGTGGGTTCATCTCCAACGCGTGGCCAAGCGTCAGGCGTCAAGCGTTAAGCGGCAAGCCCCGGGCCAGGCACATCCTACACCATTAGGTGGCATTGCATGGCGCATTGGTCCTGATTTTTAGAAACCAGAATAATTTTTCCGTAGCGAAGATCAATGGATGTCTTGGATTCTTGTCATGTAACCTACCTTGTTTGACATGAGGACTCGAGACTTTTCTCGTATGGTCTTACAAGTTGTAAGCTGAACTTGACGGGATGCCCTTGTTTGACATGAATCGACCAAAACGATATTGAGATGTGCCAATAAACTATGTCATCTTGGACACTTTTCCCACTATCAATTTTTGGAATGGCATTTGTCCTACCCATGCCGCCAATGTTGTCAAATGTAGAAACGAGTCGTGTTTCGTACCTGTCAATGAGGGGATGCAGCGTCATGGCTCCGGAGAGGCTTCCAGATCTGTACATCGTCAAACCGCATCCTGACGTACTAGGAATAAGATAGTTTGATGCAAGCTGTCCATTTATCGTTGTCCAGCCCTCAAAAGGTTCCACTGATTCGCAAGCCATTTCGCCTCTCGGGTCCAGCTTGGCAGCCTTGCCTTGATTGCTTCCTTGCTTGCCTGCCTGCGATGGTAACCTTGTCAGCAAAGGACGCTCATCTTTGGTGAGTCGAGACTGTGGGGTTTGCTGGCGCGTGGCATGTCAGATGGATCTGGAGACGGGACCTGTGGACTCTCGCCTCCAACATTGATGACCCTCTGCCCCTGCTCCCCCTCCTCTCCCGCGTCATGAGGATGGGGAATGGAGAAGCTTGTTTATTGGCATGGGAGTAGTCTGCAGGTATATGGATGCTTTTATAGCTTCGCTAAAGACGGCAATGATTTAAACAAGTTAGCCGAGGCCTCAGCGCTGGAAATGGAGTCGTGAATAGTAGATTGATAGTAGATGAGTGTCAGAACAAACATGTAATCATCAATTGGCAGGAACGCCTGGCTTCTGTCCTTCCGCCAAATATTCCAAGCAAAATTTTCTCCAAAAATAAAAAATAAAAAATAGATTGCCAATTCATCATCATGGCATTCCATCATGTCTCGGCGCAACTCGTACAATTCGACCATCTCTTGTATTTGGTGCGTGTGCAAGCGTTGTCCCCTTTTCTCTTCCACTTTTCCAGCACCTAGCCTACACATCATTCCACAGCAGGGGTTGTGGGCACTGTCACAAGCCAAAAAAGACAGCGCGTTACACCACGTCCACATATCGTGCGTTGTCTCGGGGGCTACTAAGCGACGCCAACTTCTTGGATCGCGCTGCACATTCTTTGTTGCTCTTTATCTTGCCTTGCTGACAGTTTCTGTCAATCCGCCAGGAACGACAAGATTTCTTTGACAAGAAACGTTGGGTAAAGGCATGGTTACATGTCCCTGCATGCACACACTCAACCAATATGGCCGCCATTGAGATGCAACCTGCTGCGGCTCTTCGGTCTAATGCCCGGCCACTGAAGCTCCAGTCCCTGCCTCCAGCCTTACGGCCATTGGTCAGAGCCTACCTTTTGGGCTATGCCTCTGCGGTGGCTCCGCGACTCTTGACACTGGTCCTCCAGTTTGTCTCCAAGAAGCGCAGAAATGCGAAAAAGTATTTGCCAGCCGATCAAGACGAGCGATCTTTTCTAGATTCCGCCATTCGGATTCTCCGGACAGGCTTGGAATTGCAACGCTTTCCTGCATTTTGCGCCGCCTTGGTGGGAGGCTCAACGCTGTTACAGGTTTGTAACCCCTTTTCCACTAGATTGCTTATTCGGATGCATGGATTTCATGATGATCCATTCGCATTCTCAACTCCGAACCTGGATATTCGGGCTGAATCTCCGAATATGCGGTGCTTCCCAATTAATGGCAGACATTTGTAGTACAGGATATACTAATCTTGAGGTTTGCTGCAGGGACCATTATATCAACTCATTAACAATGCCGCCAAAAGCCTCGATCAGGCGTGGCGGTTAAGGTAAGGCTATTTTGAGATATTTGTGTCACGTCATACCATTGCCAATCCTTCGGCAGAGACTGACAATAGATTCGTAGATTGGCAAGATGGCTTTCCACATTCATAGCCGGCTGGTTCAGTCTTCAATTGCTGCACTCTAAGAAGACCTTCAAGCCATCGGACACCACATCTGAGAATGGCGCCAAGCCTGAAGTTGCGCCCAAGAGGTTTGCTGGCAGAACCCTTGACTTGACTCTATTCGCTGTCACGAGGGCTCTTGATGTCCTCGTAGGAGAACTATGGGACCAACGCCGCACTCGTCGCAAAGCGGCGCAGAAGTGGACGACTGTAAGCGCTATATGCTGGAACTGCCAAACAAAGGGAAAATGGGCTCACTCTTGACAGGTTGAACAATTCCTTACTGGCACCGCCGATCCTCTGGTCTTTGCAGCTTCTTGCGGACTCATTATGTGGGCTTGGTTTTACTCACCACAGAGGCTTCCTGCAAGCTATAATAAATGGATCACATCTGCTGCTTCTGTGGACCAACGCTTGCTTGAGGCTCTTCGACGTTGTAGGAGGGGAGAACTGCAATACGGCAAGGAAACAGGACAGGCACCATTGCTAGGATCCATGTGCAAAGACTACAAGCTTCCTTCTGAATGGGGCGATCCAGCCAAATCTATTCCGTTTCCCTGCGAGCTCGTACACATGGGAAGCGGCTCCTGTTGCGAAGTTCATGCTGTGAGCAGATTTTTCCGTTCATGGAAGTGGTCCATGTCCACCTACCTGCCCCTTACACTTGGGTTACAACTGCGGAAGCCTAGCAAAATGAATCCCTTTAAAGCATTCGTTTCCGCCGCCCGATCATCCACATTCCTCGCCCTGTTCATTACACTCTTTTATTATGGCGTCTGTCTTGGCCGCAACCGACTTGGCCCGCGTCTTCTCGGCAAAGATATTGCATGCCGACAGCGTATCGATGGAGGAATCTGTGTTGGTACAGGGTGTTTCCTCTGCGGATGGAGTGTACTTGTCGAGACGGTAGGCCGGCGCAAGGATATGGCTCTGTTTGTGGCACCTCGCGCCCTGGCGACCTTGGTCCCAAGACAGTATCCAGTGGAACAGCAGTGGCGTGAGAAGATGGTATTTGCGGCCAGCACGGCGGTTGTTTTTACCTGCGTCTTGGAGAATCCCAAGAGAGTCAGGGGTGTTCTGGGAGGTATTTTGGGCATGGTAATTAGGAACTAGAAAGCCTTCGCATTCTTTGCATCTGGGGTGTAAGAATAGTAAGTGTAAGATATACAGGATGTTGAAGCGGTTATACTAGATGACGGCAGAACGGGCGTAGAATATGACAGTTAGCTAATGTTAATATGTGTTGCTATTTCGATACGAACTCGGCCGAGACATCGTACAACTCAGAAAGCGGGATACGTGATATGAGATCAGGCGGCAGGAGAGAGTTTCAAGTTTCATCATGATTCATTATGAGTCGAAACAAGACTCTCTATTCCAAATAATGCTCTTACATCATGCTTTCAACCAGGTACATACACCCAAGACAAATATGCACGTCAAAAGATCCGTCCTCACGGCGTTGAAAATCTGTACATAGCGCTGTCCGACTTCCAGATATCCCCTGTATGGTTGCGGGAGATATGAAAGCGCCGTGCCGACGAAGCCCGTGGACCGTGTACTAGCTTTGTCAAAGAGGAAGCGTGATGACAAGAGGAGGACTTCTGCCGTGGCAAAGGCCCAAAAGAAAATCTTTTGGCGCTGATCTTCCTCCTCGGTACGGGCGTCGAATGCAATCATAGCCTCCTCACGCTCAATCTTGCTGCCGGTGAAGGGGGTAGTGAAGGCGAAGAATATGCCCAAACCGATAGCGATCAGGGCGTGGAGAACACGCCAGACGGTAACGGAGCGGGTGGGTGGCTGGACGGCGGTTTGTTGTTGAGGAATAGGCATGCCAGCAAAGGGCGAGGCGCCCCCGGGCATTTGGCCGCCCATCATTTGGGACATCATTTTCATGATGGGGTCTTCTTCCTGCTGGGAGCCAGGGCCAGGGCTTGCACCGTTGGCTTGTGGCGGGCGGTCGAGGCCGAGCATCATTTGGCGCAGTTGGGCATCGGAGAGAGTTGGTCCCTCGGGTACGGGAGAGGCCGCAGTGGGAGGTATCCTTCGTGTGGTTGCTTGAGGAGCATAATAATGTTGTGAAATGTCTACTTCTTCAGGATCCTTGTGTGTAATAGCAGCAACTTGAGGCGTTGCGGCGGGGGCGGCGGGAGGGAAAGGCGAGGGAGGAGACGCCGTAACAGGGACGGGATCAATATCAGGCGTAGGCTCTGAATCTAGTAGATGGAAAGTTAGTAAACTATTTGGATGAAGAGTTGGACAGAACGAACCTCCAGTGACACGGCCTCCCATGCCGGTGATCCTGTTCAAGCGAGCAGACCCTCCAGCCTTGATCTTGGCCTCTCGACGTTCCTTGCGCAGGCGCGCTTGTTCAGCAGCCCGCTGAGCAGCAGCATCGCTAGAGGTAGCTGTAACATCCGCCATATTTCCGTAGCAACAGGCTTTTTTTTTGCTTCAAGTTTCGTAGTCGAAGTATTTACAAAGTGCAGCAATAGCGTGTGGTGATGGAATTCGGGCTACTTGGATGGTGGTGGTTCGTGGGGTTGAAACCGTCAAAGAGAGCTTAGCGCCACTTAACACGTCACAGGTTGGATGGTCAGCGGGCCCTCCTACTTTCTAGAAGCTCTCAAAGAGAAAACACCAAATTGTTGTACGGCATGAAGCTGCGCCAATAGGTATGCGTGCATTAGCTGAAATAGCCTCATCTTTGTTTATAAAAACTAAAGAAAAATGGAGAAGAAAAATTAAAAACAAAAATCTTGCATGACTAGAGCATACTACCAAAGAAGGATGTTTGTGTTCATACTGCCCGTCAATTAAGAGGTGGCCTCATTCTTCGCTGGGAATATCATCATCAACCCCAAGCAAGTCGTCTCTTTCCCCCTCGTCAGATTCCTTCAACTCATCAACCGGCCCAACTGAATCATAGATTCTAGAGTAACAGAAATTAAAATCAGCGTCAGTGTAAAAACCAAGAGAAACACGTTGCCGAGACCACGAGCCAAGAGTTCGTTTCCTGAGTCGAAGAGCCAGTGGATAACGACTCCTAGAATGCATGTTTGAAAGAGAATGAGAAGAATCGCGTAAGCCAAGGAGACCTTTGTTTGATGAGGCCTCGGCCTCAAGACTGGAACGTATTGGTTAGCTTCATATGCAGCTATAAGAAGGGCAAGATAGCTTACATGCACTCGAAACCATGATTTCCTACGCTCGAGTTACTTTTTGGTCACTGATCGATAGATGTGGATTCAAAACTGAAGTTGTTTTTATAGTAGATCTAGAAAGAAATGATGGTTTCGGTTGGAGGAAGTACTTGGGGAGACAGACCTTGAAATAGTCGTGAGATGCCATGGTGGCATTTTTGAGTTAGAGGAAATGCAAATGGTCAAAGTATCATGGTGTGGCTGGTATTAAGTATGCGCGAATGATAAGCTCTGTGAATTACATATCCTTAAAAAAACATATCCCATCTCCGATTAAACCCATAAATATTTGTATCTTGGTCTGACATCTCCAGTATCCCTTATGATGGGTTGCTTGTCGGCTTGTCGGTGGCGGTTGAAGGTTCTGCCCATGAAAGAGTGTTGAAATATATTGCGGAGTATCTGGGCTTCCCGGCATGGAGTGCTAGATATTTCCGTTGCTTCAAAATAGTGCAATGCAATAGATATCGGAAAAAGCGAGGCACCAGTGTGTATGACGCGGGAGGATGGCCCAAAAAACAAGTGGGCGCAGTGCGCTATCTTTGATGCATAGATTGATAGGCCATCATACGTGGCATCCCAGTTGTATCCAGATGGTGCAATATTATCCAATTCTTGGAACGGGCTTGTAGTTGTGTCTGCTTTCGAGACACTGCTTGGTGTTGTTGACTGGCCGTCGAGCTTGGAAGCAAAAATACTGACAGAGTACAGTAATAGACAAGAGGCCCAGTAGAAGCAAGTCATTCCAAGAAGCCAAAAGTCAGCATTGGTCGTAGGAAGAGGCAACGGTAGGTCCGCAATTGTATAATCATATTTAGAAAGATCAATCTGGGACTTCCAGTCGCTCAGAGAATGCTCGGCCTCCAGGCAGCGTTTCAAAAGCTGCGCCTGAAGTTTCTTTGCATAATCGGAAGACGTAGATGCGTGTATAGAGTCAACATACACCAGAAAATCGGCCACCTCCTCAACGATGTCGACCAATTTCATGTGCATTGACTTTTCATTGATAGTCCACGGAACTGTTTTCCATTCATGGCTACTGAGTGGGGAGTGCACTCGCTTCTTGATAGACACCAAGGCCTGCAAATGATATAGTCAACATCCAAAGAAATCTGCATAACGGCGAAGCTGGTATTTGAACGTACCGTAGTCGTGCGAATGTCAATAAACAGTTCATGGCCGACTCCCGACTTGCAAAATTCGGGGCCCCTTGCAAGAAGAAGGGCTATTTGCCCATCTATATGGCCTTTCCAACCGGAATGCTCGAATTTCACTCCAGGGCTAAAGAGGATCTATGAGGTGAGGTTAAAATCCGTACCGCGCTTTCATGAAGGAATTCCATACCTCATATAATGCCATCAGGCGTGCAGCAACCAGTAAACCGTCAGTTTTCGCTCGATCCGGCTGTCGGATAGCTTTGACCATTTCCCGAATGGACCAATTGTATACCTGAAAGCCCTTGACATAGAGCTGCATGTCTTGCTTCGACTGTCCAAGTATCGATGCAGCTGTGGCAATAGCTACATAGCGAACAGCAATTTCCGAGTTATAAAATGTAGGGATGAATTTTAACCAGCCGGCGGTAGGCAACTCCAATGAGCCCAGTGAGGCATCGCGACCACTTGGTGTCATGACAGTCCAGAAGACCCCAAGATATAACTGCTCCCTAGCAGATCTCGCTAAGCTATCTGGCAGAACGATACGCTCGTCATTTTGCCTCCTTTCATATCGTATAAACCAAGGCCGATCATTGAGGGTTTGTTGAGACTGAGAAGGAGTGCCAGACGATTGCTTCGATGAACCAGCCGTGCCGGTATGAAGCCAAATGAGGCCCTTTTCGTATCCTTCGCAAGATAGGCCTGCGCGGGTGCAGCGATGACAAGAGGGTTCATGTTTGTCACACTGGACATTGTCAACACTCGCGTATTGATAAGTGGTTGTATAAATTAGCTTATACTCACTCCTTTCTTTCTCTTCCGACATGTAATGCAACCTTTAGATCGCCCAGGAACTCCAACCATCTTGCATCTCACAAAAGGACTACAGTCAAAGACGACAAATTCGGTGTCGCTGATACGGATGCTGTTAAGTCAGGAGTAAGAGTTGATCTCAACCACCCATGTGATAATGAAATCTCATGGCCGCCGATCCCGAGAGCCGTCTTGAGGTATCCTTATAAGCCCTTGAATTTAGCCACAATTTAACATGGAAATCTGATAGTTTTATAAAGAAGGTGGGAATCGTATTGTTATCTGATGGTACTCGCATCTCACTCTATTTGACGCGCCACGAAACTTCCCCACCATTGAGGCTATGGCACACCCTGTGCAGCGTTTTCAAGTTTCCGTTGGCCAAGCGGGATTCGGAGAGCACAGCCAGAGCGTTTCTATAAGCTAATTAGCTCACAAAGTGGACAACTCAGGCATCTTCCTTTCAGTGAAATTGCCCGATATAGATGATGGTGCATGAGGTCGTAAGCTTAACTTTCCGGCAGTCAAGCTGACATGGACATGCAATTGATGAGAGAGAGAGAGAGAGAGAGAAATGAGGCAACTGATGTAATGTGATGGATATTTATACTATTTAGTAGCTTTATAAGAATGCATCATCTTCAAATATTGTGAATTCCGTAAACCAGGTTGGTAGAACGGCTTTGGCCGCGTAGCTCCAAGTCTCGAAAAGGATGGATACGTGTCGTCACGTGCCAGGCCTGCGGCCGCTCACAGTGCAGACAGAGCACAGACGCCCCTCCTACCAGCTTGGGCAGGGAGGGAGGAGCTCAGGAGACCGACCGACTAACAAGTGCCTGCAATCTGGCATCATACTAAGCTGGCCTCAAGTTCTGAACAGCTGTTCAACCTTCAACTTTCAACTTTTGATGCTTTCTTGTCGGCCAACTCTGGGAGCTGCGTAACTCTCAGTTACCAATGAAAAATTGAGGCCGCTGATTACGCATCAACAGCATTTATACCTAATTTCAATCATTCAAGCATCGTCCCACCGTTGATTCTCCCTCCGTTGAATCCAACACCAATACCCCCGCCATCATGGTGCGCTTACGAGATATACCCAGGACAGCGACCTTTGCCTGGTCGCCTGGCCCTGGAAAACCTTTGGTCGTCACAGGCACTCGAGCCGGTGCTGTAGACGCCGATTTTTCAGACGAGAGCAAGCTGGAAGTGTGGGATTTGTCACTTGACAGCCAAGATCAAGGCATTGAATTGCAGCCCCTCGTTAGCATCAGCACAGAGTCAAGGTACGGTAGCATGGATTGGACCAGAATTCTATGCCCCTCAGCTGACTCATTCATAGATTCTACGATATTGCTTGGGGACCTCCCACCGACAACTATCCAAAGGGTATAATTGCCGGAGCTTTGGAGAACGGCACCCTGGAGCTATGGGATGCAGAAAAGCTTGAGTCTGGAGCCTCGGATGCCTCCATCTCGCAGACGACGAAACACACCGGCGCAATCAAGACGCTACAGTTCAACCCCCTGAAGCCCCAAATCTTGGCTACTGCTGGAACCAAGGGCGAACTCTTCGTCTACGATGTCAACGATATCGAAAACCCTTTCCGACTCGGTAATGCGGCTGCTCGATCTGACGATATTGATTGCCTGGCGTGGAATCGAAAGGTCTCCCACATTCTGGCAACTGGAGGACCCGGTGGATTCGTCACAGTATGGGACTTGAAAACCAAGAAGGCTTCTTTGACCCTGAACAACAGTCGCAAGGCTGTTAGTGCTATTGCATGGGACCCCAACAACTCAACCAAGCTTCTCACTGCTACCCCTGACGACAATGCACCCGTCATCCTCCTTTGGGATCTGCGCAACTCCAATGCGCCCGAAAAAAGCCTTGAAGGCCACGAGGGTGGTGTTTTGTCGCTCTCGTGGTGTCAACAAGATAGCGACCTCTTGCTGTCTTCGGGTAAGGATAATCGAACTATTGTGTGGAATCCTCAGACCGGAGAAAAGTATGGGGAATTTCCCCAGGTGACCAATTGGACATTCTTAACACGTTTCAACCCTCACAATCCCAACCTTTCGGCCACTGCCAGCTTTGACGGCAAGATCAGCATCCAGACACTACAAAACACCAACCCTGACACATCTCAGACTGCTGCTGAGAAAAATCTGGATGATGAAGAATTCTTCCGTGCCGCTCAGACACAGCCTCAGGGGGCTTCATGGTCCTTGGGGAAAGCACCAAAATGGTTTGAACGACCCATTGGTGCGTCTTTCGGTTTCGGTGGAAAGCTTGTCATATTCAAGGCTTCTCCAGTGCAAGCTGGCCAAAACAGGTCTTCAAAGATAGAAATCTCCCACTTCTCGGCTGATTCTGATGTCTCAACTTCCATCAAAAAGTTCCAGGATGATCTTGCTGCTGGCAACGTCACTGCTCTTTGCGAGGAGCGGAGGGAACAAGCTAAGACTGACGAAGAGAAAGCGGACTGGAAGGTTATGGAGACTTTGGTCGGGGATAACTCTCGCGCAAAGGTTGTTGAGCATTTGGGATTCAAGGAAGAGGAGCTCCTTAATGGCTCCTCCGAGGAGACCGCAGAGGTAGAAGAGAAGGAGAACACCACCGAAGAGGGCGAAACAAAAGACAAGTCCAAGAGGTTGTCGAATTTCTTCGGCGACGGTGAGGGAGAAGGTGATGGCGAGGACTTCCTTTCCGGTTTGGCTGCAAGCAAGGATGCCAAGACTGACAAGCCTTTCCACCTCTTCAGCGACAGCGACACTTCTATCGAGAAAGAGGTGACCAAAGCATTGATGCTGGGTAACTTTTCCAAGGCAACAGACATTTGCCTGAAAGAGGACCGTATCGCCGATGCCTTCTTGATTGCCAACTGCGGCGGCCAAGAGTTGGTTGATAAGGTTCAGTCTGCCTATCTCGCTCGAAAGAATGGGGTACCAAGCTATATGCGTCTTCTCGGTTCTGTCATTGCCAAAAATCTCTGGGATATTGTCTACAACGCAGATTTGGAGAACTGGAAGGAATCTATGGCTATTGTCTGCACATTCTCTAATCCTACAGAATTCCCAGACCTTTGCGAGGCTTTGGGTGACCGAATTAACGAGCAAGGTCTGAGAAAGGACGCCTCATTCTGCTACCTTGTCGGCTCAAAGCTGGAGAAGGTTGTCTCTATTTGGGTAGATGAACTTGCCGAGGCCGAAAAAGAGAGCATAGAGCAAGCTTCAGAGGGCTCTACATTCTCAGTGCACGCCAAGACCCTACAGGCCTTCATTGAAAAAGTAACCATCTTCCGCCAAGTTACCAAGTTCCAAGATAAGGAATTGAGCCAGGATTCTGACTGGAAGCTGGCAACCCTTTATGACAAGTACACCGAATACGCAGATATTCTCGCTGGACAAGGTCTTTTGGACGTTGCCCAGAAGTATCTTGATCTGTTGCCATCTAAATATCCCGCTGCAGAGCTATCCAGAAGCCGTGTTAAGCTGGCAACTCAAAAGAAGCCTGCCGCTGCGGCTCAAACTGCAGCTCGCCAGCAGCAGCCAAGGACAAGCACACCATCAAGAGTCCAGCCCTCTCTAGGATATCAACCTCCTCAGCCTGCACCTATCCCAACGCCTTCAAATATTTATGGTGGAATAAACCAAGCTCCTGTCACAGCGCCTCCACCACACCAGTATGTGCCGCCTGTTAACCCATATCAACCGCATGGGTATCAATCGCCGGGTTATCAACCACCAAATCAGTCTGGCTACATAGCACCAGCGCCGCCACCCATTGGTGGTCCTCCTTTTGGCGGTCCTCCAAGGAATACAACCCCTTCAGCCGTTCCTGCATCCAAGGTTAAGAATATGGAGAACTGGAATGATGTCCCCTTGGTCACCAAGGCGGTTTCGCGACGGTCAACTCCCAGCGCGGCACCGATCACTTCTCCATTCGGCGGCCTACAAAGTCCCTCTGCACCACCTACGGCCAATCCCTATGCACAAGGTGTGAGAGCAAGCCCTCCTCCCCCTCCTCCCAAGGGATCAGCCCCTCCCCGTGTTCAATCCCCTCTAGCTGGACCACCACAATCCACCCAGGGACCACCCAGGCCCTCCTCTACAACCAACCAGTATGCCCCACCTCCTCCCCAAGCGGGAGCAATTCCATCACATATTCCTACAGCGCCACGAACGGCATCGCCTTATAACGCGCCGCCTGCCGGGGCTCCACCTTCAAACAGGTATGCTCCAGCTCCAGCTGCCCAACAACAACCCGGCCAGCTGCCAGGCACCTCATTCCCGCCTCCTTCCGGCTTAGCCAGCCGACCACCACCCGCGAATCCATACGCACCACCTACTCAACAGCCTGTGGCTCCAAGTCAATACGCGCCATCGCCATATGCGCCGGCTCCAACTCAACTAACAGGCCACCCCCAGGCCCCGCCAACAGGGCCGCCACCAACGGGTCCTCCGCCTATGAGCCGGCCCGGTCCACCAGCTGCTACCCCGCCTCCTCCAAGGGCATCAGCGCCCCCAAAGGCAAAGCATCCTGCAGGTGATCGATCCCATATCCCACCTAATGCTCAGCGACTGGTAGACATTTTGAGCCAGGACATGCAACGTGTGGCTTCTAAGGCACCAGCAGCATTTGCAGCTCAAGTGAAGGACACCGATAAGCGACTGAATCTTCTATTTGACCATTTGAATAACGAAGAGCTTGTTCTTCCTCCGACTATTGACCAGCTCTCGCGGTTGGCTGAAGCTCTTTTGTCAAGGGACTATGACATGGCATCAAGGTTGCAGGTAGAGATTCAGCGAGACAAGACCGAAGAATGCGGCAACTGGATGGTATGTCAAATCAACGCCCCCTTTCACTTAGCCTGAGCTATATACTAATGAACTATAGGTTGGAGTGAAGCGACTCATTAGCATGAGCAAGGCCACACCTTAGTGGCAAGGTAATATTTTTGGAATTGTATATGGAGACAGAGTTATGACGTGTAAAACGCCGCCCGGATGCGGAATGAGATCGATGAATCGGATGAGACATTGATGAAAGAGTTGTAGGGGTATCTTGAGTTAGACAACAAAAGTATTGATGAGTATCACTTCTTGGTGGCCATATACACAGGGTGTAAACTTTGGTTTCTGAATGAGATATGACGGGATTCTGAAACGTTTCTATTCATGAAGTTGGTCGAGTTCAAAAATGCTACTAACACAAGTTTATTATATAAAATGAGCGGGGATTGTACGCATTATATCTAATCAAAGGCAGTGATGTCTAGTCAAAGTACCCTTTCAGGCCCAAACCTATGGTTGCCCAGATAGCAGTACCAATAGTAAAAGCCACTACCCTAAGAGCGGTGCTGTTAGGATAAACGTCGAGGGAAATGGATGGTATAAACTTACTCAGTCCACCTCTTCCTAATCCAAACGAGATAGATGTCCACTACGCAAATTGTCATGGAACTAAGTATCACTGTCCCCATGGCGTCCGTCTGCCCGGCGTGGTACAAGCCAAACAACGCAGCAGCAATAGTGAGATCACGAGAACCGACAAGGGCTGCTACACCCGACATGCTGGTTTGACCAGGGTTTTTGGACCAAGATTGGAGGCCGAACAGCTCGCCAGTCCGACCAGGTACGAGGATAGCGTAGGTGCCTAGGACGGCGAAGCCAGCTGCGGTGCCGAGGCCGAGGGTGTTCCAAGTAGATGGAGAGACGAAGGGCATTTTGGTAAATTAGGCTGCTGCGTGTTAAGAATGAGGATCAGAGTTACGATATGATGCTAATTGAGTTGTTTTGAAGGTTCTAAGTAGTGACAAGTTGATGATCTGTATTGTCTGAGACAGTACGGCTGAGGTGAACGCTAAGATCGGGCAGTTGTCGAGTCCGTCAGTCCGCCACATATACATACCTCGTAATTCGTATTATCTATGCCATACTACGTCTCTATTTCTATACCTCTCCGCCATTGATAGAGCTGATTAGGTCGCTGATCAAATGGCACGGAACTTGAACTTGATACTGAAGTGTAGGGTAGTGGAAAGTATGATATCCAAGTCAACCAGCTAGACTCTGCCCGTCTATGCATTCAATGCTTCTCCCTCTGTGGAAGCCTATAAATGTATTAATAGGACCGGCCATTGGTAGCATAGAATGAAGCTACTTAAAGGGCATGATAAAACTGTTTGTCGTTCAGGATTGACATTGTCGTTCTTCATCTGAGATTGCTGGTGAGAGATCGGAGAAACCTCGGGGTAGAAAGAACCAAGGTCTCAAGCTCAGTCCTCGGTGAGGCAAGAAGATTCACTTGCAAATTCAGGTACAGACACGTTCTATTTTATCTCAAGTTGCTTTTTAGGAGCTTCAACTCATTCATTTACGGAACTCATTTTATAGCTCTGAATATGACAGACGCAGCTCGCTGGAAGGCCACAGTGTATGTAGGCGGTCTTGCACCCCTCGTCACCAGTACACATGTCTTTGACGCCTTCATCCCCTTTGGAGAAATCGTAGAGGTGCAGCTCCCCAAGTCGGACGCGCCAAACTCTACGGATCCTCACAAGGGCTTTGCCTATGTGGAATATGAAGACAGTGCAGACGCTAAGGAGGCAATCGACAACATGGATCAGTCAGAATTCTTTGGGCGAGTTATCAAGGTGTCACAAGCCAAAGCTCCCAAGAGCGCGGATGAGGGATTGGGGAGCAAGAAGGCTGTTTGGGAACAGGTACGCATGCCTCATACTCATATACTGGGATTCGTTTCTAACATTGTTTATAGGAGAGCTGGCTGGCTGAACATGCCGCGGAGGAGCAAGCTGTAGAGGATAGGGCACTTCAACAAGGAGCTCCTGATCCCATGCAGGGACTAGAAGGATTGGATATCGCTGGACCTAAGCCACAGTGAAAGGATGGATCTATCTTGTGTGCTTAATTTTGTTACGTGTGCATAGCGACGGTGTTATGGGAACAGAATAGTGTCATGATTACGTCTATAATGGAACATTTGCGCACAAGTGAAATGAACACTCGAACAAGCCAAGCTTTTTATTCGGCATTCCGCCCTATGCGTATCGACATATACAGTGTTCAACCCCCCCTTCCGCCGTCGTACTCCATGATGATAAAGTAAAATAAATGACTTGGCGTGAGATGCCGTTGATCGAGCTTTGGTGATAGCTTTAGTGCTCCTCGTGGGAGCCGTGCTGCTCGGCGCGGGCGGCGGCACCCTGTCTGGACAGCCGGAGGTTCTTGTCGACGATGAACTTGCGGGCGCTGGAGTAACCGGCGGCGAAGAGGGCGAAGCCAACGACGACAGCTGGAAGGAGTTTCTGGTTAGAAAGACGTGACGTTTTTTTCCCTCTTCCTGGGAATGGTTCATCTATAGTTCGTACCGAGAGGGAACAGCTCAGGAGGGATCTGCTTGAGCTTGCGCAATCGCTGGGAGATGGTGTGGCCTTGAAGATGCATGTGTCAATATATATCTCGCCATAGGTTTCTGTCGCAGCTGTTTTCGGGAGCTCGGAGGATGTCAATGGGTTGGCGATGCGTCACATACCGGCCTGGTCCTCCTTCTATATCAACCGAGGTGTTAGCAAGTCTTTCCCTCCTCATCCTCTCCATAGGTCTGAACGTACGGGAACTGGTCGCATCATGCGAGCCGTAGGACGGAACATTCTGAGAGCAGCGGTGGAACGCATTGTGACGACGAATAGAGTGGAGAGTGCCTGGACGGGGACGTTGTTGAATTGGGGTTGTATATGGAAAAATGTCGCCTTTCCTTCAGAGAGTGAGTGTTTCTAACGCTTAGTGGGCTCATTTGCATTTGGAGGTCTCTGCGAGTAATTGCCCCCACTTTTGCACTATGTAAGCCCTTTTGATTGGCTGCTTCGGCCTCAGGCACACATTTCAATCCGGAACATCTGATTCGAAGCCGCCCAGCCGTTCGTTTCGGACGCATGATTTCAATCTCCCCAATTGCAAACCTCACCCGAGCTTCAATATCGCCCGCCGGGACCCTCCGAAAACCAACTTCCCACCCAAAGCCCGTTGAGCGAACGACGAGAGTCGCAATCCTTCAAAATGTCTGACGAGGAGCTTGTCACCAAGCCTTTCAAGTTTGTCACTGGTATGCCGAGCCCGGAATAATCCCTCTTTCAAAAAACGAGCGAGGTTGCCTGTTTTTTTTTTGCATTGCGAATGACCCGAGGCTAACTGGATTGACAGCTGGTAAGACGACCACGCCACCCTCCGCGACGATTCGAGACCGACTCAATTGCTCCGGGGAGCAAAAACTTTGCGACGGAATGGCTAATTCAAAAGCTGCGCAGGCACTGATGCCCGTTTCCCCAACGTGAACCAGACCAAGCACTGCTGGCAAAACTACGTCGATTATCACAAGTGCATTAATGCCCGAGGCGAGGACTTTGCCCCCTGCAAGCAGGTACGGAGTTTGAGGAGAGGGAACGCTTTGGGGGAGGATTGAATGCTGAAAATGTTGTCATAGTTCTGGCACGCCTACCGATCACTCTGCCCCTCTGGATGGTACTCGCGATGGGATGACCAGCGAGGTATATTGCCCCGTTATTCCGAAAAATCTGGCTCAGAAACTGACTTTTCATGTAGAGGGTGGAAACTTTCCTGTCAAGCTGGACTAAATCATGCATTACGGATTATACGGGCTGATAGATGGGGGAGATTGAGCAGCCAAGCTGCATCTGTATGTACGCCTTACAAAAGCTTGGTAGACAATCCACAAGGGGCTGAGCGTCAGATATTTACTTTCATATTTGATATGCATGAGATGAAGCAATGACGTATTATGTGCGATTTGTATTGAAAGTGCTGGTATCATGTAAAACAAACATTCATCGCTGTTATGCTGTAAATCCCAAACCTCAAACGCCATTTCCATCCGTTATAGTAGCACATGTCGCCAATGTTATAACCAAGTTAAATTCATATATCCCCTTTTCTGGGATACTTACTTCTCATCTTCCTCCTCATCTGAGCTCATAAACTCATCATCCTCGTCGAAGCCAAAGAAAGATTTTGGCTTAGCCTTTTCGGACTTTGAGGCTTCGGCGGGGGGAGGTGATTCTGTCGAAGTTTCAGAATCCTCGGCATCGCTGGCAGAACCGCTGTTGCTTTGTGCCGTCACGTTGGATTCGGGAGATGTGCTGAGGTTGTCCTTGTAGTTCCCTGACTTTATGGCCGCCAGCACAGCATGACGCGTGCGCTCATTACTTTCTTCCTTATCCTCAACCCATTTGCCATCCAGCTTGCCTTTGCCACCGGACTTGATCTCAGCTTCTCTGCGCTCCGCCATTTCAACAATCTCCTCCCACCTTTCGCGTCGCTTTTCTTTCTCCTTCTTCTCCATCTCGGGCTTGATGGCGAGATACTCGGCCAGTGCCTTGGCTTCATTTACAGTGCGGAGTCGTCGTCCATCAAGGTTGCGACTGGAGCCATTGTCGTCCTTTTGCTTCTTTCGCGACGACATGCGACCACCGGCAGCTCGGAGCTGGGAGCCGAAACCACCCTTGCCACCACATAGGGGGAGACCAAGTCGCAGCGATAGAAAATCATCTTCAGTAGTGGATAGGTATTTGGAGATAGGCGCCTCAGAAATTTCAGGGAGTTGGCGATTTGAGAGTGTTGTTAGGATGAGTCTGGACTCGGCGGCTTTGGCGGGTAGTCTCTCATCAAGTTCGTCGCGAAACTCCGAAATGGTTGTGGATGGAGGGACTCGCAGAACGAGTGTTGGTGGTAGACCAAGACCACTAAAAGTGGAAACGAAGACATTAAGGACTGGAGACATCTTGATGCGATAAATTGATGACGTTGAAGGAGAATGATTGTGTCGCAAGCGGCGAGTTTGACGTGTCTGTTTGATGGATTGACGAGAAGTTATAGTAGATTAATCGAGTGAAAGTGCTTGGCTGAAGAAAGATGGGCGCTTCCTATGGGAGATGGGGGACGACTTGGTTATATACCCTCTCTGAACAATCGAAGATTTGCAATTCAATCCCTTGAACTTTGCAGGAAAGTTCGCCATCCGTGGTTGAGGCTTACCTGCGCCACATCCAAGGCTAGCAAATCTTATCATCCCTATCATCACGTGGTGTCAGCCACAACGCACAACTTTGAGCCACCCCACCTCGCTAGGTTGGAATTTCTTGTAGGGCTTCCGCCCACAAAAGTTATCCATTTCGAGACTTGGTACGCCCGTCCGAAAATCTGCCAACTTCCAACATCGACCCGAGCAAGCCAAACCGCCACGATGTTGATTCCCAAGGCCGACCGCAAGAAGATTCACGAGGTAATTTGACGATTGAAGGGGAATGATTGCGAGGGAACGAAGTTTCGCTGACTTGAATTTTGCCAGTACCTCTTCCGCGAGGGCGTCCTCGTCGCGCAGAAGGACTACAACCTCCCCAAGCACCCCGATATTGACACCAAGAACCTCTATGTCATCAAGGCTGCCCAGTCCCTCACCTCTCGCGGCTATGTCAAGACTCAGTTCTCTTGGCAATACTACTACTACACCCTGACCCCCGAGGGTCTGGACTACCTCCGTGAATGGCTTCACCTGCCCGCCGAGATCGTTCCTGCTACCCACATCAAGCAGCAGCGATCGCACGCTCCTCCCCGTGGCATGCTCGGCGAGGGTGAGCGTGAGCGTCGGCCATTCGGCGGCCGTGGACGTGGTGGCGACCGTGGCGACCGTGAGGGTGGATACCGAAGGAGAGAGGCTGGCGGCGAGGGCAAGGAGACCGGTGGTGCTCCTGGCGAGTTTGCTCCTCAATTGTGAGAATTCCCCCTCCTTTTTTCCTTTGGAGATTGTTCCTGGGTGACAACAAATGCTAACCTGTGATTTCAACAGCCGTGGTGGTTTCGGCCGTGGCCGCGGTGGCGGTGCTGCTCCTCCCTCCTAAGCGAATCCTGTCTCTTTTAGGTTAAACAAATCTTTATGATGCATGGCGCAAAAAAAATACAACGGCATGTACTCTAAAAAATTGGGGACAAAATCCTCACCATGAGTCCACTCGTGAGACCTGGGAAAGTGAGGGGAATTAGGTGGGAGTTTTTGGAGGGTTAGATCCTCGGAAATCATTTGCATCAGGGTCAATGTTTGCCATCAACGAGATCTTTTCTTGTGCCTTCATATGAGACTTGCCCGCCGTGAGCATTGAACGAGCTATGTGAAAGTGAAATGCAGCATCAAGATCCTGGTGGTTGTGATGAGTGAATGACGAGGTTCTGATGGATTCCACCGTAGATGTACTTGGAAGGCAATTCAAACAAGCGTCAAGCTGTCAATTCACGGAACTTGATTGAGAAGTAAATGCTATGGTTGTGTCGACGTAGAACAGCTCGTAAGCTTCAGAGGAGCTTCCCCAGATTGATGAAGCTTTATCGGTGTGCCGTAGCTCTGGAGGCTCGACTGACGATTCCTTCATTACCGAGGCAATTGATTGTGCTACTAAAGTGACGTGGCTGTTTAAAGCTTCATAAAATGAACAAGAATTCAAAATCTGACTTCCTAGTGTATAGAAGAATACATCCATCATTTAATTTTGATTGGTGAATACCTCATTTCGAAGAGTTCAGGGTAGTCCTAAGAACGCGAAGCTCCCTGCAACTTGGCGTCATTCAGTGTGTTCGCTAAGATTGAGCAATGATGTATTAGTCTTCCAGTAAAAATAGCTCCTGGAACTGTTTCAGTGATCCAGTCTGTATGTGCCTTGAATCACGGAATTAGCTGATAATCTGGGAAATCACACATATTTCTGTCCTTGATTTTGACACGGCTTGAAGTTGGTGACGATAAACCCGGGCTTCGCCCTACATTGATAGAGCCTACGGATGAGTGGGTTTGGCTATCTCTCCCATATCATTCACTGAAGTCAAGGAAGTTCTGTATGCATGATGACGATTGGCAGTCTTAGGTACATCCTGGGCGGCTTGTTGATGGAAGCTCCTCAAGCTTTATCAACGAGTAAATTCCCCGCTGAGTTAGAACCGCCTATGAGGTTGTACCATCAATGTGTTGCTTTTATTCTAACCTGTTCCCACCTCGCACCATAGGTATAGACTTATTATAGAAACCGTTAATCGTTGTAGGCGCTACATGCGCCAACACTTGCTAGCTGCGTTAAATAAGTTTGTTAGAGCTGCTTCAAGAAGCTTCACATGAGGGGTGAAGCGCGGTGCCCACATGCATCGTCGAGCAAGGATGTTGATAGGTTCGCTTACGTGCATGGAGCCACGACTGGGGCCGTCTTTCGGAGAGTAGGGAACGGGTTCGGCTTTGGAGAGCCCCTCCATACGAACATTTCCCGAAGGGTTGCACCGGAAGAGGGGGAGGGGCAATGTGCTCCCATGAAGGAGAATTGTCTACTTGCTTTTTCTCAATTTCTGCGTTTCTCAATCAGCGTCTTTCTAAAAGTATTTACCCCCCCGTAGAGACTAGGCAGCGTGAAAAGCTCACTGACATCGAGTTCATTCGGTTCGTGCAAGTTTGTTAATGGGTGACATTCACAGCCAGAGCCGAGATGCACGGATACGAGGCGCAATATTGTAAGTGTGTTGACTCCGTCAACCGTCTCAACAGCAGTTATATCCATAGTCGCGAAAAAAAGGATGTAATTGATGAATAGCTTTTTGCCAAGTCTTTTTTCACGGAAAAATCCCTTTAATTGATTTGCAAAATATCGTATTACCTACACCATGGGTAATTGCTATGAGGGGTTGTGAATGACTTCTCTGTTCTATGGTGCTTTAATTAGTTATAGATCCTTTGTTCATATGTCAACAAAGCTATCACAAAAGGCATACTCTTGGAGAACTAAGAAACTAATTACATGCTATTCGCCACAAAGATGATAAAAGCACTCGGGTGACAAATGATCTTGTTGTACAAACCTCTACACCTCCTTCGAACCTCATGATTCCTGACGTATTGCATGCAAGTTAACTTTGACGACACATCTCATGTAGCTACTGGCTTCTTGTCTAGAGATGATAAGCCTAGAGGTTGACCAATTTTCGAATTATCACCATCTAAGTCTCGAGTGAACGATGCCCTTGTCTAGGCTCCCTCTGATCCCTGGACATATAAGCGTTGGATTAATCGCAGGTGCCGACAAGGAGAGTGAAATATGTTTTGAGTATATGTGCAATAATGTAGAGCTGATACTATGCTACAGAGTAAGGTTACCAATATCCTCAGAGTTGGTGAAAAAGCTACTGCTGGCAATAGTGAGCTATGTAACGAGTGCTCCTACGGTTACAAAGATTATTTTTTGACTTTGGAAAACATGAGTAATCCGGTATTTGGATCATGGCTCATGTATCCCACTAACAAAAGTCAGTTCAAAGCCTATGGTATAGCTCTTACTGGTGATTTGGCTGAGTATTGCCTATATCCGGTATTTGAAGCCCACGATTGAGAGCATCTTCTAGAATGATACTGCTTTTGAACTCGTACTACGCGCCCGCTACAATCCTGGAAGCTCTACCTGATACTGACTCTCGATGTTCAGATGTTTTGCGCTCGCTCGACTGGCCCGGGAACCACCACACCGCTACCAGGAGATGTTCAAGGATCAAGCCTAATTCGTATCAAGATGCTGGCATAATTTCCACGACAGGATGGTAACTGCTGGGTCACTGTTTCTGCTTCCGCAGATTCAAGGACAAATTCGATCAAACGGCTCATTTATTTGGGTCCGGAGCAGAGATTTTTCTTTGATCGGGATAGCTCTTATGGATTTGACGTTGGTGGGAAGGTACGGTATACTCTGGTAAAGACGTGGGAATGGAGAGTGACTCTCTTGGGGCTGTTGAGATGACATGTGCCGTAACGATGCTGGAACCTGGAAAGGATAAGGTGCGCCTTAGAAGTACTTTGTAGTCTATTGGTATGATTCCTATTTCCTTGGAGTGGGCTGATACGCACATGCAGTCATGTCTACACCAGTCATGACAGAGTCTCTTGATCTCCGATCAAGATTGTTGGCAATGAGATCAAGATTTTGAGTCCGTTCTCTTGATTGAGTCTATCGAATACGAGAAAGCTGCCTGAAAAGCGATTGTGTGTGACCAATATGCTCTGTATGTAGTGCTAAAATAAGACGGGTTGGATGTCTAAATCAGCATTTGTGTTTTATAGGGAGACTTAAATTGGATGTAATATCAATGGATTGCTACCTATCGTAGTTACTATGAGTGAACAGACTCTCAATGCTTAAGCTGTTCTTAACAAAGAGTTCTTTTTGCTAGTTGATCACAGATACCCATGGGGCTAGGGACCGGCACTGGCGGACAGCTGTTCGCACACGCCCCTTGTACTCGCTTAAAAATTTGCAGCAAACGCATTCTCATCACTTTGACAAATACTTTTTGCTTGGAAGGCTTTTCAAATTTTCAACTTCCGGGTTTCAAACACAAAGTGTGAAAAGTGTGTCAGAGAGAGACAAATGGGAGAAGCATTCCACCAATACTCAAGCACAGCGAATAAGAAGACAGCTCTGTCACTTCTTGCAGATTTTCTCGTCAAAACCTTTCTCATTTCGCCTTCATCGGTTTTCTCTCTTCCTTCATATTCCCAAGTTTCCTTCTCGCGGTTTGATTATACTCACAGGCTGCGAGACTGCGAGGAAGAGACCCCGAGACTCAATATCGAGAGACTCATTCACCTCATCACCCGCCATGAACCTTGGAAATTCGAACCTGTTCAAATCATTTGCTCGACCTGTGCTTCAGCAATTTCATGGCGACGAGGACACAGGGAAGACAATGCCATCCGGTGACATGAAAAGCCGGGTGGAACATCTCACCAATCGAGTGAGCTTGGAAGTATCTCTTATCCGCATCACCAATGCGACTAAAAAGTATACAAGCTCCCCGAAAAAAGAAAACATTTTATTCGTGTTAACGTGTGGCTAGCTCTTTTTCTATAAGCATCGAGAGTCGAGCCACCGGGACTGGATCGATGAATAGCACAATCAGCCCCATGGAAGTTGACATCAAGTTTAACGACTCTAGCTTTGGAAAACTGGTCTTCCCGGAAGCCAAGACCAGTCTGTATGATGCAAATCTGAACATAAAAGAGCAAGAGGTCAAGATTCTCAACATGGCAGTCTTCAAGGCATACATACGGAGCGCGATTGTGAATGATGAAACCTGTTTTCGCCTCGAGACGGGAAAAATCATCAGGAACTCAGTTGGAGACATCACATGCTACGATTATTACCTCCATGTACCAATCAAGGGAATGATGGGCCTGAAGGCTGAGCTGAAGACGATGGATCTTGGAGAAGGAGAAGTTAAGTTAATGGTAACGTTGCATAATTTAAGTCCCTTGGAAATTGATCTCGGTATGGCTAAGTTTGAGTTTCGGAATCGGCATGGAGAGGTGATAGCAAGGCTGACTGGGGTCATGAACGTTGTCCGTGGGTCCTTTGATCTTACGCTCCGCGGCGAGATGAATGCGGTATCTGCTCAGAGATTACGGTTGGTTGGCGTCACCGTTGATGAGACAAATGAGACATGGCGCCAAGAGGTGGTTCGGCATTTTGATGTCTGGATGGATCTGGTCTCCAGTGATGCTAGGCATAATAAACATTGAAGGCTTCCCAGTGCTGTTAGTTTAGAAGTTGTTATAATTTATCATTCGCTATCTAAGACTGTTTATGTCTGTCATTTTGACAATACTTCGCGATTGACTCATCAAAAATTTGTATCGCTTGCTTTTTACCTTCTTTTTCAGACCTATAACTTTTTTTAAGATAGCTTGGTCTTGCCCATTCCAATAGCAAATCCTGAGCTGTACACCCGTTGGTATCTTTCAAAGATATATCCGCGCCAGCCTCTAGCAAAATCTGAATAATACTTTCTCTCTGGCGCATTTCGTCTTCTTTGTGCCACCGCCAGACAGATGGCTTTTTGTTCACTGAGTGCAGTGGCGTACGCTGTTGGCCATCCAAACCGTTAGCATCTGCGCCATATGTGATTATTAATATCCTGACGATGTCTGCCTTGAAATTTTCTGCGGCAACATGCAAAGGCGTTGCGCCATCGCGGCCTCGGCATGGCGCTTTAGGATCAACTTTGCACTGGGCTAAGAGGAACGTGATTATTTCAGGATTGATATTTCCAGCTGCAAAATAAAGAGGTGCTTCTTTGCTTTCATCGACAGGATTCAGATTGATTCCAGGCTGCGCAAGAAGCAATTTGATCACTTTAGGATTGCTATTTCTAGCTGCCCAGTGAAGAGGTGTTTCTTTGTTTTCATCAATAGGGTTTAGATTGATTCCAGGCTGCACGAGAAGTAATTTAATTACTTCAGGATTGCTATTTTCAGCTGCCCAGTGAAGAGGTGTTTCTTTGTTTTTATCAATAGGGTTTAGATTGATTCCAGGCTGCGCAAGAAGTAACCTAATTCCTTCAGGATTGCTATTTTCAGCTGCCCTGTGAAGAGGTGTTCTTCCCAATTTATCAACAGAGTTTAGATTGATTCTAGGCTGCGCAAGAAGCAATTTGATCACTTCAGGATTGTTACTTCTTGCTGCCCAGTGAAGAGGTGTTTTTTGGTCTTCATCAATAGGGTTTAGATTGATTCCAGGCTGCGCGAGAAGCAATTTGATCACTTTAGGATTGCTATTTCTTGCTGCCCAGTGAAGAGGTGTTTTTTGGTCTTCATCAATAGGGTTTAGATTGATTCCAGGCTGCGCGAGAAGTAATTTAATTACTTCAGGATTGCTATTTTCAGCTGCCCAGTGAAGAGGTGTTTTTTTGTCTTCATCAATAGGGTTTAGATTGATTCCAGGCTGCGCAAGAAGTAACCTAATTCCTTCAGGATTACTATTTCTAGCTGCCCGGTGAAGAGGTGTTCTTCCCCATTTATCACTAGGGTTGGGATCAATGCTAAATACCGAATCCAAGAGCAGGCGCATTGCTGGTAGGTTTCCCTTCCACGAGGCACGGTGGAGAGCAGTCTCCGATTTAAAAACAACCACACTCCGAAATGCTGAAGGCTTGTTTGCAAATTTCACCGCAAAATGTTCCAGAATCAATGAGAACATTGGAAGTTCAACCCAAGTGCCACTTGCCAATTTCAGTAGACTTCTTTCGTATCCCTCATCAGCTTTCCATTCAAGTAACAGCGTTGCCACTTCGAGATAACCAGATGTAATTGCAATGCCCAAAGGCTTCCATTTTCTTGAACCAATAGCGCTTGCACCAGCTTTGAGAAGATATTCAACCATGTCTTTGTTGCCACGCTCAGCAGCACTATATAGCGGTGTTGGGCCCAAGCCACGATTAGCATTAACAGGTACGTTGCTTTTTACGAGCATCTGAACGATACTAAGGCAACCATTATTGACGGCCAAGTGAAGTGGCGTCCAATTGGAGAAGTTCATTGCCAGTTTGGCAAAAGTATCTTTTATGTGCCACCAATTGCGTTCAAGAATCCGCTGCATAAGAGCCTCTAACTGAAACTCCGCCGCAATGTGCAAGAGAGACAGACTGCCAAAAGGTTTCACACGATACTGCTCATAGTATCTCAGTCTCCAATTGACCCACATTTCAAGAGTCGGCGCTTTCTTAGCAAAGAATTCAGGGTTTCTGTCCAAAATCTTGAAGCTCCCTTGGCCAGACAGGCGAAAATGGTGGTTCCAATATGTTCCTGCGTATGGGAGAAGGGTAAAGCCAAGCTTTTCAGGCTTATTAACTTGATCTTGAGAAGGACGATCTTCATCTTTGAGACAGCCGCTTTGGAGATAAGCAAGACAACTGGATGTCAATTCTGAGTGCTCCCTTTCGATATCCGATAGAGAAAACCAAGTTTTATTCTTGGCATTTGAGGGTATGCGCGTTAGGAAGTCATAGGCGCTCTGGTGAACAAGCGTGACCGCCGTTCTTGTTATGCTCAGGAAGTGTCCACAGTATGAGAGCTTTCCTCGTAAAACCGCCGCTTGGTCTAACAACTGTGTTGACTTGATTTCTAGAGCAGCAACAAGTTCATTTGGTGCTAACGGCCGAACAGCAAGCGTACACCATCTGAGAATATTGCAAACTAGATCTCGGTGACAACGCTCGACATCCAAAAGAATTCTCTCGTAGAGCGCATCTAATCCCTCTGGAAGTTCATTAAGCTTCTCTTCGACATCTGAGATTGACACAGCTCGAAGGTCTTTGATGACGAAGCTGACCCAAAGGTATGTTCCATTTGACTTTTGTTCAAGCGTTTTTTTAACGTGGTTTGTCAATTCATCAGGGTACTGCCCGCACTGAGCTAACTCGGCAACTCGTTCGGAGATGTAATGCTCCAATCCGTGATTAACTTCCGTTTTCGCATCTGGGTCTAGCCGAATCCTCGGAAATTGGCCCAATGAATCCCCGAGACACTTGGGATATTCTCGACTCATAACAATGAGTTTGAGCTGTGGCGCGGCAGTCTTGATCTTGCTGAGTTTCGAAAGTAGGGAATCCAACGATGACGGTTTGCATTCGTCCAGGCCATCAAGGACGCAAGACACTTGGGTCGTGCCCAAGCCATTGATCATGTTGAGGAAAATAGACCAAAGAGCTTCAAATGAGCCTTCATCGAAGAGTCGATCTCCTTGGATCTCATATGCAGGCAAGACAAAATTGATTAATTCTGCCTTCAGCTGAAGTAGTTGGACCATGAGTCCCCTAACGATTGAGGTAGCGTTGTTTAGATTTTCGTCTTTGTGCTCGCAGAAGAAGTATATTACAACGCGCCTCTGCTGGCTTCCAGCCGGGTGAGAATGACCCCCAAGATAATATGTCAGATAGATCGACAGCATCGTTTTACCTAGTCCAGGGCCACCTGAGATCCAGAGAAGCCCGCCGTCAGAAGCGTGCCATTCAACAAATTCGGCTCTCTCGACGATCCAGTCGCAAGTTCCCTGCACAATGTCCCCTTTGGACGTAATAAGTCTGGCACGATCGTAAAAAGGGTCTGTGATGTAAAGATCTTTGAGACATTTGACAGAATTTGGGCTGGAGTCAGATGCCTTGACAATGTTGTTGACTTTGGTTTCGAGAGAGGCAAATCCGTTTTGTATCGCTTCTGACATATTGTCGCCCGCTTTCCTAATAGACTGTTAAACTGAGCCGCACCTAATTAGATAACCGGACTTACGAGCTGAGAATGGATATTTGTAGGTTCAGCGAGTTGTGCTCCACATTAAGCTTCTCAAAGAGCTCAAGGATATCCTTTTCTTTCGTCAGGCCGCAAACAGCTCCCCAAGTCTTCCTCCGCAGCGAATCACTCTTCTCAAATTGGAGTCCCTGCAGACATTCTTCCAGAGACCGGGCGTGATTCTCGCATCGAATTAAGATCTTCTCAACATCCTCGGTTTGCAAATTCTTCGATTCCGCTATTTGTTGCGCGATGGAGGCGAGGGTCTCGAGACGTTCGAGCTGCAGTCGTATCTGGTCGGGGCCATCCTGGACCTGGTCAATTACGGATTTGACCAGCTTGGCGATCTTGAGCCCCTGGTCGACGAACTGCCCCGCGGCTGCTATGACCCCGATGACCTCGACGCCTGACATAGTGGCAGGTAGATAGCGTTTATTTGCCGGATATTTGGTGTATTTAATGAAGTTGACAAAAATTCTCGGGTTTGTTTCAGTCCATGATTTCTGCAGGCGAGAGGTTTGGGCATTGGCTTGGGCAACAGCCGCAAGAGACGATGTCGGTGGTTGGCTACCAGATACAGCCTATGATAATGCTGGGATGCATGCATAGCCGCATGACAGCACCCTTTGTGCCCGATGTCCGCCTCATGTTATCTGCGCTTAGAAACCGTTTCGAACGAAACAGCCCTTAAATTTTAAAGAAATTAATTAAATGGGGATGATTTTTTTTTGGGGGAGCTTTCTGTGATAAAAGTTGTGCTTCCGACTGAAGTGCTACCAAGCGCTCTTGGAAATAGATAACAGTGGTGCGCAGCTTTCAGTCTTACTTCTCTGTCCAGTCACAGCATCTGTCAGCCTTTTTGACAATTGGTCAGTTCACACATACTGTATAGTCATTGACGATTCAGTCAGTCAGGTCAGGATACGTACATAAGTCGCTAAGGGGCGGGAGAAAAAATATGCTCACTTCATAACATCGCTGAATCGCCGGATCTGCTTACATTGCCAAGCATTCCTGGTGTTATTATTTGTATCTAACATTAGTGGACTTTTCTCTTGAATCCTCAACTGTCGGTTTCGTGGTTCCTTTCTCCTACATGGTCGTGATATCTCGAGCAAATGAATGGTAAATACGAGTAGAGGCACCGATATAATCGATTGCCTGCCTGACAAAGACCTATTTCATCCCTTAATTTTATGAAAAAGACCTGAAACAATTCTGTGTCTTTAAATTATCATCATCACCATCACTAGAGGAATCTATGTTCACCATACATAACATCATTCCATTCTAATCTCTCCTAGGCAGTTCTGTTCTGTCAGTAGGACTAGCTAGATAAGACACTTCAATTTTAAGCCCCATAATGGACAAATTGTGCCCATGTCAATGGCATAGAAAGGTTTTCTTCGCGCACCGCCATTACAGCCTTTTGAAGATAGCTGGCCACGTCTCCATCTCCACTCTCCTGCTGGCCACCTTTCAACAACAGATTATAGAAGTGCTCTGCAACCTTCACACAGACCGAGTCCCCGGCTGGCCAAAGACATCCTATAACATGGGGAAACCCGGCGACCTGAAATCCGCTTACAATGTGAATGGACTCTTCGCGTAAATCATGCGCTCCGTTCTCTGCGGTTGAACAAGATGAGAGGTACGCAATCTGCACGCCATTAAGTTTCAGGTGAGCAATGCCTTGGACTGTCAGGCGATCCTGTAGCACAGGTTGGTCGGCTCCGTCGCGACGCTGTAGAACGAGACCACTATTTGACGGATCTTTGCTGTCCGAAGTGCCATGACAGGCAAAGTGAGCGATGGAGCTTGTCTGAAGGGCCTTTAAAACTTGGGCTGAACTGGGATAATTAAGAACTGTGGCATTGATACGGCCTTGAGCTATTGCCATGATCTTATCCTTTTCTTCTAGCACACCTGGAAGGGGCTTGGGGGCCTTATTATCCATTGGTCCCTTGGGAGAGGTTGGCATTAGCGCAAGAAGCATGTCACTGTGACCTGATTCTGCCTTTTCTATCGGTCTTGACCGGGACTGGGAATATGCGAGGGCTTTGATTGACGGCGTGTACGATGATATAATCCTCGAGTAGGCATTGTCCGGGGACCCCTTTTTATGGACCCCTGCTGCATGGAAAGGCATTGAGTTTGCGTAGCCGCTGCCTATCCACCAAACCTTGGGAAGCCTCTGTTTCTGGTCGCCGAGAATGGATGGGAGCTTGTCTATGACAAGCTTGACACAATTGTCCCAAAGCCAGGCAAGATACTGTAAAAACTCCTTGTTCTTGGAGGAGTGTTCGGATCTTTTTCTCGGAGTCCAATCCTTGTACAACCATTTTATTGCATCGGCTCCCAAGAACTCTTGGAGTTGGATTGTCGTTAGGGAATTGGAGGAAACGAGAAGAACGTCATTCCGCGCCGAAGCGATATTTACGATGGCAATGACACCATCGCCGGCACATCGCTGCATCTCCGCGACTGTTTGTCCTCGCAAGAAACGCTCGTGACCTGGGAGAGCTCTGATTTCCTCCAAAGTCACATCCAGCTTATTCACGGCATCACGGCGTTGCTTAACAATGTCCCCATCAATCATTCCGTCTGCTGCGATATGCACGGGTGTATTGATTTCGTCGATGAGTCTCTCATATTGGCTCGCTATCTTGCCGTGGATTTTCTTGAGAGCTGATATGTCGCTACGGTCGTCTAGCATCTGGCTAAGGATGACCGCGCGACCCCGTTCGAAATACTCAAGTGCATCATTCTGACGACCTGCAGAGAGAAGAGATGCGCACAAACTGAAGTTGACAGTGAACAATTTCGATAGTATGTGTTGTTGGTCATCTCTGCTGAGAGAGCGTGTATGCACCTTTGGTAGGAGGTCAAGAATAGCCGTGCCGAGATTAATGGCACGATCATCGCAATCAGGCAGAAAAATGAGCTTATCAATTGCCAGAGCCCCGGATCTGATCCGTTCCAGTGGTGAAGCTGTCAGGCAATTCCAACCACATAGGAAGCAGCTGATGGCAACCTCAATCTCCTCTTGATCTCCGGTTCTTTCATACTGTACCCGCAATAGACCTGCAAGGGATCTAAGCACACCTGGGAGTTGAGGATGATCATCTGGAAGAAGAACCACACCATCTTCTATGACAGAGATTGCTTCGTTGAGATCAGCTACATCCTTTTCGGCTTTATATCGACTGAAAAGCCTTAGCCCGAGTCTCTCCAGAAAGGTGGGCAGGTTTGGATCGGTTTGTAGGACCGATGCAATAGCCTTTCGCGCGCTTTCAATTGCTTGTTCCAAATCTGCCATATCCTTTGTCATGTTGTAACGATCTATATAATAAGCCCCCATATTGTTCCAATAGTATCTGTGGTTAGGGTAATCGCCAGATCTGGTTGCATAGACGCGCTGCAGTGTATGCATGGCCTCGTTTAGGTCCAGCACATTACCTGTCCTCCTGTGTCTTTCCATAAGCAAGCCCCCCAGATTGTTTAAAGCTCCGGCACGATTTTCATCCCCAGACTCCATGAGTTGAGTGGCTTGCCGTGTTTGGCGGATTGCCTCTTCCAAATCCGCAAACTCGCCTGTTCTGCTAAATCGACTCTGAAGCGCGGCTCCTTGATTGAGAAATAGGTGGGGAAGTTCTGTATGATCAGTCGGAGTTCGTTCGATAGCCTGTTGTCTTAGGTTGATGGCCTCAGTTAGATCGGTGACCTCACCTACTCTTTCGTATCGTTCTATCAACATCATTGCGAGCATATTAGTCCTCTGAGGGAGCTGACTATGGCTGGTTGGTATGAGTTCCATAGATTGATGCATTAGGAGGATTGCTTGCTCCAAGTCTTCCATGTGTCCCTTTATCCTGTGACGGCATAGCAGTGTGGTGCCAAGAAAAGCAAATAGCCCCTCGGTTTCTTCACAAAGGACTGGATTGGCTTCGAGGCCCTGTTGCCCAATGTCGATAGCCTCATCCAGGTCTTCGATATTGCCTATCCTATCATATCGTGTTTTAATCATCTCCCCGAGAATTATCCAACCAATGACGCTTGATTCGTCCTTGAACATCGATCTGACTGACTGCTTTTGCAATCTTATTGCCTCTCCTAAATCTGCCATCTCTCTTTTCATTTCGTAGCGAAGTTTAAGCGCTCTTGCAAGGATTAACAGCGTGAGTGATCGGGCATGGTGATCGTCCGGTGTATGGTTAACAGCTTGCTGTGCGGCTTTGATGGCCACCTCAAGGTCTTTCCCATTACCAACTCCCTCATGTCGATCAATGATGTTGGATGCGACCTTGCAGAACCATCCCTGGAATTCAGGATCGATAGAAGGTACGGGGTCAATTACGTCTTGCAAAAGACCGAGAGTCTCATCATAGTCGGCTGGTTGTCTTGAGCCCTCCAATAGCTGCACGCATAGAATCATAAGATTGTGCGCATTATTCATCCGCGACCGGTCGGTTAGGTTTGGGGAGGTAGAATCGACAATACGCCGCGCAATGTTGATCGCCTCGCGGAGGTCGTCAAGCTGTTCAGCTTTGTTGTATCTGTGTTCAAGCTTATACTGAAGCTTGTATAACTTCCCAGGGAGATCTGGATGGTCTTTAGGCATGAGTTCAGCGGCCTCTCGCGCTGCTTTGATCGCTTCATTTAGACCGTTGATGGTGATTATTTTGCTGTATACCGCATGGTTTGTGGCCTGCCACTGTTTCATATGCCCAAATTCTTCGTCCGTAAACTTTTCTGCGGCAAATTGACTAGCCTCTGCCAACAAACTGATGATTTCATCAACTGTTTCTGGTTCAGTCGTCTTGTTAAGTTGAGTTTCAAGGAGCCCCCCAAACAAGGAGTGCCAGAATTGACGCAATGGGCTGTCCGTTTTGGTGTGATGGATGCCTGCTTTAATACAATCCAGCACTTTGTCAAAGTCTTCCTTGAGCCCCGAGCTCATATACCCCTTCCAAGCAGATTGTGTAAGCCTAAAAGATCCAAGCTCCTCCTCTCCAACTTCTTCCAAGTTGATATCCACCTTTTTAACGCTCCCCTTTTCCACGTTCTCCTGTCCAACGTTCTCCTTTTCAACGCCCTTCCCTTTAATATCCTCCTTTTGGATGTTCTCATCGCTAAGTTTATGCACTTCAAGGTTATTCATTTCTAGGTTCGCTGTATCGATTATTCTTTCGGAGGATGTACGTGGTCGGAGAAAATTGGCCAGAATTGAGTAAATATAGAAACTATTTGAGAACCTAAGATCTACTTCATGGGATACCACCTATGCGTATTAAAGAGTGAGAAGAGGGGTTGCTGCCTGATGCTGCTGCGCCCAGTTGATGCCTGAGAGTTGGTATTGGACATGGTCGTATGCATATGCATAGAGGGCATCTATACCATTGGGCTGTGATATCCCCGCTGATTCTAGGCCTCCAATGTTCTCCACTTTTAAAATGCCTCTTAATCATAAATAGCATGCATAGGTGTTCCTCTTGCTGTTTCAACGGGCAGAATCAAGCACTATAAAACTTGCCAACACCCAACATGCCTATTCAATCTACCCCTATTCCATCTTTGCCCTCGCTCGAGTCCGTCAAACTTGGGAGATTTGTCACAAATATCAGGCAACCACACGAGTCTTACCACGAGCCTTTAATATTGGATGGCCCAACGGCAATCATAACTGATTTTTCTTTCTCGGGACAAAATGAAACCAAAGTAGCGACGAGCCTTGGTGCCTCCTTGACACGGCTACTATCGACCAAGGGTTCTAAAACCGCTAGCTATGCGATCCAAATTGATCAAACCAATGGCACTGAATATGCCCTTGATAACTCGACTGCATGGTTTGACAGGGCCCTCAGTTTGCCCGGGACCAAAACCTGGATTGAGAGGGCCGCCCTTCGAGGCGAGAAGATTTACATGATCGTCGGTTTTCAAACCCTGATCAACCCACATATTACCATAACATCATCCCAAGACCAACAGACTCAAAGCAAAATCAGCATCATGCAGACTCTTTCTCTCATCATCTCCGGTGCGGTGATGCCCGCCGCTGCATTACCTTCTGGCACTATAAATGGCCAGTATCAGAAGGTTTCCAGTACGGAGGCCTCTGTCGATACTCCCGGTGAAAGAGTGTGCTCTCTGCTATATCGTAAGATTAAGTACGGATGGCTATCGAGTCGCAGGAGGGATGAGCCAACGTTATCCCCGACTCGAGCTTGGTTGTGTATTGAGGGAGATAGCCGGGATTTGTATGAAGACGATGAGGATGAGGAAGATATGATATATGTGGATTTTGATGATGCTGAGGAAGAAGAGGATCAGGAGAGGGAGGAAGAGTAAGAGGCATAATATATTCCTCTCCATTATAGAGATGTCTATATTTACTACCACTGCGTGTTAAGGAATATCAGCTGCCTGATACCTGACTTGTGATGAGCCCTTTGCTCAGCTTTGCCTTGATCCGCTGTCAACGTCGATACTATGATCCAGGCTATCCTTGTTAAGAAACGCCTGGAATGCCACACAAACAACACAGTTTAAGCACTATTTAAATGATGCCCGAGTAAAGGGTTGTGGAGGCAGTAGCATATTTATTAAACCAAAAGTTAAGATTCAGATCCAAGAACCTCCACTAAACTAATCACCAATGGATTTAGTTTGAAGGATTTATCTTTTTTGCTTTCACAGACTCAACTGAAGCGACTTTTGTCGTTGGGTTCTCATTTCTCAATTTTATCAGGTCAATGTAAAGAGATACTCGCTACCTACTTGCCAGTCATTTGTCAACAGCTTTAACCCCTATTATATAGACATGGAAAATGATAGCCAAAGGGCAATAAGGGTTTATCCGGCACCGAGGAAGAAAAGAAGGCGCGACAACCACAGTTAAAAGCGGCAAGAATTGAAGCCGTCACTGATCGAGACCCAAATGCAAGATAGCTACGACATAGCTGCTAATTGTGTACTCGTTCAATCCCTTGTGATCCAAAGCCTGATTGCATTCTTGACATACGCCCCGATCGCTCTATGCTTAGTATCGCTGATGGTGATGCTGGTACTCATTCTGCCATCTGCGGGCTCCATGTTCAGCTGTTTGATGATAGTACCGTTCGTATCGTTGATAGACATAGAGATTTGTTCATCTGGTGAATCAGATTCACAACGCCTTTTTGTGCCACTCGACATTGTCATTTGCCTTGGGCACATACTGCAACAAAATGTGACCATAAAAAGAGGGTTGGATCTACTAGATATTGCAACCAAGTGCTGTTGCGTATCGTAGTACTTGGAGTCAGAAGCTCGATATTCAAAAGGGAGCCATACAATCCGTTTTCCGAGCAGGGTAATCCAAGCATTCGATGGATCTATCTTGTAATTCTGCCGTTTTCCAGCGGGGATCTTGTAATCAGCAGACTGAGCAGTCACCCCCGCGCCTATTGTCCTCTTCAATATGATTGAGCTATTGAACTCTAAACCAAAGCTGAGCTGCAGGTGTTGATCGTCAAGGAACTTTAGTCTAAGAGGCCCGTAGTCGACGCTTGGTTCGTTACGGCGCAAAATGTCTCTGGTATCAGTGCCCGTTTTAGAGGCAATATCCCAAATCTCGACCCTGATCCCCGAATCCCCTTTTTCTTTGAACCCATATGAGAGTGCCAGGCTTTTACAGTCCGGAGAGAAGCAGAGACGATGGAGCGTCGTAGAGTGTGTTTCCACGCACATTACAACCTGCCCCAATTCTATATTCTGGACTATAACATATGCGCTAGATCTGTCGTGTGAAGTGTTGAAAGTAGCTATCTGTCGACTATCTGGAGAGAAAGACATTGATGTGAACGAATCATATATACGTTTAAGTCCTGTTTGATCGGGCATCTTTCTTTCAAGCTTTGAGTATATGTCCCATACTTGAACACCCTTATCTGAACAAGTGGCGACTCTCCTCGAATTGGGGGAGAAGACCGCAGCGTACGCCACAGTGCGGAGGAGAGGCATGGTGTACGTAGACAGTTTTAGGCAAACATCCCAGATATTAATGATGGAATAAGATTTAAGATGCTTTAGCCCCGATCTGACTAACATGACCAGTTTAGCATCCGGCGAAATCGTAATTCTTACCGCATCGTTGATGCGATTCGGATCAAGTGGTAAGAGCATTTGTCTCCCGACTTCTAAAACTTCAACTGTGCCCTCTTTCCTGTTCAAGCTGAACAATTCTTTTCCATTGGGTGAGAAGGCCAAAAAGTCGCACCACATCGCAATTCTCTGCAAGCATCGACCTGAAGCGAAATCCCAAATATCGACACCATCATGATGTGGTGTCGCCAGCAATTGGCCATCAGTTGAGATAGCAAATCTTGGCGTTGTCCGCTTCCGATGTTGTCCTTCTTCGAATGCTCGTATTCTTTTACCTGTTGTTGTGTCCCACACACTGATGACAAAGCCGACCTTAAATTTGGGTTGTACCATTGAAACTAGAAATTTTCCATCGGGCGAAAATCGCAATTCGCTATCAAGTCCCCCTCTTATGCGGAAGCGAATACTGTGGCCTGTGTCCACATTGTATATCATATTGTGTCCTGTCCATCCTCTCCAGGCAATTATACTGGTATGTGCAGGAGAGAATGCGATAAGCCAGGGGTCCCCGCTAAGCTGAACAACTTTAATCTTTTCGCCTGTCGTAGTATCCCAAATCGAAACAACACTTTGCCCAGGAGCCCAACAGCCAAGCAAGTCGCTCGAAGAGGAAGAAGCTAGAAACGAAATGGAAGACAATTTTTCCGAAAGTTGCCGCAGGATCCTACTTGTAGACACATCATAAATTATGACGTTGCCATCATTAACAGACCATGCCAGCTTTTCATCATTTTGCAAGGAGAAGCTGATATGATGAATGTCATGAGAAAGGTTTATGCGCCGTATCATTCTACCAGTTTTGGTTTCCCAAACTTTTATCCTCCGTTTTGAACGGGATGCTAACCATGTTCCACGGGAGGAGAGCCTGATTTCTCTGATATCCTCATTTTTATCCTCATATACCTCGAATTTTCGTACAGACGGAGTCCAGTCCGCAACTGGCTCTGGCCAGATCTTGATCCATTGTGGGGCTTCGAATTCGAACATGCGACGAACAAGGCTTTGGGTTGGGCTAAATAACAAAGCTGACACATAGACTTGTAGGGGATAATCTTGTATTAGAATACTAAACTGTTGGATAAATCGACGGGCATCCCAGACAAAATCTTTTAATCCGGGTATCTCGTCGTTGTCCTAATTATGGAGGTCAGCACATGTCTCAAGTCATTCTTTGAGGATGGTCACATAACGCTTACAACTATTCTCTCCAACCTCTCCATTTGCACCGTGCCTTCGAATACTGATTTGAGAAGACTGAGAGCTTCCAGCCAGTATATATACTTTTGTTGAAGAAAACTATATATCATCTCATAGATCTCAAAAAGGTCGCCTCGCTTTGGCGAATCGTTGGATATTGAGTCTTCAAGATGGTCGATCCAGTAGCCACAACAGTATCTCACCGCGGCTAGTGGGTCGGGGCTCAGTTCAGGGAGGTCATCGATAACGAAGCCAGGCTCGGTCAAGCCATACATATCTCTTGCTAAAACCTTTTTCATCGCGTAGATCGATCTTTTGAGGATATGTTTGTTGGCAGATGCCGTGCCATCGGGGAAAAGCTTGTCAGAAGCATGTTTGATGAGGAAGTCCTTGGCGGATTGATGGACGAAATATACTATGTGGTGCCTCATGGTCAGAAACGATCCACATATTCCCAATACGTTTTCCCAAAGCCGTTCTAAAGACCCCACATCATCACCATCGTGCTCAGGAATCTCGATTAGAGAGTTGACTTCATGTATGGTAAGTGGCCGGCGAACGACAACCATGGTTGCTAAAATCTGTTTGCCTAGGCGTGATATGTTTGAGCTAAACACCTTGGATATCATTCGCTCGTATAGTTTGTTGAGTCCCTGCGGTAGTTCAGATAATGCTGCACCAGGGTCGAAGCGTGGAGCAATCTCGAGCTGCTTGCAAGCCAACGCAACCCAGAGAAAGGTACCATTTGCGTTTTGAGATAGATAGCCTTCTATAAACTCTCTCGTAGGTGCTGTGTACTTCTTAATTTTAGATAGACGCTGTACCTCCAACCGAATGTAAGTCGATATTGAGGCAGATACAGATTCAGCATTAAGCTCAAGGCTTAGAGTTGATTTGTTTTCGGCAGTTTCCAAGACCTCCTGGATTTCGAGCTCGTTGCGACTTGAAACAAGCCATTTCACTGGAAATGAAGCCGAACTTTCCACGATCAAGTCAAGAAGTTGCGGTAAATCCGTTAGGCATTCATCAAGGGCATCGATGACAAAGATTGAACTCTTCAAGGAAGGGTCCTTCAGCATGTTTGAGAAAATTCTCGACAGAAGGATCCATGAATTAGCATCCTCAAAGGCGTTTTTGCCTAATCTATCGTGTTCCTCTCTGAGATATCGGATAAGAGAAGCATGCTGGCAAACCATCATGTAGATTATTCCCCGTAGAATTGCTGTCCCATGGTTTAGACGGAAATCTGTCGCCTGGCATAGAAAATAATAGACCTCATGGGATTTGTTCAACTCGTCAATGAGACCGCACAGTAGCATGGTTTTCCCTTTACCAGGGTCACCTTTAACCCATAACAGACGCGTTTCTGGATCATTGCGCCACTGTTTGAACATGTCGTTTACTAGGATCCAGGTATACAAATCTCGTAGTAGACCCCCCTTTGTGTTTTCAATACGAGTCTTATCGTCGCGAGGATCTGTGATGTGTAGGCTTTTCGGACAGGCTGCATCTTTCTCGGCCTCAGCCGTGCTTCCCTGATGCGAATTTCCAGGGATCAACCTATCCGTTCGAGGGTAGCGTTCAATCAGGCCTTTGGCAACGGACGCAGCAGTGGCAGCAGCAAAATCTTTCCAGTCCTTGCTTTTGTGTCCATCTCCGTAGCTGTGGACACCTTTGACAACAATACAGGGCAGCTCATCCCAAACCCCAGCACCTTCCGTCTCAAAGGCTATGATGTCGTGCTGCTGAGCAACGCGGTCACGCTCAATTGCTGATTTGAACACCGCATCGCCAGATCCAAATCGCCCAACGAAGATGAATGGCTCTTGGGCAGCTTTTGCTTGGCCACTGCTTTCAAGTTGCATCTTTTCATCCAGACGCTCGCGATATGGCTGGTGAGCCTGTTTACAGCCAATCTTATCACAGAGTAAGTCTCTGGATTCATCACACACGGTATCTCCAACTGTTTTGTAGTTCGCACAGACACAATGAGATAAGCCATGGTGTCTATGAACATAGGTTGGTTCAAACAGGATGTTGTGTGCAGAGCCCGGATACTCATAGGTCATCGCCTTTCGTCGCCGTCGATACTTTTCCTGGGAGATCCGATTCTGAATATATTCTAGATGGACTGCTGCTCTCTCTTTCAGTCGTTCAAGACCCATTTCTGACTTGACGATTGTTGTAATGAAGTTGCGGATGTCTTTGTTTGGTCGACCGAGGCGGTCTTCGAGGGTATCCTTGGCCAGGAAGCCGTCGGCATATTGCCTGCCCAAGTCATACTGAATGATGGTATTACTGATCACCACATCTCCAAGTAGTATTTCTTTTCCATTTGCTGTTGGAACACCATCGCATATACCAGTTAAGAGAACCAGGTGAACGCGAGTGTAACTTGATCGAAGGCTGGCTGCGGCGCTTGCAGCGGTGACTTTTCCGCTATCGCAAAGCAGCACCACAACAACGTCATATCCTCCTATATAGCCCGTAGTGTATGTATTGAGATCTCCTTGAGCTCGTCCAAATCGGTCTCCTTCTTCGTCCCAAAATTCATCAAAAAGAAGGCAAACGGCGTCGTATTCGAATGGTTTCGTGCACACGATGGCAATCTCGAACTCTTCGCGACTGGTTGGAGGCGATGCTTTTCGACCCTCCATGTTGACGGTCAGATGTTATGATGGCGCAGAGATCTTGGCTTGGGGCAAGTATCCGATGTTTGAACAACTCTGGTGAACAAAAGAAGTATCCAAAGCATTTTCGAGACTAACCCCAAGATGCGAGGGGTTTGGGCATCCATGGCTCTCCCTATTTAGATGGGGCTCTGCAAGACGCATCACTGACATGGAGCGCCCAATCAACTCCTGAGCCTCCACTTTGGTGCATGCACATGAGTATAAGACAATTCTGCACTCAGAAATTAATAAAATGATTTTCAACCTTACCGGCGACTGATTATTTTATCCATGTGAGTTTCTATACTCGTTAAGAAGGTTTTAATACGATAATGCAAAGTGATTTACAATCTGCTACCTTGAAGAGTGATTGCAATGTTAACACGGGCGGTGCGGACGCACACAGATCACACACTCCACCCAGCGTTAATATTTTTTATGCAGGATAAGGAGTTGGTATCGTGATGGGCGATAAATTTGATAATTATGACAGAAAAGTCAGACTTGATAGTTATTTAATTATAGATGTGCCAATATCCTCACGGTAAAAGTCAGTGGTACTGAGAAGACAGTTACGGCCATCTGGTTCTCCATATGCAACATTGTCCTAGAGAATCGTTTGTATGATGAAATTAACCGAACTGGGGATAGTATTGAGGAAACTCATACTAACCCTTTGATGAAGTTGTATGGCTTCCGCTTCTCCCACACGAGGATTGACACCAATCACTGCAGCAAACCGTATCACGTATTAGGTCTCACGGTAACGTGGAGACAACGGTCAATGGAGTGACACCATGAGCTCTCAACTAAACCGAAAACATGTTGGAGACGATGCAGCGTCTGGTAACGTAGAAGAAAGCCATAATTGGAAGCCATAAATAACCACCTATCTAGCCGAAAAGTAATTCTAGGGTAAATTCGGCTTGTGTTCTGGCGCGTAGTGATTTGTTATTTTACTATCTACTCTAAACAACACCTATTGGGACTTACCCTCAAACTGATTGATGGCTATTAAGAAAGGGTGGGAACAGTGTATTCCTACTTCGACTGCGCTTATTGTGTTTCAGGCAATGAGTGGGAAGTTTCTGGCGCCTACAAGCCAAAAAAGAAGGGCCTGTAATTTTACGATTAAAGCGAGAAAAGAGGGTAGAAAGGACGACAAAAAATCACAAGAGAGAGAGGGGGGACAAGGAGGACAGGGGGTATGAAGTAGAGAAGGATTGAAGGGGCCGTTGGCTGGCAACGGAACGCATTCATTTAGCAATCCTTCCAGCAGGCTAGCAACGCACATGACCCAGCGGAGTTCCGAATTGGGTCGTAGGATGGAGAACATGCAATCATTCCGTGTACTCTTTTAATACTTTTCAAAAAGCTTATTAGTATTGCGTCTACTTCGACGTTCTTTTCTCTGTTTTTACAGCTTCAATGGCCATCGGCGCTCAGGAGCGAGAACAAGTAGCCCACCAAATGACCATTGCTTGCCACCCCAACCCCGCTATCTCTCATGCCGTCTAGCCTCAACATGGACACATCCGAATCACCTCAAGCACCCAAACCCTTCTCCTACGTCGTGCTTCTATCCGGGACTCACGTCACTGGAAAAGAGACGCTCGCAGTCTCCCTATCAACATCACTGAGTTGCCCATGGATAAAGGCCGAGATGGTCCACGCCCTTTCAGGCATAGGGTCTCGCTCTCAATCAAACAAGGGATACAACTATAGCCAAGTCTTTGGGCGAATTTGGCTCTCAAAATTACAGCGACTGGGCTTCTTGTCGGATGGGAATGGCTCTGTCGGAGAATCTGGGACGAAAACACCCAATCAACTGGCAGCCCACTGTACAGCGCTCATCACCTGCTACGCAATGTGCGAACCAGCCCGAGACGCCATTCGCTATGTTATGTTGGAACACTCCATCAAACCGATGTTTGTCATCCTGAACATCACTAAAGAGACACTGTCCGGGAGGACATTGGGAGCGGAAGATCCCGAATTGGCCGAGAGGATCATGGAAGAGAAGATAAAGAACATTGAAGAGCCTCTAGAGGAGGAAAAGGATGTCATTTTGATCGACTCAATGCGAGATGTTGATTCTTTATTCTTGGAGATTAGCGGGAGAATCAGCCGACAGCTTCTGGTTATGTGAAGGATGTGTTAGGTTGATATGGGCTTATTCTTCGGATACTTCGTCAGATGCTTCTTCGGATTTGCCATCCATCATGGACTAAGTAAATACATAATACTGTACGAGCATTTAACAGTTAAGGCATTTATAAATATGAGAGGATATCACTGTAGTCTGACTCTGCTCGCCTGCGATTATTGGTTTGTTTCATTCACATTTTCATAGTTTACGATAAACTCGCCCCAAACAGTATAAAGTTACGATCTACCCGGCCTATGACCTATTTTGTACCACAATCCAACAATCTACATCACTCAGGCACATAATGCAAAGCATTGGCAACCTTGTCCAGCTCCTTCTGCCAGTTGTCAGGGTCCACAGTAACCCGGCGAAATCGATCTTTGTTGGGTTCTTCTGCGTCCACCACAACATATTCCCCCAGGGTCATGGTGCAGGTCTGAAGTGGTTGCTGCCCCAGGTTCTCGAGTAAACCTGGCCCCTGGCCCCAGGCCGATTTGGGATCTTTCCATATGTCTACTTTGAACTCCTTTCCAGGTCTAAAGAAGAAGTCGTGGGGCAGTAGTTTGTTCTCCACGGGGAAGGGCTGTTTAGATGCTTCGAAAACTTCCGATAAGGTGAGGATCAACCCTTGCGGGAGGAGTTCGGTGACATTTTCGAGGAGCTCCGGGTAAAATTTGACATTACTGGCGGATAGGACGATGTTGGGAGCCCGTACGAGCATATGGGAAATATGCTTCTCCCTCTCCGTACCGTACAGATAGAAGGGCATAAACTTGTCTGGATACTCGGTGTCCCGGTTGGCCGAATTTAACGGTCGACTTTTCACCACACACTTTAATGTCACTTTTCCAGCTTTGCTCTCCTTCCTTTCCACTCCATCGGCGTTGGTCTCTCTTCTCTCTGCTCTATATATAGTTAGCTTGCTTGTTTATTTTTCGAGATGCATATTGGGGCGTGTATACTTTTTTGCTTCATAAATCTTTGCTTGAAATTCGTATTCTTTCCCATTTGTTTCTGTTCCATCCGTTACTTCCTCGCCCTTCACCTGATTTTCAATGCTCTCAATACTTTGAGGGTCAACAGATTCAAGAGTAATGATTGGTGTTTGGTCCTGCTGCATCCAGATCTTGTAGGTCTTTGCCAACTCGCGGTCTAGCGTCGCGGAGAAGATGACTTGCTGGCGTTGGGTCGCTTTGTGGAATGATGTTTGGAAGACCAGAAACGTATCCAGGGTATCTGACTCCGGGGTAATCGAGGGACTCCCCTGTACGAGGAATTGAATTTTATGCTCACTGCGACTGTTTCGCTCGCGACATACTTTGACTGCCTCCATAATAATTTCCTGGAATCGAGCCATGAGCTTCTCGAGGAATTCCCCATCGGCCGGGAATGGGCTCATAACCACATTGCGTAATACAAACAAGCCCTGTTTGGATTTTATGAGACCCATTCTCTCCATAAAGTGCTGCGCACATGTTCCGTAGTCTGCATTCTTGAACTTTGTCGAGGTCAAGAACATGGAAATTTTCGTGGGGTCGGTATTAGGGGATATTATCGACATTTTGTCAACGACTGTCTTCATGAAGTAGTTTGCCTCGTCCACGTCTTTGTTCAGTGTTCCGTCTTCGTATTTCCAGTTGAGTGCAAATGCGTTGATGTTGAGATCTGAGCTTAATTGGCGCAGCATTTCTTTATCCTCCGATTCGATTTGTTCATTCTTTTGAAGTTTTTCAATGATCTTCTTGATCTTTTCTCTCTCCTCATACACCTCACTCGAGAAGAAACTCTCTGCCTTGTCATTTTCGGCTGGTAACTTATTAAAGGGTACGCAAATAAAGTCATCATTCATCATCGTGGCGTAATACGCAGATAGCTGGCAGCTGTTAGCTTATCTCAAAGAATCAGAAAAGAAGTGATAGCAATATCATATCCATACTCTAGCGCTGGTAAAGGCAGCCTCGCCAAGCAGCTTTCCGTAGCCTTGGGGATTCAGACCAATTGTCTGATTAGAGAACCAGGCTGACATTGCTGCAGCACCGGGCTTACTGTTGAAAACATATTATTAACCATTCAAACGCCAGTTTCCACCACGGCTTTGGAATAGCTTACCTGCCTTCAACTCCATAAACGCCAATGTTTTCCGCGGAGCCTTGTGAGAGATAGGGGCTTGACCACGTTACCAAGTGCCTCATTCTTCCGTCCCGATAGACCAACCCCCCAGCAGGATATGGAATGTAGCCAGATTTGTGTGGGTCCACTGTGATCGAATCTGTATATTTAAGAGCCCGGAGCTCCTTTTCCGTGCTGCTTCTTAAAGCAAATGGCATCTTATCCTTTTGAACAGTGTGAGGGTCCTTTGAGGCAGTACCGGGGCTTGGGTTTGGACTTTCTTCTTTTTCTAGCATCGTGGCAAAGTAGCCTCCCCAAGCAGCATCGGCATGGATAAGGAATGAAAGACCATATTCATCCTGAAGTTCGTCTCGCAGTTTCACAATTTCTGACAACCTATCGACGGCCCCTTCTGCAGTTGAGCCAATTATAGCCACAACTGCGTATACAGCTGTCTTTTTGCCCTCTGCACACTTGAGAAGCTCTTCCTTTAAAAGATCAATGTCAATGCGAGCGTTGTTGTCGACGTTAATTTCATTTATATTTGCTGCGCCAAGACCGGTAATTGCTACATAAATCCAGTCAGCTTTTTTGTAATTTCTTTCGTGCCAATATTCCTGAAAATAACGTACCCAGTCCCTTTGGCCAAGAATAATGGCGAGTCTTTGCGATGAAATACTTTATAGGTTCTTGGACTTTAATGCTTTTCTCCAACGGCTCCCGGCCAACGTTCTGGATGCTGTAATCCTCAAGAGCCTTCTTTAAGAATTCTTTTGAAATGCCAAACTGCTTGTGCAGTTTCAAAGGAAGATCAAGGACAGTTTTAGGCCGGAGATTGAGCAGTTCCCAGGTGTCCAGGTTGATGAACAGCTTTTCCTCCGAGTCAAACTTGCAGGGCTTTACCATGAATTTATCGGCGATGAATTTCAGCTTCCCTTCCTTTATTGCTAGGTATAGAGCAACAGGATAGAACTTGAGGTTTCGCGCTAATCTCCATGACTTAGTGTTTATCGAATAACAAGGGTGTAGAAGACCCAAAACATAAACAGATACGTACCAACCCAAATAGATTCTAGATTCGCAACAGTGCCATTGCAGGTGATATGGCCCCATCCAATGGGCTCTTTCGATTTGTCACTACTATATTCAACAGTACTTTCCGACTTCTCGCTGGCATATCCGAATAGATCGCACAGCTGTTTTCCGACTCGCAGTTCCACTAGGGTGGTAAGCGGACTGACTTCAAGAGTAACGTTGTTCGGATTGTACAGCATGGTCATAAAGTATCCCAGCAGGGAAGGCATGGTCAGATCCATGCACATATGGGCCTGGTATCGGGGTGACCAGAATGGTGTCGAGTGTTCGCCCATAAGTTGGGCAACTGTTCGGACTGCCCCATGGAAGTTATCTCTCACTTTGATGAACTCGGTTGTGCGCCGGACCTCATTCGCAATAAATCTCTGAAGTGTAGAGTCAGTGGATGAGAGCAGACTGGTAGAATAACTGGGCTAAGCACGTGGTCATCTGGCATATAATTCAGCCTTGCCTCAAGTAATTCATCTAGAATAGTATTGATATTTGCCCTGAACTCGGGCAAGTTCGAGCCCTTTGGTCCAATAAAATATGAGTGGAAGGGGCTGTACTTGACCGCCTTTTTATCAGACATGGCTTATGTTTTCCGGTAGTTGCTGCTCTAAATTGAATTGATCTTTTGGAATGGAACTTTGTTCTCCAAAGATTTGCGGTGTAATAAAAGTCAAGAGGAAGTGCCATACGAGAGGTTTATATACCTACAACACAGACCTCCTTCACACGGCCCACTATTGGATACTTGCTTCAACGCGTCATGATGTGATATACGCAGGCTATTTATTTCCCCTATTGACAGCTCACATATGAGACATTTTCTAGTACGAGTTTGGTTACGAATTGCTCGTCAAATGCGAGCACAGCCAGTTGTTGCAATGGCCATGTGGATAGTTGTAGAGCCTGATACAAAGCTAGTTTAATGCGTACCAAAGACATTCCCACAGATGTGACAAGTCTAGTGTGTTAAGACATTGATTCATTGATATTTATAAGCTGTGCGTTATTGGCCATGCCAGTACGTTACATGAACCGTCATTTGTACATGGCCAAATCGCCATCCCCCGCCTCCACTTCTTATTCTTGCGGATCCTCATATGTGCTTGCGTCAGAAAATGGAATACGTTATGGACAACAGTGCGAATGAATGAGGGTCCAAGTTCTTCTATGTCAGTTAATAGGCCATTGATGTTGACGTTGCGGCTCTGTTTGGCGTTGATGTGCCCAACATGAACATGATTGGTGGGCATAAGCTGAATATGGGCCTGACACTTACACTTATTAGCGCCCTGCATATGTGACCAACCTATCTCAAGCCTATCAAACGAGGTTTTCGGTGTGACAATAGTGACAGGAGTTCAGACCCGCAGCATAGTATCTAAAAACGAGGCGACGGGGCTGATAGTTGCCAATGAGGAGCATGCCCGCATCCTACGTAGCTTGTCAGTAGATGATAAACAGACCTCTAGGAACGGTTCCGAAGTCCATCATTAACGACGATTACAGATGCATGAAGCTTGTATTTATTCCAAATTGCTGTTTATTCTGACCCCAACCTTGGTAGATGAAGACGGATATCGGTTCATCAGCAATTTCTCACGCTTCATCACAAGATTGAAACCAGATTTCGATAGCATTGGCATTTTTTACTCCTTTCGCAATCATTTATCACAAATCAAAGCAACGATGACAACATCTCACGCAAACGAGTTGATTGAGTTCACCAAAACATCTGACGAAATCGGTTGGACTAGGAAGCTGACTTATATGTTAAAGACGGTACATGTTTGGCCGAGACAAACCACAAAGATAGGAAGGAGATTTTGTTCAAAACGCCGGTTTATTGTCATCCACACGATTGTACCCGGTGAAAAGGCTAACCGCGCTGTGTTTTAGATAGTCCATCACTGAAGAAACTATTAAACGACTCACCAGTATCCAGCTCTTTGCTAATTCTCGCGAAGTGGAACATGTTGAGAGCTCCTCTACGGAAAACGAAATCTGGCTTGAGCTTGACATTTGGGAGAGAAATGGTCTCCAACCCAAATGAATCCTTGGGAGATGATTCCCCGCATCGAAAGGCTATAAGAGTCGCTTTCTTATTCTGGAGTATGAGTGGGTAAGTTGATCTATATATTGTTGTACGATGTATTATTCTGACTCTCCATTTTCTACCGGCAAAAGGTCCATTATTTACTCGGAGGATGACATATTCAAATCATATGATGTATGCCCATCCAATTGCTTAGGTCGAAAGCACCGGCTCATTTTTTGTCTTGCGACCCTCCTTATTGTCCGTCTTATCCGGCTCTGACGGCTGGAGTAAAAGAATAAAATAATTCTAGAAATCTAGATTAACATGAAGGTGTTTACTTTAACGTATAGAAACCGCTAACGGATAAAGTACTGGCGAATCAAGAGTGCTAGTTACGGTGATAAAACTCTATCTGGTTGTGTATTCAGGTATATAGCTAAGCTAGGGCGTGGTTTTACCCTTCAATGATTGGCAGTGTCTGCTGTGCCTCGTTAACGATAACAATAAGAATAACAATAACCGGATTTTCGTATCTTATCTCTTTGTCGCTCAAGTCAAATGCCTTACGTAGCTAAGTAGAGCCTATATATATGTAAATATTCGCCAGACTTGGTTAAAGCGTCCCCATCAGAATGAGCGGTTAACGAGATTTAGATGATTAAGCCAGGGTGTCGTAGTTACAAGTCAATGAACAATTTACAGCTGACTGCTACTTGTAATTCCTGTATAAAAACTCCCCACAAAATTTTGTCTCCTATTCCTCGTAGCTACCTCATAGCTCATCTTTAGATGTATCCTTATCAAGAACCGTCTCTGGCAGCTTAAACCCACCCTTCCAAAGCTTTCGAAACGTGGCTGACGGGTCGTATTCGTCCCGCACCCTAAGCATCCTAGCCAAGTCATCCGGTGTAAGAGACCCCTCGTACACAGACTGGTCCTTGTTGGCGTAGTTGAGGTAGATAAAGTTGGTCAGCAGCTTGCGTTTGCGAGCCTCGTCCTGTACCATTTTACCTAACTTGTTGGTAGCCTCTTTCATCCTCGCGTCGTCTGCTGGATCCTCCCAATTGACCATGATAAGAATAACTGTATACTTGAAGTTAGCAAACTATCCGCAGCTGTTGTGCTCGGGCACATATGATTAAAGCAACTTACGTGTCAGATCTTCGTTGGGTGCATTCAGAGCATTGTGCACCGGAGAGCCACGAGTTCCCTCTATAAAACTTTTCGGCAACGGCTGGAAGCTCATCATCCTAGAATGTCCAGGTGCATCTTCGAGCGGCGTAAAGATATCGGCCAACATGACACCAAAATCCAAAAACATCTGCGCGTTTACCTTAGTTGTCAGAGTGAACCAAGCAGTACGAGCTGGCGTCTGGATGAGTGCGGATATAGGGTCGCTGATGACTTCATGTTTAGTGCCAATTTTGTCGTTATACATGACAGGCTCAACAGATGACATGGGTTTCTCTTTGTGACCAGCAGTATTGACAACACAAGTCATAACCATGTCTTGGCCCATAGCTTTGAGGTGACCCACTGCTATGAAAAGATCAGTGTTTTCGTTGTCGTGGGAGTATTCCTTGTAGGGGACAAACGCATCAGCCCTGGTCTGGCTTGTAGCCGGATAGAGCCCGAGTGCGCCCCAGATATCGGTCGAAAGATCAGCATTCATGTCGAAGCGTGTGATGATGCCATAGTTGGTGCCCGCGAGTTTGAGAGCCCAGAAGAGGTCCGGGTGAGAAGACGTACTGGCCTCGATGATGGTCCCATCGGAAAGTACGACCTCATAATTGAAGACGCTGTTTGCACCGAACCCTGGAGTTTTTGATGTAAATGGGTAGCCACCTAGCAGGAGTTAGCTCACAGGAGTTGCTTCGAGGACGACTCGCTTTATTCCCATTCTCACCTCCTAAGAGAAATCCGCCAACACCAACATCGTCCATTCGTGCCCCAGGAACCGTAACATTGTGGGCATCCAGGACCTTGTATACATTGGTCCACTTGGAACCTGGGCCCAGCGATACAGTTCGACGATCGGCTGATATATCAATGCGATTCATATCCCGCAAATCGAAGACGAGCCCATGACCAATATTGGACGATTCTGCCCACGCCATGTGCCCGCCAGAGGCAACCGCAAATCGGCAGTGGTGCGATGTGACGATTTTGAGAATCTGCGAAACATCCTGCGCCGATGTGGGTTTGACGTAGCAGGCAGGAAAGAAGTCATGTTGCTGGCGTGAGTAGTAGGTAGAATGTCGATCTTTGTACTCTTCGCTGCCTGGACCGTAGACAATGGAGGCAAGGTTGGTACGGATGGCGTCGCACTACGTAGAAAGAGGCATTTGCCATTCTTTAGATTGCGCATGGGGTAATAATGGGGGCAATATAGGGCTCCATGTGGCTTACACATTCTTGTGGCTTCGTAGGGCTGTCAGCGTCATGGCGTTGTGTCGATGCCTCGCAGCCCACTAGCAATGATAACAAGGATAATTGACTGAGACGCATGGTTCTTTAATACAACTGTGCTGTATCAAGGGGAAGTGTGACAATTAGGGAAATAATTCAACTCATTTGTAGGCATTTACTGTCTCTTTAAATAAGAGAAGGGCTGTGGAGGCATCAGCAAAGGACTTGGCACTTGGTGGGTCAATATCATCTCGACGTATCACAGTTGGCTTGACTGGTGGTGTCAGAAACACGGTTGCATTCTCTGATATCTATTAGGTAACTGGAAGCCAGAGATGCATGAAGGAGAGAATGAATGGCATACTAAAAAGTAGTATTTGATCTGCACTTAAGTATGACCTCCTTGATAACTCCTCTAATAGAGCCGGCAATATACATCACAAGACGAGCAAAAAAAGAGTTATAATTAAAAGAGATTGTAGATTGGTCAAGGTCTGAGATTCATTATCAAAGAAATGAACCTTTTTGAGCATCCCCTAATCTCGAAAACACATGTTGAATATTGGTGTGCCATTTTCTGTGTCACCCACTTGGCAGTGTAAGATGGTCGGGCGAGCCCTAGAGTGGATTGTTGTGTCTTACGTCGGGTTGCACAATGTCAGCGGGCATCAAGGATCGCAATGGTGAGCGTCATCAAGGGTTACACCAGGAATTAGCACTGCCCTCAAGTACTTGTGACTTCGGAGGCTCGAATTGATTTGTGATCTATGTGCATGTTAATATAACGTGTGTCGAAGACAGAGTCTTGAGAGCACTCTTAACATGCACCAAGTTCAAGCATGGGGCTCGATTGCTTGAAAAGTTCTTGCAAGTCAGCAAATTATCTGGCTGTCAAAGATTCAATGTATGAAGCACAACCTTAGATGATGGTTGAGGTAATTCGAGAGTTGCACAATACAGGTATCGAGTAGCTGGACAATGTTGGTTTGCGCAGTATATAAAGTGAGATTGAGGAATCTACTATCCTGAAGATAGACAAACTGAGAGAGCCATTCCCGTTTCCTGACCAGATATGACAGTCCATCGTGGTACTCAGGCTAAGATGTTGGACCAATCCTGCTTTTTAAAATAATTAATCACGCTATCGAGTCGAGGGGGCGAGTCCAGCTGCGACATTAGTTAGACGGATAAAGTAATGTAGAAGCTGATTACTCACATCGTGGGGGTGAATGACCGTGGGATCATCTCGGCCCTCGTACCCGAACTCATTCCAATAAGCCCAACATTCATCCAGCTGGACCTTCAAGTCGGGCGGGTAAGGGATGTTCGATTCGCCTCTTGGAAGCATTATGGGCTCAGCGCTTTTGCCCGTTGCCTCAGTAAATAACCGGGTGATTTCCCGAAGAGTCAGCCATTCCCTATATCCAATTATGTTCTTGCCCGCAGGCTCTTGCACCAGTGCTTTCACGATTGGCCCAGAATCCTCCTCGGGAGCAATGAAGGGCAATTTCAAGTCTGGGTCGAGGTTACTGATGAACTGCATAACGCCAGCCTCGCTCTACGACGGTTAGCACATGAGATTACGATGCATGATGAAGAATTACTCTTATTGGTTGTGCAATCGGGTTGATGACAAAGTTGCTCAGAAAATACCCCGCCTGGAAGCGGCTCGTCTTCCTCCACAGCTCGGGATACTTGGACCTGGCGTGGTTCTCCGCCTTGACCTTGGAGTTGAAGTGGACAATCCGTTTGTACTTGCCATTGGACCACCTGATCGGATCGGAAAGTGAGGACAGGATGAACCGCTCAAGCTGTGGTATCTTGGCGGCTTCATCAATGACGGACATTAGCTGTTGCGCTTCCAGCTCGGCTGCCTCTGCGTTCAAGCTCCCCGGTTTGGGTTTGAACTTGTTGGTGGGCTCGCCATATATACCCCAAAAGTCGCTGACGGCAAAGATTACGGCCGCATCTCGAAAAGCTGATTCGAGCGTTGGCGGATCGTTCATGTCGGCTTGAACAACCTCTACCCCCCGAGCTGCAAGTGCCAGAGCCTTGGGACTGGAAGGATTACGTGTGATGCCACGAACATGCCATTCTGACCCTTGTAGGAACGTATCAACCACGGAGCCGCCCTGATTGCCAGTGGCACCAATAACGGCAATGATTTTCTTGGGATTGAGATTTGTCATTTTGATGAGCAGCGAGTAAGGATGATGGAATTCAGTGGAAGAGCGGGCTGTTTGCCGTGAGCGACGTTGGGTTTTGCGGTGCCCTACTGTGGTGTAACCTGAGTGATGATCTACATGAGTGAGGGGTTAATACGCAGTGGCGGCAGTTCTGATATTATTAATAATGCAAGAAAAGTATTTTCAATGCTACTATTATAATGTAAAAATCCATCTCCCGTCGCGGCTAAAGTGATTGTTTGATCGCATTTTACATCGTAGATACCACTGACGACGTTCTCTATCTTAATTCGGGTTGACAGTCGCTCATTCGACGAAAGCAGATAATCCGCCAGTCTCATCCTGCGATCATGTCAATCATTTATTCAGTCCTTATGGTCTTCAGTGTGTCACATCGGGCACCTTTTGCTGCTCTTCGAATATACAAAACTCTTGTTCAAAAATGGTTTTCTCTACTCTAGCTATGAAGTCGCCTTTCTGGCAGAGTCCAACCCATGATACTTGCCAGTGCATAATAAAGACAGCATTCGAGTTGGGAATCCGTCCTGGGTCTTTTTGCTGTTTGTGCAAACGAGCTCGCCAGCGCTGGTGGTCATCAACCTCCTCGTATCTCATCCACTAGCATTTCTAGCCACGTGTGGCTCACCTATGAGAGGCCCCCATGTAAGTATTACTAGGCATTATGAGATAGGACGGGACATCCTCACCGATCTCTTTATCCCAGACCATTTGGGTAAAGCCTACAGTCAGATGTCTAGCCTAGAAAATAGTGCAATTCATCCGAGCAGAATATTCGTGTCACCGTTTTATATAATGCGCATCAATAGAGATGATCAATTCTAATTTTATCTCATGACATGTACATTGTTCCATCACCACCTGGTATTATTGACCAGTACAGCAAAAACTCCAAATCCAGTAAATCCAAATATTCCCTAGTGAGTCACAACCTAGCTCTGATAAGCGACAATGGTTCTATCGAAAGCGGCATCGTTCTTTGCAATGAGCGCTTGAAATTCGGGTTGTTGGTCGGCAGGGACCTGAAGGAGCACCAGGTCGGAATACTGGCGAACGAGCTGTTTTTGAGCGGACAGGTTGAATTGAATAAAATACCCCCAGCCAGGGATTGAAGAAGTCTTCTTTTTAGAATCAACAACAACACCCATGGCGTTGTCAACAAGATCGGAGATTTCAGACGAGAGGCTGTATAGAGTGCTCGTATCCTCTGCGCTTAAGGGCGTGGCACTTTTGGCCTTTGATATGCCAGTATAGGCATGTTTCAAGGTAGCCAAGTACACGGTAGCAATGGGGATGACACCAGCCAATCCACCTGGCCAGGATTGAAATTGGTTGGTCAAGGTTGTGATGTCGGTTTTGAATACTTTCGCAGATTCGATGATTTCAGGATCTGCGAGGGCAGATGCCGCAAGTAAAACAAGGGAAAGAGGCTTGAAGAGCATGATGGTGTTAATAAAAGGTTGATTAACGGGATGATGGATGAAAATGGCGTTGGAAGCTTGGTGTGCTCAAAATTGAGGATGGTGATACTGGAAGAATTGTCTAGATGAGAATGCAGAGAGAGGGCATATAAATAATCTTTTAGACAACGCGACCCAAGATATCAAAAAGACTCCCAAAATGCCAGGCGATAATCTCTTTCTTCCATGAAGGTGGCCCAACGTTCCACCTTGGGTAGACCTCGACCTGCAGAGGGGCCTAAGAAGGTATGCCTGACTTCCAGGACTTCAATATGGCCTCAATACCAGGTAGGGATTTATTTCTCAATATGGCGTGTTTGTACAAGAAGATCTAGGCTAATATTATGCAGATAAGCTGCAGTATTCCATACAGGAACGGAGTATAGAGTACTTTGCAGTTCTGGTGCCTGACAAGCTGTCAAGACGGCCTTGGCCATGTGGCATTACTGAGTCGTCCTCAATTTGATATCCAATACCGACAAGGCTCGTTGGCATTTTCCCCATGACTCGCCAATCTCGGCTCCCCAATGTCTCTGGCGGGGTGGGTAATACTGACCCGATTGGCTATTTGACATTGCAGCGTAGAAGCCGTCATCATTTGGTGGCATGCATGCCCCCCCCTCTTCGGCTTTTCACCATCACCAATAGATTTGCAATCGAAAACTGTTGGGAAAGACAATAATCATTATTACAATTCCATTCATATTGACTTGTAGATGATGGCCACTCGCAGACGCATCTGGACGCTCATATTGGGTACGAACCAGCCATACCCAAGAGTTAGGCGCGTTAGGCATTCGATGTCTGCTTCACCAACCGCAGTACTCATACTATCTTGGTGTTTGTCGAAGACCCAGCCCAGAAAATTCCAATAGGGCCAAGTAAACAGAATATCTCTTGTTGCGGTGTTCCATACTCGAAAACGCGGCAGACCCAACATGATGATTTCACTCATTCCTGATGTCCTCGAATATTACTGGCCCAAGATGCGCCCCATGACTATGATTCCCCTCATCTCCTGAGTCAGAGATATCTCTGGCCGAAATACGCATAGGTAGTATCTTTGATCCCACTACTTCAACTCTGTTAATAGTGTTACTTATTTGGCACTGGCCAACCATTGGTAGTCTGACAGCAATTCAAGCATCCCGTTGTTCAGCGATGTAACATCGCCGTCTTGGGAGCAGTGACAAAGCAACAGAATATCAGAACTGAAGCCACCATAGGGTCAGCGTGAGAGTCTCAACGTGAGAAAAAATGGTTCTGCCAAAACATATATATGTAGATTGTATTGGAGTAGTCTGTAGAGCTTCCATAAATGGCGATTGTCTGAGAATATTGATGCCAATGTAGCTGTTCAGAGATGGGGTACTCATTTTGAAGTAAGCTGCCAAATTGCCCACAGCAAGGAAGAAAATGAGGACGTGTAGGTTCGCTCAATTAATCACTTCTTCAAATTGTTGCCTGCACAGTGTAGTGACATGCCCGTTTCTTCATTTTAAGTATAAGTTTCTGTTTGCATTACTCAAAAAGCTCTTATGCATCTACAGCATAATAATATAGCTCGGTTACTTGATGCTTTACTGCCCTTTTTGTGTTTCGCGTATAACTGAACTTTATGTTTTGTTTAAAGAACGACGTACCATTATTTACTATCAATATCTGCATCTAGATAATGGTTTAAAAAAAGGTGCCAAACTCAAGGATAAATTGTCTAAGTGGCCGTCATTCCTATATCCACGCATTGTCATCACTCGCTTTACAATAGTAAAATTAACAACAATCGAGCCTACAATCAAAAACTTTAAGCGTCAAGCTTTTCAAGCATCATCTCGATCCAGTATAAAAGAGAGGGCATTCATGAGTAGTGGATATCGAGGGTATTTCATCATCTCTGATTTCTATCAACTTCGATTTACCAAGCTATTTATAGAAATGAAACCCATTCAGAGGAAGCTCTCAAGACTAATAAATGCGAGAGTGTTCTTCTAAATTTTCCCTGTAAAAAGACTCTCTTCAGTAATGTTCATAATAATCAAAGGCCAGCTACCAGCTACCAGCTACCAGCCAACTATTCACTTGCGTTACTACTCTCCTGCCTAGTATACATGATGCTCGGCAAATGCTGATTTGAAAAGCCCAAGATATTCATGCTGCCTGTTTTGCAGAGAAGCACAATTGCAGATCCCACTACAACCACACCGTGATCAGGTCTGTAGTCAGTTGGCAGCCTGAGTAAGTTGCTTTCAGACCAAGTCACCCAGCGGTAATCTGGACTAATGCTATAGCCAGAGCGACGGTAGGTGACCGTTTCGCCATTTGTGACTAAATCAATAACGCCGATTTCTGTAAGTAGTCGAAGCTGGTTGGGATCAAATTCCAGACGAGTAACATAAAAGCCAATGTCAACTGTTGCCATGTGTTTCCCTGTGTTCGCTGTCAAGATTTTAATCTCTGCACCCATAGCTAATGCAATGAGAGAAGAGTCATGCGAAAAGCTCATAACATGGGGCGACCTATAACGCGGGGTAGCAAATTCAATTCGCCATTTGTGATGCCAAGAGCCCGTGTCGACCGCGTGCCAAATGCAAATGCATCCCTTCTCATCACGTGAAGCGAGAAGTGTGGAGTCTTTTGAAAAGGAAAATCCTGCAATTGGGTAATTATGGTCATATAGGACCTGAATACAGTTGCCTGTTCTGACATCCCAAATCCGCACCGTCATATCATCGGACCCTGATGCTATGAGGGCTGAATCGGATGAGAAGGCCAGAACGGTGACTGGCTCGCTATGGCTTGTGAGTTCATGAAGGCATTCGCCTGAATCTAGGCTCCAGATTCGCAAAGTCCCACTACCCGAAGCTGATACTAATTGTTCGCTGTTGGGAGAAAAAGCAATGGATGTAATGGGCTTGGAATGGCCCTCGAAGATGTGGATGCAATCACCTGCGTTGGCCTGCCAGATACGAATCGTCATATCCTCCAATACAGTGGCGAGAAGCAAGCAGTTATAGGCAAATGCAATATGTCTTACCGGCCCTGCATGGTCTTGCAGCTCGTGAATACAATCACCAGTATCGGAGCGCCAGATTCGGACGGTTTCATTCCCGTAAACGGCTGATGCAATGAGTGTTGAGTCATGCGACGCGACGACGGTGTCGACTGTATCATGGTGGCGGTTTGCATCATCTTGATCATCTTCATCACCCTCAGCGTTAACGTTCCAGATACGCATCGTTCTATCATTTGAGGTCGATATGACGCGTGTTGAATCGTGCGAGAATGCGACCGACTCGATCCACCCGGCGTGGCCCGTAAATATTCGCAGACAAGACCATGTATCAGTACGCCAAATCCTGACCGTTGCATCACTCGAGCCGGAGGCGACAAGTGTTGAAGTAGGAGAAAAGGCCACTGCAGTGAATAGTTCTGTATGGCTTTTGAGCTGAGCCACGCAATCGCCTGTTTCCGTGCTCCAAATCCAAACCACCCTCTCAGAGCCCATTGCCACGAGAGCTGAGTTGTGAGAGAAGGCCACTGAAGCACCCGCTCCACCCCCTTGTTTTAGACTGTGCATAATGATATCCGTGTCGATGCATTTGATGACAAGAGCGTTTGAAGACTCAAATGCCACGAGCATTGAGTCATGCGAGATGGCCACGGGCCGGCTAAGAGGAAGTACATATTCATATTCATTAGCACCACACTCGAATTCCTGCAGAAACTTTCCTTTGCAAATATCCCAAATGCGGACCATCGTACTGGCCTCTGTATCATCCTGAATACTGCACGTTGCTATAAGTCTTGCATCCTGCGAAAAGACGATGCGCAAAATTCTACCATGGCCCTCATGCCTTTCCAAGGTCTGTACGCAATCCGCATTGTCGGTGCGCCAAATGCAAATTTTATCCTTGGATGCAGATGCAACAAACGTTGCGTTATGCGAAAAGCACACAGCAGTGACCCGTAAATTGTGTCCATCCAATTCATGCTCGCACTCGCCAGTTTCTAGGCGCCAGATCCGCACTGCCGAGTCTGCATTGTCTGAAATCGAGGCCACAATAGTTGAGCCGTGAGAGAACGCAGCACAAATTTTAGAACCTGTGTGACCCTCCCATACCTGTAGACATGGACCCCATGTTCGTTCTACAGATGGCACGACAGATAGCCAACGAGGAACATCTTTCTCAAACCGAAGTCGGACTGCACTTTGTTTGGGCGTAAACACCAGCGCAGAAGAGTATAACTGTAGTGGCCAAGACTCAATTGTCGAGATATGGGACGACAGGAATCGCAAAGAGTCTTGGAGAAATTCTGACAGTTCTTTGCTATTCTGATCCTGCATCAAGTATGATAGGTAAATGGCTATTACAGTACTAGGTGTGCTGGGGGATCAACTTACATCCAAAAGTGACTGAAGCGTTTTGACCAAACTAACACTTTCAGATACCCTCTCTATCAGACTCAAGACCTCTAACCAATGAAGAAAATGCTGCGACAGCACCTTGTGAACCTGGCTTCTATCAATGAGCATGATGCCCGACTGCTTCAAGTGATATACCCAATACAAGCAAGCATACTGAACCTGAGAAGGAACAAATGTGTCCACTCTTACGCGGGTGATGTCTGAACGTGACGTTCCCGGATCTTGAAAATCACATGGATTCGACTTTAAAGTGTTGAGTAAACGCAAACAGTTACCTGCCATATTCTCATGTGCCTGTCTCTCATCCACCCAAAATGGATAATTCACCTTATTCAAGTCCAGCAGAAAATCACGGAAAGAAAGGTGTAGAAGTCTTACAGGCTCCTTAACCGATAACGGGATGTTCAACACCGAATGCAACATGTCTAGCCGCAACGCAATTTTGGTTTCGGGCTCTGCAAGAATCCCCGATAGCGCAGTAATGGAAAGGGGACTTGCAAGAATCACAATGGACCCAACAATGAGTCGGAATTCTCGAATCACCTCCTCCCTCTCCTGTGAACTTAGGCCAATGAGTAATTGATCCAAAACAGGTAGGTAGGTTGCATCAAGCTTTGATTCCTGACTTTTTGTCGCATACCTGAGCACCTTGTTGAGTTGCGTTTCAGGATCCCCACACCTGTGATCTTGGATAAACCGACATGTAGTTGAGGCAAAAATGAAGAGAGGGGAAGCCATCTTCACCAAGGCCTGAATTCTGTCTTCGCCTGGCCATGATTCCAGCAACTTTAGACGGCCCTCCTCCTGTGCAGAAGCGTTATAGTCGGACCGGATATCATGGAACTCATGCTGGAAGAACATGAGTAGGTCGTGTTCAATTATAGACTTTTCTATCTCGTGGAGAATCACATCTTCGTAGTGACCCTCAACGGCCTTGAACCCCAGACGAATGGGAAGTTCGGGCCGACTTGTAAGAAAGGCTTTTAACCTTGGAAGCCCCGACTGCTGGGTAGAGAAGAGTTTTAAGAGAAGTTTGACATAGCCATCATTCTCACATTCGTCCAAGGCATCAATGACAAGGACTATGGAAGTCACTGTTTTGGACTTGGACGAAATCTCGGAGAGCGGACCCAGAATGAGCTGGTTAAACTGCCCTGTTGGACCTTTTCTTAATACGGTGGGATCGGTATCAATGGCAGCTTTTATGTATGGTGCGAGTATTGGCTGTCTTACTACCAAATCGGCCGCAACTGTTGTAAAAAACTTGGACAAGTTTCCCCGATCGGTTTCGCCCCTCTTAAACAAAAAGCTGGCGCCAAGACGACTTTGCTCTGCAAGGGACTGGGCAACAGTCCGAGAAATGGTCGATTTTCCGGTCCCTGCCATTCCATTGAGCCAAAAGATACCGTAGGACTCGGGGTCGGCAGCCCATGCGGAAATCTTCTCGATAAGGTCAACACGAGTGTCCGGGAGGCATTTTGGGTTGCATTCTTCGGCGTAGGAGTCAAATGAGGCCCCTTCTGCAACATCGAGTCGGTCGAGGACGGCTTTCTGCTCCATCTCTATTGCTTTCCGATCCATGTCAAGTAGGATGTTACTATTTTCGGTTAGAGGTCGTTGGTCTGGACCTTAAAGATGCATAAATTCGCTCACGTCTGGTCAATTTGAAGGTTCATGGAAAGGATATGTGTGCACCGTTTGATATCATCAATCATCCTTTCAGCATCCTTGCTTTGAAAGGGCCATTTCAGTCTATGTAAGTGCATGCGGTGGAGCATGTCGCGGCGCACGCTGGGAGATAGTTTGTTGTTTAGCTCTTGTAGAAGCTTTTGGGCCTCGTTAAGCGCGTCAGAAGCTCGATCGCTATGTTTGAGCTTCTTGCCATCGGAGCCGTCAATCAGGCTCTGGACACTGTCCAGAACATTTTTCAGCTGAATAACCTCTTTTTGGAGACGTTCAATCTCCTCTCTTGCGCGCCTCACTTCATTCGCATATTTGGCGCACTGTGAAACGATGTTGACAGCTAGCTCGATGCTACTCTGGAGATCCATGTCCATTAGGTCATGCAAACAGCTTTGTTTTTCATACTTCGGAAAGGTGGGGGATGTGTTAGGAGGCAATAGTCCAGGTGCATGGCAAGGAAAATTGGGGTTAAAACGTTGGGCATCAACTATATGCATTGACAGGGCTTACAACCAGCCTTCAATCGTGTGTGGAAATCGATTAGTAATTAGTGGGGTACCGATGAATTCAATTCTACCAATTTCACCTTGACGTCAGGTCAAATTGATAGCTTACTCGGCATTGGGTCCATGGAATTTATCTACTGTATCTCCAAGTTGAACTGGTGGTGTTGAATAAAAAAATAAAAACAGAAGCGCATGCACGCGCCGAGTTGTATTATAACACCAAAGAATATGGGCTATCGACTTCGCCAGTCAACTTGGCAGCACCAACACTACCCAGGGTGGTTTCCCTATTCCTAACCGACTTAGGCGTCAGATGAAGACCATAATGAGTTTCAGTAACTTGTTCACTATTGATAAGGGGCCAAAAAAAGATTGTTAAACAGGTTCTCATCGCGGGTAAAAGTAACATACCGAAAATTCCATCATATATGCTTAGACCAAGCTCGATAAGCAGGTTAATAATAAATCCAAATTGGAAAACCTTAATCTTAAGGCCTATAACACTGATGTTATTCTATATAATCCCCGGTAGTAATATTAAGTATCATAAAATATTCGCTTGTTTCTTGTGGTCAACGTGAGATTGATCATGTTTTATAACTACTGGGCAACAAAACCCTTGACATTCCGAACATTTTAAGCGTAACCTAGACCGTGATATTGACATCGGTAGTAGATCAGGGCGAAGCTGAACATAGGGCTTGATTGTTACAAGTCAGATATCGGATAGCTGGTAGAGAAAAACTGGATTGACGGCTATCTAAGGTATTTGGAGAGTAATGATCATGAGAGTATATATAAAGGGGATTTGTAAGTGAGTTTCAGATTCAAGCGTTTCCCTTTCGAACAATTAATACCCTAGTATTACCGAAAGCCACGTTATCTGTCCAGGTGCAGAGGTGACGCAAAAGGTGGGTTTGTTTGAGTGTGGATATGACCCAAACAGAATCGGATCGTCACAAATCGCAATACATTGTGGAATGGGATGGAGTCAGGGAATGTAGGAATTTTGACAATATCCATAAGTGGGCAAAGGAACATGATGTCCCAAATGCTCCGAGTAATGAGAATGGGGCACATGGGCTACATATGTAGATAACATGGTGTTGATAAATCACTTGCTCCGGCCAAGAGACCTCTAAGCCGCCTCTGTAGTTAAATAAAGCTTATACCATTAAATAGTGCTCCAATTCTGGTCTAACAATAGCTATATATTAATTTTCTCTTTATTCTTCTCTTTCTTCTTCTTTCTGTATATTCTTGTTCTTTTTTTCCTCACACTTCTATAGCTGTTGGCTTAAGTATTTCTCATTAGCCAACCTTGTTGGATGATGTATGATTGCATCCATTCTGATTATGTTTTGTTGGACTCTTGAGGCATACTTGTATAAGAAGTTATGTATATGTACTTAACTCTGTCCCATGAACCATCACCGAAGAACACTCGGACAAGACTATTTTTACTGTTCATTATTTTGAAAGGCCCGAATTCTAGCAAGTCAAATCGTCAGCATCTATCGCACTGAATAAGAATTAGACTGATGGAAGTGAAGAAACTGTTGATCTTCTCCATCATTTCTCTATATTATATGCTTCTCTACTGTTTATACTCAGTCTCCATCATCATGGAGAAAAATAGCTTATTTGTTCATGATATTGATTTTCCTCTATCAGTAACTAAGCCTCAACACCCACTATTGTAGTCATATCACAAAGGGTGAATGGGTATATTTGGATAGGCACAGTTGCTATTAGATTCTTGACATAGATTTCTCATCAATCACGTGCCTCTGGATTTGAACAATATCTATTAACATCCATGACTGCGGAACGCAACGTATCTGTCGTTTGCCACCCAATCTGATTAATGCGAATATCTCCATTACAAATCATCCCATAGCGAAGTGCATCGAAGCAGTGGTTTGTAAGTTAACTATCAGCTTTTTTACACATATATACTCTCTCTCTCTCTCTCAACTGTGAACATACTATCATGGCTTTCAGTTGTGATTTTGGCCTGTTCTTCTGCCTCTGTGGTCTGATTATGCCATCTTCTCCATAGCACATGCCAGATCCAGAACTTAATCAGTCAATATGACTCAGTAGAATCGTTTTTAGATAAAACTCAACCAAACAATACAGGCGATGGAGTCTTGATAGGATTCGTGGGTCCCCAGGAACCGTGTTTTCCACCTGTGCTATGGAAACCTCAATTGGGTTTGGATCCCTAGGATAAACGCTCTGTAACTTTGCTATGCAGATGGCACTCGTCAGCTTACAGATTCAATGGTATCCGGTAAGTGTTCTTACATTGGTGGAGTCTTGACGAGGCGGCTGCTGCCCCAGGGCTCATATCAGGGGTATCTGTGACGTTGAAGAAGTCACCAACCTCGAGAGACGCTCTTTCGAAACTTGATATCCAAGGCTTAATTGATGTGTCTGCGGCTTCTAAGTTGAGTGCTGTAAGTTCCAATCTGTTCCAGGGTGCGAGCTCGATTTTTCACATACGGTAAACTTATTAGGGTGGAACATGGGCCAGATCGCAAAGGCTACAATATAAATTGCAATCAAGATAACATGAAGTATCCATATGATCACCTATCGCGTCGGCTGTGGGACTCATAATTTGAGGGGTGGCCCAGACCTGAATTATTCAGAATTGGCGTCTGTTTCTTCAAGTCCTTAGTTGCCTAAGAAGGTTGGGCTTTGGGCTTGAGGGAGAGGGATTTGGGCCATGACATTTTAGCTTCAACGAGTTATTAAGATCAACGGATAGTTGAGAGCCAAGTTCAAATACAGAGAAGGGCCTACGCTTGTTGAACTTGCTCTTGCCCACATTCACTTGTGCTAAACGTGAACATGCAACCACTGTGTTACAAAATGGTATACGGGGGCAACTTTAGCAGAGCCCGTGGTGGGGAAGGTGGGGGGGACATCATTCCACGTCAGTCTCCGGGAATGCAGTGAAGATCTGTCGATCTAGGCGTGTTTCTTCCTGCCCCTTGCTGGCCCGGAAGTCAATAGGCTATGCAAGGCTGAACCTCACAGTGCCCGGCATCAAGTAACAATCACAGCTTCTTGTACTGAGAGAGGGACAGAAGGGCCTGGTCAGAGGAGTATTAAGGGATAAGATGTACTCCGTCTCTGTCACTCAGATGCAAGGGTAATTTGTCGAGATTGTCTTACTAACATCACTCGTGGCTTGATAATCCTTGGGAACTAGCTAAGCAAGGGGTGGAGGATTGCATGCGAACACGCACAGTGAGATCATCCAGTCGATCATCATGTGGAGGCATGTACGGGGATTTTGTCCTCTTCTGGGAAATCTCAGATTGCATGCTCGGCTCAAATCCTTCCTCCCTTGTCGCTGCATGCATAGCCTATTTTCAGACCCCTCGCGTCTATCATCAGGCCTAGAACCTATCAGCCAAGATTTTTGACGAGATCGAGATGCACACTTAGGCTATGCAACATGCACTGCAACATCACATTTGTCTACAGGTCACAGGCTCCAGAACCTTGTGTTTGGAGAGGAAAATAATCACGTAGGTCTTTCTAACAGCAACCTAAATGATGGCCATCAGTCAGTTGAATTCCTTATGATATAAGTTGTTCCGTCCTCCCGTGAAACGAAAAACCCTATCCACTGCATTGCACTGCATTCTCACACTCTTGCCTCATCTCATCTGAACATTTCTAAACGCACAACGCCAACAAGCGCATTTATACCTCTTTCAAATCCAACCAAGAAAAAAAAGCCGTCGACATGAAGTTCGCCGCTGTTGTCGTTGCTATTATCTCCCTTCAGGGCATCTCAGCCGCTCCCACTGGTAAGATCTGCAACGAACGAGGCTGGAATTGTTTCAGCGGTCCGGCCCAAAAAACAATATAGCCTGGAAAAAGGAGGCCTCGCCGATTACGAAGCTGTTCCTTGAGTACAGAGCTGTTACTGACTCGGCTTGGTAGTTGTCGAACGTGGCGTAAAGGTCAAGGACAGCTTGACTGATAGTGTTTGGAGATACGACCTGTCTCAACGCAACGCGATACCAGATAAAGATAGATCAGACGGACCAGGTGGACCAGGTGGACCAGGGGGACCAGGTGGACCAGGGGGACGAGGTGGACCAGGGGGACGAGGTGGACCAGGGGGACGAGGGAGTGCAAGGGGACCAGGGAGACAAGGGGGATCAGGGGGACAATAAGGACCACAGGGACCAAAGAAACCAGAGAAACCAGTGGGACCAGAGGAGACACCAGAGACACCAGAGACAAAACATAGATAGCAGTATTACATACAGAGTAGCAGGAGTTGAGCAAATAGGTTGACTCTTCGTTGATAGGATTCTACATATCTACTATGTTGCAGGGAATTTTCTTTTCAGAATACATTACATTTGCTTAAGTGCTTGAACTGAAAGTCAATCTTTACTGACCAAACTAATAATCATAGTGGACTGTGAAGGTCCGTAAGCTGGAATAAACACATCAGTTCTTTTTCTCATTGGCTGCATGCATCGTATCTAAGAGCTAGACAGGTCTCGTTTCATTTTCTTCTTAGCCATTCCCTGTGAAAACAGTAGTGGTAAGAAAGATGCCAGCTCATCTCTGGTATATATATCTATAATCATAGTTCTAGCACAATTACTCTTGCCATGAAATAAAATAGGACATAAACCTTATTACTACTAATACTCTTTATATCTCCATTAAGAACTTACTCATCCCATTACATTTATTTCTTACTACAAGATATTCTCTGCGAGGCAAGTATCAATATTATTACTCACGTATTGGTTGATGTGGTGAATCGTTTCTTACTAAATTTTAATATTCCTTACCCATATCCCAACTACAGGACAAAACTAGACTGACAGCACAGTAACCAGAGGGGGAGTAGCTGGGGAAAAAAAGCAGCTATCTCGAAAAGGCGACCAATCCAGGCCAGCACGGACGCTTGTGTGACAATTTCTACGCCGGGAAAATGTATTGCCCAACCTTCTATTTCTCTCTCTCATTCGTCTAACACTCTATCAACAATCCCAGGCAATTCCATAAAGCCGAGTAAAAAGCCATATTACAACTAAAACTCGTTGATGGAATTCACTGAAGGATGCACATTCATGATTCTATTGCAATGGAAGTGCAACAATGGTTTGATATCTATTCCAATGGCCACAATGTTTAGCAGTTGGAATCGTTGCCGTATCATTTGTTGAAACATCGGGGTATCCTGTAATAACTACAATCGACATCGATCTCCTATATACATATGCGTGCATGGTACTCTTTCCGATAGTTACTCACATCAGAACAATTAATTTCCATTGCCATTGTTGGCTTACAGTCGGTCCGATTTAGGCATGCTATAATACGAATCTGAGAGATTCAGTATGGAATAGGTTTGACGAGTCTTGGCTTTAATCTCCTGAGTTGTTTGATCTGCGATTTTCCATACAGAGCCGAGCTGCTTCAGAACTACTAACACGAGGCGGACATAGTCTCGGATGTTGAAGCTGGACTCAAAGGGCTGGGGCGTGGAAAGGCTGGCCAATGCGCATCTGGATATATAGAGCGCGCTCAGCGGGCTGATTCGAAGTGGACATGGGTAGAAGGTTAAGAGGCCCATGGCATCTTCAGCCGCCTCTAGAATTTTCTTGGTATGTAACGGTTCGGTTATATATCGCTGTGAATCAGACAGAGGGGTATGGATATGGATGGATACACTACAATCTCAATCAACAAACCGTATAATGCAGTCATCTGCGAGAGAACGTACCTATGGAATAAAATATGAGCTTGAAGCATAATGTCATCAACCTCGCCACTCCTTGTGACCACTCCTTGCTTTTCTCGAGGCAGACGAAGCTTCCAGTTCATGAGAAGAGCATCCGCCCGGGTAACAGCGCGCTCAAGTTGCTCTGGGGGCAGCTCATGAATGTTCTTTACTGAACGACTAGTCCGAATGAGTGCCACAAAATATGTGAAAGATGAGAATACATGGACATGGTCTTCAAAATCGTTGGCATCGTACTCAACGAGCGTAGGCCCATATTGTGCACTTCGAGCCTGTCCTGTCTGTTAGCCTAAATTAAGATGAGTGGAGAATAATCTGCTGGTAAATGACATACCACGCCATCACAAAATACCGCATCGTCCCCATTTGGTAATGGGAAGTCCGGTTCAGGGCATTCCAATCTACCATTATTTCAGTTATTCCTACGCACAGATTCCAGCAAAGATGACTTACAAGCATTCAGATCCACCATCTATATCTGAGAACGCTGACGCGATAACAAAGACATACCAATATGTCCTCTTCCATAGTTCGACCAACTCTGTATCCCCCTCACCATTCATAAAGTCGCCGCAACTCATACCAATGTCCGCCGACTGCGATATGGCTTTTTTTAGTAGCCCATGTGCCTCCTCCGGCTCGTCTTGGCCATAGGTAGTGATGGCAAGCAGAAGAATTGCGGCAACCTGGTATGTGTGCTGGGAGCCACCAACATATTGGGTATAACTGATATGTTCCAGTGCTAGCAACTTGAGATCTCCTGCTGATGCTGATTTCAGATATATAGACCCTACATATTGCATTGCATAACACAGAGGAATGGCAGATGTGTCTTGGGATTGTATTAGAGACTCCATGTGGACCTTGGCAGGAACGAATGGATGGGCCTTATGGAAGAAACTGTGAGAGGGCTCATTAGCAATGCAACCTCTGTGGACGCAGTGGCCAAACTTACTCATAATAGGAGTCGATGAATTGGGATTGGCAACCTTGGATCCACAGCGGTGATGTGCTGGTTGGATTCAGGCCTGCTTTGGGACCCGATAAAATACCCCTCGCTGACCTTGACTGATCCGGCCACTCTGATAAAGAAAAAGCTACTGAAGATGTCTCGGCGAGTAAAGTTCCAGTATCATCCGGTGGAGAGAGGCCCAGCCAAAGGTCACTCTCGAGGACAGTTGTTGGAGAAGAATGCGATTGACGCGTGGCCACACGTTTCCTACGAGATTTAGGGTAGTGGCATGACCGTCGCTCCTCCTGACAACGACAACAAGCAGGTGTTTCCCCACCGCATTTCGCATGCTGGGAGCGGCACTGCACAATAATCAGCGTACATTCTTTTCACTTTTGTTTCATTCGGGATGTTCAACAAACAGGAATACAAGCCAAGGGAGCCCTCTGGCGCATGTGCTTATTCTGACCCTGGTTCACCCGTGGCGCGACTGTTTTGTCTACAATGGAGTCGTTCCATAACCCTACAGGAATGGGGTTGGAGCAAGCATTGTAGTTGCGAAAGCTGTAAATTTCATCTCCGGACTGGCTGGCGGGAGTGGGTAACATCATGAAGCCCGTATAGAGTGAGCCCAAGTACTCGGTCAAATAATAATGAGCCCGACACGTTTTGCCGAGAACACGCAGAGACAGATTTCTCGGACCAGCTTCTGTCCGTCTCACTGCGCCGAGTTGAGTTGAATCCGCCAGTACTGCAGATGCCGGGAGATGTATAACGATAGACGATAGATGACATATAAAGATTTGCGAGTGGAGTGAGAATGTACAGACCTGTCCTGTTATCTACGTGAAGGATTTGGCGGTGAGTTATACGAAGTCTCTCAAGCTGTCTTACTCGGTTCAGTTCATGATACCATGTGAATAGCACCAATGGTTGCGCAGTACGGAACAGGCGCGGTTATGTCATGATGTTGTTTCATAGATACATTTTGCGGGCATTGGGCTGAGACAGTGGAAGTTCTTTTTGGTCTAGGGCATTACGTCGATCACTATTCTTCTCCGCACTGTGTATCCTTCACGATTCCGCTCTTGCTTTCACCTTCATTCCACAAAACATCAGATTCTCTAGTCCAAGAGGCGAACAGAAGGGGGCATTAATGCAAGCTAATACCGCAAAGAAAACCGGCCCGCAACATTCCTTATCGGGCGTAGCTCTGCAACAGATCTCTTAAAGCAAGGGGTAGAGGATCTAAGCCGAACACGGTTCTAAGATTGGCCAAGCAGAGGAGGAAAAATGCCAAGCATCATCACCCTTAGACAGTTTGGTGTATGTGGTAACCGATGCCATGTTTTTGGCAACCCTTGACGACACGGCATGGCTTGGATGCTGATGATGCGGGGTGGAAACTTTACAATGTTACCCTATTCAAGAAAGACCCCATCCGTCCTAGATCAACGCCCGGCGGGAGCATGATTCCAAGATTTGGACATGCATGTACCCCCACCCTTCTGCCAGTGAAATCGTTTTGCGCATTGAATGAACAGCTAGTACGCCTCTCGACCTTCACTGAGTCAATAGTAGTCTACTCATTGCTTCATATCCTTTTATTATAGGCGGAGGTGGTGCTGATGGAGGCCTCAAAGTCTACAGATTAGTAACACAATCATCACATTGGCTTTCCTCGGTAGCAAAGAGGCAAACTACCAACACATCACAATTCCGGCATACCTTCTTAGCTTCAAAGGTCCCCGAAGATCTTACACTACAGGCTGTCACAATACCAATCAATTTAGTGACCGTTCTTCATACAGCTGTTGCGGATTTTGACCTCGAAAAACCATGACCAATCCCCCGAGGGCTGTAAGCCCAAGGCTGCTGATAAGCCAATCTCGGCATGGGGAGCCAGCAGCAGTGTTGGTGTTCTTGCGATTCAAGTGTTCAGGCATTGAGGGTATATCAACATCCTCGCTGTTACAAGCAGCAAACATGAAGATTACCTAAGGAGTCTTGATGCAAAAGCATTCTTCGACAATACCAAGATCGGAGTCAGCAAACAAATTCCGGAATCTATGGAGCCACCAGTCGAAGACTAGCCGAAAATCCCGTACATTCTCGATTCAATAGCTTCACTGCGTGGTACCATAGAGCCATCGGCGAAGTTTGCTCAGTATGGTTCCCGTATTGCCATCATGCTCCCAGTCATTGTTAAAGACGCCACGGATGAGGAGGAACCTGAGTACGAAATCGATGTAGTCAAATGTCTGCTAGGGCAATGGGCTGGTGGTATTCTGTGGGATACTCTCACTCATTTTTACCTACAGAACGAGTGAAAGCTTCAGCTAGAAATTATCCCTTTCGTAATGGTGAATAAGATTGTTGAACCCAATAAATACTGAATGATTGAAGGCACAACTATGGTAGAGAGGTTGGAAAAGGCCTTGGATTTGCAGAGGAACAAGACTGTCAGCGGAGAAATATTGGTGGGGCGAGTCTGGAAGGAGTAGAAAACCATCACTGTAATAAATTGAAGAATTATGTTGGGGCCTGGACATAATCCGCCGGGGCAAATCAGCATGATAACCACGCGAAAGGCGGCCCAGATTAGCCAACATCGTCAAGGCAACCAGGCTGAGTGAACTTCTGTTGAGGGTATGTAAGTGTTCATTATTGGGCCAAGCTCTAAGACTCTAGTACAACGTGTCGAGGCCCCAACATTATATGCGGTAAAGTATATACATATATAGACAATTCTTAGTAGCAGCTTATGGGTGTGGCAAGCTGGCGACGAGCTTGTCGCCCAGGGTCTTGATGCTAGCCTCGAACTCGGAAGTGTTCTTGGCATTCCACTTGGCGCCGTTCTTGCCGGGGACGGCCTGTGTGCCGGTGAAGCCAAGGAAGAGCACATCCTTGGGGCCGTGTCCGAGATCACCGCTGAGGTGCTCATTGGGGAAGCAGAGCTTGCCGAGGGAGATGGCGGCCTCACCAGTGGTGGGTTCCTGGTTGGTGTCACCCCAGATTCCGTACCACTAATGAAGAATTTCGAGTCAATAATTGATGGCTAATTATTTATAGATGGAGCACCATGATGTGTATCCAGAGGATATTGTAGAGCGCAAACTTACCACCTGGTTGTTGCATACGACTGCCATGACAGAGAGAGGGTGCATTCCGTACTGCTCGGGGTTGAAGAACGGGGGCTCGTTGAAGACAATGTATGGGTGAATGTTGGCATTCAAATCGGGGATGCCATAAGATGAAACAGTGTCCTTGAAGGAAGTCTCTCCATAGCCGCTGGGGTCGTTGGAGCAGTCGCCAGCCTTGTCGTCGGCACCGTCGCAGTCAATGTCCATGTTGTCGTAGCCATTGTTGCTCTTCAAGAACAGAGCGTTGGGAATGTCTCCACAGAAGACGGCGCCGGTGGAAGACTTTCCTGAAAGAGGCTTCTTGCAGCTGCCAGACTGAGACGAATGTTAGTGGGCTTAACAACCGGCTGTGTGTTGTATGTCTAACCTTGTGGGCATCGTAGATGGCCTTCAGGTTGGCGGGCAAGTCATAGGCAGAAGCGACCGCGCCAAGGGTCGCAAGGGTGAGAAGAGCTGATGAACGCATATTGATGGTGTGTTTCGTGGTGGAGTGTGGTCTGCTGAGAACTGTGTCGGGGAATGCAGTGGCTTGATCGAAAAGTCCGTTCTAGGGGGGTCATCGTTTCCTACTTATATCCCCAAGTCTGGATCCGTCGGTCTAGTCGGGGTCTCGCTTCCCCAGATATCGAGGGCTCATTATGAGACATATCCCAGCATACATGAGTGCATGCACTCCATGGCAAGGAAGCAATCTAGAAGGCAGCCATGTCTCGACTCCAGGGTTCCCATATAAAGTGCAACGTTTCCCTGTGTCTTGTACGAGTCTCCTCTTACCTGCAGGTCATTTTTGGCTTTGCTTCCAACGCTTAGTTCGTTCAGGGCCAGGTTATGAAACACACACGATAATCGGGGGTTGGTGTTGATGAGTCTAAATGATGCATCAACAATGTGAAACAGGAAGGTCGTATTAAAATGGTAGATCACCAAACATCCCACCAATGGGAATGTGATGCTCGAATGACTTATCGGATTCAGTTAGGTTCCCTAGAGACAGGGCTATAATAGAAGCTATAGTATTCCCCATTATCCTCCATGTTTCTGAGCACAGCCGGAGTAGAACTTGAGCTGGACGATTGGTTAGTTTATGAGTCGATGATGGCTGTGCCTGTTGTCTATTGTACCTAATGAGCCAAGTTCACAACATGTTACGACACAAGTTCAAACTGTCTAATGAAGCAAAAGCTCCAGTCTGTCAGACTGATGCAAAGTGTAAGCCATGGCCCTCTTTACGGCTAAAGTACAGTGATTATTCGGAGCTATCTAAAAATCCCACCAATATGCTTATTTTTACTCTCAATTAGGCGGATGTAGGGCTCGTGTGATTGAACCTGATCTGCCCCCGGCAAGGGTTCTTGACGAGGATATCGATCCTGGGGTTGTCCCGCCAAAGCCGGCAGATCATAAATGGGCCAACGTTCCATAAGTCGGCCAATGCCCGAGACCAAATGAATTGAGCTCGTATTTTCTGGCGCGGGTTCATAAGCATTCTCATATCGTTCTTATCCCTAGGACCAGGACCTATTAGGACGCTTCGTATTGGCCATTTAGCGATGTCCCGAGTTACGCTGGAGCTTTGTGACGATTGGCTCCGATATGACTGATGGCGGAAATAGCTGCGATGTTCATAATAGCCACATGTAGTCGCCATTCAGTTGCGCTCTCACTCCAAGGGGCTTGTGATTCAATCGCTGTGGTGATTTAGTTCTTTGTCTTATTAGACGAAATAAATTTTGTATTGTTGCTATTCTGCTTAACAGCGCCTGAGGCCGTGTCAGGTCATGATGAGGTGTGACGCCATGGTCCCCGAGTGCGTGTCTTTTTTAATGCGCGAGGTATTAATTACGGTTGAGAAATTGCGTCGTATCGGGTCTCAATGAATGAGAATTCATCATTTAAGTTGTTAGTCAACCTCCAGGCCTCCGGCAGACTGTCGTTTTGGAGTCTGATCCTGGACAAGGGTAATGCAGGAACACGCTCAATACTATCCACAGTTGATCAATCTAATATATAATCTTTGACCCAATCAGCTTACCAATGATGAACAGCAGCAAACTACACATTGCATCTGCTATGCTGGTCGTGCGTTTAAATTTATCGGCTCATACAGGACGCGATTGCGATGTGTCATCGCCCAACATAACCCAATCACCGACGAAGCCCGAAATAAGGCAGATGGTTACATTTGGCTTGCGGAGGTATGGTGAGGAGCAGTGAGTTGAAGGATGAACAAGCAATAAACATCTATGATGGGGATCAGGTATACCGGATGCAACGTAGGGGTCCTCTCGTCCAAATCACAATCTTCATGCCCCAGTGGAATCTTTTTCCCCATTAAGTGTTATGAGTTATTTCATATCACAAAGAGCAGTCTCAGATATGTCGTAGTCATCTTCATTCAACGGTTCGTGGCATCTTTGAGTTTGGCGGGTACGTAGTAGTATATACAGATTCTTGATTACCTGTACAATTGGAGGCTCACCTAGCCATAAAGCTCCAGTCTCCTGTCGATTTGGAACATCTCACTATTTTAACTGTATCAAATTTAGTAGTAAAGGATCGTTTTGATATAGCCTACAGCATTGCATCCGCAGTGTAAACTTGGGTGAGTTTTCATGCGCTCGCCTACCAAGGACCCTCATCCTCAAAACGGAAAAACACGACGCGCCCAGAGTTGCAAGCCAGAACAATATTGGACCCAAATACTGCCACCGCCTGTGTTTGATACTCATCAGGAATCCAGGCCAACCTTTTCCCTTGATAAGTAAACCATGCTCTATCCGGACTTACACCGTACCCCTGAGGATGACATGGGGGTTTGGGTTTGGTGGAGTTGCACAGTGGCAGCCTGCTCGATCTCAAGGATATCAATTCTTCGACAGACAGAGCTCCGCCCTCTGTGAGAAGATACTTTCCTGAATCATCAAAACGTACCGGCTGACAAGTGAGCTCCGTCGTGTTATCCTCAGTCCGACAATCGGCTTTGAGCAAACCAGTTCTCACATCCATGATGATTACAGTACTGTGACGCGAGCGTGATATAAGATATTTCCCGTCGGGCGAGTATAACAATGACGCCATGGCTATGGCAGATGTTTCTGTACGCCTCTGAACATCCCCCCCAGAATTATGCCAGATCGTAATGACACTCTCTCCCGACAGGGCAGCGATAGACAAACCATCTAATGAAAATGCTATTGACTCGATGGGGTGTTTCAGAACACCTGAGTTACTGTCTCTGTTGAGTTTGTGCGAACATTCGATGGGATTGATGTTCCATATCTCCAGAGAACCTTCTTGACAGCCCAAGACAATTGAGTCGCTGTTCGGCGAGAAAGCGACGGGAGCAACAAACGCGAAACTACCCTCGAACGTTTCTATGCAAGAAGAGCTTTTGATATCCCAAAGCTTAAGTGACATGTCATGTGAGGCCGATGCAAGGTACTGACCGTTGGGCGAAAATGTAAGAGAGAAGACTTCCTCATAGTGGCCCTCAAGCGTTGTGCAATTCTGCCCGGTGGCGACAACCCATATTTTGATCGTCTTGTCGATTGACCCAGTAGCAATAAGTTCATTATTTAGAGAGACAGCTATCGATGAAATGACTGCCTCATGTTTCGTCACATTGTCATGATCAACCCGCATTGTGGCGTTCCATACTTTTATGGTACCGTCACTTGACCCCGATACAACATCGCCGTCGGAGAAGGCCAAAGCGGCGATGCCTCTAATGTGACCCTCCAAGATTGTCAGGCACGTCCCAGAAGCAAGACTCCATGTCTTCACAGTCGAGTCACGCGAACCCGTCGCAATCTGGCACCCATTCGGTGAGAACGCGATAGCTGTAACCCAGTCCGTGTGAGCAGCAAGCATGTGTGTTTGCTCCCGAGTCAGAATATTCCAAATCCTGACCGTGCCGTATTCGTCTCCCGAGGCAATATACTGGTGGTCAGGTGAATAGACAACCGATATGATTTTAGCCTTATGCTTCTCAACAGCGTCATGGGAAAGACGCTCCAAACTCGATGTGGAGATATTCCAGAGCCATAAAGAGCCTTCCATGCACGATAATGCAACAGAATTGTGTTGAGCTGAGAAAGCCATTATATGTGCATTCTGAATGGGGACTTGAATGGTCTGATGATATTGACCAGATATAAGATCCCCTATCTTGATGCACCTTTTCCAATCTGAAATGAGCTTCTGGCCATCGGGGGAGAAAGCGAGAGGTTTGGGACGGACGATTCCCGTGACTATACTCCATTCCATCTTTTTGACGTGGCGTTTTGCCTCAATGTTCCAAACATTGATCGTACCATTCGCTGACGCCGAAGCTACATAATGGCCGTTTGGAGAAAAGATAATTGATCGAATGCCTGTCGTGTAAGTCCTAAAGGTCTCCAAACAGATCCCCGACCGGGCATCCCGGATCATTATCTTGCCTTGTTCTGACCCCGAAGCAAGATATTGGCCGTTGGGCGACATGGCAAATGTTTGAATAGCGCTATCAGGGTCGTCAAGTGTCATTAGACATCCATCCCATTCCTCGCGTGTATTTACTGTCTCTTTCATCCAAACTGGCTTTTCTTCTTCCATCAGACTTCCTATTATACTGTGCTTTGGGGAGAATATAATGGCCGATGCGTAAGCTTGAAGAGGGGCAATTGTAATGGCTTTTCCGTAGAACAAGATCAGACGGCGAGCGTCCTGGACAAGTTGAACCAGTTCAGGGCACCCATGCCGCAGTTTCTATTGAATGGCTGACTGTTAATAATCCTTCCTCAATAACTTTCAGGTCTTGATCACCTACAAGCAGTTCATTGAATCTGTTCATGGCAGTAGCTCCTTCAAATATGGCCTGTAATAATCCCAGTGCCTCTAGCCAATATAGATACTTGTGACGAATGAACTGGTGGACCAAGCCAATAGCCTGCAGCTCATTCAACGATTCTGGACTATGATGAACAATGGCATCACTCAGGTGATCTAGCCAATAGATGCAAGAGTATCTGACCAGACGTAATGGATCTGGCTCGGGCTGAACCACGTCATTAACAGAAGCTCCCGGATATTTTAAGCCATAGATATCACGGCGTAAAGTCTCATTCAGGAGACCTGTAGATCTCTTAAACAGGTAGAAGTGCGTGCGAGCCATATCTTTAAAAAAGACAAAATTGCTGAGAAATTCTTTTGCAGACTGGTGAACAAAGTATAAAGTGCAATCGCGAACGGAGAAGAAGGAACCACAAAGTCCAATAAGTTCATCAAAGGAATCGTCCTCTTGATAATTGACTAAAGCAGCCAGTTCCTCCAATGTTAATGGCCGATAGACTGTGGCAGCAACGACCAAGAGTCGTATACAGATTTCTTTATCATCTGCATCCTCCATCTTTTCCACTTGTTCTATCATCCGTTGGTAAAGAGAATCCAGGCCAGGGGGAAATGTATGGATGACCTTTAAAGCCTTTGCCGCCCGAATATTCTCCAAGCTGCTGCAGACTAAGGCAGCCCAGAGAAAGGTCCCGTCTGCGTTGGCTAATAAATAGTCCTGGATGGCTTGCTTTGTTTCTTCGCTATAACACTTCAACCGGGCCAGTCTCCCCATCTTCGAGCGAATATAATAGTCGACTGCTGCAGACACAGAAGATGAGTTGAGCTCGAGGCTCAGTAACGTTTTGCGACTGGCGAACCGTAGTCGCTCCTCAATGTTTGGAACATTTCTGCTTGATACAATCCATTTGATACGGTTTGAAACGTCTACTGACGAGACAATCAAGTCCAATAACTGTATAAGATGCTCTCCGCATTCGTCCAGGGCATCAATAACGATATACGTCAACGGCAAGTTACCGTCTTGGATTATGTCCATGAAAATATCGCAAAGAGCAGTCCACGCGTTAGCACCCTCGAATAACTCTTTGCCTGCCAAGTCATACGGCTTCCGTACGTGAGAAACCAGCCCCCGTTCTTGAACAACAAACAGATAGACGATGCCGCGTAGAACCGAGATGGCGTTATTGATGCGTGCATCGGTGCCTTGGCAGAAAAAGTACGATAGTATAGAATTGGCATTTTGGTCCTTGAGTTTGGTTGAAGGACTCAACTCGTCAACGATTCCGCATAGAAGCATCGTCTTCCCTTTGCCCGGACCGCCTTTGATCCAAAGCAGTGGACTCTGTTCATCATCCTTCCACTGCCGAAAATCCCCATTTGCGAGAATCCAACGGTAAGAGTCTGGAAGCAGACCGCCTTTTGTATTTTCGATTCGTGTCTTATCGTGGCGCGGGTCTGTGATGCGTAAATCCACAATGCAGCGATCTTCTGTCGCATAGAAGTTGTTGCCGATATGAATTTTAGCATCATCCTGGACATTGATTGACTCGACACCGATAGAGGGAACCGCGTTCATTTCAATCTCTAGGGGACCATCATCCCAGATTTTCAAGAAAGAAAGTGGTCACACAAAAAGAATTAGGATCCAAGGCCTTGGATAGGCAAAGAAGACACCGCGTTGAACTCGGTGAATAGCTTCAGTTCGAACGCAGCGGCTTTCGGAAGCGGGGTCGAAGAATGCAGTGCCCGGATTTGGAATTCTTTATGAGCCTTGGTTGTACTGGCGGCTCATTAACATCAAACAGCCAACCAGATGCTTTGGAACTAGGCCGCCCCAAGAATGAAGCTGAGATGCGCGAAAGGAATAAAGGCTTGTATGTTGAAGCCGCAACAACTAGCGAAATGAAGGGCAACGAGAGAAGCCCAGCATCAGGCGATGGATTGACGAGAATCAAAATGATGTGTAAGCTTCTTTGGAAAATAAGCCAACCATCTCCAGAGCATCGCATACAGAGTTTCTAGCCTCACAGGGAAGGCCATTTCGTCCAATACCAGCTTGCCAACTGGCCAACATGAGGCGCAATGCATATCCTGGTCCACCAGCTTGCCACACACCCACCCATATTCTTCAAAGGGGAAGATCAATTGGCCAAAGAACCCCCCTCATCCAGTCATCGTTACTGAATGCCTACATACCTTAAATTCAGGCTATCTGAGCGGATGGTTAAGCATACAGCTGTAGTTGCTTAATAGAGTGGGTAGAGGATTTAAAGTTGGCAATGAGAAGTGGTTCATCAGTATAAGATTAAGGTGAGAGCAGCCATTTTATAGAAACTGAGTCATCAGAATAGTGGCCTACTTTAAAGCCGGTGACCTCTATCCATTTCGACTTGGATAAGATCAATAGAACTGAAATTAAACCATGCCGCCACGAACATTGTTGCCATTTATATCGCCATCGCAGCTTAATGGAACCCCTCAATCCTATCTTCTCAATTTTCGTCATCGAAGAAAGAGGAGTTGACCATGATGCGTTGGTGGTCAAAGATACTCTCTCCTCCATAACTGTTACCGATGAGGATCGCGGATCTTCCCTTTGCATGGACCGTTCCCACTCTATTCGTAGTCCGATCCTCAAAAGCTATGCCTCGAGCGAAATCGGCATCTCCCCATTCGTTGCCAAGCTTCACCATAGCCGTCTCTTCCATATACACCTCTGTCGCAAAGTTGCTGCCGCCTATCTCAACCATCCTCTTCTCAACAACCTCAGACATGATGGGGTCAGTCTCCGAAGCCACGTCTTTCAGAACCTGTAGGCTTTTCATATCCTGCACGTCCTGTATCTCGAACACTGCGAGCTCTCTGCTTAGCACATCCATATTGAACTGCGTTTCAAGGTCGCCAACGAATCCGGTAATCTCATTGACCAACTTGTCAAAGTTCTTTCCATCATACAGCGCCCAGGCCGCCTTCTTTCGAAAACTGGTCCTCTTTTGCCTTTGGCAAGCGATGGACTTTAGCCGATTGTGCAGTCCTCTGGCGGCCGGCTGCAAATTCGCCGTGTCCAGTGGCACCAACTCGTCCTTTGACTTGCTGAACTCGTAGCGCTTTGTCGCTTTCTTTAAAGTATGAAAGAGACCATCGATTTCCTCCAATATCATTAATACCTGCTGAGACTCTACATCGGTAGGTTTTGCAGCAGCGAAGCGGGGATTCTCATTGATCTTGACAGCTTCCCCCCATCTACCCAGGCGGGTTCGCGCAATGTCGAGCTTCAACTGGTAGCGCTCAAAGTCTCTTGCGAAATGGCGGCCTAGCTGAATGTATTCAAACGTTTGGACACAATTGTTAAAGAGCGCTGCAATGCTTATTGCGCCAGTCACGACGCCAAAAGCTTCTGCCATGGCGAGACGTTTGCGTAAGTCGATGTATAGGTTTTGAGTGCCAATCAGATTAACTTTTTTGATTACGAAACTGGTGGGACGATTTGTTTTATATAATGTTACCAATCTTGTCGAATTATACGACGAAAACGCCTTGCGAAGCGCCCTGGAATGGGTTCCGTGTTGCAGCAGCCGCCAGCCTGATTCAATTCAGGCCACCACCAGATCTTAAATAGGCATATAAAAGGCCGATCAATAATATTACCAAATGAGATCCCTGTAATGGATGTTCGAATCCACATATTCCTTTAAAGAGATGCATCCATAACCGTCGAGTAGGTTCGCTGCCAATCATTCACCTGCCCGCCAACAATGATAGGCCTACCTGAACAGAATTTTGGGATTGGTTCGCCAGAGGTGTAGGTAACAAGTAACACTGTCCCATTCTCAGTCGCTTTTCGTATTCTATTGGATAAAGCCATAATGGCTGCTTCTTTGGCGATACAGAAAGCCGTCCTGGCGATTGTGACCCCAGCTTACGATGCGACATGGGAGGGCAATGATTTGATGAACCCCACCCCGCACGCAACCGCAATTACTAGAAACCCAGTTGAACCCAGTCCGCTGAATTCCAATACCAGATCATACCAATAGCTTTTCCGGTCGTTGGATGGGCTGTTTATATGTAGGTACGTAGGCATTGGCTAAGAAGATGTTGATCAAGTACCGTCTCATTATAGAGAAGCTAGAGCGTATGACGATTGTGGAACAATCCACGCAGACTCCGGGAACTAAATCCTAGCTCAGCCATCCCTCCGAAAAAGGTTATCTTCAAACACCACCATCGTGTGCCCTTGACGACAGTGGAAGGCAAACCGACAAACCTTCTAACATTGAGCGGGGTAATTACATCACTGACGCCTCAGCTGTGATGTTGATCGAGCCGGACTCCTATAAAAGCCTCTATACAGAATCGCCCTCATAATTCACCGTGTTCTTACCAGAAGAACATGTCAGAACGGAAATCCAGAACTCTGCAAAATGCAGGAAACTTGCTTCATAGATACGCGGAAAGGAGTTACTGATATCGTTGATTGGGCGGAGGGTCAGGACACTTGGATGGGAGACCTGAGACCACCCCTATACATCGACGCCGAGGGAGAAGACCTCGGTAGGAATGGAAATCTATCTTTATTGACAGTGCTCGTTTATCCTTCCGAATTCCTTAGCCGGGTAAACATTATCGACATACATACGTTAGGCAGTGCTGCCTTTCACGCAGTCGCCACGTGCGGCAAGAGTCTGAAAGACATTTTGGAGTCGCCGGAAATTTTGAAAGTATTCTTTGACGTGAGGAATGATTCAGATGCTCTCTACACCCACTACGGCATCAGATTGGGAGGTGTCCGAGATGTCCAATTGATGGAAAGTGCTACTCGGCGGAGCACGAAGAATCGGAGGCTCCTTTCTGGGCTTACCAGGTGTATCGAAGAACTTCTACATGGAAGGGAAAAGGAACTGTGGAAGCTCTCCAAGGATAGAGGGGAGCGCTTATGGAAGCCTGAAAGGGGGGGCTCATACAGCGTCTTCAACCAACGACCACTCTCCGCCGAGATTATATCATACTGTGCCGGCGATGTGCAACACCTACCAGCTCTGTATCACAAGTATAGGGAAGGAACTGTTCGATGGGGAAATCTAGTAGCGCAGGAGTCGCAGAACCGAGTCTCCGCATCCCAAAGGGCCGACTACCAGCCCCATGGCGGCGCCGAACGAGCACTGAGTCCCTGGAGTCCCGAACAAAACAAGCTTCTCGACTCGTGGTACGAGGTCAAAACACAAAGGGACTTTTTCTCGCGCCTTCCAAACCAGGACCTGGAAGACTTTTTGGACTGTGAGGGCGAGGGATGCGGCTGGTATGACGACTTTGATGATAGGGACGACAATGATTTTGAGGACTGGACGAGGATGCCGTGGCAGGGACCCCCATCTTAGTTTTCATGATGGAGGCATTGTCTCTGTGGGCCAGCACAGTTGTTTCCAGATGCAGTGTGTGGAGTGGGAAGGAAAATAGCTGCAAAAGGCGTATCTGATGAAAATAATGAAGCTCCATAGGGGGACGTTGAATCTAGCCACTTCTTGGAAAGGAAGGGATGATAATATTTGCTACAGCGCCTGAAAGCGCAAGTCAGCTCTCTGCCAAAATACCAAATTGAATCAACAAAACTGATTACCCAAAAAGATATATCAACCCTTCGTTCAATATCTATATCTGATAAGCGTTCTGTAGTCTCCACAGGTTGCCCGACTTACACAGATGGTCAGCCTGATCCCGTGAACATCATTTCGGCGCTCTTTAGGCAAAGGACTAAAATGAAAACGAGCTATGGATCATGCTCATTCTGCATTTGATTTGAATTAATTGCTTACTAAATTAACTAATGCTTGCTTGCTTTAGTAAAGCGCCTCTGCATGCTTCAACGTTCCGGATCTTACTCAACCTTTACCCCCCGGGTGCCTCCGGACCCTTCACGGCCCCACCAAGCCTAAACCTCGGTCCAGTAGCCAAATTCCCGTTATCCACCCGAAACCACATGCCCATAACTTTTCCATCACATCATCCATCCATTCATCGCCACCTCTCACCCTCACTCTCTCTCACCCCTCTTCGACCTCACCAGAAAAACCTTCCCAATTTTTAAATCAACAATCGCTCGCCAACAATGCGTCCCTTCACACTCCTCCGCCCACGCATCCCCCTCCCCTCTCTCCGCCCCTCCACACGCCTCTCCTCATCCTTCACCCCCCGCGCCGCCCCTCCCAAACTCCCCGCCGACCAACAAGCCGAATTCGAGCGCCTCCAACGCTCCGCCGCCGTATCCTCCGCCTTTCAAGATATCCCTTCCCAGACACAAACTCCTCCCGTCACAGAAACTCCTCGCCACACAACGACGCCCTCCCCCACCGTCGCCACTGCCACTGCCACTGCTGCCGAGACCACCACGACACAAGCCAGCAAGGTGGACAAGGAGGAGCTGAATACGGGCATCTTTCGCGGCGCGCCGCCAGAGTTTGAGGGGGAGAAGAACCCAAAGACGGGAGAGGTTGGAGGCCCGAAGAATGAGCCGTTGAGGTGGGGTGGCGATGGCGACTGGAGCTACAACGGACGAGTAACGGACTTCTAAGCATGGACACTACAAACGAAATTACCATGTCTACAATAACGAATTGATGAGGAGAGGGATGGCAAACATATCACGGATGAAACGAGCCTATAAAAAAAGGAAGATATCAGCAACACAGATCACATAGACTTCCCCTGCGACACCACAAACATTAAAAACACTATGACACAGATCACATGACATGGAAAGAAAATCCGGAGGGAAGAATAGAACACCGCGCCGCGGCGACTTTGTACGATTATTTGTAAAGTTATAACATGTACTGCACCATGAGTTTTGTAACAGGGTATTCTCATGTACAAATATGCCACCACGCTCTGCTCATTAGACAAGCCAGCCCCCCTTGACCAACACCTAAAAATGTATGCTTTCCCCATACACAAGCAATATTGCTTGCTGCCTAGCTCCATATCAATTACTGTTCTTCCACAGCAATCGCTTTCGTGACATTATCGGCGTCTCCCATATCAACATCGTTATCCCCCTGAGCTCCAGGTCCCGGGCTAGCTGATGTCTCATCCGGTCGGTTTTCCTTATCACCTTCGCTACTGGATCGGTTACTCTCGCCCGAGTGTTTCTTCATCCATTCTCCGGATATACCATCACCGAGATTGGAGTGGCTCTCTTTTTCTTGTCCATTCTCCCTTTCCTTATTCAGGCTCGTAATGTTGGCAAAATTAGCCGTCTGTTCCCTCATTCTTTCCCGTCTACCCTTGCCACGAAGTCGAGCCTGAGGTTGTGCGCCGTTTTGCACCCAGCGGATGCTCTTGATCATGAAGCTGAGTCCATCGTGAACGGCATGCCTAGAGCCAAATTCACCTCCAAACTCGCGGCTGGTGATTCCGTAACGTGTAGAAGCCCCATACTTGACAAGGCGAGGCAAAATCAACACATCAACGTGAAGGTCCCGGCAGGCTGGGATTGTCATGGGACCTCCGGGAATCGGTGATGTGATTGGCTGTTCCGAAGTAGGGCTGACTGGCTCGCTGTCCTGACTCTTGACCTTGCGCCGTTTCGCCTCAGGCCCTTCAAGTTCCAACATTACCGTATCAACATCATCGGTCCACTCTCCCTTTATCCATCCGCTGTGAATACAGGCTGCAACAACATCCGAGTCATCTGTATAAACATCTGTCCCCCATAGATATGCCCTCGCTGTAATCTCCTCACGGGCAATGGGCGAAAGATGAACGCGAGAAACCTTAACCGTCAGCGTGCAGTTCTCCTTATCCTTAATCCGGTCAAACGGCAGTGGTTTTGGGTTTGATGAAAAGCCTCGGTGGGTAGGAGTGTTGGGAAGCAGCCTGCCTGGTTTCAGGTCAGGCTCATAAATAAAGTCCCCTAGATGATGACGGGGATAGCCAGCCACTTGTTCCAGAACAGCCAGTGATGACACAATCGTTCTCGGCTTAGGAGGGATGACGGTGGCCGAGTTTGGTGCAGATTGCTTTGATGGCTGCGGCGGCATCGTCTGTGCTGACCGTGGAGTATGATGATGGTGATGGTGATGGTGTGTGATGCCTAGACCAGCTTTATCCGTCGGCGAGGCCGTGGGCGTGCCTACTACTTTGAAATTCTTAAATGGCGTAACTCCAACGGTAGGAGAAGATGTACCTTCCGGGGCGTGGTGGTGATGGTGGTGATGATGACTAAGTCGTCGTCAGGTCAGGTTACGCCGTTCAAAATTAGTGCCAAGATCAAACTTACTGGTGATGATGATGCGGGTGTCCCTTGGGACGTTTAGTACCACGGCCGACTGGAGTCAATCTGCCAGAATTATCGTCGTCACCTCGACCCTCTTCCGGATTCAACTTCCGTCTCCTGCCACGAGGCACTTTTGTCGGGCCATCTGGGCCAGAGTCCTGACCTGTGCCATCGGCTTCGTCCCGCTTCGCCAAGGCAGCGTTGGTATAATGCGCCATCGGAACTGAAGTGACAGGACTTGATACTCCGCCCATCGCTCCAACGCCACTACCAATTCCAGCGAACATGCGACCAAATTCACTTTTGATGCCCGGTTCGGCAGCAGGTCCGGGTTGTTGTGGCTGCGCGCCCTGCACAGCCTGGGGCAGAGGAGAAACGCGTCCCTTGCGGTTAATATCTTGGATAGCTAGCAGGTTGCGTTGGTGAATGCTCGGACCGGACACATCATCTCCATTCCGACTTCGTGATGAGTCAAACGGATGAGGAGCATGGTTGCCACCATTATACGGAACCGATGAAGGTTGCAGCGGTTCTTCAGGGGGTCGCGATCGTGGCGGAGGCTGCTGTTGCTGTTGCTGTTGCTGTTGCTGCTGTTGTGCGTGGTGATGTTCCATTCGAGCTCGATCTGGCGACTCATGCGGTTGTGGGGGAGCGGGTACAGATGAAGTCGGAGGATACGAAGGGTGTGATGTCGGTGGGAATCTTTCGGGCGGCGCGGATTGATAAGATGGGCCAGGATGTGGGTAAGGGCCTGAGGAAGGCGGATATTCTGGGTGCGGACGCTGATGTTCCATCGAGGCGCGGTAGATGGGCTCAGCCTCTTGTCGTGCCCAGCGTGGGTCTCTAGGATCTCGTCGGTCATGCACGTCAGGGGGGCGGCCATACGCAGGCTGATTCCTAGGAGGCTCGCGGTGTACCTGTTCATGCGGAGGTAGGTGGTGTCGACCAGAATCACCACCCCCTGAGTACGCTCTCTCCCGCCCTTCTCTTTCACGCTGTTCCATGCCAATAGCACTTGGCCTTTCTCTCTCAGGCCGGTATCTATCGTCATACGGGTGTGGTCTCAAGCCAGATCTCTCTGGATTGTATTCTACTGCCGGCGGCGGAGGCCGTGCTACTTCTTCTCTTCTACCATAAGCCTCTTCTGGTCCCGGCGCCCTACCCGCCTCCATCTGTCGAGGTGGCATTCCACCGTACGGTTTAGGTTGAGCATTTTGAGCTGGCGGAGGACCAGGCGGTCCAGGTGGCATTCGGCCATGATCTCTAGCAGGGTCGTTTGAGTTGGACGGATGTCTCGAGTGGTACGATTGAGGTGTGCCATATCGAGGAGGAATGTCGGGGGTCGTGGTGTAGTGCCCACGAGGAGATGGAACAGTGCTTGCTCGAGGATCGTATGGTCGCTGGTGGTCGGGCGTTTGGGGACGTCGGAAAGGAGGATAGTCTGACGATGCAGAGTGCATCCGAGGAGAGGCTTGAATAGAGGGCGCATAGCCTGGCGCAGACACAGAGCCTGGTGCTGAGTGCGGCGCTGAATGCGGCGAGTAATGCTGAGGGGGAGGCTGAGATTCTCGCGACGTCGGAGGCGGACCACCCAGCATGGACGATATCGACATGGAGCTGCCACCCGTGGAGCCAGATCGCGTGATGGAACTCAAAGCAGGGAGCTCCCGACCAGAAGGGAACGCACTCGGGGGCCCAACGGCAACAGGTGGTGCTCTTGGGGGAGGGGGACCATAGCCCATGATGGGGTGAGGTTGTTGTTGCTGTTGCTGATGCTGGTGCTGCTGATGTTGATGTTGGTGCGGGTGTTGAGGCGGCCCCGGCTGAGGAGGAGAATTGGGCGGTGGCATGGTGCGACTGAGTTCCCGACCTGTGGGCAGCGACGAAGCGCTCTGGGCACGCGAATGGCTAGGCTCGGACGGGTACTCGCGGGCAGTCGACAGATGGTGATAGGTGGTATCGGAAGGTCGTCGCTGATGAGGAGGATAGGCAGCAACAGGAGCGTGGTGATGGTGCTGAAGAGGATGCGCTGGCGTCGAGGTCGTCGACATTGGCATCGGCGCATGTGTTGAGGTTGTTGGAGGAGGAGGAAAAGGAGGACGAGCGGTGGTGTGGTTGGGGTAAGGCGCTGGCGATTGTCTTGGATCCATGGCTATGGCTGCCGAAGTTTTGACAGCTTAGCTCGAAAAATTGCGACCCAGCAGTGGAGCGATCCAGGGACGGACGATCAGACGAACGCCAGCACAGCAGCAGCATCAGCATCAGCGCCAGTTGCCAGCACCAAAAACGACAAGCTTGCTCATCGGCGCAGATAAGCACGACGCGGCTACCGCAGGATGAAGCGTGTGTGTGCGTGTGCGTGCGTGTGTATGAAGGCGTAGAAAAAAATAAATAGATATATATCGGATGCTAAAAGTTAAGGGTGACTTAGGTTCACCGAAAGGCCCCAGCCAGCACCTGCAGAGGTAACGCCACAGATGCGTCCGTCTTTGAGAGTTTGCAGAGAGAGTGAAACTCAACTCAGCGTAGGGGTCGTTATTAATTTCCCGCCAAACCGTTATAGAACGAACAAAAAAAAACCGCCGATGATGGAAGACGATTACACTTTCAGTAGGAGGAAGTAGAATACCGGCTGAGAGGAAGGAAAATGGAAAGGAAGAACAAGGGGGAAAAAAAAACTTTTGAGAGTATGGCACGCGCTTGTGCCTAATCGAAGTTGTAGCACATGTAAGGCAAAAGGCTTTGCAGCTGCTGCGCTGGACCAGGAAGAAAAAAAGATGAATGGTGACCAACCCCCGTTCAAAGGGTTTCACAAAGCGCGGTGACGGCCCTGCAAATCCGAGTCAAAAGTGTGCAGGGGATGAGATGGATTGATTGAGCGAGTGAGTGAGTGAGTGGTGGGTGAAGTGGATGAGTGGATGAGTGGGTGTGGATTCTTACAGTAGCGGCTGCGAAAAAGCGAGATGATGTGCGCGAACAGGTTGGGGACCCTTTTGGCTTTGGCCAGGGTCTTGTTTCCTTTCTTGTATGGATGGATGTAATGATTATTTTTGCATTAATTAATTGATTGATTGATTGATTGATTAATTGACTGATTGCTGATGGATGTATTTATTTAAAAATGTGTTATTCATTGACTGCCAGCGGCCGAACAGACAGACAGACAGATGTACAGGCAGACAGAGAGACATGGATGTGGTATGTAAGGAGTAAAAGTGAGTTGTTGATGGTGCACCATTTGCTGCAAGGGAGAGAAAATAAAATAAATAAAATAAAAATAAAAATAAAAACAACAACAATATTTGACATGCAAGTACTAATTAGGAACAATTTCTTTCCTTTTTCCCGAGACGTGGAAATGAAGAAATCTATCCGTCATTCAAGGGAAGGGGGAAAAAAACAACAAACAGACCCAAAAAAGGAAACACAGACAAAGTCAGAGAGAGAGAGAGAGAGAGAGAAAAACACAAGAAGAAGAAAAAAGCAAAGGCGAGAGAAACACAAGAAACACAAATTCATGGATCCCCATGGAAAAATCATCTTAGACATGGTGGCAGGATTGGCTTCAGCGCTAGTGAAGGGCGGATCCCCCGGAGAAGCACTTTGTTGGCGCCAACGCAGGAGCTTGATGCGGGGAAGCTCCAAGTGGCTTGCTGCTGGCTTGCTGCAGGCTGATGATAGCTACGTCGCAGCGGATTGCTCATCTGGTACCCAAGCATGGCATACTTGGAGTATAGATACAGCACGCACGCACGCACAGGTACGCCTTCATAAAGGGGACACTGACTCGTTCATTCAACCATGATAAACACGGCAAAGAGAAGGAAAGGGAAAAAAGGGACAAGGGGATGAACGCTTTTTTTTTGCGGGTACAGGCAGCAGCCGCAGCAAGCAATATCAACCCAGTTCCCTTTTATCACAAGTTGTCACGCATCTTGGCAGCGGGTGCGTAATTACAAGTCCATCCGTCCATCCATGGATCCCTTATAAATACCTGGTAGTATCTATGTATGTACACAGTCAATCACAGCTCACGCATCGCATGTGTCGGTCAAGTGAAACAAAAAAAAAAAAGAATGGGTGGATGAATGGAAACATTAGTACTACTATCTCAAGAAAAGAAACAAACCAGAAAAATCACTTGTATCTCTGCGTTCCTGGGCGCAGTGCAAGGCAGGCCTGACGATCACTCCAGCGGCGGGGGGTTCCATTGACGGATCGTTGGGGGAGCCCGCTCTGGTTGGTGCCCTTCCACTGAAAATGCCCCGTCAGGTGTTGAACCTTCAGGAACCAGGCCAGGGACCCTTGTCGCCCAAAGCTTGAATTTCTTGGACAGGCTAGAGCAGCAGCGAGATTGTTTCTGCATGCATTATAACCACCACCACCCTCAGCACGCACGCACACACACACACAACACAGGCACAGCATATTACTTACTCCCTACACACAAACAATCAATGTTGGTCAGGTTTGAGTCTGTTCAATTCGATCGTCGCCCGCTGAAGAATTTTATGCGGAGCGGAATACCCTCCTTTTTTAGTCGTTTTCCTCCGTTATTGAATCGCCAACCATGGATCCCGCCCATATTGTTCTCCTCTCTGCCCAACACTTTGCAACTACTACTCACAACACGTGTCCCCAGTCCCAGTATGGAGAACACAACAGATGGACCAGCAGCAAAAAGGAAAACAAAAAACATGCTGTCCGCGGTATTTTCGTCTGGCGGTGAATCAAACCGCGCACGCTGCATGTACTGGAATCTACGGAGTACTCCAGCGACATGGTAAAAGACAGTCGGGGTCTCTACCAAGTTGCGATGGCATATGGGGATATAATATATACTGTGTACCTCTCCTCCGCTTGGCTGCATCCAAGGTCCTGCATCATGCCGCAAGGTTGGTCTGGTGATACTGACGACGAGTGACGTTTAGTGGTTGCATCAAACTCCACCCACCCTCTTTTTTTCCAACAATGGCAGCTCAAACAATTTTCAGGCACACACACACATACACACACACACACGATAGATGCATGGATCCAGTGTACATGTCATGGTGATGGCAGTTTTTTTTTGGGTACCTACAAGTAATATCCCTTGTGAACCCCTCCACTTTGTGGCGACCCCTAATGAGGGGCTGTCATCAAACATCATCCCACTCCCACGAGGAGGCTTGACATGGGATATTGCTAAAATGATGATGGCGCAGGATGGGTGTCACCAATCTATTTTTTTTTTTGATAGATAAGAAAAAGAGGAGGGTGGGCAAGAGGGGGAGAGGAACGGCCATGGTTGAAAGGGACAAGGGCAAGATCGCGAGATCCTGGAAGATAACCGATAGAACTTCCACGTTGTTGATGCACCAGTGATGGGCATTGTCATCTGGATCAGGAACAGATTTAATAGATAAGGATTGATGCAATGCTTTAGAAGTTTCCAATCAGATTATGCATACTATATGCTATAGAGAAACTCGAATATGGTAGAATGTAAAGGTGTATCAATGAGCTCGTCAGCTCAGGAAAATCACTATCCCTAAATGCTCCCTATACAAGTACAGCAGACTGGATCAATCACTTGGTTTCGGTTATTTCTAGGTATTCTTCTATTTACCTCTATTTTCTATAATTTTCTTAATTTTCTTTTTGTTTATTACCCCTTAACCACGCTGCCGTTTCGTCACACCGTTGATGGTTTATCTCGATGGTCCCCAGCCCACTGTAGCAAGATAATGCTTTTGTATGCACCAACATTAGAAAACAATCTCGATACTTGTTGTTAATATTCTCGAATAGCATCTCAAGCGAAAGGCTCAACTAGAGTGCCTGATTGCTTTGAAGGCCAGATGCCCAAGCTTCTTCAAAAAGCGTTCCCTTTGTCTCGCATGCTCAGACTACCTTCCCTCCACAATATAGTGTCGTTGTAGGATGATGAAACATTGATCATCTTCTTAACGGTTGCTATAATGGACATTTACAAAATAGCATAGGACTTATAGATATTTATAATTATTGTGTCCACCTCACTCGACTTCATGGACGATGCTGGCTCTGAGTCCCAGGGGCATGCCTCAGTGCCTGGGTGGGTATCATGCTGCCAGTGTCGATGGCAAACACTGATATTGACCTATTATCTCATTGGAAGGATATCCCTGCTTTCTATCAGCAAGAAGTTATGATATCCGTCATAAAAACTTCAGTGTTCTGAGCAAAGCCTTCATTTTACTGAGTCCCTTGAGCAGCCCAACTGTCAGTATTCATTAAATCAGACTACCATTCTAAGATCAAGTTTTGACGAGTCGCATCTCCCCATCTCATTTAACTTGGTTTGAAATGTTTTGTTTGCCCCTTCCTGTGATTTCATTTGATCTCTGCTCGTTGCTATGGTAAAGTTGAACTCACTTTTTCTCGCACCTCAGGCTACCAAAGGTTCCTGACCACATCGAGCCGACCTCGCAGAGATTTCAACATCGGAGTCTGTGTGCGTTTCTTCATCAAAGCGAAAAGTCTTCTCCCACAACCTTCATTCTTGCACAACATCGCTTTCGGCCCTCACCATAATGCATATGAAGCGCGGGCAGATCAGGACCATGCCCACCGAGATTCCTAGGTCTGCACAACTCCAAAGATCACATAGAACCGAAAATAAATATCTTCTGCCCTATTTTCACAAAGGCTTTGGCAGCGACATTATTGGACGTTTCGGAGAGTTCTCATGTGACAAGCAACCAGATGTCGACTCACCGACCCTCCGTCCAAAGGGATGCAACCACATTCTCTTGTTCCCTGGCTCATTTAACCCACCCCATACAGGTCATTTGAATCTGCTTCTACACACCTTCAACAACGCTGGTGACGATCTTCACCTTGTTGCCGCCATCATTCTACCAACGGATGATGAAAAGCTACATGATAAGACAAGTGGTGAAGAAAGACCCATTGTCATCCCAAAATCAGACAGAACATACATTTTTCGCCATTCTGTTGCTCAGGATAACAAGTGGGCATTCATATACAAGGGGTCACACACCAAATGGAAGGAGGGCCGAGAGAAGCTCGAAAGAGAGACCCGGAAAGACGATATCGATCTGAGGTTTATTCTTCTCGTGGGCCCGGATTGGATCACCACGACGTCTCTCTATGATCCAGAGTATTGGCAGTGCCGTAACGCCATCACCAGCGATGTCTCCCGCCCAGTCGATTTTCGCTGCTCTCACACTCTGAGACAACTCTCTGGGTGCACACTCTGGGAGAACGTACACTACAATATGCACTGGCTAGAAAACAAAATCCGGGCCAAGACGCGAGGAATGACAGAGGAAGGTAAACCGCCCCCTTTGTACCCAGAGGCTTCATACAGGTCTAAACTAACCATTCTCACCTTGTGACTATAGCAATCAAGGATGCTGTCGAGTTAGCGAGTCAGAAGCTCAACAATGTATGCGTTTGTCAAACATTCCGCAAGCCGAAACGCACCTTTCGATTCGTGCCCTCCAACATTGACTTCCGCCCCCTAAACCCTCCAAGTTCGACCAAGATTCGACAGATTCTTGCAGGTGGCGAATACCTAGAGATTGGGGCCCAATTGCGAGAGAGCCAGGCCTTGAATCCAGGTGCACTGCTTTGCTGCTATTTCATGCACAAGGTGCATGATCAATCACCTGGCATTGATTACTGTCAATTTCGCAGCGCAGTCGTCATGTCGACAAATGGCAGTGGTCTCAAGGCTATGTGTATCACGGCACTCTTTCTTGATATGTTGGAAATCAGTAAACGTACTGGTCATAGTTTAAAGGCAATAACCCGCACGGCATTGCATGTCCACAAAATGCTCCTGGAGCTCAATAAGCTACGCAAGATGATAGGGGCCAAAGCGGCGATGGACATGGACCTAAAGAGGGTGATTGCGATATTCAAGAAGAGGTTATGTGTAAGACAAAAGCTTACAAATGAGGATGTTAGTGTTCAAGGCAACTTTTCTGATTAAAGGCTGGGTGTTGAGCGATGTTGCCTGTCCTCTGGGATGAAGAGGACGTGATGTTGGAGTATTCCGGAAGTGATTTTGTAATAGATAATAATCATAATACACAGAGCCCTTAACAAAATCCCTCTTTTATATGTGAGAATGTTTTGCTTTATTTAAACAAACAACAAACAACATACAAATCATGACGAGCAGCTTATGTTATCTTCGAGTTCAGAATGGTGAGTTCATGTCTGCCTCTCAAATTGATAATGCTACCCTATACCAATACAATAAACTGAGGTCGTATCGAATCAGATTGTTCGAGTCCTCAAAATGGCGGTCTCGGCCCGTCCCAGTAGCCGTTTTCAAAACGGGCCCTCTTAACTCAAAACGCCGACTGGATTGTGGGATAAGGATTGAAATAAAACGACACGTATGAAGCTTTTGCTAAGACGGACGACCTGCTGCAACGTATGAAATCAATTGGCATTGAAACTCTATGCCTGCATCTCAACCGTGCGTATCTTATCGGAATGTTTCACTGAACATCTGCTCATGACGTGGAACATAGGAGTTGAGCGATTCATCAACATCTCACGCATATTTACGCCATTGTTACAATAGGGAATATCATCCGTCATTACAATGGGATCGAATGATGTCCCGCCTCCATCTGCGCCAGCATGGCTCATCCCCGTCTCCACCGCCATTCTGGGCTGTGGCATGCTCAGTTGGCTGGGCTGCTACGTGCTCATGGTCCGCCGCTCCCTCGCCACCAAGGCCACGCCCATACCCATCGTCGCGCTGGGTCTGAACTTGTCATGGGAGGTCATCTACGCCCTGTACGTCACGGAGATGCCCATTGAGATGGCGGGCTTCCTGTGCTGGCTCACGTTCAACCTAGGCGTCCTGTACGCGACGCTCAAGACGGCCAGGTACTCGTTTGCGTCGTCCCCGCTGGTGGCGCGCAACGTCGGGCTCATACTGGGCGTCACCTTTGCTGCAGGACTGGTCATCAACTACGTGTTTGCGTGGTGGTGGTTCCTGGAGCCGCACCGCGGGTATGGCGACAAGACGGGCAAGTCGTGGAAGGGCAACCAGGCGCGCGACGCGACGGAGCTGGCATGGTGGACGGCTGGTGTGGCGCAGATACCGCTGAGTGTTGGCTCGATTGCGATGCTGTTGCAGCGTGGACACTCTGGAGGGCAGAGCTATGCAATTTGGTGAGTTCTGTTTTTTTTTCATGACTCTTTTGTCGATGCATTTACACCGTTGTCCGTCGCATTTCCAGGCTGTCGGGTCATTGAGAGCGAAAGAGGGTGTGTGTGTTTAAAAGGGATGTTCATTGCCACCTTTGTTCCGGAGGTGAAGCATCCGAATTTGCTTTGAATGGCATCCCCTCCCCCTTGAGTTTGACCGTCAGCAAGTGAGATTGGGTTCCAAGCTGCCGGTAGACGTTGAGGTCCAATCAGTGTTATCTAGTTCCGTTTCGGACCACCTCGGGGTTCCCACCGTTGTTGGCTTGCGAGCTTTTGCTGACCGACTATGCACAGGTTCTGCCGTTTCGTCGGGACGGTACTGGGTCTCCCGGTCACCAATGTTTTGTTGTGGTACTACTGGCCGGAGGCACACCAATACGTATTCCATCCGATGTCGCTCATCATTCTTGGAATCTCACTTGTCAGCGACCTCGTGTATCCCTTCTTGCTGGCATACGTAAGGTCGACGGAACGGATTCTGCCCGACGGGACTGTAGTCGCAGGAGATTACCACAGCCGTGCCGTTGAAGACAAGACGAAATAACAAGAGATGGCGGGAATAAACTACCGCATATTACCGAGGGTATCACGGCAATATGTTGGTTGGTTGCTAAGATGTTAATCACACACAAAACCGAGGGTCTAAGCAAGGCTGTTAGTGAAGATCACTGTATGTACTTGATACGGAGTGCTTGTTGACGAATCAACTGAGACAATAGAGGAGAAGGAACTTGAATAAGTTGCCCCCTTGAACCCATTATCCTGATACCCAAACTTAACAAAAACATGTATCGGCATTGGAGAGGTTAGGTATACCACAGTAAACTGTGACTCCGAAAAGCACACCGAATACGGTGGCGACCGAAGAGATCACGAACATAACGGTGTCGCCTTTCCCGATCGGGGCATTATGAGAGTATGTCTCAACTCGGGGGTTCTCCATTCTCCACTCATCGTCTTGCATTGTCGCAGAGTCATATGACTAGGCCCTGTTTAAGGTTCAGTAAGAGAGAAAAAAACCTGTTGGGCAGAGAGAGTCCCTTTTTTCTCTCTCTTACGAATCCAAGGTATCCATAATTGCCCAATGCGAACTGCCGAGACGGAAACAAAGAGGGCAGATTGGTCGAGCATGTTGCAATTGCTACGAGACGGTCTCCACAAGCTGTTTTCGCGTATGGGGAGCCGGTTGGAAACTTGTCCCATCTCGGAGTGCAATTTTTTTGCCCCCCCCTTGCCCTGTGCCATAAGGCAACTGCGTACATATTTCCGTTTTCTGATGAATGCTGTTTCAAATGGTGTGTGCCTGGACGATCGATGATGAAGGCTTACGCCATCCCGATCGTCCCGTGGCTGGCTCAATGAAGGGAAGATGAAATGTGATGAAGCTCTGTGACGAAACGCACGTCGTGTACAGATGCAGACATCTTGCAGCTGTCCTCTGAATCGATCACATTTTTGTGGAAACGAAACAACAGTCCCTCTCTGTCCCTCTCCCTCCTCTCCAACGCGGTGAATAAATCACCGAACAAGGTCCCCATATTCAGGCTATTTGGGCTCTTATCACGTCTCCATCCAGACCCTCTCTAACCAAGTGGGCCACCGTTTTGTTTCTTACTCGACAAAATGCTGACAACACGAGGGTTCCTGCAGCCAACAAAGTTCTGACCTTTACAAAATGCAACAACGTTGACAACGTGAAAGGGACGCTAAAGCAACAGAGCCCACACACACAAAGAGAGAGAGAGATAACCTTGTTTCACGCCCCGTCATAACAAGGCTTTGAGAAGAGATGCAGACAGGGGGCAAAGTCAGAAGAAACGAGACTAGTCCGATTGTTCACGACCAACAAACAAGAGGCCCGCTTTTAGGGATAAACGTTCAGGGAAAACCCTTGCCAGGAACGAGAAACACGCAACGTTTTTTTCTGAACAACCAACAAGAGAGTAGGGGCAGAAGAAGAAAAGGAAAAAAAAAAAAAGAGGGCTCGGGAAGGCCTGTTGCCGAGAGGGGCCAAGACGGCGACGAGGACACAACCTGCATGAGCGTTTGTTCACGGGATTTAGCCGTTAGGTGGTTTTAAGATGCTGATGATGGGGGGGTGTGGGAACAGCAATATGACTCTGAGGTTGCATCACCACCTTTCGGTCACTTAATCGAGCAGAAAGTGCCCGGCGGGACCGTTGTTCGCCGCTCTGGAATCTGATCGGGGAACAAACGTTGGCCCAGAAGGGGTTTCATGACAAGTGTTCCCCATAGACCTGCAGCCCGACTGAGTCTTTCAAAGCTGTTGGGTTGGCAACTTCTCTTGTCATGGTGAATCATCCAAGAACAAGAAGAAGAAAAAATGCACGCCGTTCTACAGCCGGCTTGCAGGGCAAGACATATTGGCGTCTTTGCAAAATGGCCCCCAAAGAAGGCAGTTCAGTAAGCCTTCTACTGCTGTCTCATCATCTCGGGCAAGTTGAGACATACACACATGTTTTTTTTTTTGTTTTGCCTGGTTTACTAGTAAAAGAAAGGAGAACTGCGCCGAACACGGCTCAAATCTTAAATCATAGTACGAGTCTCCAAATTTTGGAGATTGGAGAGAGCCCTCCCATATTAGAGCACCCACACGGATTTACACCATCTCCCCCAAAGTCACATGTTTCGTGCTTCATGCGGGCGAGTGGAGTCTTTTCTTTGCCCCATCGAACGCAAAGACAATTTAAGCAAAGATCGAGAAAAAGATCACCCATCAATTTTGTGAAGAGGGCAAATTGAATTCCCCTCTTGAGTGAGGCTTACTGCACGTTTGTCAAGGCGGCTCGAGCCCGGAGACGCACGAGGCCTTGAGAGATCCGTCGTGTTTTTACTGGATGGGCTTTTTCCTTAAATCAAGGCTGCGGAGCATGGATGCATTCGCATTAGCCTTTTGGGGGGGGTGATGATGATTTGCATGTGCCATGGCCGTGCATGAACGGCGTGAGTGACAGTTTCGATAGACGGTGGTCATCAAAGTTCACGGATCGCTTGACCATTTCAGTCAAACTCCGGAAGAGGGCATTTTGTTTGGACGGAATACGTTTTTCCTTAGTTTTTTTTTGCCCTTCTCACACGGTAACATTGCAGTTCTGACACAGTCAAAAGACCCTGAGTGGACCTTGAGCTTACGGCAATGCCGCATTGCAGCTTGATCATCCAAGGGCACAAGACATGTCTTAACAAAATCGACACAATATGCCCAATTCCTTTTCAGACAAACCATACACACCATTTCGGGACTTTCTTGTTTTTCATGCAGTCTCTCCGTTCCATACTCTCTCCAGCGACAGTCCAGCTCGCACGCACTCATTGGGAAGAGGGGGGGGGGGGGGGGGGGGGGGGGGGGGGGGGGGGGCAACATGCATATAAGGCGGGGGAGAATCTGAATCATGGTTTCGCGTCACTGTGTGGGATGATTCAGTGCATGTCTCCAAGTGGTTACCAGTCATATGTTTTGAAATGAAAAGTAAAGAAAATAAAACATGTCCCAGAAACTTGGTAAATTGGTAATATACCATGGAACTTTTTGGACTCGTCATATTGAGAGGGTGTTTTTTTTCTTATTCTTTTTTTTTTTTCATTCTTTCGTATTCAGTTAATAGAGGGCTTATTTTCCGAGAGTCTGGTATATTACATCAAGACTACGAGCAACTAGACCTACGGAGTTTGTCAACTGTAACAAATGGCCGGACCAACAACCAACAACCCATGGATAACAAGGTAGGGAAAAAAAGGTTGTTTCTACGCTTAGACTCCAAGGTGTCGCCATTTCCTGCTCTATTACATGGATGCTCGGTTTTTACGTCCGGGCTGGCAGCGTCCATTTTAAGAGAAAGCTCGTAGATGATACTCTCGGCAAAGAATGGGTCGTGGTCCTCGTGCCTTGAACCAGCGCGTAATAGGCGACCATTCAACGTCATGGACTCCAACCGATCATCACCCAAAAGGGTAGACGTGGGGGGGTGGGTGATGGATGATGGGCGAAGGGTGGTGTCAAGTACACGGCTTTCCATGTATTGTCCGGTTTCTATTCATCTACCGAGGACCTGGAAAATGGGCGAGTGAATTTATCTAAACAGAAGCTTGGACTTGGGGCGGCAGCGACAGCGACAGCGGCGGGCTTTGAAGGGAGGGAAGGGAAACTCTCAAAGTTCCTGACGCCGGACCCGAGCCGGACGTTCCTGGCCGAGCCTCGTTTGCTTTTTTCGTTTCTTCATTTCGCTGTGCAGTAAACCGGGTGGGTGGGACGAAGATGCTCGCACGCCTCGTTTTCTCATGCAGGAGGAAGAGGAGGAGGGTATGTGACGAAAAGGACGGAGGTGCATCATAATGATATTCCCTCACTGTCAGCTCTGCGTTGGGGTGGGCCTTTTTTGGCCTGTATGAGGCGTCAGGTTGTGTGATGGATTTAGATGAACTACATACGTATGTACACACACTTTGACTAACAGCCAGCTTAACATTGCTTTTCTCGGTGAGCTTGATACATTGGCCTGTACCTACACCTTCTTTATTGGTTTTTTGTTTTTTGTTTTTTATTTTGTTTTCTATTTTATTTTACCCCTTACCCATCGGAGATCGCCTTGTTGAGATTCTATCGACAACGAGACGCAAGGGGGGGCAAATGTTGTCTATTACCCTGCAATGAGCACCACTTCAAAGGCGCAACATACGTACATACATAATACATGTCAGTTTCGTTGGCTCCCAGGTTCCTTTTCTTTTCAAGAGCAGCAACAAAAATAAAAAAAATAATGATAAAATATAAAATACAATAAAAAATTAAAATAAACCATGCATGAGGCTCAGTCAGCGTAAATTGACGAATCCCGCATCTTCTTCAGCTCAACATGCGCTCCTTGTGACTGTAAGAGGGGAATGAGTGGACATGCCTGCCAGGGGTGTCATCACCAATTATATGCTTCATCACGATCACACAGGCGGCAGCAATGCGCATTATCAGCGCAGCCATCATCACGACTCAAGTAAAAAGGTATTTGTCCGTTGGTCTATTGTAGATTTGCCGCCGCAAGCTTTTTACCCACACACTCTCACAGGATTTGCACACACATTCCCTTGTTGCTGGTCTTTTCTTACTGCATGCATAACTTTTGGTTAAAGAGCCTCATGAAGAACAAGACCAGGCCAGAAAGACAGCCCTCCCCTCAAAGTTCCTGAGGGGGTGGTGGTGGTCTCACGCAACACGATTCGAGAAGGAGAGACATGCAGAGATGCATGCGTCCGCCCTCCCACCGCTTCCAGAACGAGGTCTTTGTCTCTCGTTGCCAAGCGTAGTTGTCTCTTCTCACAGACCTGGACGACGCAGCCCACTACCTACCACCACCAGCACCATCCCAGCCCATTTCCCTCTGTCTCCCCCATCCATCCCCCACAGCGCCACCACCACCACCATTTGGACATCCAAAGTGCCACAAATTTCGCTGTTGATCCAATTAACCCCCAAGTGCATTGCATGGTTATGCACAGTCGGGCTTGGCTGTCACTGCAGATTGCACAAACGCTGAGTATTAGCCAAGGGAATGAAAGCATTGCAAAGTACTTGCAAACAAGAGAGCACAGCATATACGAATGGGATATTTCACCACCACCACCTGCTTGTATCCATGCATACCACCGCCCGCCGTGTGTTTTTTTTCTTCTTCTTTCCTTCAAGGTGCGACATACATACTTGTACTTGCTTGTATGTTCGAAGCCTGGGCAAACTTCTGTATGGGGCCACAGGCTTCTCATCCACCACCGGCAGTTCAAAGGGGGGACCTGGAGGAATAATGAACCTTTCACTCAAGAGGGCTAAACATGAATGAGTAAGAGTCTCTCTCTCTCTCTTCTCATTCACTACCTACCGGCACGACTGACAGCACTAAGGCCAACCTATGAGATCCTGCCGATCGCGCTAGTTGCGATGTGATGGCGCGTAGCGAGTGCTCGATTCAAGAATGGATTGGACGGATTGCATCTGATGCACATTTGGCGATTCGATATGTGCCACAGGGCTGGACTTGTGTTCGCTATGGGCTGGCGAACCTCCCCTGGTCTCTGGCAGGAACCTTTTTCATCTGGGCAAAAATCAGCCCTGAGGGAGAGAGGGGGGAGCACTTAGAGACAATTGCGCCAAAAACCCCTGGTCGAACCTGATTGAGGAGACAACAAGGAAGCCCTACAAGGCCCCCCTGGTCGCACTCAGCGCTGTCTAGCCCAGCCAAAGAAAAAAAAGCACAGCCTTGGGACACACACACACACATATACACACACAGCACGAAAGAGGTTAAAGAGCAACCTACCCAAGTAGGGGGACATTAAATACATATGCCCTTTATGTTACATTTTCACTTTCGGAAAGTCCCGTAAACAAGTCAAACGATTCATTCCGCGCCCGCACAAGGAAGAAAGTTTAAACTTTGTTTTTTATGGTGGCTTGTCCTCTTTCTTGTTATTGTTGTATCTGTGTCTGTGTCTGTGTCTGTCTGTGCCTGTTGTTGTCTGTGTTAAACAATGGGGGGGGGGGGGGGGGGAGGTTTCGGTGAAAGGGACAACTCAGCATTTCCCCGGCCACGTACGTGCCACACCTTGTCTTAATCAACCAAAAACTGCCGAAGTAGGCGCATTGTTACTCATCATATATGGGGAAACTTGATTATGTCTGCTGCTTGTTACTCGGGACCAACAGACTTGTTTCTGCATGAAATCGCCGAATGAAGGATTATGAATTTCCCGAACAACAACTAAAATAAACGGCGCCTAATAGGAAATACACCCAATTCAAAAAAAAAAATAACTAATCAATACAGAAAGAAAAGAAATTCAACCAACGTTGCCAACACGTTTTTTGTTGTTGTTCTCTCTCCCTCCTTCGCACACGTTGAAAACATGCGTTCCCAACGTGGTTCGAGCATGGCAGATGGAGACTACCCAAGAAAAGGAACCCACACATTCCTCATCTCTTCCCCCCCTGTCTCGCATTTTTTGTCTCATTTTTCTTTTCTTTTTCTTTTCTTTGCTTCTGTGTCTTGTCTTGTCTTGTATCCTTACTCGGTAGATGAGCTAAACGGTCATGGATGGTAGGGCTCAGTTGAAGTGTGTCTTGTGACAAGCCCCAGGATAAATCACAATCGACTCTTGTTCTTCTTTTTCTCTGGCTCTCTCTCTCTCTCCTGGTTTAATGCATGTAGGTGAACACATGCACGTACAGTACCGAGCCCATTTTTTGGGGGGTGTGACATGTTTTACAAACTCCATACTGGCCTACCAATCAGGCCCTCCTGTCCTACGATGCAAACAATGCAGATAGCCGCGTTTGGAGGACGGCTCGCAAAAACCGGGTTTGCGGTTGCAATCTGTTTGCCTTGGGGGGTTCTGGGGTAACCCTTCAGGTAGGAGGCCGTTCGTCACAGTCACACAACATAATACAGGTCATGGAATACGGTGGTGATTGTGAAAGAAAGGGCTCAAACAAGTTGCATGAGCGCATATGCCGCCAAGATGCAGGACGAGAATTATGCTGCAACAAGATCAAGTCAAGTCATTTGTCCGTCCGTCCGTCCATTCACCCATTCATCAACTCTTGAACCTGAATTGGTCCGGCGTCGGAGGGCTGTCTCCCCCTTCAAAAATATGCCGCGTCGACACGAAAAAGAAAGTACGGATACAAACACACACACACAGAGAGAGAGAGAGAGAGAGAGAGAGAGGCTCGAGAAAAATTCCCGTGTCTCAGCCTTGACGTGCAATGGGGGTCCCCCCATGTCCTTACGCTCACGCATTTTCGCCTCCCATGATATTAAGTGAAACAGCACACAGAGGGCACCCTGCGCAAGATAGGTAGTACTAGTAGTATTAATGTAGATAACGCCAACGTCTCAGTTCTTATTTTTTTTTGCTGCTTCTGCCCTAAACAAGTAACCATGCTCCGAACCATTGGTAGAGTTTGTGCGGTGTGCACTCAACCCGCTCAATTTTGGGGTATTTCGTATCCGCTCAAACAAAGAAAGCAAAACAATAAAAATAAAATAGAACAAAAATAAAAAAGAGAGAGAGAAAAAAAGAAACAAAAAAAACAAGAGAATGCCGAGATTATACTCCGTACATCGTAGATATCTTTTTCAGGGTCTTGTATGACCACTGACCATGCTAAGAAAAAAAACAAAACCAAGCCAACCAAGCCATAGTCTTCTCGGTGTGTGCGTGCGTCCGTGGCTCATGCAGTGGCCAACTCCGACTTTCTTCGTGTGTGTGAGTGAGTGAGTGTGTCTTGTTGTTGGTAGCACCGTGGCTGGACTCCCGCTTCCGAGTTCTTCAGGTTCCCCGTGCCCGAAGAAAGAAAGCAAAAAAAAAAAATAATACCCCCAAAAAAAGAAAACTCCTAGAGGCTTTGTAGCCTATGCGTAAATTTTGCCCATCAGTTTACGCCATTTGCCTGCCCAAATGAAAACCAGAAAAAACACCATAGAAATCCCAAAACAAAGGTACATCCCAGGTTCGCACCCGGAGGGATCCAATCATCCCTTGCCCATGCCGTCTTATGCCGTGTTAAATTTTGATGGTTCCTCCCAAATTTTTAGTCCGTATCGTGGCGTGAGGATGTTGATCCCTTCCACTGTCATCTGTTTCTCGGCCGTTTCGTCGTCACTAATGCTTGACGAATACTGCTGTGCGCAGAACGTGCCAAGGTGAAATAGTAGGCTGTGCTCCTCAAGTTGAGTGAACCTCGCCACAAGGTTCCTGAGGCTGGAAGACCGAAAGTATGCATGGCATCTCGATTCCATTTTTTTTCTGCAAATAATCCAAGTACGGACAATTATCGGGCGGGAACTTGTGCTGTGTAGGAGGGTACTCGGGATCGAGGTGGTTGGATGAGCTTCGCCCAAGGATGATTGCTTGGTTGCTGTCGTTCGCGGCAGGCAGCTATAAACATTCATTAGTATTCTCATTCGTTGTGACTGTGACCCAGAGGCATCAGTAGCATACCGCAGATATCATCGCCCCTGTGAGAGTGGTGTTAGTATCTTAGTGCTTACAACCGAAGGGCTGTGTGTGCGCTGTTGGTTGGGCAGCGGCGAGGCCTAACTTACCAGTATTGCTTGCTCACGATAGTAGGAGGACATCTTCGTGCAGTCTCGATATACTTGTGGCACCATGATTCTACCAAATGGTAGTGGTGCTGGCAGCTCAACTCCTTCTGCAGGTAGGCAAGGCCTTGTTAGCATGATCCAAGGCTTGCACAAGACCGATTCCTCGCTCCAAGTGCTGACGATGAGGTCAACTTACATAAATGTAGTTGCACATGGTGGTGTAGGTGGGTGATAGAGAGGCAGATTTTGAGTCGGTAAGATGAAGTTCGCTCGAGGTAGGTATGAGCTGGACTGCCAGACCAGATGGGATCACACTTTGTGAAGAGGTGGATTTCAAGTGAAGGGATAATGGTCACAGAGACATGGGCAGGATATTTGTATGTTCGTGAGATGTCAACACCGACAGTGTCCTACTGCAAGCCTGCAGACGGTGGGGGAGGAACGTTTATATGTTAAGGTTGGCAGGCTAGTCGCTGAGACTCTAAGTTTTTATGTGCCCAATTCTCTGGGTCTTAAACCAAAGCAAGACTTGACCCGCAGTGAATGAAGTTCCCTAGTTCCAGACTCTCTTCCTCCAGTACCGTGGAAACCCACTTGGTAAGACCTCCCATGGGAGGGAGGGCGTGCCAAAACCATCCATGGATGGAGACTAGAGGGAGTGTATGCAAGTAGTATATGGTGTGTGGGTATATCCTGGTGGAGTGTATTTGGGTGTGAGAGAATTGGGGTGGGAAGAGTGCGAGAGAGAGATGTGGAGCTGCATGGGGACCTGGCCTTGTTTTAGTGAATATCTTCGATAAATCGATACATGAAAGGTATATGCATTAGGCGGGGTAATGCGCACAGGGTGGTTGGAACTTGGGCACAACCAACACCTTCAACAAAGAGAGTGAGTGAGTCGATAACATCCCAGAAGCCGTCAGACTTGGGTGTCTTAAAATGTCGCGGCGCCACACGGGGTGGCTGATGAATTTGGGAAGATGTGGTTAGAGAGCAAACTCTTGAGAGTCTTGCAATGAGCAAAAGGCAATGAATGGGCTAGCGCGTCGAACAACCCAGAAGCACAACCCAGTTCTCTCTTGTCTTGCCCTCTCTCTCGCCCTCTCTCTCGCTCTCTTGGAGCTTCCTTCACCTCGCTCCCCAAGAACCCAACTCTACAGGTATGTACATACCCATCACTCTCCTTTTTTCTTTTTGTATTTTTTTTCTTTTTTTTCTTTTTTCTTTCAAGTCAAGACCAGCCATTTTAGCAAAGGGCTAGGGGCTGCCGGGGAACCATAAGGTCGGTACCACTATCTCAGGTCAATTGTTTAACAATACTAGCAGATATCCGAGATGGTGTGATTGCGACCTTACTGGGTGCAGTGCTGCACCTAGTCGAGGTACGCAGCCGTGCATCTCTGCCGCACACACTGCCGGAGGTTCGACAATGACCCCCCTTGTCTTTGCATTGAGAACCTTTCCGGTCCACGCACGTCACAGTGGCAGGCAGGCTTTGAAGGAACGGCTGCAACCGATCGTCGTAACTATGCATACTACGCACACATACTTGTACCAGGACAGACACATAAACAATCAAAACCACACAGGCAGACCGTTTGTTCAAGGCGGGCTATAATACCACTCCTCCACTCTGTCAAAGGCCAATCCAGTCAGCCCGCCCTGCAGAGCTCCGTCAACGAAACCGTCATGACGCACAAGCACTGCTCACTGCACCTTTGTTGTACCAGCATGTGCATAAACTTGAAGCCGGTGAACGAAGGCGCTGACGGACTGGGAACCAGGCTCTCCAAGAGTCCCACGTGGACTGCTGGTCAGAGGCAGCATTGCCAGCCCACCCTTGCAAACGCTCCCCACGACACCTCTATTTCTCTTACCTCCTCCCAAACGACGATTTGCGGACCGCTCCTCGTCAAACACCGTGACCGGGCCGAGCTTTGATGCTTTGAACCATCAGCACTATCTTGACGGAGGATAAAAATTTTTCATTCTCATTTGCTCAGGCACAGACGAATGACTGGGTGTGGCATTGCGACACGAGCGAGACTGGGCGGCCCGATTTTACTGTCCCCGCCGCTGGGTATTGTCGCACTCAACGACCCGTGCCGAACAAAAAAGAAAACTGGTTGCCAAACTTCTTACCCTAAAGCACCTCTAGTACTTTGGTATTTTATTTTGTTTTTCTCATCCCGAGAAGGGCGGTGGTGCAATGACTTGTCTCTGTGGTGTTTAGACTGGTCAGCCCGTCAGCGGCCTGGGGGCGTGTGTATACACAAGTATGTGTGTGCGTGTGTGCGTCGGGAACTCTGCGCAGTTACCCACATACATACAGGTACTACTCCGACGAATGTGCTACTCCCTCCCCCACCTGACCAAGGAGCAACGTTGAAGAAAAGAAGAAAATAAAAGTACGGAAGGTCGGAGTTTCTGTGGTGTTTGTGCGTCGAGGGATAATATCAAGAGGCAGTGATCACCTACTGGGTAGAATTCTGGAACGTCCAATCGCTCACCCTTGACGTTCAGGAGGGGCGTCATATTGCTTGTACGTACTACTACTCCGTACATACTCCCTTTTGGATGCGATGAGTCTCCCAAATCGGTGGGAATGACCTGGGAGAAATGACATGCATCCAGAATCGGTCATTAATCAAAAGGGTAACCAGTCAGAGGCTGGGTCTAATACTAGGCATACAGAGCCTCAACTGGTCAGAAGGGAAATGACAACTGCCCCATCCAGGCAAATCTGGCTGATATCCCTGTTTTCTTGGTATGGATTCCCCTGGTCCTAGACATCTCCTGGACTGGCGAATGAGGAAAAGAAACAGAGATAAGGGGGGGGGCTGTTTACCCAAGGGAAAGGAAACCAAAGCTCTTGGGCCCTTGGATCGCTTCCATTGATATGCTCAGCAGCGCACCGAGGACTTGGATAAAGCTCAAGCGATCGGCTCTCGCTAGTATCAGTCCAGCTGCTCGGGTTCAAAATTTCGACTTGAAATTAGTGATTTGCCTTCCGAATGCAGGAACCGGTGAAGAACAAGTTTGGATAGAGGCCGGCCTGGCCGCAATGGTCTGCATACAACCCGCCAATGGGGTTAACCACGTTTCGTGAACCAGGATCTCATGCGCGGCACCACCATCTTACTACTCTGTACGGACCCGCATTGGTACGCGCTGCCAAAAGGCTTCACCTCATCTTGTCCAAAATCCAAGGCCATCACGAAGAGGCAGGGGGGAGAGCAAAATCTACAAGGGGGGGAGTGTTTTGCGGGCACTCTTTCGAGCCTCCACGATACCGAATATGAAGCTCCAGCTCGTTAAAGAACCGAATTCAACTGACACTGAACCCCACATGGGCTTTCTCGTCTTCACACAGGCCCCCTTGGCTCACGCAATGCCAGCCAATCACCCCTGGTAGGAGAAAGAGGGCTTTTTGGAGCTCTAAAACTTTGGCGCAAATTGGTGACGGCTCATAGCTCAGAATTTTGGGCAACATGGCGCTTTGCCCCGATCGGCTGGGACGTATCGTCGCTTTATTAGCTAAATTTATTCCCAGTCTAGCCTGCGATGAGCCATATCCGCGGAACAAAACAGCGTGAACTAAGTTTTTTTTTTAAAAGGAAAAAAATACGACTTGGCCAATGCCATGTGGTGGTCCCTATTGCCCCAAAGGTCCCAGTCCGACGGCTCGGTCCTCAGTCTAAAATTCTCTAATTAAATCATCATTGACATAGTTGTGTCTATGTCGATCAATTCGAGATGGGGACCCTTGGGATTTCTCTACCCGATATTTTCTCGTGTCTCCTTGGCCTGTCAGTTGAAAAGAGCAGGCCCAGGGCATTAGATTTACAAATCTCTTCTCTACAAGTAGATGACCCCCTGACACAGCCACTTTTACAAGGGATCGGATTTGGACCGATCTCACTGGTGGCCCCCATCGATGCTCACGACATCCCCCAAGACGACCAGCGCCGCTGGAAAGAAGAAACCAGATTTCTCATACATAAGAGGCCCACATAGTCAGTTTCTGGCTAATCAGCAGCGTCCCAGTGACTTGTCACTGGAATACCCAGGTTCTGGGACTTGGGTCAAATTAGCATGGGCTGATCCTTGGTAAGACATGACCCGGTTTTGTCTTTTCCTCTCCACACACATGCCCGTCTGTTTCTCTGGATACCTATGGACCGCCCTGTAAGAAGACTGGCATGATATCATGAAACGCATCAGCAGGCGAATGGGGGACTTTCTCTAACCGTTGAAACATAGTTACGAGGTTGGTTGCTGTTTGGGGGGGGGGGGGGGGGCACGAGTCGATTTGTCACCCCGAGCATCAGTTACCCCGACTGAGTCTTTGCAGGCAGAAACGATGGCATGGGGATCGAGTGTGAGAAGCCCCACGGCAGGGCAATGGTCCACTCGTCAAGCAACAACGTGACCGTGCACCAAAACACTACTAGGCTTTACGATGATGCCTTTCCCCCTCGTACTTCGTACTTTAGGGGGTGCGTGCAAGTTGTGGCGTCCTTGGGGAAACCTGCCGAGATCACCGAGATGGTCGATGGCATCTTGCAATCGAGAGTCGCAATGGTTGGTTATCATGAAACTGAGCGGTCTTTTACACCAAGATTATACCGCGTGACAACGCCGAAGCACTACTCATCTATAATGGCGTTCTTCATAGCGTCTCTCAAACGCGGAACACCCTGGTCTGCTGGTCGCGCTTGGGACCCAGCACCAAGTTGACGGGACGGCGCGGGTGGCGGAGATCCCGAACCCAGCCAGTGGCAACACGCAAATTCCAGCTCTTCTGTTTCTTTGGTACCTCCCGCCCGGCCCACGTCCGAGACACGGCGCTGGGCTAAGAGACCCAAAGGGCGAATTAATGATCAAGTTGACTTGTTTTTGATTCTGTGTCGCTAGCTGTGTGGATTCATCTTGCATCCCGTAGACATCACGGGCTTTGAGGAGGGGGGAGGGGGACCTCGCAGTCCTCTTCTTGGTATCCCGTGTGGTGGGTTGCAGAGTGATTGGTGCAGTACCACCGCCATTTCAACCTCCCAGAATGAACAAGCGTTGTTGCCTCACTGCTTGCAGAGACAAGACGCACCGCATGCATGGCGGCAAGATCCAACACGGTGATGCCACGCGAGTGTTCTTCCTCTTGATTTATTGACTGTAAAGTATGAGCAAACCAAATCGGCCCAAGGCAGATATCAAGCCCCAACTCTTGATATTAGGCTTAATTTTCTTCCTTACCCTATGAAAAACGCTGTCACATACATTTTTTTCTCTTTCTCTTTTACTCCCCTCCCCAAGGGTACTCGCTCATCGGTTGGCCGCCGGGGGACATTCGCCGACGCCAAAATTGGAGACCCGTTGGAGTTGGAGGAGGGTAACCTTGACAGGGGGGTTACAAAAAAAGGATTTTTCCTATTCAAAGAGGGGAAAGGCAATGTGAGTTACAAGCTGGTGACGGTACGAAGAACACTCTTGTACGAACATATACTAGAATAAGGCAACTGATGACTGCAGCGTTCAAACTGTTGTGAAATTTTCAACGGTTGGTCAACGGTGTTGGATTCATGCATTGGCCATGTATGTCGGATGAGCAATCCTTGCATTCTGATGACGTTTCAATGCAAGACTAATGTCTGCTGTATGCATACACGGGTATATTGCAATGCAACGACCACCTATCCTTGACCGCTCTCTACCGGTTTCGATGCAACACCAGGCTCATGCAATAATGCCCTCGCAACTCTGTGGTCCGGCGACAACCATTATTGGCGATAAAGATTTGCGAGTTATCGAAAACCGGATGTTTGAGACCCTTGAGACAAAACCAATATTATACGCCTCTTGCGGGCGACAGTGGCCATGATTGCTTTATTTCATGCTGCCAAGAATCATTCTTGCCCTGTCATGCAGCGTATCATTGAGCAAGGAACACGCTGTGGTTGGAGTCGTGTGACTGTTGGGGGCATGCCATTGCTTGACAAAGTTTGCGATAGGCGGCGACAACCGAATTTCGAGCAATTACACTGAACCCTCGTCGATGAGTGGGGTGGAGCATCGCCATTCTCGAGTGCCGTAGAACCGTTTGTTTTACACAGGAACCTGGCCGAGCTGACCGTCTCAAGATTACAGGAGAAGAATTCTGGATGTCATGAACGAACCTCGTGGTCCTGTTCGACTGAGTCACCCACGTGCTCCGACCCCCAATATAGAGGACGCATGGCAGTAAGCGCTACTCAAACACGACAACTGCGGACCTGGGGTTTGCTGAAGGTGTGGTCGAAATGCTCCGTGGAGGCGACAAACTACATTCCTTCTATGGACATTCTCTTCGACTCCGTACTGTTGCTACCTTGATGGCTACATAGGATGACACTATTGAGGCTTATACAAAACGCCTACACCATTCGTAAGCAGAAAGAGGCGATCACCAATATTGTATGCCTTCCGAAACGAGATGCAGAAGCTGTGATGGATGGCGACCCTTGAATCGCTCGCGATTACTTACAGCAATAATCGTCGCCCGATCACTTGGCTTGCAGCGTCCGAGGCGGGGAAATGCAATGGGCAGGATGAACGACGTGATTCAAAAAATTGTATGTACAGCCCTATGCGCTCGGACGCCAGATGCTGCGTTACTATCGGCATCCAGAAGTGTTTCTCTGGGGGAGCGGTTCGTCCTAGGCGTTCATGTCAGGGCGCTTCTAATGGTTCCAGAGATCGAACAAACGTAAGAGGATCTGCAAAAGTCTACACCGAATCGTGGAGAGTTTTTCCCGTTCGTGGTATGGCTTCCTTTGCACAAATGACTCGTTCAAGAACCGAATTCCCTATTCTGTCAGACGCCACGAAATGCGATATGTTCATCGGGCTTTTTTTTCTTCTTTCTGTTGAGGGTGGACAATGTCGGTAATGACTCAGCATCCCATTTTATTGTCTCTGCTTGCCTGCCTGCCTGCCTGCTTGCGATAACTATGGGGTGCAGAAGACTAGGCCACCATGTCCCTGAATGTGCAGCGGAGACCAAACCAGTCTGGGCCTGTCAGCCTGGGGTTATCGAGTGATATTCCAAAGCAGGGCTTTTTTATTTATTTATTTATTTATTTCTTCACCATGGCGGCAACCTCGGGCGTTTGCCAGCACACCATGCAGGTCCCGCCGCCCCAGGTTTCAAAATAGGCGGTCTTGCTGCGCCGTTGAAAAATGTACAGAACGTTTCACTTGAGGGTTGCCACCAGTTAACGTCCACTTTGAGAATATGTAGTGACTGAATCAGATGGTTGTATTTGCTATGCGCCTTTGCCGAGCTCGAACTGGCTGGGGACTTCGCCGACCTTGTGTGGATCCCCGGCACACGCCCAGGGTTCAGAGCATTGTGGTGGGATGGATGGGTCACTGCAATAGATGTGCGGAGTCGGTAATGGGACCTGCCTCTTCTCTCTCTGAATCCGGGGGAGGGAAAATGAAGAACAAAAATGGGGGAAAAAATGACTCTTGAGAAGCAGCAAGGCTGTCATCTATCAGCTCGGTTTGGATGATTCTGTGGAGTAAGGCGTTGTCTATGCAGCCCTGTGATGCTGTGCAGGCATTGGCTCAGACGGCCTGCTTTTGACAAGCCCGTCCGAGGAAGCTGCTTGTGCCCACAAGGTGGGTTGTTAAGCCGTTCTGGGTTTAAATGAGCACAATTCGTCACACCTCTCTTATTCCCCGTCCGGGCGTGGGAGTCTTTGCTCTGCACAATGTCTTGGATACATATACATTCTTCAAGGGGGGGAGAAGCACCGCACCCTTGCCTAAAAATAGCGAGGGAATCCCCCCCTCAAATCCTTGACCGTGATGGCCCAAAGAGGCACAAATAAATGTGAATGAGAGAAAACCCCGAGGCTTTGCAGTAGGATCGTTTCCTTATCTGTCTCAAAACTGTGTTTATCAAACAAACGGCGCCCGTTTTGACTGGGCATTGCCTTGCACCCTCTGGAGCGCTGTGTCATGCAGATGAGGATTCGCCCCAAAGACCCTTCAGGAAATGCAACCAGTCAGACCGCCATCAGCAAATCTCTCTTGCGTGGGTGGGAAAAAAAAGGGCGCGCTTGACGAGTCCGAAAACTTCCTTCTTGGTCTCTATTGCTGGGAGGAATCGGTCACGCGCTTTGGGAGGGGGCTGTTCTGTTTTCCCCCTTCACCCGCCGTGGCTTGATATTACTATAGGAGATTATTCTTTGCATATATAATAACCGACATTTCAGCCTCTTTCGTCATTTGGGGGTGGGAGGGACACCTTGTTATTCACCGGAATGGTGGGATCTGACATCTGGGATCATGTATTTGGGCACTTTTTGCGATATCAGAGAACATTGGGAAATTCGACCTGTCAACCCGGATTAAAGGATTTGAATGAGAAAAAAGCGACAAGTTGTTTTTTCCCCAGAAATTACCGAAAAAGAATCTCGTGGTGAACAAACCAGGCAACCCCTTCTGCCTCTCTCTCTCTCCTCCCCTCCTCTCCTTCAGTTCCCGACAGGGTGCTTCCAAGCCTGGTACGAGACCCAGGCCTGGAAAATCCCCACGATAAGTCCTAGGATACCCAGTAAGATGGCGATGACCACTCCGGCCAGGGTGGCCAACATGACATGCCTGGCCTTGCTCCTCTGCTCCAGCCATTTGTCCAGCAACCCCCTCGGCTTTGGGTTCTCTATTTCCTCGAATAAATCCATGAGCCGGGGTCCCCAATAATGGAATTTGACGTCAGCTTCGTCGTCGTCGCGACGGAACGGCGCCGCACCGAGGCACAGGCAGTCCGGGTCGAAACCCCTCTTTGACACGAGCGACCGGAGCAGCGAGTGCGAGCCCGAATCCCGAGGGAAGAGGAGGCGTATGGACTCGAAGGTCTCGAGCGCGAGCTGGCGGGGGATACTGCAGCGGAGCTCGGCGCTCTGGGAGGCCCTGAGGTGCTCGCGGAGGACGCTGGTGTAGTGGTAGATGCTGACGGTGCCGGTCCTCGGGTCCAGCTTGAGGTGCTCGCTGAGGTCGCTGGTGCCCTGGAACTCCAGGCCTGCGATTCTCTTGAGGTTCATGGCCGTCAGCTCTGCGAAGCCGGCGGCTGCTTTGTCCATGTCGGACAGGTGCGAAAACCGGCGGAGGGGGAATACCGAGGTGATGAATTGGAGGGGGGACATGTCGCTTCGCCAGATGGCTGGCTCGTCGATGCCAAGCTCCAGCCGGCCTCCGACTTGGGTTTCGATGGAGCAGCTTACCATCAGCAGGACACCTATTGCGATGTTGAAGGCGCGGTGTTGATCAACGAGGGGTGGCTGCTGGTCCCATCTTGAGAAATATTCGGTGGTAATGTCTATTCTTGATCTATCGGGCCTCTCTTTCAATAATTTGATCATCTCAATCAAGTCATTGTGGGATTTCAGTGCTTGGGGATCATCTGCGATAAGAGATTCCGGGATATATGAGTTTGTTAACAGTTTATAATATCGAAAGAATGGCTCCAGTTTTGATGACCGCTTCTGGGGACAGTCTGGCGAGGCACATGCTTGATCATTTGTGCAGTGGACACAGGGTGTCCAATCCCAGAGGAGTTCACAAAGAGTGTGCAATTCAGCGTTTGTGACATCGCTGAGACTGAAAATGTTCCGAAAACTGTTCATTTCATCGAGAAGTTGTTGAATGTGGTGATGAGGATGGATTCCTATTTAATTGAGTGCACTGGGTCCATACCCTTCAGATTTGAGCCTTGATCGAATATCATTGGTCGGGCTCAGTAATTTCTGTTTTTCTTGCGGGCTCCTCAAGGCATACTTCGTCCACGCAGTGTAATTTGAACCCTACACTTTTATTGGGGGAGTGCAGCGAGGCTTTCTGCACTGCCCACTCTGGATAAGGTTGGGCTGAATTCAACACTGAAGAGTGGTTGGGCCTCCAGATATAGAACTTTTCTGCTCGATAGTGTCTTCTTTTTTTGTTAATATAATATCACGAAACAAATAATTGCTGTCCTTCTGGAGGAAAATAATGGATCTGCGCAATGGAGATGATCAAACTGTTCTCTTGACTTCCGTGCGAAAGAAGATTCGGAAGATATTCAAGGCTCCCACCGTGGAATTGGGAGCGGCACCCATGTCTGACATGTCGAATGCTCAGGAGATCGAGGCAAAGCCTGCGACTGATAACCAGAATATCCCGGATCCCGAGGTGGCGTCTGATGACTCTGGCTATCATTCATCGACCACTTTGCCATCTACCAAAAGTGAGGATATTTCGAAGCCACGCCAAACAACTCCAACACCACTTGCCATTACATTGCAGACCGGCAAAGATAACATGAACGTGTATAAAAGGCCAATACCACCTGCAACTGTTGAAAGGTTCAAGGAGATTGTGCCCGAAATCGAGCGTCTCCTAATTTGTTTGATGAACAAGGTCAATAAATCCACCAATGCTCCCCTTGGACCAATGGCTATTCGTCACGCAATTTTGGGTACCAGCGAAGGGGATGCCAAAGACTACATCGTCATCTTTTGCCCTCAAATCTACCAGCGGCTTATCCTACAATTCTGTAATAAGAGACAGACTTTCAAAGATCTTTGCCGGCCTCCTGACACGTCGCTTTCATCATTTAGCATTGCTATCGAGGGTTGCCCTCCGCGGCTGAGGGCTGGAACAGGTCCTATAACCCATAGTCTCAGTTATGCGAGCTCGGAAGCTGATACTGCAAGCTCGAGTGCCTGCACTGAAAGCTCAACTTCGACATCCAGGAGTTCAGCTAGTGCCTATAGTGAATATAGCACTCGTCACAGGTACAGCCAGGACGTGGATAGGCTGAAACAGAGGGTGCCTCTTACGTCCACCAAAGTTCGAGGGTACCCCTCACCTCAAGAAGATGAGTCAACGTATTGTGGTCTCAGACTTCAATTCTTCGATGCAGATAATGAGGCTTGGAGCGGAACCTTTGGTGGTATCCTTAATGTGACTTTTCGAGATGGAAACACCTGTATGTATGGACTTACTGCAGGCCATGGATCTCCTGGTTTGTGTGCGTCAACAATACCACCCAGCCAAGATTCTACAGACAATGATCTTATTCTGGACGATGAGATGAACCAGTTGTTGAACGACATCGAGGGTGTTACAATTGAGCCTTTGTTCGAAAGCTATAACACTGGCAGTCTCGCATCCTTGGAAGCTGGATCGCTGAAGTTTGGAGGGATATTGACATATCCTGAAGGCCAAACGGATGGGGCATCTCAGTACTATGATTGGGCACTGTTTGAATTGGAAGGGCTCTGGCGCCCTAACGCCTTTTGCCCATCCGGGGAGCCTGTCATTCCAATCAGTGATCTGGCTGAACCGGTCGCGGATGGTACTTTTAAGTCAGCCGTCATGATAGGGAATTCTCGGCGCCAGGTCCGGGGAAGCCTCTCAACGTCAACTGGAAGAATACTGCTGGGACCTGGAAAGGCCTTCATTGACGCCTTCATTCTGACACCAGACAACGATACAGGTGAGTCTGACTACTGGAAACATTCAACTGGCAAAACTAACTATGCTATACTAGTATCTGATGGTGATTCGGGCTCCTGGGTGATTGACCCAGAAACGGGTGAAGTTTACGGTCACGTCGTTGCCACGGATCCGTTTGGCGATGCCTACGTAATCCCGTTTAAGAACCTGCTCAACGACATCTGCCGGTGTTTAAACGCAATATCCGTCAAGCTTTCCGAGGAAAGATGCAATGCACCAAAAAATTCGCAATATTCAGGAGACAGTCAAGGCAGCGAGAGAAATGGTATTGGCGTTTATGCGACGAGACGGGGGCTCAGTCATAGTATGGTGATAACAAGTCGGTCGGGGAAGGTAGCGGTGATAAATCATCACAAAACTGGCTATTATGACTACCCGTCACCAGGTTACAGCAGATAAGGTGCTGTGTGTATAATCTGGGCTCCATTCGCGTGGTGTAATTGATGTTATCGCTATACATATGACTCGGTAACTAGATACTCACGAAAGTCTCGGTTATCTAAACATCCATAGCGCAACGCCTACCATGTTGATACTGGGTATTCCATAGAAACAAATCGTACCTTTTGCGTGTATATAGCATGCCTTTTCTTATTGTTCCTGGATATTGTTTTTGCTCTTCTGGATAGACCCCGAGTCTAACTTGATCTTCGCAAACCTAGTGAGCTGCTAGAAAAAGGTTGGAGGAGCTTAAGACTGACCATGAAGTTTCAAGCATATGAATGTCCTTTAATCTTAAACTGAGATTAATGGTCTGCACGATTTGTTGTTTCCCGGAACGCGAGAGGAATGACCTATTAAAACACTTTATTCCCCTACCACACATCCTTTGCTTCTTTCTCTGCGTTCAATATCTAATTCTCATTTTGCATAACAAGACTGCAATAAGCTTTAAAAGTGTCAGCAAATACCTATTCGCACAACAGCAATCATCGTTGTGCTGGATACCTCTCCGGACTACAACCATAGACAGGTGTCAACATGTCTGCTTGGAGACCCCAATGGGTGATAGCTATGAGACAATTTGACAGGGCTCAGGAGACTTACGTGAAGCTGGAGGCCTCTTACAATGAGCTCTCTGAGAAGGTCAAGAAGATCAAAGCCAAGAAAAATGAGGCAGAAGAAGAGTCAAAGGAGAGGATGAGATTGGAGTACGGGAAAGCATTGCTGGCGGTTCGTCTAATCGAGGGAACGCAAGCGGAGATCCGCGCGGACCGAACCCTCGTTCGAGAGCATATGGCTGCCGATATGATCACGTACAATTTTTCCCAGCAGCGTTACAGATTTATGAACGAACGCTTCATAGCATCGGGATACCGTCTTTGGTATGCTCTGAAAGAAAAAGACAGTTATCATAGAGCCATGCAAACACAGCAACCAAGTGAGCAAGGGATCGCCGAATGCTTGCTACCTCTATACAAAAAATGTGATGGATATGATAGGGTGCTGCGGAAGCGACCCAGACATTGGCGGTCGGACGCTATAAGTTACTACATTGGAAGTGGAGAGTATCACGAAAAGGGAGAGGACATGACTTGGTGTCATATCAGTGGTACATGGTGCCAATCCGACAAAGTACAAGCAGCCCATATTGTTCCCTTTTTTCTCGATCTGGACAAAATCTCCGAGATCCTTTTCGGCACCCAAAGCGACTCGCTCGAAAAGGGAGGGAACGCACTGCTTCTTTCTGAGCAAATAAAGAACTGGTTTAACGGGTACTGTGTAGTCATCGTCCCAGTTGATCCCAAGGAGGCCCCAGTCCGACGATGGCGGGCTGATGTCATCTCGCCCAATGGCAACAAAGCAGCATATGGCGCCCTTGATTATTATGAGATAGACCCTCGGATCAATGGCAAGGAGCTTCAATTCCTCGGCAAAAAGTGTCCTTGCCCACAATTCCTGTACTTTCACTTCATCGTGGCGCTGGTTAGGATCAGAGACCTGGGCCAGCGAGATTGGATGGATGTTTGGGCACGGTATCACTACGAGCGCCCATTTCCCATAACCGGGGCCTACATGCGACGATCTATGATACGCGCGTTGGCAACGTATTTTGATAAGACAGAAATGGGGGTGGTGGAAAGCTGGGTTGTAGAGCAGGGGTTTGACGCATCTCTTACTCTGATGCTTGAAGATAGCCAAGCGAATGAGGTGGCTAGGCGTGTGCATAAGGCGGTAGAAGAGGTAGTGGCTAGGGTAGAGCATAAAGTTTCGGATGGCGAGGAGGAGAGTGAGACACGGGGGAATTTTGAGTTGTACGAGGACTTTTTTGGGTGAGATTATCGAGGTAGACTGTATTATAAATAGGTCTTGCTTCATTTTCATTGTGCACTGTTTAATATTATTGCTCTTCTATAGCATAATAAGAGCAATGATTGTAAAGAAGTTATACTCTCCACGCAAAGCGAACGCGATCTAGGGGAACAAAAGCAACTCGAAGGAAATGAAAGAAATCTGGAGGAACAGGGGCAGTCAAATGTGAAAATCGTAGCATCTGATAACCATTAGAACCATACCCTTGGTGTATACCAGAGAGGTAATATAAGTTTTATCCCATTTACAGGGTCACAGCGCATGACAGTAGCCAGCAAACCACGTCGGGACTAGTAATAGCGACACTTCGGCAGTAGATGTAGCGAGCCTGGATATTACAAAGAATGTATGGGTGTATATCATCGAATTAGCAAGCACATTGCCTCCGAACCCCCTGCCAGCTTACTTTGCCGCCCATCATGACCAGCTACGACAGGCAGACCAGATGAGCTGCCATTTGCTATGCAGCGATGCATGTCTTAGAGCACCGTGGTGACACGCCCTCCTACGCTGGAATTGGTTGCTTTGGATGCTTGTCAGATACCCGTTCGCCTAAATAATCGTCGGGGAAATGCGCGGACATCAAACGTGACTGTACTCAATGTCCATTGTACCTCACAAATCTCAATGTTTAGCGAGAATCCACGTCCAGCCATGCTTATGACTGAGCTGGCTGTATGACTCAAGACTGAAAAAGTCTGTTTTGGCGTTCGCGACAAAGTACTCCTTATACTTCTTGTGTATTGCATATTGCGAGGTGATGAGCTGCCTCAATACCGGCAATGAGTGTCCCTAATTAAAACGTCGACCTACTGCTTGCCAGTTCTCATTTATCATCACGTAGAACTATGTGCAATTATCTCTCTTGGACAATTTAATATTTCATCTTTGCTCAGCACAAGTGTTACTAGGATTGTTAAAGGGCCGCGGAAAAGACCCGATAGAAATCTTCATTCCCCTGGCGGCAATCCGGGTACTCGCGCGCCGGGTATTCGGGTGGATCCCGGATTGCCGGGCAACAGACTTAAATATTACCTTACTCGGAACCTTAATCGGGTCGCCGATCCGGCCCCACCCCACGGAAGCCGCGTGTTATGCAAAGTGTTCCTTTGTGATGGCAATGCTTCAGCTTTGCCTTCGCTTTCATGTTTCTATGACACAGAATCTAGCTTACAAAGTATTATTCATCGTTCCGGGTTCATGAGAGCTGGGTTAAGGTAGTAGACACGGGTATTCGCGAAGATGACAATGTACTCTATGGCACCGATCATTCCGGACAAAGGATGAGGAGAGGCAGAGAATATGAGCGTCTGATGAGTATATAAGAGATGGCTATCAATTAATCTGATAATCTCATCCATCCATCCAAGCATTCAGATCAATACAGTTCAAGCCTACAACATCTTGAGAATTTTAGCAACCCATTTAAACCCTCAAACTCTTTCAACATGCAGCAACGAATCCTCGTCGTCGGGTCTGGCTTCGCCGGCATGTGGAGCGCCCTCGCCGCTCGACGTCTCATTTCTCAAAGCAAATGCGCTCAGGAGGCCATAGCCAAAAACATTGAAGTCGCAGTCATCGCACCCGAGGAGAGACTGGTCCCTCGACCGCGGCTCTATGAGTCAAACCCTAGTGCCATGACTGTCCCTCTTGGCGACCTGTTCCGCGTCACTGGCGTGCGCTTCATCAAAGGCACCGTTGACACCATTAGAACCGCGCAGCGTGAGGTGGAAATGGTGGACCCATTTGGCACGCGATCGACAGTTTCTTACGACCGATTGATCATGGCTGCCGGTAGTCGTTTGGTCCGACCCAACATCCCGGGTCTTGCCGACCACGCATTCAGCGTTGACACAATCGACGAAGCGGTCAAGTTGGAGGGGCACCTCCAAGGACTGGCCTCACTTCCCGACAGCCCCGCTCGTAACACCGTCGTCGTGTGCGGCGCTGGCTTCACGGGCATCGAGCTCGTGGCAGAGCTCCCAAACCGCCTGCGCGCGATCCTCGGAGCGGACGCCAAGATCCAGGTCGTCGTGGTCGGCAGCGGAGCTGACATCGGGCCAGATCTTGGCCCAGGCCCTCGCCCAACCATCCTCAAGGTGCTCAACGACCTCGGCGTGCAGATGAAGCTGGGATCGCCCGTGTCGGGCATCGACGCAGGCAGCGTCACCACCGCTTCTGGCGAGCGCATCGAAGCCTTGACGGCAATTTGGACCGCGGGCGTTCAAGCGACTCCTCTTGCCAAGCAGATCCCGGGAGAAAAGGACAAGTTTGGTCGCCTGCATGTCGACAACGATCTTCGCGTGACTTCAACCCCCGATGTCTTCGCCACTGGCGATGCCGCCCTCGCTGCAACGGACGACCAAGGCAATTTCACCATGATGTCGTGCCAGCACGCCCAGCCACTCGGCCGCAACGCCGGCCACAACGCGGCTGCCGATCTGCTCGACCTGCCCGCAATTCCCTACTCGCAGCCCTCATACGGAACCTGCCTGGATCTTGGGCCAGACAACGCCGTGGTGACGAACGGCTGGGATCGCGAAGTCATGTTCACTGGGCTAAAGGCAAAGGAGATCAAAAAATACATTAACACGACTTTGATATATCCTCCCCCGGCCAATGCGGCAGAGGCCTTTGCTGCCGCTGATCCACTCGTCGAGCCTGCTACCGTCTAGGTTTCATAAAGACAAGAAAGACAATTGCGCGGGTTTGCGCCCGCTCTCTCAACTCAACGCCTCCGGTTTATGGACATTCTTTGGTAGAAGGGAAAATAATAGAGAATAGAACATGTTCTTGTGGCTCGCTCATGACTCATTGCATCGTGAATAGAATTGCGAATTCATAATAGGATCACATACTCTCCAGGTTTGAGATTTCGACACACTGACCGCTCCGTGTGGAGTGAAATATTACCGTCAACTATAGCACGCCATTACCATGATGAATTAGGATCTCTTGCAAAGTCCCAGGACGTGGAGAAGTAAGGAATGGGTCGAGTGGAGTTTAAGGGTTCCAGCCTCGGGCATGTTCCACGGCGCTTGGACGATGCCCTTCGCTTAGACATGCATAACGATGCTAGGATGAATCAGGAAGGAGGGGAGAAACTTGCCTAAACAGGAGCACAAATCCATTCTGCAAGACATGCAAAAAAAACAAGTGTTGACGGTATGCAAAAAAAGAAATGGTGATTCCGCCCGGGCTCGAACCGGGGACCTTTTCGGTGGTGTCAACTGAACTGTTAACGAAATGTCATAACCAACTAGACCACGGAACCGATGCTGATCATGGCATCAACAGCGTGTAAGTCAGCTCAGATGGCAGAGACGCGGATGGGGGCATCTGGCTACCATGGGATGATCAGCCGAGGTTGTCAAACGAGGATCGACAGGGCCATCGCGAAGATTGCTGCCCGCATTGAGAAGCTCTCCTCCTCGGCGACGTCGATGCGGGTCTTTTTTTGGTTTGAGATGCTCGGATTGTCCTGTCATTTCTTTATCTCGGAGCAAGCCGATGGTGTTGGAGAAGATTGACGTTCTGCACGACGAGTTTCAATACTAGTTGGTTGAGTAATAAAATGAACATGAGACAGGATCCTGCTTATTGATAAAGTTGAGACATTGTTGCCTAAGCACATGGGGTTTAACGCACCATGTAGGACACACACACACACACACAACAACCAAGTGTCGCATTGCACTCTCACATCGCAGTGGTAATGTCGCAATCCTCTGTCGTAGCAGTAGTATTGGAAGCCTTCTCTACGCAACACTTTTTTGCAGCCATTTGTGATGACGAAATGAAGGGTTGTTACATGCGAAAATGCCGCTTGAGCAGCCAAGAAGTCACACCCGTAACCGCTCTCACGATGCCAAGGACGGGGAGGGGTTCCCTTTGGGTGCGGCAGTTGAAGACCTTCCATATCTGGGGTATGAATCTAAAGTGCCGATATGCAATGACGCATGTAATTTACACATAAAAATCTCCTAATGAAATATTAATCTGAATGAGTTTGCAACTTGGTCAAGATGAAGCCTTTTTTTTTCTCTCACGATGTCTTGTTTTAGGGTAGGGAAAAAACAATGTTTCAAAGTGTCTGAGTGAGTGAGTAAGTGATGATCATCTCCGTCTCCGTATTTCCCTGTTTGCTATCTATCGACTTCACATGTCTCTGTTAGCCACGGGGTTTTCGACGTCACGGAGATTGCCAGGGGGACGATGTGCACCTCGATTCAGGATAATTCTTCCGATGATGCGGAGTGCCGAGGTGCCCAGTCCCAGAGCCCAAACAGAGGCCTTATCACTGCCCTGTGCTTTTTTTTTCTCCGTCTCGACAAATCCCCATGATTACTACTTACTCAAAGATAACAAAGACTCCAAAAGCAGCCAAAGGCGGGCTCCATAGGAAAGGAAGAACATCCCCACGGAGATGGCCGAGCACACGGCACATACGAGACAAAAGGTCTCGCTTGCGCCATAGTGAAGAGGAGGTCCCCTAAAATCGCTGTCCCCCGGACGCGGGGGGAGGGATAATAGCGGGTGTGTGTTTGTCCTCGCCAATTTCGGGCAGATCACTCTCTTTCGGTCGTAGCTTATCTGCAGATCGTCGAATCTGCTGGCCCCCTGGGGAGTCTCAGCCACAGGGACGTCCGAGCCCGTAAGCGCCTCTCTTTGCGGCCTTTCTGTGACCTGTGAGTGAGTGATAAAAAAAGAGGGTAGATAAAAATAAGATGATGTGAACATTACAGAAGGCATAGTAATAGAGAAGAATATTCAAGCTCGGAGGGGGGGGGGGGGGATATCAAGAATCATAGCAGTTAGAGTATAGAAAACAGCAATATTTGGTCATCATGCAGACACAAAGTTCCATTCCCCTCTAGCGGCAATGCAGCCAGTCGTCCACTTGTTCCTGGAGATCTCTCTGTGATCCGGCATTGCGGCACATAGCGCTAGACTCTCGAGAGCAACCTACCATTTCGAGAAGCCAGACTCCGAGGTGAGGCTCTCCGTCTAGCCTCTGGCGTTTCTGCTTTGGGTGTCGGGCCGCAACAGAAGTTCCCCCCATTCTTTTTTCCCCATGCTGCTGTCTGTGGCTTGTTTGCCTTATCCCCTCCTTGTCGTGTGTGTGTGTGTTGTGGCACCGCATCACGCCCAAACCGTTTGACTCGCTCGCAGTCTTCCGAGGAGGAGTGCGGGTAAGCAATCGACCTATCAGAGCTCAAAGGCCCGCTGCCAGACCTTTTGCGGGATCGGCAACCAAAAGGTCCCCTCCCCCCTGGGAGATCACACTGACCTCTTGGCTGCTTTTTTTCCCGACTGCAACACTCCGCTTGACACATTGTGATAACCCTCCTAAAAAAAAAAGTTCCTCGAATGGGCTTTCTTCCATAGCTTCCGCTTTGGGGTGACTTCGGTGTAGGGTCTTAGACATCTGGAGGCGCCTTATTCGAGTGGCGATCATTGTGCATCACAAGACATTGAACCATTCTACCTTCTCTTCTTGTAAGTTAGTCCCGATGTTGCGACATCGAGCTTGGGAGAATAGCTTAGATCTCGCCATGTCTCTTATCATGGCGATCCGGCTTCAAACAAAGGATAAATAGTCGTTGATGTCGTCGTCCAAGACAGTTTCTTTCCTCCTCATCCTCATCATCACATTCACATCTCATCCTCTCTCTCAACCCAACAACCCTCCACAAACCTCTATCCAAGATGCAGCCCACTACTTCCTTCGGCAGCTTCATTGTTGCTGCTCTCACCGCCACCCTCGCTGCTGGCAGCGTCATCCCCAGTGTCCAGTCTGCCGGATCCTTCGAGGTCAAGCGCCAGGAGAACCCCAGCTTCGGTGGCCGCAACGGTCCCCTCGCTTTGGCCAAGGCCTACAAGAAGTATGGCGTTCCCGTTCCCGAGTCCCTGATCCAGGCTGCCGAGAACGTCAAGGCTTCCCAGCTCAGCAAACGTACCTCCGGCAGCGCCACTGCCACTCCTGACAACGGCGACCTCGAGTACATTGTCCCCGTCAAGATTGGTACTCCTGCTCAGACCCTCAACTTGGACTTTGACACCGGTTCTTCTGACCTCTGGGTCTTCTCTACCGAGACCGATGGTGATGTCAGCAACCACAATCTCTACGACCCCAAGAAGAGCAGCACCTCCAAGAAGCTGTCTGGTGCCTCATGGAAGATCTCCTACGGCGATGGCTCATCTTCCTCTGGTGATGTCTACACCGACTCCGTCACCGTCGGTGGCTTGACCTTCAAGAACCAGGCTGTCGAGTCCGCCAAGGAGGCTTCCGACGAGTTCATCCAGGGCAACAACGACGGCCTTCTCGGTCTCGCTTTCAGCTCCATCAACACCGTCGAGCCCAGGTCCCAGAAGACCTTCTTCGACAACATCTCCCCCAGCCTCGACGCCCCTCTCTTCGTCGCTGATCTCCGCCACAACGCCCCCGGCAGCTACATCTTTGGCCAGATCCCCAAGGCTGCCAGCAATGTCCTCTACTCCAAGGTCGACAGCAGCCAGGGCTTCTGGCAGTTCACCACCAACGCTGGCGGCTCCAGCTTCAGCGCCATTGCTGACACCGGTACCACCCTCCTCCTTCTCACCACCTCCCAGACCAAGGCCTACTACAAGCAGGTCAAGGGCGCCACCCTCGACCAGCAGCAGGGCGGTTACGTCTTCGACTGCAGCACTAAGCTGCCTGACTACACCTTCACCGTCGGCAGCGGCAAGATCACCGTGCCCGGCAGCCTCATCAACTACGCCGAGGCCGATGGCGGCAAGTGCTTCGGTGGTATCCAGGATGCTGGCCAGATCCCCTTTGCCATCTTTGGTGATGTCGCCCTCAAGGCTGCCTACGTCGTCTTTGACGGTGGCAAGAACCAGGTCGGCTGGGCTCAGAAGAACTAAAGCATTTACGGGAGTGGGGGTTTTATTTGGGAAGCATTGTATATGATTTGATGAAGCATATTTTTCATTTGTACATTTGATGTATTATGTAGATACTTGAGAGAATAAGGCAGATACGTTTATAAGCTACACCCCGGGATTCTGAACTTTATGTGCATCTTTTCTATTGTCTGCTGAACTCTATGCAGGCCACACTGGGATTTGTTTGAGAGTTGAAAATTGCTCCAGAAATTTATTCTGATGAGTACTGAATGTCAAGTAATTATTCACAACCTGTTATGAACACTTAGCGTGTTAAGGTGACGTATCGGTCAAGGTTTAACTACTGCTTCATGAGCTACTGTGAGGCAACTGCCGAGATGTGCGAGTAATCTAGGGGAATAAAAGAAACGGAGAGGAACGAGAATACTTCATAGAAACGAGAGCGATACAGTAATAATAACCTGCTATCTCTCCCGATAGAACATGACAATATTCCCATCAGTTGTTCGATTGTCGCTCCTCGCGAGTCTTAGCAAAGAGGGTGCTGCTTTTCATGATTTCTGAACAAAACAACTATTGGTGGGTAGATTGTATGAAATGATATTGCCATGGGCCTGACTAATTACAGGGAGAGCTAGACGGATTCTGATTCTGATTCTGATTCTGATTCTGATTCTGATTCTGTCTCATATTTTCCGAAATCCGGATGCGATGGAACTGAGTCGACTTCATAACCATATTTGAGAACACTCTCTTCCACATGGCCGCCTTCAACAAGGTACTTTGAAATGTTCTTCCTCTCATCCCTATCATTGGGATTAAGATTTGGTTTAGTGGGCGGATTTGTGGATAGAATTGTAGCATCTGCATGAGCCTCCTCAATCAAGTATTTTACCAAGGAGACGTTGGGAAAGTATCCAAAAACAGCCGCACCAAGAGCGCTTCCAAAGTCGCCGTGTTTCAGAGCAGCATTGACATCTGCTCCGCGCTCGATTAGGAAGCGACAAAACTCTATTTCGTTGCCATACGCGGCGGCTGCGAGAGGACTGCCAAATCTTTCGTGCTCACTTTCCAGATTCACGCTCGCACCTGCCTCAGCAAGGAGCATCCCTACCTCCATTCTACCCCAAAATGCAGCCAATTCCAAAGCACTGCCAAATTCTCCACTTTTTAGAAGAAGGTTTGGATCTGCTCCTTTGCTGAGAAGTAATTTCATCATGTCGATATTGTTTTTGCGCACTGCCTCGCATAATGCACTGCCATTTTCGCTGTCAAGCTGCCTGTTCACATCTGCTCCGAGGTCTATGAGTTTCTCGCATAGATTTTGGTGACCACGACTCGCAGCGATTGAAAGTAAGTCCATTCTATGGTTATTCACTTGTGAGATGCCGATGCCTGAGGCCCACCAATCTTGCAAAATATTGCAGAAGCCGAGATCGCAAACCCCAAACACAGGGTTTTCTATGGGCTTAAAATTAGAAGAATACGGCGGCCCCTCATCAACCATGTCCCAATGTTGAACCCAACACTGATACTGTCGACTGCTCTCTTGGAGAGAATCATCGATTCCCAGGAAGCATTTTAAAAGTTTTGACACGCCGTGTGACTGTGAGTTCTCAAGGGCGAGAACATGCTTGTGCCAATATCGTCGCACGTACCGCTGGAGATGACTCGCCGGGTTTTGAGGTACATCTTGATCTTCAACGGATTTATTGATGTACCATGCCTCTTTGTTGCTCTCCGGTAATTCCCAATCGGAATAACCTTCAATAAGACATAACAGAGAAAGCCTGGCAACCAAATGATGAGCTTCGTCAATTGTCCACTTATGCTCTTCCTCGAAATACTCAATGACTGACGCATGAGGGAATTTCCACTCATCCAGCTTAGAATCCTTAACAATTAGGTGGCGGCAGATTTCCAAAAGGGTCTCTTCAACCATCTTCTCATCCACGACGAGGCTTGTTCCGTCAGTGCTCACAGAGAGCCGAACAGCGGCGAGGAGTTGGTTGCTTGATAATGGTTCATGAGCACACATTACCCATTTTACTGCGCGCTCCAATGTTTCCCGGTCGTCTTTTCCCATGTCATTGAGTATCTCGCTGTATGCACCCTTTAGAGTTGTCGGAAGCTTTCCAAGCCGTTCTTCGAGTTGCTTTGCTTGGCGAATTTGTGAAAGCTGATGCATCTGTAGATAAGCCCATCTAAACCTTGATGGATGTCAGCAAAAGTCAAGTAGTGATTCTAGGATACGGAATAACTTACATCCCCTCGGTTTTTATGCAAAGTGTATCTTTAATCTTATTCTTGAGCTCTGGTGTGACAGATTTCCATCTCCCTAGCTTCTCTATCTCTTCCATCTTTTGCTCAATAAACTTTCTAATGTCGCCCTCGTTATCACGGGCGTCGATTCTGATGATGGAATCAGACGGGAGTAAATTGGCAATATCCTGCTCTGGCCGACTTGAGATGAAAAGTTTGACAGGATTCCTCGCTTTCTCCACCAGTTCGGCCAAAATCTCGATGAGCTTTCCTCTTGTGTCCGGGTCACATTCATCGAGACCATCTAAAACCAGAGTGGTTTTGGGATATAGATTGACAGACTCGAACAATTGCTCTTTGCAAGCCTCGAAACCCAGTTTGACACCACCTTTTCTGCTCTCTCGATAAAGCTTGATCAGCCGTTTTTGCATGAAATCCTGGTAGAGGGGAACCGTAGACAGCTGTCGGACGTAGCTCTGGAGCACTGAAAGAGGCTCGGAAAGGCCGCTTTCGCCTCTCTCGCAATAGAAATAGGCAAATCCTTCGTTGTTCTTTGGGTCATTGTCTCGTGATGCTGCACCGTGTATGCGGAATCGATCAATGACTGTTGAAGCGAGAAAGGATTTCCCCATACCCACTGGCAGACCTGGTTAGATACATACCACTGTTTGCCATTTGAAACTGCTCACCAGTGCCCTGCAGCCATAGAATCTTGGAATTTTTGTTATGTTCCCACTCCTTGAAACTGTCGTGCTCTGGAAGCCAAATGCCCGTGTCTGGCGTCCGCATTTCGGTCTTCTTGCGGTGTTGCTCTCCAAACTGAATGCTACTGAAATAATCTAGGGCATCGAGCATCTCTTTCTGATCAACCTTTTCAAGTAGTTCTCGCACTCCACTGTCAATTTGTTCAACAGAACCGCGAAGATTTAGCAGAAGCGCAGTGTGGCGCTCATCGGCATCAGCACCACGCGCTATTTCGCAGGTTCTGGCAGATCTGTCTAGGTCTGCTTCGCATTGGATCAACTCAGCAACTGCTTCTTTTGCTTCATCCGGGTTTGCAATTCCACGAAGTATCTGGAGGCACTTGTTGCTAAAGTGCCGTACTGCAAAGGCAAGCAAGTCAAGAACTTTGGCGTACAACGTGACGATATTGCTCTCCAAGTCTTGTAAAAGCTCGGGGTCAATGTTCTCCTCGCTAAATACGACTTCGTATATCTTCCCACGCCGAATTATGCTGAGCACTCTTTCAGTGCAGCCCAAGATGACGGCGCTTTGTTCAGCCGTTTTTGCTGGCAGCTGTTCCTCCTTTGTTAGTCTGAACTTTGGATTGAAATGACTTTGAGACAAGATAGAAATGTAGGGTTCATACGAGCAAAAGTCCCCTTAATGCAGGCCAGGCAACACCGCACGGGGCTGGGGCGAATTCGACCGCAATATCGCCAATTGCTGTGATCCAGGTCATGATCGGCCCCGCATAATCGCGTAAATTGATATCCTTCCCCCCAACTCGTATATTTTTGCCTTCAGCCTTTTTCTCTACTTCCCCAATAACATCAACCAGTCTTTCCAGCTGGTCCTTATCGTCTGACGCGTTCTGCCTTGGTAGGCTCTTGATCCAACTTTTTGTATCCGGCTTAGCCAACTTGTATGCCCTTGACCATAAGCTGAAGCCCTGAAACTGGAAAGGCTCATCGTCCGGAGGATCGTTGGTTTCGTTTGTTACGGATAAAACAGGGCCCGTTTCTGTAGCGTCCGTTGAAGTCGAATTGTCTACGGCAACACTTGAAAGGGCCGAACTCTCTGCGGCAGTAGGTTCTGGAGTTGTCACTCGACTGCGGGACCTGGCTCTGACCTTGATATTGGAGAACCAGTCGCCGAGGCGACTTGATCTTTTCGTTTCCTTCTCTTTCTTATGACCCATGATGGCACATGTGTGTAAAAAGAGGTTTGGTGAGAATGAAATTCACGCCTACGATTGTAAGAGCGGGGTTTGTGGAGGAATCCCCGATATTGATGTCGGGGTGAAATGCGTTTCGGCCTAAATGGCGATGTGTATATACAACATCCAATGAGAGCGGGTGCGGCTCAAGGCCCCCCAAACAGGGGAAGATAAACATCGGAACGCTAGACATAGGTGGCGGTTAAGTGACGGTATCCAAGTATTAATTTCTCCTCATTGCTGTGATTGCCATAGATTGCCCTCATTCCCATATACCCTTCTAGCCTATTACGATTGCTGCTACTTTATCTTCCCCTTTAAGTGATTTTAAATACTCTCGATTTCACCTGTTTTTTTTTATACTTGACGAGGTTTCTTTTCAATGTCCTCAAGCTCATCGTTACTCGCGGTATGCTCAGTGATTCGCATGACCCAGCCCACCTTAACCAGGGCTCTGAGATAATATTTGCTCCACTCTTACGATATACACAAACCTGATTAAAAGACACACCCCGCTTTCTGGGACGTTGGGCCTGATGATTGACTGGCACCACGTACCTCGATAAATAGATGAACAAATAGGTATTGGCCAAGATGATATTCTTTGCGAATAACCAGGATCCCTATAGTTTATGCACGCAATGCGAGGGCTAGAATTAGACTTAAACCCAATGTTTCGGTTCGTTTCACAGATAAAATCTACCGACACCGAAGGCAATCTGGTGACCATGTCGGTATTGAGCAATATGGATGCTGGTGAAGAAAACCGGGGAGTTCGGAGCCCCCGTCATCACCTCATTCAACAATCTCTTTCTTATGTCGCATCGTGTGTTCTTGGTAGAACCAAAACCTCCGTCGAGAAGCCTGATACAAACCCCTCACTGTGTCAACTTTTCCAGTCAGTCCCTTTTTATAATTTACCTACGCTTAAGCGCAGTTCTGGACATGGCGAACTGGACTTTTATACCGAGCGTGTGATTACAGATCGTTTCAGAGGGGCTACATATCTATCAATAGCTGGCCATACGCGCTATCCTCCTGGCGTTAAGCATGCAGGTGGACTCGACGAATTAGTCGTATCTGCGAAGAAATGTGAGATTTGCGCTCTCATAGATAAATGCGTCGGCGAGTTTCTTCCTTGTGCGCTAGAGTACATGAGCGACGTCGATAATCCGAACAAGAAACCATTCGGGCTACCCGAATCATTCCGGCTTTGGCTTGCACGGCGAGATCACGACGCCCCAGGCTTTGTAATTTATACTGATTCAAACAAAGACAACGATAGTTTGTTTGTGGGCGAAGTGGCATTTCTTGCGCATGAACGTGAGTGGAGTTCATGATGACTAGCAGCAGCTCATCAAGCCAGCCTCTCTTCTATACGGCTATTGACGGAACCTTTATTAGCTGATTTCGCACTGCAACGAAAATTCGCTGGGCGGCTCATTCAAAACGATCCGGGCCATCTAAAGTCATTAAATCGTGCATTTGAATGGCTAGATACATGTAATAAGACTCATTCTGCTTGTCGTTTTGCAGATGTCGCGTTACCTTCCCGTGTTCTGGATTTGCAGTCACGCCGTACTGATAACAGGGTGGTGTTGAAAGATACGGCTGGTCAAGATGGAAGATACACTACAATATCATACTGCTGGGGCAAGACAGGAAATCTGAAATCAACAACGGCCACAGTTGATGAATATCGTCGCGGAATCAAGACTGCTTTTCTTCAAAAGATGATCCAAGATGCAGTGACTATTGCCCAATACCTTGGTCTAGAATATCTTTGGGTTGGTGCGCTATGCATTATTCAGGATGATTACAAGGACTGGGAACGAGAAGCCCAGCAAATGGCACGCATTTATGCAAATGCATACCTAAGCATCTCTGCATTGGGAGCAAAGGATACCTCTCCAGGTTGCCTTGCGCCACGACAGATCAGCCAGAGAGTAGTTCCGCTGGATTACTATGATGAAACCAACACAAGACACCAAGTGTTTGCGACTATCGTAACTCAGCAGGAAATGGGTACCAAAAGAAGAGATTTGGGTGGCTATCCAGCTAGCGAGCGAGGGTGGATTCTGCAAGAGCGTATCCTGGCATGAAGAACAATACACTTTGGGGATGATCAGATGTACTTTGAGTGCGGTTGGAGCTTCCAAAGTGAAGATGGCTATGTCGAGCCCAGAGATACACGAATATCAAATGCCGCAAGCAACTCTGAGTTCTTTGATGGGGACATGGCCGGCTCGCTGTTCTCTGGCTTCGATGGTTGGACGCGACTGGTCAAAATTTATGGTCTTCGATATCTCACTAACGATGGTGACAAGTTGCCGGCCTTTTCTGGAATCGCCAAGAGATACGAGGTCCTGCTAGATGACGTTTATATCGCTGGATTGTGGAAAAGTCGGCTGATCGATGATTTACACTGGTTTGCGAAATTTTGGAGAACTCCTCCCGACTATCGAGCGCCATCATGGTCATGGATGAGCATTGACGGACCCATCCTTATTCAAGACATTAACGACAAGAAAACTGGGCGACAATGCGCAACAGTATTGGACTACCAGCTTGAACTTAAGGGACAGAATCCCTACGGAGAACTGTTGGGTGGTTGGCTCAAGATTGAAGCACCTATTTGCGAGGTCAAGGGTGGGCGCATCTTCGATATTCCTGTGGAAATGAACGTGGTGAAAGTGAACGGGGAGATTCTGCTAGATGAATATCATAAATTGCAGATATTCACATTGTTCTTGTATATTTTGGACTCCCTTCCATGCACGGCTCTTCTCGTCACGCCCGTTGCAAATTCTCTCGGCCATTATCGACGGGTAGGATTGGCAACGAATTTATCGAATGGAAGCGGGTGCCGAGTTCCAGAAAAGTCGATATGTATACTGGTCTAGTAATAAGTATCTTCTGCAACTTAGTTAATAAAAGTCTCTACACTGGTCTTTGATGAAGTATTAATGGCTGGATAGTGATATTCCTCCTACAGACGGTTATCGCAGCATGCATCATCTGTTGCAGACTGGAGTAATCTATTGATTCTCCGAGCTTGTCACTTGATTATTGCAGAATCTGCGACCCGCGACATGACTGTAAAGATGGACAAATAATATCGACTCAGTCAAGCCATACGTCGCATGTCCTCCAGGGCCAGCTGGTGCCCGCCGAGGCTCGACCCTCTTGTGCAGACCCCGCCCCCACCATTATTTGGTCTGGGTGTCCTTCATCAACGCCGTGAAGCGGGGGGTGCCGTGCCATCCGGCCCCGAAGAAATCGGTTTTTTTTCCGGAGGCTGGAAGTTGATATTCCGTACATGAACGAATGCCATGATTTTGGCGAAACTAAGCCGTTCTTTATTGTACAATACCTATGAGGTCATTAAAGTCGGCCAAAACAGTTTGTAAAAACTGCAGTCGCGGCTATTCCACTAGCTCATCATTAAAGATGTGCGGTATGGCATAATAGAAACAGATATCGTTTTGTAGATGTAGCAAGAGTGGAAGATGAGCAGAAAGACGTATCTCATTGTTCAATATTAGAGAGTAGTCAGATAGATCGTTATGCGTTTGTATTTACAAAGGATGCTAAGAGGGACACGAAATCCTGAAGTATTATTGTCTAAGCCTTCTGTTGAGAGAAAAGGACTAGGGAATGAGAGCTAAATATAAACTATTATGTATACAGAATCTGATAAATTTACAAAAGAATCAATCAGTGAAACTTAAAATAGAAGCGAGAAAAGATGGAGCAGGAAAAAAGGAAGAAATAAACAGAAGCAATGGACAAAAATCTGTCTGCCATACTCAGCGTTTCTGATGCTTGTTGCCCCACCTTGTCTGTCTTAGCGTGCTATTGTACTTGTCGCTGTCGTTTGAAGAGTCGAATCTGCTGTGAAAGCCTTACACAAGTGCCAAGATTCATGTCTACCTGGCTCGAATATTTCACAATACAAGAGGCATAGATGGAAGCTTTCCAAGGCCTTGCCAACCTTTACCAAGTTTCCAATGCTCGCTGTCAGATTTCCTGTTTAGGCAATTCAAACAGATTCACTAACCTGGAACTGATTTAGAGCCTGGCGCTTGTGCCAGCCCTGCATGTCCCGCAGAGCCCCCCCGCCCCGCCCACTTTACCAAAACTGGACAGCACCCGCTAGAAAGCGCCAGAAGCTTCCAGCACATTGGACGTGCTTACAGTGGCTTCCATGCGCTACGAGCACCATCGTGATCATTCCGGCACGCTTCGAGATTTACAAAGCACGTCGATTGATCAGCTTAACCTAGTATCTAGAATTCCATAATGGCGATTTCCGGTACATTCACGAACATTATGGAAGTATCACATCAGACCATCATTTCTGGTATAAAGAACTCGCTCAAATCCTCCTCATTTCAACTTCCCTTCTCATCAGTCAACACACAAACAACATCAACAACACTCTCAAACAACTCTCATCTTCAAAGCTCCTCCTTCACTCAAACAAATCACCAAAACAAATAACCAAGCCTCACAACATCAAATCATTCAAAATGGTCTTCTTCCAGCGCAACTTCTACACTCCCGAGCCCACCTCCTTCATCCCCCTCTTCCGCCTCCTCGATGACTTTGACAACTACTCTCGCCGCGGCAACGGTCATCACTACGTTACCCGCCGCACTGTCACCCGCTGGCAGCCCAAGTTCGATGTCCGCGAGACCAGCGACGCATATGAGCTCCATGGCGAGCTGCCTGGCCTGACCAAGGATGACGTGCAAATCCAGTTCACCGACTATAATTCCTTGCTCATCAGCGGCAAGGTCGAGCGCACTTATACGGCTGGCACTCCTCCCGCTGATGTCCTTGAGGGCGCTCCCACAAGCGATGCCATCACCGAGTCTAGCGAGAAGGAGCAGCGACCCAGATCTCCCTATCAGGCCACTGTCGAGGATGAACCCGAAGAGGGCGCTTCAACCACCTCCTCCACTCCCACTGAGGAACAGGTCACAAAGACCTCATCCACCACCCCCGCTGCGCCCAAGCAGCCCGTCGACAAAGCCAAGTTCTGGCGCACCGAGCGCAGCATCGGCGAGTTCTCTCGCACCTTCAACTTCCCTACCCGGGTTGACCAGGATAGCGTGACGGCCAGCTTCAAGGACGGAATCCTCCGCGTTGTCATTCCCAAAGCTGCCAAGCACGAGCCTCATCGCATTGCTGTCCTGTAAACGGTTTCGTTGAACCATTAACGAACTACAATCCATTTTTCACTTTTCCTTTTACAATCAGACAATTGTGTTATATAATCAGCCTGCATTTTGAGGGTGGATTGCATTGAAGGGGCGTTTGGGGACTTTTGAGCAAGCTTGGCGGAATTGTAATATTTTCTTTCCTTTGTGGACTTGCGGATTACTGCAGACGGGATATACGTGGACATTAGTACAGAGTGCTTAAACAATACATCCAATCTTTCACCATATCTTTATGAATTTTTGCTGCCATGTGAATCGCAATGTGAGTATTGGTAAGTGACCGAGTTCAAGTTGCAGGTTATTCAGAGTATATGCTTAAACGTGAGCATCGACGTGGACGAAAACGTCAACGCAATAAACTTACATGTCACTATTCCAGAAAAATGACAGCCTGATATATTTCAACTTCAAGTCTAGATGTGCAGATTCTACCTCTGGTGAGTTTACAAACCGTCGTAACTCAGCTGATGAGTGCGAGGGCCCGTTCAACGTAAAGGCATCCGAACGTCATAGCATTCTACGAGCGATATTATGGGAAAATAAAGTTGCTATATAACTGCCCGTATATAATCTTAAATGACATGGAGTGGCTGCCATGTGGGCATAGACGGTCTGGGAATAAGAGGCTGGTTCCTGAACTGTACCCCTTGCAATAAATGCTAAGAAACTGAAAGCACAATGAATATTTCTCATACCTATACCTATTTCCGTATATAAAGCCGGTCATCATGGCCTACTCATTGAATATTCACTGGCAAATACATATGCTAGTCAACTTGGCGTCTTTCACGACCATAGCGCCACAGCAAGACAATGAATCCACCCCGACTCGTCATAACGAAGACAGAAGTCATAGAATCTCATGTCGTACAGTTCGTACTCTTCTTTCAAGAGCGGACAAAATCCTTTGCTCTCACACCAATATTGATCGAACAATGCAGCATCAGACCGTAAAGTCCTAGACCAAGTTGGCTCGTCGCTCGGGCCACATTGATGAGTTTGTTCCGTGTGGTATCTACCAGAATCGACCAATCGCTGAAATAGCAACTACGAAAAGAGTAGATAAAAAGAATCCATGGGCGAAGAGATCCAGCAGAATGTAGTATGGGCAGAGAGCAAAAAGAAACACCAAAAAAGAAATCACAAAAAATACATACAACAGCCGGTATTCGCTGATGGTCACCCACTCAACTACTAATCTGCCGGTCAGTAGCTTATCTATGGGGGAGCGGACGGGCCCCCGAGTTCTCTACTGCCTGTGGTCGTATGTGCTTGAAGATGACTTCGTTCAGGTTATGAGATAGACAGAGAGCTTATGGCCTAAAAAAACATCAAAAAACATACAACAGCCGGTGTTCGCTGGTGGTCACCCACCCAACTACTAATCTGCCTCTCATTGGCTTGACTATGGGAGAGCGGACGGGATCCCGTATATTCCAATGGATATGGTCGTATGTGACTGTTTGAGAGATAGAGAGGCTTATAAATGCAGCATCTTGCATGATGGAGAGGGGAAGATTGGAGTTGTTTCTTTCATTTGCACTTAGTTTCTTGTTACGGGTATGCCTAGGGCATGTCCATGAGGCTTAGTTATGCCCAGAGACAATTATAGAGGACCAGCTTATTTTCTCATACCATGGATGGATATGAGTAGCTGGAGGTATTTGTACAGAAAGCCCTCATGAGATGGACAAATCGTAAGCGCTGCGTAGTTTATACTTATATCTATACTTGGTCATGGCTAGTTACATAGGTGCAGCCGCGATTTCTAATTACATGTGCTCATTTACACAGAAATACATATCCATTCATACAACTACCATCTCACCCTCACCACCACACATTGCTGACAATTACTGCAAGTTGGCAAAGCCCATGGTCCCATCGTCGACATTGTGGTCAATGTATTTTCCCTGAAAGAAGGCCTGTCCGACCAACCACTGCCCGCCGAACTCACTCGTCCCGTGGATGCTGGCCGTGCAATTGTTGCCGTTCTTCTTGAACGCCAGCGCCTCGGGCAAGATATTGAAGTTTTCGCCGTCAAACGCCAGCCCGATGGTGGGCGGCGCATCGCAGGCATAGTAGCCGGTGACGCCGTTGCTGTCCTGCACCGCGTGAATGCCCGCCTTCTGGAACAGCGTCTTGACCTGCGAGGTCGGCCCGAAAATGACGGTTGTGCCGGAGTCGGTGATGATGGAGACGCTGCTTTGAACCGTCGAGCCGTTCAGAGTGACGTCGCCGGTGACGCTCCACTCATTTTCGGCTGACACCGAGGTCAGGTTGCCGCTAAAGAGCTCCGTCGCGACGGAACCGTAGTAGAGCGTGCCGGTCTGGTCGGTCTTGAGCGCCAGCCCGAAGCGGCAGGACGACAGCGAGCCCTGGTCGCAGAGGCTCTGGAAAAACGATGCCTTGCCGAGAGCGCTGCTGTCGACGCCTGCGTAGCCGATGAGGCCGTCGTGGGGGAACGTGGGGGGTGACGTGGGCCTGGTGATGGCTCCGAGGTACTGCTTGGAGACCGTCAGATTGGCGCCGTGCTGGGTGATGACGTCCTGGTAGATTTCGCCCGACGCCTGCTGGTGGTCAGTAATGCTTAGATGATCATTCGGCGACTGTGTTTGTACTTACGGACAGAGATCCAGATCCATCGGGATTGGTCGTGGCGTAGGAAATCCGGAAGGGTTTGCGGGTGTCGACTGATTTGGGGCCGGGCTTGTAGACTCCGGGGTTCAAGATGGCGTCGGAAGAGCCGGTGTCAATCAGTATCTCCAGATCAGGGCTGCCACCGACAGTGAAGTGGGAGAACCAGAAACCCTATCCATATTAGCATTTCATCATGAGACGAGACGGATGTTCCAGTACTTGGTCAGCAAACAGATCGCCAGTTCCCTGCACCGCCCGTCCCTTGGCTGCGGCAATGCTCTTTGCAGCCACCGCGTCAACCGTCTTGAATTGCAGCGGATGCGAGAAGTCGGCCCGGACTGCCTGGATAGCAGCCAGCAGCGACAGCACAGTTTTGAGCGACATAATGGAGGACTGATAAATTCACAGAGCGTGCACGAACCGACACAGCATTAGGTATTCACCGGTGAAAACAACACGGGGACCATCTTAAATATAGGGCACATAATCTCGCGCGCATCATCGGCATTTATTCTGGGGTTCGTGGGTTGGTACAACGCCTGTTGATATCGACCTTCTCGATTGAGTGCCGAACGACCGGCACTGAGGCTCAGATCGGCAAGAGGTTTATCGTGATCCTTAGGCGCTCCATAATAACTACCTGAAGCGCTTCCGTTTTATCCGGCCCCAAAGATAAATCCTTAGCACATGATCTTAGCAAATTAGGACATTCAATGACGGCGTTGCGAAGGTGTCCAAGCGGGTTAAAAGGGTGGGGGTCGTTCCCCCTGAGTTAATCCCATAGCGCTGCCGAAGATTATTAAACAATAAGTAGCTTTACATGGCATTATCGCGGCTTAAAGGAAACGACATTGCTTGATCTCATGACTCTATGCTTACTCATTGGAAGATCTGAGGCTAATGAAATAACTGACTTGCTATTTGTTGTCCTGCTTGTCACAATGCAAAGCTATCGGGCAAGAGATGGGCTCATCTATTCATGCCAAAACGCTTCAGAGGTGAAGCATCATTGTGAGTAATTCCATCCTTACCCGTTTTGGTAGTTGCCTTGTTACCCTTTTCGATCGCCGCCCGAACGGCCGGAGCTGGTTGTGGCATTTTGGTAGTTGCCTCAATATTTTTGATTCTCACTTCCATCCCATTGATAATCTCAGTTCTCTTCTATAACAAGAAAAAAGAAAGACGAAAACATGTGTTAGCCTATGTTTGCGTAACGTATGATCCGAGGAAGGGCATTGTGGTCGTAGAGTGTGAGTCATGAAACATACCTTGGCCGCGGTCTGCTTTATGTGGTCTTGAGCTTTCTGGAATCAATGCTCCAGCTTTATCCTCTTGAGTTCCTGATTTTCTTCCTTTCGCGTACGTGACATCTCATTCACTAGTGTCACTCCCGGTATAATCACTTCTTGGAATAGCACTCTCCACATGTCCGTAATGCTGGTGAAGACGGAAAAGTAACCTTTTATGGTGACTACGGCCTCGTATATCATCTGCAGCAACTGGTCAGCTCTGCTCACTTATTATCAAGGGATAGAAAGGAACGTACTGTGCGAATCACATCGGTATAATCGAGCCCGTCAATAGAAGACTGCTTGATCGTAGGTTCACTGGCAATAGAAGCAATATTCTCAATGAAATGTTGTACAGTGTACTCGATGGCCGCCCTGACTATAGCATTAATCCTCCGGTAGAAGCGGCAGAGATTCATAACCTGCGATTTGAGCCGGGCAATCAGCTCGATTGCGTGGAAAAGGATGCGCTTGGCCTCGATCTGAACCGTACTTAAATCATACCCCATTGCCTAGTAGGTAGGGAGGGATAGTAAGAAGTAAGGATAAAAGAGATAATACTTGCAAGTTTAGTTTTGCTTGTACTCAGTTTCCCAATACCAGCTTGAATCTGCGATAGTTTGTTCTGTTGTTCAACCATCATCTGGAAGGATTTTGGGTCGTCACTATTTGCCATGATTGGAAGCCAGAGTAATTACAACGGCGCGGTTAATGATGCTTGCCCTGTCAGACTAGATAGGATCGGTTGGAGGATTCGGGATCTGTGGGGAACATATACTTACACATGGGGCCGCTGTTCCTGGTTGACCATGGGCCATAGCTAGAAGCTTCTGGACAGACGAATAAACGGAGGACCACTGCTGCCGCCAGTCTTTGACTTTCTCAGAATCAGCTTCGGGGAATCTATGACTGATACTCCTGCACTTTTCCACTTCGTTTTGTACCGCTGTAACAACCTGATTCACGCCGTCATGTTAGTATGCTGGTAGCCTGATGAAGATGCTTCAAGGGGCAAAGAGGGGATGCAGCACCTTCACTGCGACAACGAAGGCATTGAGAAGAATCTTACTAGGGTCTTCGCCCGTAGCTACTTTCTTGAAATTGTCGAGTTCACTCTCGAGAACAATCTTCACAAAACAGGTGCTCTGAGTTGGCTGACCAGCTATACCAGCGGCTTTTACCCAACTCACACCACTATCCTCACTCTCAGTCAAGATAGTATTGAGCTTTGTAAAGAATACATGATCCCTTCTAGTATAAGAATTCGCCGGGTCTTCGGTATGGGGCGGTTCTGTCGGCTCCGGCTCCGGCGGTGTTGGTCAGACTCGAGGCGGCTTTCGAATTGAAGGCACATACTTCTGTCCGTCGGTTGCTTGTCAATACGTTTTCTGTATCTATGACTCTTGGGGATGTTACCATACCGGATCGTTGAACACGTTAACGCCACTCGAGGCCGGGGTTACGAGATTCATGTTGCTGGCAAAGCCCTTGGTGACCTGCCCGAATGCAGTGGTAGCTGTTCCCGCGAGTCACCCTACAAACTGCTGACCAAGAATATCCCGTCTGTATGTTGAAGAAATCATGTTAGTTTTGTCTATCAGCTGGCACCAGGGAAACGTCTGGGATAACGGACCCGGCTAGGTATGCATCGGATGCTTGCTTGAGGGCCTCAGTAGTCAGTCACTTCCACCTGCTTGGGCAAATTTTTCATCATTCTTTTTCTCCTCAACGTTACTTTTCTGCGAATCGAATAGTGTCTGGGCCACTGCCATGTGCATCTCTGTTGTGCTGAGATACTCTTCATTAGTGGACTGCGTCTGCATGCAGGCAGCATGGAGTTCCATACAGTGCCCAAGCCAACGCTCAAATTTTTCCTCAATTTCCTTGACCTTGTTGTAGTAATCCTCTACTACTAATTTTATCATGATAAGCTACTTACCAACCGTCTACTCATCTATATGTGAGCGAATATTAGTCCTAGAGGCAGCCAGTCCAAGTCTACATTGGCCCAAAACTTATCCATGAGTATGTTCATTGCATTATAAACTCTGGTATGCCTGTTTGACCAGCAGCATATTACATTCGGCCGGGAGAAAGGCCTCCTAACCATAGATAACCGAATCCATTAGACTAGCCTCCAGCGACTTGTGCCTTTACATTTATTAACGTGTATGGAAGTGATAAGCTCCAGATATTAACTGGAATATATTCTTAGCATCTGAGCTTCAATACATTCAATATCTATAGCTTATTACTCCGACCTATATTTACTTCGTTGCTTTAGTCATGTAATCAGCCTCAATGTATAACATGTATCACAAGAGAGAGAAAGCCTGGGTACCTGATTTCTTCAGTCAATTCACCATATCGTCATTTCCTATTATGTCCTACCCAACCTTTTTATTTTCAACGAAAGGCACCACAAGGCCTATCTCTATCACATCAAATTAGCCCCCTTCTCAAGAAGTAACTTAACTATCTCAATATGACCATAAGATGATGCTGCATGAATCGGTGTCCATCCGTCCTTATTTGGCATCGTAAAATCAGCCCCCTTTTCAAGAAGTAGCTTAACTACCTTAATATGACCATGACATGATGCCAAATAGACTAGTGTACATCCTACATTAGTTGTACTGATAATATCAGCTCCCTTCTCAAGTAGTAGCTCAACTATGTTGTTATATCCGTAACGCGATGCCAGATGAATCGGTGTCCATCCGTCCATACCTGGAATCGTGATATCAGCCCCCTTCTCAATAAGTAACTTAATTACATCAGCGTGACCATTTTCTGATGCTGTATGAACCGGCATCCATCCATTCTCGTTTGGAATCGTGATATCAGCTCCTTTTTCCAGAAGCAGTTCAATTACATCAATATGTCCATAACACGATGCTAAATAGACTGGTGTAAATCCTTCATCAACTGCACTGTTGATATCAGCCCCCTGCTCAAGAAGCAACTTAACTATCTCAACGTGACCATATCGCGATGCTGTATGAACTGGTGTCCATCCGCTGTTGTTTGAAATCTTGGTATCGGCCCCGGTCTGAAGAAGTGGTTTGACCACGCTTTCATACTCTTTCTCTGTGGCTTGCAATAGCGGTGTCTGAACGTGATCTTGCACTGATAACTGAGTACTGGATTCTTCGACATGGGAGATCGATTTGCTGTTGTTCAATACCTCGTTGGATGACTCGGTTGGAATGATGTGCCGCGACAGTGGGATTCTTGGCCCCTTTTGGGAACCAATCGAGAAATCAGTGATATTTGAGACCTCTGTTGTCATTCCCCTATCTTCATCGAACGAACTCCTTCCAGAGGATGAAGCTGGGGATCTAGAAAATTAGCCATCAGCTCGGCGTGTCCAATCCTACTACACTTACTGGCTGCGACTGTCTGGGATCATTGGCGCATTTGGCAACCAAGAACGAAGCCATGGATGATTGATGGCTGCGTTAGAGTCTGGCCGCTCATTTGACTCTGGCTTCATCAAATCACGAATGAAAGACTGTCCATCTAGGCCGACATGGCATTCATCTAAGGTCTGGCGAGGAAAGTGTTGATGCGGATTGCGCTGATACTCAAAAGTGCTCCAATGATCCGGGAATGGGTGAGACTTTGTCAATATAAAGAAGGTCATGACGCCCAAGGCCCAAATATCCGCCGCCGGGTAGTTAATGTCTGAAAGGATTCTTTGATCTGCCCGCAAAAGTTCAGGCGCGATGTATTCTGGAGTCCCGATTACTGTGCTTGTGCCACTGGTGACCGCTCCCAGCCTCTTGCTGATACCAAAATCCGCAAGCTTAACCCACCAAGAATCGGGTTTTATAATTGTTGGATGTTGTTGAATTAAGATATTCTTGTCCCGGATGTCAGACGCTTGCCGCCCTCATTCAGCGATGGCTGGGTTTCTGGGAATTCACACACCTTAGGCTTTATGTCACGGTGAGCAAAACCTTCTCGATGCATGACCGCCAAGCCTTGTAGTACTTGACTGGTGATCTGACAGCCATCATTTTCAGGCAAGGGCGCATATTTGCTAAGATATGTCTGCAAATCTCCCGTAGGGAAATACTCCATGGCAATGCACAACGAGTCCTCTAACTCGTACCATCCAAGCGACTTCACGAAGTATTTAGAGTACTATTTGCGTAAGTTAGCATAGAGCTCATTCATAGACCGTTATTGAGATTAATGGGTACCTTGTCGTGAGAAAATTTGACCATGGTCTCCAGCTCTCGTAGGTATCGTTGTCTCCCGCTGGCATCCTGAAGTGGGATGGTTTTCACAGCGCGCTGGGTATAATGTCGACTGCCCCTGGTACATTTTTGTAAGAACACTTTTCCCTGGCCACCCTGCCCTATAGGCCGTTTCTCGCTCTTCCAGTATTCCAACCGTCGTTTAGAGGATGGAGGCGCATCGGGATCATCATAGGTGTGGATGGTTTCGCGCGATTTCTTGCGGAATTGGGTTTCCAATCTGTAGTCCCGCACATGATCTGGTAGGTTGTCGTCCATTGAGGCAAAGGATTCCCACAGAATTTGGTGCTGAATCTTGGTGTGGATGCGTACAATCCACACTCAGAACTTCGCTAATCGTTTCAAGATACCCCTAGCATAGTACTAGATGTTAGCGCTCTTGTAGAGAATCAAGAGAGTCAAGTGCACTGACCCTTATGTATACTTAGGCGTCAAAGGTTTTCTTCAGCAAGATGAGGGGCTCAGGCTGGCTGGGTAGTATTCGAAGGAGGAAGCAAAATAATGGTGATTAGTTGGTCTGTGCACGTGTTTATATGTATGCATGCAAATTAATGCCTTGAGTGAACTGGATTGGCTGTCATTCGGTTTCCCCCACTTCCATTCAGATCAAATGATGGCAGTTATCCAGGTCAAGGCATTCCACAAACCCCTCGTTTCGCCTTTACACGGCGTTCGAAATATCAAGCCGGGCTTGTACATTTCAGTACTCAATGTCTCAGCTCGCTCTTGGAATCGCCGGCTTTGCTGGGACCATCGACTTGTGTATGAAGTAAGCATCCAACACTAATACCCCGTGGATATATCCATAATTATAACAGCTGACTAAATAAAATAAAAAGATGGGGAAACGATCTAGTTCAGGCATGCAAGGACTACCGGGAAGCTGATGGCACGCTGGCCGAGATGTACCTCCGGGTCCAGATCTGTTGGTCACGAGTTCTCACCCAGTTAGAAGTAACCAAAGAGCTGGAAAGCACTATGACCGACCAAGATAAAGATATTCAACAGCAAACACTTTGCATCCTCCGCGCCAAGTTGGAGGGCGCCATCCAAAACCTCTCAAAATGTGACAAGGGCCCAACGTCCAAGGCGAGAAAGCTACGTTTTTTGCGTCTAAAGGATACCCTTGAGGAGACCATAGAGGAACTGGAATCTTGGCAGAAACGATACGAGCCTTCTTGGCTTTACCAGATCAAACTTGCTCCCCAGAGTGTCGACGGGATGCTCAATAATGCCATCAAAAACGGACCTACAGCTGCAGCGGAGTCCGGTATGGTGGCCCGGAAATTTCGTCGAGCGTTTAAGGAGACCTTGACAGATTCCCGGAGCGTCTTTATCAGTGCAGAGGGGCTCAAAGATTACGACAGAAAAGATATCCTGTATTCTACTGCCCAGGTAGCCACATATGAGTCCAAACGGCTCATCATCGATGTGGTCACCGACGGAGCGGTTGAGAAAAAAGACGCACGGGAGTTTGCGCGCCGTCTTCGAGACTCGGATCCATTTACCTTTGGTATCTTTGGATGCAAGGGAGTCGTGCGACAGGCCGAGACTCCTAGTATGGCTTTCCTTTTCCGAGTTCCAGAGGGATACACGGCCATTCGCAGTGTTCGGCAACTACTGCTGTCCGGCCAATCCCATGACTCGCTTTCCGACCGTCTTGAGATGGCGAAACAGCTTGTCAGCGCTGTATATTATGTTCACTTGTACGGGTTCGTACACAAGAATATCCGCCCTGAGACAATATTGAGCATCAGCAAGTCAGAGGAGGGGAGACTCCCTAGTATGGCCTGCCTAGTCGGATTCCAGACTATCCGAAACGCGGATGGGAAGACAAACCGCATGCCTGATTTGAAGTGGGAAACAAATCTGTATAGACATTCGAGACGGCAGGGAAACAACATCGACGATTACGTTATGCAGCACGACATCTATAGCCTTGGAGTATGCCTCCTGGAGATTGGTCTGTGGGAGTCACTCATTGCTTACGATTCTGATGGTAATGCACAGCCGTCGATCGCCCTTGGGCTTTCCGAGGACGGGGCGCAGCTTAAGAACCCTAAGATACTACAAAAGCATCTGGTTAATCTTAGCCGTAGCAACGTATTGAGAGCTAAAATGGGTACCAAATACAGTAAGGTGGTAGAGACATGCTTAACATGTCTGGATGAGGACAACTCGGATTTTGGTGACGAGCGAGAATTCCAAGATGAGGATGGGCTGGCGGTGGGTGCAAGATACATTGAAAAGGTTCTGGACATTATACATGGGATTTCTCTGTAAGTACCTGCCTATATGGAATGCCATAGGCCTCCTCACACCAAATCTGCCCGCAAATTGATACTGCAGGTCGAAGTAGAGAATTAAGGATAAATGAGGCCAATGCAGAGCGAACCTTGGAACGGGATAAGAATGGTGCTGCTGTATGCATGCACTCAGTAGGTGTGAGCTCTGTTTTTTTCCAAGATGATCAGGTGACTTAACGGTGGTAAGTTGCTTAGAGGTGGGTTCATTGTCCTCCAAAAATGAAATCATTTAACTCTAAATTTAAAGCTTTTAGAGGCAAAAAATGGAGGACATCAAACTCAAGAAAAGCGCTGGATGATGACTTCATTTAGGTTATGAGATAGACAGAGCTTTTAGCCCAAAAAGTCTAAAAAACATACAACAGCCGGTGTTCGCTGGTGGTCACCCACCCAACTACTAATCTGCCGGTTAGTGGCTTGTCTATGGGGGAGCGGACGGGACCCCGAATTTTCCACTACCTATGGTCGTATGTGTTTGCTGATGACTTCATTTCAATTCATAATACACAGAACTTGTAAAATAACCGAGGTTGCGCGACACAATTGCAACGTTATCTCAGGCGATCAATCGGCCGATTTGTTTTTTGGGGGTTCCCGACCCTCCTTCGCGGGAACGACCGCTCACTCTGTCCCTAGCGTGCGAGACTAACTGCGGGGTAGCCCCTCGATTCCTGTCATTCCTTGTCTCCAGACTAACCAATCGAGTCTTTATGATGTCCCCTTTGGGTGATTTTGGTGGCGTTAGAAATGCGAACTCTCCGGTCAGATAACATCACCGAACAGGATGAGGTCAGTGAATTGATATCCCGGGTATGTTTTGATACTGCCTTGATATCCGGGACTTGACAGCTGAAAGGAATCATTCTGGGGTGGACCAGTCTTGGATGTATGTAGCATGATCCGAGCACATCTGAATAAGCTCAAGTGTATGAATACTTCTTGGCATTAATGCTATCAAGGAACATTGTGCACCTCTATCATTATTAGCCCGAATAATATGAGACCTGCATAATTACGTCCTTGTGGCTCATACTCGGGATAGATAAGCCATGAGGTGATGCATCTTAGAGATGGCCGGCCAAAGTGATAGGCGATAAGCGGTCAATAGACGGTATGTTTCTTGTGCCGCCGCAATGTGATGAAACACCGGCAAACTCCACTCATCATCATTCTCCTCTCTTCTTTATATGACCCAGTCTAATAGGTGTGGTTTATGTATGAGTCAAGGTGAGCTGCATGTCTCCAACCAATGGCTAATTATTCCGTAAAGATTGCGATTTTCCCGCAGAAGAAAGCACAGCATTGGATGCTGGTGACCAAGCTGAGGTGTTGCATTCAGGGGAGATCGGTGTACAGCAATGCGTAGCATGATTCCTTGATTTCCCCTTGCCGCCGAATGCACACAGACAAGACAAACCACACAGCGGGACCCGAGGGGTGGGTGAATTACTACAGTGTGAGACCTGCATATGAGTATGTGGGGATCCGGGGAGATGGCGGCACATTTATGATGAATCTAGCTGAATAGATCGGCAGAGCATCGTATCGCCAACCCGCATCGATGCAAAGATATGCAGATACCCACCGGACACGTAATATTGCTTTTCATGTTACCGTAATATTCCCCTGGGTATGGGGGGGGGGGGGGGGAGCGCACCCACGAAGAGAGCGCGTGCCTCGATTTTTATGTGGTGCATCCTCCTCCCCTCTCTGTTTTTGCACAGCTCGTCCAAACTATCGAGAAATTATCACCCGACTTTGCTTTCCAACATGCCTCGCTCTCTGGATTCTGATTCTGATTCTCAGACTTTGCTCAGCCATGGGAGAGATTCCATGGAAAAGACTGTCGATGAAGAATTGATCCTGCATTTCCCACAGAAGCGTCGGTATGCATCAATTACAGTGCCATTGATCTTTCATCTTGGCCTTGCTGCGCTTTACACTACCCTCTTTTTCGCTTTCTGGGACAAGAGATGTCATGGTCTGCCAGACAGACCACAGAGTGATGGCCAGTTTTACAGTACGATTGCCTAAAAGAATCATCCGAGGATGGGAATTTTACTAACTTCACTCATAGGCCCAGCACAGGAGGCAGTGAAATGGGGGATCAGACAGTTTGATGCTCAACTCCATGGCTCCAATCGCTTCAGAGGCCCTCCAAGGCCCGAGTTGGATGATGCATGGAACGACTTGATTCGACCTATCAACATACGCATTGATAAGAGTACGTTGGACCGAATAAACCGCACGTCTGTCCCGTTGGCCGATGGATCTGGCTATATGGCAACAATGGAAGTATACCACCAGCTTCACTGTTTGGTACGTGTATCCTATCATACCTACTTTCATCACGTCGATTTCCTAACAGACCTCTTCAGAAATACATCCGGAGGTCTCTACACAGAGATCACTACAACATGACAAGCGCTGTTGTTGACGAGCACGTTGGTAAGTGGCATACACGTGGTGATGAACCCTTGCTTTCACCCAGCGGTAAAGCTGACCAAATCCAAGATCATTGTCTCGACAGTCTACGGCAATATGTCATGTGTAACGCTGATGTGGCACTTGTAACATTTGACTGGCTACCAAATTATCGCGATCCGTGGGCAAACTTCGACAACGTCCACAAGTGTGTCGACTGGAAGACATTCGAAGGGTGGGCCTTGGAACATAGTTTCAGCGACATGAGTTTGCTCCAGCACCCAAATTATAATCCGGATTTGCGTAAGTTCTCCAGTCGATTGAGAGGGCCATTTCTGTTTTCCTGCTAACCTCAATACAGCTCCGCCAAGTGGGCATTCTCATGGTGGGAATCATCCTTGATGGGTAGTTTATTTTCACATAGCTTAATAAACTCAATAGTAAATCTTAATCCGTAGTGTATTGCCCTTCTCCTAAATGAATTGAGAATCCTTCAAAATAAGAATTATATATCTATAATCCTTTAAAAAGCTTTAATCTCGAGCGTTCATAGGACTGCATTTCGTCCATTGACCGTGTCAGTGTTGTCCTACCCTCGCTACAATTTCCATCACCCGCCCATCAGATCAGATTGATTAGAGCCATTGATGAATCAAGCCCCCTAACCATAATCAGAACATCACGCCATATCCTCGCACGGATAATGTGTTCCTTGTTCATGACCTGTTCCCCGCCATCATATCCAGGCGGGGAGCCGCCTCTGCAGGTGAAACATGCAGTGATACCATGTCGTGTATGTTGACTCGCCACTCTCTCAGGTGAGACAGTATGGTCTTAAATTATATGGGCCAATAGAACTTTAGTGTGTGGATTATAACTTATGTGAGTTGAGTAAAACATGCGCGAGGGGAAATAATATTACGTTGGACGAAGACCGCATGGATCCATGATGTCACCTTGAGTGAAACATGAAGGCACATCATGGACTGGGTCATACAGATTCTCCTGTGATAACACGAGCCCAACCTGAACGAAGGTACATTCGCTATCTGCGCCGAGAGCTACCAATTCGAGTGGGGCTCCGTACGCTGGCATGCCGTTCGGAAGTGTAGCAATAGCATCTACATGTGGTGTGATGCGGGAGGTAACATTTGGTATCAGAGAAAAAAGCGGTGACATGGACTATTGACCAAAGTCTGGATATAAAAGGAGTGGAAAGCTCATCGTAAACAAGTTTTCATTATACTCAACAGTTCAATTCCATTCACCCAACTCCCATACCACAGCCAATTTTCCATCCACCTTGCTCAAGCCCGTTCTCAAGGCAATCCATCGAAGATGCATTTCTCTACCATTTTGGCTTTGCTCCCAGTTCTGGCTGTTGCCGCCCCAGCACAGCGTAAGTCATGTAGCAGAGGAAACGTCAAGGAGTAGCTAATGACCCTCACCATAGCTCGAGACTTGGTCGAGTCTGATGTCAAATACAACTACGACAGACGCGGAGCTGCTGAGGCTGACGCCCAGTACAACTACGACAGACGTGGAGCTTCCGAGGCCGATGCTCAGTACAATTACAACAAGCGTAGCGCTGCTGAAGCTGATGCTCAGTACAACTACAACAGACGCGAAGCTGCTGAGGCCGACGCCCAGTACAACTATGACAGACGTGGAACTTCCGAGGCCGATGCTCAGTATAACTACGATAAGCGTGAATCTGAGGCTGATGCTCAGTACAATTACGACAAGCGCGAATCTGAGGCTGATGCCCAGTACAACTATGACAAGCGCGAATCCGAGGCTGATGCTCAGTATAATTACGACAAGCGTAGCGCTACTGAAGCAGATGCTCAGTACAACTACGATAAGCGCGAGTCTGAGGCTGATGCTCAGTACAACTATGACAAGCGCGAATCCGAGGCTGATGCTCAGTACAACTATGACAAGCGTGAGGCCGCTGAAGCAGATGCTCAGTACAACTATAACAAGCGTGAGGCTGCTGAAGCTGATGCCCAGTACAACTATAACAAGCGTGAGGCTGCTGAAGCTGATGCCCAGTACAACTACAACAAGCAGTAAGCTCCTCTATGCCGCATAGGCACAAAGGTGGCTACGAACAGTGCTTATTGGCTAGGGTCGGGTTAGTTTGGCCTTAAATGAAGCTTTAGGACCTTGAAGATAGCATGAATAAGAAATAAAGTTCCCTTAATCCTTTTCTACCCCCATCGTGAGGAGAATTTCTGTAGAACTTTTGGCGCGACTGTGATTGAGCTCGTAACTCTTTTTAGATGGCTTAAGGATACTGTGATGATAAGCTGTTCAAATCAGACGCCATCCCGGTATGCAATGAACGGAAAGATTGTTCCCTGATTTATTTTTGGGGCTGACTATTGACTGTTCAAGCCCTTGTTTTTATGTAATAGATGTAAGAAACTTCACAAGTCTAATCTCATAATACACGGCTCACAGCATTACCTTGGGTAGATGAGGCAGGTCTTCATGGACTACTCAAAATCCTTTGGTGTCAATATTCGCCCCATGCTGTGATATTATGAGAATTAAGAGCTTTAAGAACAGATTAAGGATATCAGCTACCTTCTTTTGATCGAGAATCCGCTGTTCACAGACCATACTGTACTCTCTAAGGATCTAAACCTCTGAATGGGGGATTTGACTACCCCCACCAGCTTACTGAGGATCACTACCCAACTAGCCTCCCATACCACGATTGTTGGCTACTAATAGTTTGTCCATTCGGTATGGAAGATTCTGATCTGGATGTGCTGAGTTATGCCAGCTATTGAAGAGGATATCATGGAAACAAATGACCATTACAGTAACCACAATGACATTATAGGACTGCTGTACATTTTCTCAATCACACTTCTGGCGGAGACAAGTCTTTAGCAAATCTTAATAAGTCTATTATCTGCTATCAAACGCGTTCAATATACTCTAAATCTCAAGCCCTACCTCGGATTGCACTGGTTGGGCACCATCCCCTTCTTTCATCCATGACCACGCCTCGCCCTTTGCTGCATCAGTCGGCCAACAGGGTGCGATCAAGGTGTGTCTGCTTAACTCACATATAACTAACAATTGTTCAATCACAAGAGGCAACGATTCTTTAAACAGGACGGTGTCTTATGCCATGCTTCCTCCTGCATACATAGTCATATACACACCAGGTTTATGCATCCCATTATCAAACCCTTAGTTTCTGACATTGCTAAAAGTTATTTTGCGTTTCTGTGAACTCCCATTATCATTCATAACTTACCTTGCTTCTCGCGGTTCTCTTCACTGCTCGCCACCAGTTCACCAACCATTGCCCATAACCATTCTACCATTCATAAGCTTCAAGACCTACCTCAATACCTATATCCGCTAATTGTGTTTTGTTGCGCTCAACAATCTGTGAGTTCCTGTAGCCCGACTACGGAAATACGTCTGTCGACAAGATGAAAGCCTTGAATGTATGCTTCTAGATTAAATGTCCGGAACTAATTACGCAATATTATAGTGGCCGTCGCCTGAACGTTTATGCTAAGAATGAATCCTCATATTTATCCTATAGCAGTGTTGATCAATCTGTTTGACTACCTAGTATATCTACCAACAAATGGAAAATTGCATGTCCTCCTCAAGTTCGTTGTGTCTCTGAACCATCTGTTCCCTTTCAATCATAGGGGTTGGTGCAGATTCAGAGTCATAGACTTAAACTGCCTGCCAGACGTGGAAGACAACGCCACTGGCACCAATGTCGCCCGTGGACACGCCAAGGACATTGTTTAGCCATGCGTATTTCTCACTGCCGGTTTCGAACCATTGGACATCTCGGCTCGTAGTTGCCGTCGCATGGCCCTGTGCTGTCATAAAGATATTGGCACCGTCATCAGTCTGGATAATGTAACGAGCATCCGGTCTGAACGTGCCAGCCAAGTCCGTCAGGCCCCAGTCGCCTCCCCAGTTTGCAATTGTGCCTTGAATTATTTGTTAGTAAGAGCTACTTGACGGGTCTAGCATGGCTAAGAAGCTTTGTTTGGTTACGAACCGTTGAGTTCCGGTCCTTCAACAGTCCCGCCAATGATAGGAAAAACTTGTCGAGATCCGAGGGGTGTCTTGCCAATGGCGATTGGTGCTGAGACAGTGACATTTGCCGTAAACAAGAACTTCAAGGGTGGAGGTTGAGGATTGCTTGCGTGGCTGGCAGCCACCATGGCCAGCGAAACGAGTGCCGTGGTAAATTGCATTGTGATAAACTGATGTTGTTCCTGGTTTTGTATATTCGAGAAAGAAGTAGCTTGTGAGATGCTGTGAATATGATTGTGAACTTCCTGCCAAATCAATTCTTTGGCTCCTTTATATAGTTTCTTCTTACATCTTATAACTCACCCTTCTACCCTAAGCCTTCGGAGACACCCCTGATGCTTTGCAATCATGAATGTCAGCACAAGGATGGTGTTAAGAAGCGGAGATAATCCAAATACCATAGGCTTGATGAGAAGAATATGAGGTTCAGCACTGTTCATGTGCAGTAGTCAGGACTAGAAGCCATCATTACATTCGCCCCATTCTGGTTCGTATTCCCGATTTGGAACTGGTGGACACAGAGTCAACTCTACAAGCATTCTAGAGGGTTCGTTTGCAGGGGATGTACGCTTGGCATCTGACTTTTGATAATTGACCACATCCATATTAGGAATATGCAGGGGTTGAGTATAAGCACCTTGTTTCCAGACTGACAGGTGGTCGCATCCTTACCGTATACCGTAATAGGCTCAGTGTAGACGTCGAATGACTGGCAGAGAGAGATTATCACAAACTCCTATCAATGAAGTCATCTATAGCTAAAAGAATGTAGCCAAACCTCATATTTTCTCTAGGTTAATCATTGTTGGTCACTTTTTGATGAATATTTATGACGTAGCGCTTACATATGGCCCATCTTATTGCATGGCGTGCCATACAGCGCGGAATTAATAATTCTTCACTTGCGTAAAAGACTGGAGATAATCACCAAAGTCCGATTTATGGCAGAGAACTCCGCACTTAGATGTCCTGTCTATTCTTGCCTAATCGGTGACCAGGCGTGGGTGCCGGTGTGGTTGTACGAATCTCTCAAGCAGAGTCTCTTTGCACCCAATATCGACTTCTCTTTATGCACAACATTAGGCTCATTAAACTCATAGTCAGGCTCTAGTTATAAACAGGCCTCTCGGATGTCATGATCAAATATCCATTGCTTGGATTAGGCTATGATAATTACCCAGCGCACATGCTGTTGGCAACATGGCCTTGAGCTACCACTCACGATATGAGAGAACATGTAAGCTACCAATAAGCTAAATAACAAGGCATACCATATTAGGCTTATTTCTCGATTAGTTGGTATGTTACCGACCTAATAAGATGCGAGGTGTAAAAGCGAAAGCAGATTCGCTAGTCGAGATGGCTGTGCCGCGTGGCTGCATTCAGCTGACATCAAGCCTTCAACCTCAGCGTATGCCTTACCCCAACAGCCTCCCAGATGATTTTGAATAAAAGTTTCCATCAGCCTAGTAGTCGTCTTTCTTCTTCCGGGATGAAACCAACGCCCCGCATTCATCTGCACGAGAACCGACCTGCATGACAGTCATGGAGCCAGGTGGCCTTGCGGTTGGGCTTCTTCGGCTTGGTAGCCTCTTTGGCTCATCGCTGGAAGCCATGGAAAGATTTGAGACATGGAAAGATTTGAGACATGGAAAGATTTCGGAAGAGACTCGCGCACATTGGCTGCGCGGTTTGAGGCGGACAGAGTTCGCTTAGAGAAATGGGGTCAGGCCGTGGGATTTGAGAATGGCAGGCTGTCAGAGGACCATCACGAGGCTCTTAACGATTCACAAACAATTTCCGCTGTTAAAGAGATTTTATTTGTTATTAAAGACACCTGTCAGAGCGAGGAAGATGGGTTCTCTATTGACCAGTCGCCACATCAGAGGCCTCGTCGCAAGTCAACATCGGATTCCAAGATAAAGAAGTTTAAATGGGCAATGGGAGACAAGGCAAAAAGAGCAGCTCAGGTCGAGCAATTCAGAGTATTGGTGCAAGATCTATATAACCTCGTTCCTCTGGATGGGTCATCCATTCACTCGGAACATACGAATGGTACATGAACATAAACTCCATCCTCTTCACTGCATCCACTGATCAACAACAGGAAGTGTTTCAGATGGAGAACCGTGGAATTCTGAATTCCGAAACATTTTGAATCGAATAGAAAGTGAGATTGAAGGTTTGCCATCCGAACCCTTCTTCATATTTGAGACACTACTGATTCGCTACCACAGTTGAGACACGCAAGAACGTACACGCGTGGTTGATGGGCCCCCACGAAACCAACGACTCATATGAAACTGCTCTTCGGAGAAAATTAGATGGTACCTGCGGTTGGATCTTGAATCGACCCGCCTTTATCCACTGGGCTTCGGAGGATTTTCCATCGGAGTGTGCTAAGATCTTGTGGATCAATGGATCGGCGGGTTTCGGTAAGACAATTTTATGTGCCAGTGTGACTGAACATATTTCATCGCAGCTTGAGACGCCAGTTGGCTACTTCTTCTTCTCTTCCGATTTTGAGAGTCGAGGGGATCCGTATGTGGCAATCAGGTGTTGGCTGTCACAAATCATTGCATTTCACCCAGTTACATTCGAAATAGCACATGAGAAATGGATCAACCACAACGAAAAGGCCGTTTCTCGTGGGGGTCTCATCAAGCTTCTTCAAGATGTCACACAGGCTGTGTCTGGATGTACCTTTATCCTGGACGGGCTGGATGAATGTATAAGCAAAGGAGATGAACAACGACCAGACGAAAGCTTGATAACAGAGTTCATTGAGAATTTGACACAGGCTGTTGGGCAAACCAATACTAGAGTACTGCTTGTGAGCCGGGATGAGCCAGAAATCCGACGTGGTCTCGCCACCGAGTTCGCAGGGACCGTTTCCTACCAACACATCCTTCCCGAAGATGTCCAATCCGATATTTTATCCTATTCGAGAAGCATCGTCGACAAGAAACTGGTAAAGAAGACCCCATTGCTCAAAGAAAGCATCTCCCAGAAAATGGCAGACCGGTGCAATGGTCAATTCCTGTGGCTAAAGATGCAGGAAGATAACCTGCGAGGGTGGAAGAATCAGAAGCAACTCGAAGACACCATCAACCAGACGCCCACAAAACTCACGCACATCTATGAGCGTAATTGGGCTAAGATCATGCAGCTCCCCGAAAGGGAAAAGAGTCAAGCGATTTCTTTGCTGCGATGGGCAGCATTTGCGTTGCGGCCGCTGACAGTTTGTGAGATTGCCGAGGCTCTTCTCATTAGCGACAGCTATGAGGAGGTTCTTTTCGACGAGATGCCAGACGCAATTGATCAAGAATATATCGACTGCGAGATGGCAAGTTTATGTGGATCGCTGGTAGAAATCCGAGACGTGGCATCAGAATCAGATATTGGACTAAGAACCGTTCATCTCGCCCATTTCTCGATCAAGGAGTTTTTCATCGGCAAAATGGCTCTTACGCAAAATAGCTTGCTGGCTAATGAGCGCCTTCATAGTAGCATATTATCCAAGTTGTGCCTCTGTTACGTGAATTGTCCGACAGTGTGGCAAACAGGCCAAGACGATGTCAACCAAGTTGGGGGATCACTGCGCATCTACGCAGCAACTTCATGGGATCAGCACGCCATGGTGAGCAAACCAGATGATTCGACAATAAACGATCTCATAAAGAAGCTATTTGATGAGGAGAATAAAAGCTGGGAGCCCTGGAAGACTTGGTTCAACCAAAATCGTCGAGACGGTAGCCCAGACGGCAAACCATTATATTACGCCGCACTGCTTGGTCTCGCCAACACAGCCAACTTCCTTATCAACGACAAACATCAAGACCTGAACACGGCAACCCGGCATGGCGAGACACCCCTCGCAGTCGCTTGTGAGAACGGCAACACGGAGATTGTCAGGATTTTAATAAAAGGCGGGGCAAATGTTTCTACCATCGATGTGAGGGGATGGACGCCAATGAATCTAGCATCATTTTCCGGCCACTTCGACATCGCAAGGCTACTCGTCGAGAAAGGAGCCGATATTACCCTCGGGTGCGAAGGATGGACTGCCCTCCACTGCGCATGTCAAAATGGGCACATCAAGATAGCGAAGCTACTGATTGACAACGGAGCGAATATCACGGCCCACAGCCAGATTGGTTGGACACCTCTCAACCTGGCATGCGACTATGGATATGTTGAGATGGTCAAGCTTCTTCTGGACAACGGCGCCGAAATTAACGCCCCGAATGCCTACGGATCAACACCAATCTACAAGGCCGCAGTCAACGGACAATTGACCGTAGTCAAGGTCCTTCTTGAGATGGGAGCCGATGCTTCTGTTGCCAAAAGCGATGGATGGACGCCGCTTATGGCGGCATGCCATGGTGGATATGTCGAGATAGTCAAGCTCCTTATTGACAGTGGTATTGATCTTGAGGCTTCAAACGAGGACGGAATCACTTCACTGGGTATTGCAGCCCAGGAAGGAAAGCTCGAAGTAGTCAAACTTTTAATCAGCAAAGGCGCCAAAATCTCATCTTCCAATTATTCTGGCTGGACAGCACTGAACGTGGCGTCAACTCAAGGCCATGCTGACGTCGTCAGGTTGTTGCTTGAGCACGGAGCTGATCCCTCCATCGGGAACAAAGAGGCAGCAACACCTTTGATATCTGCTGCTGATAATGGCCATCTCGAAATTATGAGGATACTCATCGAGAATGGAGCCGATATCGATCATAGTACTGATGAAGGATGGGCCAGCTTACATACGGCATGCAGCAACGGACTCGTCGAGGCAGTTGACTTTCTGATTGAGAAGGGTGCCGATATCACGGCCAGGACACTGGACGGGTCTACACCACTGATTGTAGCAGCCGAAAGCGGACAGTCCGAGGCGGTCAGGTTTCTTCTCAGCAAGGACGCCGATATAGAGCTCGCAAACGACTACGGATGGAAGGCGATACACTCGGCTTCCTACGGCGGACACACTGATGTGGTGAAGCTGCTCCTCGATAGCGGAACGGACATTGACGACGAAGACATAAATCATCGCTCAGCACTCTTCCATGCCGCTGCCAGGGGACACATCGATGTGGTCCGACTTTTGGTTGAGAATGGAGCCAAGCAGGACGCCACAGACTTTTACCAATCTACACCGATCTCCATGGCAATTAGGAACGGCCAGGACGCCGTAACAGAGTTTCTTCTATCAGTCAATAATGACCCCCTTGATCTCAAGGACAGTTTCGGCAAGACTCTGTTTTGGTGGGCGGCAAGGAGTGGAAGCTCAAAGGCCACCGAGCTTTTGCTTCAAGAAGCCGGACTCATGGGCATCAAAATCGACGAAGACGACCTTGAAGTGAAAGCAAGTCCAAAACCATCGGAGAATCCAACATGGTGGTGCGACGTCTGCACTCGGTATCCTCCTCGCGGCAGCGGCTATTACGAATGCGACATCTGCCACAGCGATGGGTTCTTCATCTGCCAAGAGTGTCATGAGATGGGCATGCGATGCCACGACGCCTCTCACGAGCCGCAATCGTACGTCAAGTTTGGCGCTCCTTGACCCAAAGCGCAATGTGGAAACCAGTCAAGGAAACAAAAACTCGTATACTTTTTTTTTTTTTTGCAAAAGAGTCAAGTTGGGTCGGTGAACTCGGCACGAAGTAGCCAAGACGGCTCGAGTCAGCTCGTTGGAATCCACATTACGATCCACAGAATGGAGATGAACAGTACGTGGCATCGTGGAGGGCGCATAAATTTTCCGTAAACCGACTTGCCTCTCCATTCCAAATGTCTCAGTCTCTCGAGGCGCGGCAGCAAATTATCCGGGGCTTTCCATAAAGGTCGGATACTCACGTCATCATTGGGGCTCTCGAGCAACTCGGGTATTATCGCGGTCAAGGGCCTTCACCTACACTCGGCGCCTACACTCCCGAGTAAGAGTTGGAGATGTTTTTTTTGGGGGGAGGGGAAGAGGCTGCCATGTATTCAACGGCGGCTGCTTGGGCAGTAGACTCTTGGTCCGTCCGCGCAAGAGACAAGACATTATCACTGCAACTATCATCCAGGATTTCAGCCCATTCGGCCGAAGTTAAGCTCATCGGCGCTTCCGTGTTTTCAGCCACAATGGGCTGGTCGCATGCAAACAGGCAAGATGGCAGTAGCCGCCAGTTGGATGGTAGGCTATCCATGGGGCGGGTCAAATGTTTACTGCTTGTTTCTTAGTATTTGGATGTATCGTAGCGCATTATATCATCAATTATCTGACTTTATACTCAAAGAGTAGAATTAAACATCGGAATACTGAGAGTAGACATGTTTGTAGTTGTTGTTTTTGACTGTCTCTCCAGTACCAGGAAATTCCCCTGTGTTCTCTTTTTTTCCTTTATTCCTTTCCATTTTTCTTATTTCTTTTCATTTCCCTTGTGATCTTGTCACGTGTTGTTTAATTCTGATAATGGTGATGCCTCGATGTTCCCTCTTGACCAATCAAGTAAATAGACCAACGCAATGAAAATCGATAACATGCCTGCAATTTTGACCTCGATTTATGATGAGTGTATATAGATACTCAAGAATTTATAAACCATCTCACGATCAATTGCCTTGCTAGGTGGTTTCTTCCATTACCTCATTTCACGACTCTAGGGTAGCCGCAACAGCATCTTTAACAGCCATTTTGATGATGCCCTCCAAGATTCCAAAGACAGGCTCCATATTTTGCCAAGACGTGGATTTTCTCATACATACATACAAAGCGAGTCATGTAAGCCATCGGTTTCGCTTCATGGCCAAAGCGAGGAGCCGCTTTTCATTCAAGATACGAGTTTTGTGATTACCATGACGTCCATCTGTCTTGTCAAAGCCAGGATACATGTCTCAAGAGTCCATCGCTTCTGCTGTCAAGTCTCTGTTCCCTCCAGAAAGTACTCCAAAAGCGCAAACTTGTATTCCTCGAGCATCAACCGATGGCCCGAAAGTCTACAACTCACATCGTATCACCAAAAGAGCCTAGAGGACATGTTGTCTTACTGTCAAAATATCATCAAAGTCGGCTACGATCCGCTTCAGCTATGAATAATGCCACTCTATTCAATCACAGGTACGATTGAACTCATCCAATTGGTTGAAAGAGAAGTATTTCAAATTCTCTTCGATTGTCTGTCAGGCTCTCGATTGCAGAACGGCCGCAACAACAGAGCACCTGCTGCCTTGAGTGAAGTGCATACCGATACAACAGAACAAAGTAAAGAATGCCGCAGACTTTGTTCATTCATGCATGTAATATGATCTTCATCCGGTTTTCTAATCAACTCGAGGCGCTCGCGTGGGGCAGAGGACGCATCTCCCGGCGAGAGGCCCCCTAAGTCACCAATGAGACTGCATGGTGACTCTGCAGGGTGACTTTGCATGCGCAAACCATCCGTCTCTCCCACAGGAACCCGTGGCAGAGTGGTATTTCTTGGTCAGACGGAGAGTAAGCAGGCAATGATTTGTCGCCGGCGAGGAGACCTGTCGACCACAGCGTCTCTTACTTGCCTTCCCGATTCAACGAAATTTGCCACACCTCGATGAGCCGCTCCGAGGAGACTCGATCTCGAACCGGACATCGCTTTCGTTCTCGGGGCGGTAGAGAAGCTATTTCGGAGCTGCTCGCTCTCGGAACTAAATCTCCTAGTTCTCACGTCTTGATGTGACCAATGAAGCCTGTTGATTACGGAATCACCATACGCGGAGCGGTCTAAACAGGCAAACAAGTCAAGATTCCGGCATCAAAAGCCATCGAATGCCGTCATCCGAAAAGGAAGACCGACATGTGTAGCACGCCAAGGATTGATGGATGAACATACTCCGGGGTCAAATGCCGTGCTCCACACCCGGTCGGCGCTTGTCATGCCCCCATCCCCCTTCTGGGTGCTTTTGGGCAGCCATCCACCGGCACTGAAACAAAGCCTGTGCGCGAAGCAAAATGACCTGAGCTGCTGCTGCTTTGGTTATCTAATCTAGAGAGACGGAATGGACAGTCACCATGAGGATTTTGGAACAAACTGATGCGTCATGAGCTGTGTGCTCCGTATTCGAGGATTCATATGCTTTTGAAGTTGAAATCGGAACATTGAACCGACGGTTTGATCAGCAGTTGATCAACAAAACTGCTATAGCCATCGCAGACACCTATAGTTCTCAAGAAGATCATAAACAAGGTTCCTGCAGATCCGGGCGGACAGGGGCTGTTTCCCGATCTTGTTTTCCAACGCCCAAAAGTTCTTCTCACCCAACCAGGGCTCGCATCCTTTGCACGCAGCAGCGAACTCCGGTCGTGATAGCGTCAGGCTCTGCTATAGGCTTGGTCTCATAATACAAGTACAAAAACGGAGCTCTTAGTGTTTTGTGGGGTCAGGAAAATGCCTCACGCGGCTGTCGCATTGTTACAGAGATGCATTCCCGAAAGGAACAGGGGGGTTGAGCAGCAGGACAAGGGGGGGGGGACAGGTTGAACGCACAGAGAAAAGACACGAATCGACGAACAGCAAGATCCAAAGTTTCGTGTGTTTCAACCCAAGAAGAAAACGACAGAAAGACGCAATGCACGAGAGAAAGCAGAAAAACGCCACTTGGTAGGCAGAAGGGATACTGTTTGGTGAAGCGCTCTGCTGGGCCACCTCGTCACATCGTCCCACACGCTATTTCCACGAATCTAATTACGCGAAACTAACCAACATGTAGAGACCCTGCTCAGCTAATTTTCTTGCCAATGTCTCAGAGACAGATTCACTGGCTATCGCCGCTTGTCCTACGATATCCTGCCTCCCCCTGCCCCTCCCCCCGGGCATTTCCAAGACAAGCCGTGGCGCCATCCATCGACGACGGACGCGCGGGCCAGACATTCCCTGTGGCTTGCGGAAACGCCTGTGTATCATAGCAAGCCATCGTCAACAGGAAAGCCTCTGGAGGGCTGGGAAAATGGCGTAGCTTGTTGTAGTGCTGATACTGATGATGGGGAGTTGGAGATCTGAGGGGAAAAGCAAATTAGCCCTCATTAATCCGTCTCTAGAAGATTGTCCAGGGAGAGAGATGATCTGGTGGCGCATCGTTGGCGCAAAGGGGTATCACTGCTGGGCATTATAGGCTCTCATTTAACAGCCCAGTTGCGTTATCTCGGTTGTTCGGTTCCCAGCATATGGACATTTGGTTGCCATGGAATTCCACAATCTCTGGTTAAAATCATCATCATCACCAACTAACACACACACACAAGACCTCCCAATGTCGATCACTACTTGACAGCGGTCGACAAGCGATATCAGGCTCAGCTATAGGTAGTATTCTTACAATTTTAAATTGACCACCCGCCTTCTTGGCGACTCTGAAGCTCAACTTCATTAAAACACCCGACGCTTGCTCACGTAAACCAGCCAAGACAACCCCGGGTTTGCGCCGTCCGATGGTTTTTTTTTGCTTCCTCCGAACACTGCACCCGTGCGCTCCCGTGACCGTCTCTCATCGCGAAAGACACAGACACATGATTAGGCGAGCGAGGTGGTATCTTGCATGCATGTCAGCGGTCGTCAAACTACTCTCTCTGCACAAGCAGTGTGTAATGGCGCGTGCTTTTGCCTCCCCCCAACTTTCCCACGTCGAGTCGCGGGAAGACTTGACTCTCCAGGGGCATTGCACCACACACACACACACAATACGGCCTCGCCGAGCACAGCGTGTCCACACCAAAATCTTATTTTGAGTCAAAAAAGGGTCCAAGCTAATATGGAGTTCGACGGTGCTACTACCATCAAGTGGGCCAACCGCAGAACGAGAAAGACAAAGGCTCCTCCAGGAACCCGAAGGATTAGATCTCGCGGACTGGCCAACCAGATGCCTCCCCCCTGGACACTACTCCGTCGAGTAAACACAGGGATCGACCCTACCGGCCAGTCTCCCGTCCGAGAGGGACCACCTTGAGTGTAACCTCTTCCTGTATCCATTTCTTCCTTCACTGCAGCCTTCGATATCAAGTCTCTTCCCGTGAAGCAGTAGTGGTAGTAATAGACGTGTTTGCCGCACTACGCCCAAACAAACCTAGCCGTCCACTCCTTCAGCCAACACGACATCGTCACATATCCCATCATTTGGCCGAGCGAGCAGGTCGTGTCTCATCTCACTTGCCTCCGCTCCTGATCCCGCAAGCGGAAAGGCTGGCACGGCTTTCCCCATGGGAGAAGCCCTTTGTCGCCAGTCCCAGACGAGTTTGGATCACGAGAGCCGCAGCAGCATCGTGGGTGGGCTAACAGGTCGCCATTGGTGTTTTGTTTGAAACGCAGAACCAGCCCCTATCTGAATCAGAACGGCATTGGAATCTTACCACACCGCCGTAAGACCGTTGTTCGCGATATCCAGATAGAGAGGCCCAACTTGAGCTAAACTGGGCTCTCGAGTATATAAGACTCGTATCCCCCGTCCATCATTCACTTCTCGTTCAGCATCATCCTCACTCATCCACATCAATCAACAACAACAACTTCTTCAAACCAACACTCAAAATGCCTTCTTTCAAGATTGTCACTGCTCTTCTGGCTCTGGCCTTCACTGCCACCGCCGCCCCCGTCGCTGAGGAGCCCACCTTCACCATCGAGTCTGCCCAGGAATCTGGCGACCTCACTTACTTCACCCCTGGCCTGGGCGCCTGCGGCTGGCACTCCAAGTCCTCCGACTACATCGTCGCCATCTCTTCTCAGATCTGGGCCGGTGGCTCCCACTGCGGCAAGCACATCAAGGTCCACTACGGTGGCCGCACCGTTGACGTTACCGTTGTCGATGAGTGCCCCGGCTGCAACGCTGGCTCTCTCGATCTCTCTCCTTCCGCCTTCCAGGGCGTTGTCGGCTCCCTCGGACCCGGCCGTGTCCACGGCACCTGGAACTGGTAAACGCCACATCGATCAGCAACTCTTGGCCATCTTCCGCCTTCTTCTTGTACATACGGAGCTTTAGAGGAGGAAAATGAAAACCATGAACGATGGAATGTGAGGAACAATGAATGGGGACTATGTACATGTACGAACAAACACAAAATATCACGGCTTCCGAGTCACGTATATAGCGACAACGCATCTCGAAAGAGTTGCATGAATGAATTAAACACATATTAAATAACTTGCCGAGAGCTTCCAATGCCATGCGTGATCATATTGCCCCCATGCTTTGAGTAAATTAATCAACATTCAAGACAAACCCGACTTTCCATTGCCTGGTTCTGAATGTCTTCTCAATGGATAAGCAACTGGCTGCTGGCGTTGATTACAATATCCAGATACTCAAGGCTCACGAGTAAGTCAAGCTGAAGCATTGGCATGCTTTTGCGGTAAACCTTGACTTGTTCAAGTATAGGAATGATTTAAAACAACCCATCTCTAACTATCAGCTCGACACCTATAACCATCAGTCAAAATACTCTGAGCTCTTGAAAACAGTCCTTCTGAATCCGAAGCAAAATGCCTACTCATACTCTCTGCCAAACCAATGCCTCGACCAAGATATACGAGAGATTGGTCTGTAGACCACCCCTTGTAGTATCAACAGTATTCCCTCTCGGTTACTACCTCTGAGCTTAACCAAAGTTGAGACCAGCACCAGCAAAACAGTGGAACAGAATTCCAGATAAAAGTGTGACGAAACGTATTGACCGTGCACCCCATGAATGATGATACCGCAGTGAGTTTTGTCCATGCAGGTCAGCAGAGTGCCCCGACATTTCGACAGGCATGGAGTTACACAGAGCAAGACCATTTCTCATGAATCAGAGGATCCCCCCCTCAAGCGCTTGAAGATGTTCCCGTTTCCAACTTTGCCATACGTTAGAGTCAGATATGACCAAAGTTCCAGTTCGAGTCAAATAATAAGCAATCGTTGAAGAGAGGTGGCGCAAAATGAAAAACCTCAAACAAGGATTCTGACGTATTCAAGTTGGTCTCCATACACACATAAAACCAAGAACGAAAATCCCAGAAAGAATCCAAGGGGGTGAAAATAAATAAACACCAGGATGCTAGACTTGGTAGGCATTGACTAGATATACTACTTTTGTCTCTTTTATTTTACACCTGATGATATCCTCTATTCCCTTTGTCCCTGTTTATCCCCCCCTCCATTTCTGGTTGAGGTTTGCATCATGGGTTTTCACCTTGTGTTTGTTCTTAGAGTGAAGTGTGAACTCTTACAAAAAAGGCATTCTAGAGGAACATAGACGAATAATGCAAACCCAAATCATGTGAGAAGCCAGTAGCTTATTATTGAATCCCTCGACCAGTTGAAGAATATGATCTTATGACCTCACTTCAGACAAGAAACAAGCATCACCAGGACAACGCTACGCCTTGTAAACAATGATAAGCCTTAAATATTAGCCGTATAATGAAAGTGCTTAAGAGAAAACGTAGGATGGTGATGGTGATGCTTTTACCATATTCTCATTGCTATTCCAAATGTCAGGCATAGAAACCAATGTTGACAATACCCTTCGAGCTCCCAACGCCTGTCCAGCAAATTGAGCAATGCCGATTAATGAGACAACATCAATAATACTGAGAAGCACTAAGGGGTTTTAAGCCATGTTAACCAATGTCAATCACTTGGGCAAGAAAAGCTCTTAATGTTAACACAGCCCTTCAACTAAGGTCAGATATAGGCACAACAGTCATAGAGTCATGAAAATATGCACAAGCCATATGTTTCTCAAGAGCAATCTATGTGCTCTACTCCATTGATAAGTCATATACATAGATAATACACAGGAAAGTGTTAATAATACAGGGAGATCCCCTCACGCGGGTCTGTCTCCCAAGTTTACATCAAGGTTCCTTATCCGGCCTTGCTCTTTAAGTTGCTCGCTCTTGCAAACGCCGGTAACCATTTCCTTCTCATCCCTGTCCCGGACGGTGTGGTTGGGGTCATTGGTGTTTGTGTTTGTGATGTTGGCGTCTGTCTTCCGCTCTCGCATATCTCAGCTACTTGCTCCTTTGCGTTTGCCGCTTGGTGCAAGTAGTCAGGCATAATTTCGGCGCCAGCGGTGTTTCTTCGCACTTGCCGTGGGTTAAGCATAATGGGCGGTGGTGTTGCACCCGAACGATCGTCATCATCATCAAGTGCAACTGTTCGGTTTACCCACGAAGGTGCTCCCATATTCAGGGTCGTCATCTTGGGTGTATCTGAAAAAGCTGACTCTGCTGCTGCACTGGAAAGACTTTCCGGCGTACCACTTGCTGAAGTACCACCTATTGATCGTCGGAATAATCGATTAAGGCCAGCACGAGCGCCACCTTGTTGCCCTACTATTGGAGGATAGTGGTTCTTCCTGTCGGGTATCAGGGTCGGCGGCTGCATCAGTCCTTGTACCGGTGTGTTCATTTTCGATCTCGCCTGTTGATTCTCACTATGTCCTCTCGAATGTCGAGATTTCTGATCTGTTTCCGATATGGGCTGGTTTGAAGCCGTCTGTAGAGATTCAGAATTTGATCCCGTACGACCCTGCAAACTTGACCTCCGATCTGGAGGGGCAGGACCTACATTTGCAGCAAACAGAGCTTGACGCAGCGAGAAGAGATCGTGCATATAAGCAGCATCAGGACCAATACCTTGTGGCCCAGGACGCACGCTATTCGGTCCGAACATGGCGTGTGGTGCCCATGTTCCCTTGGAAATATCGACAGGAAAGCCAAAGAGATCAGGAGAGGCCCGGGCAGTATTTCTGGCCGGTTTGGTACTCTCTCGCATCCAAATATCCAAGCTGGATTGTAAGGAGCGGGTGTCAGATTCATCATCGCTATCGGCCTTATCATCTTCCCAGTCGTTACCCCGTTTGTGGGATACCGTAGTCTCGCTGGCTGAACGTGGGCGTTGGATCATATCACCGTGTCTAGTGTAAATATCGTTGTTCCTAAAGTCTCTTACCATGCCTTGACCAGGCACAGGTAGTGGTCTTTCAACCAAAGATACGCCAGACTGTTGATGACGGTGACCTTTGTAACTATCCGATCCCTCTTGATAGCCTCCTGCGCTACGATCCTGGCGCTGTGCGAGTGAGTCATTAGAGCTCCTCATTTGATGAAGAGTTGAGGTAGAGATTGTATCGGGTGTAGGGGGAAAGGCTTGGTCATGAAGGCGCACACCACCGGGTGCATCAGTCATGACTTTGTTCCAAGCGTCTCTCTTTTCGTCCCTGTTGGATTTGCGAATAGGAGGTATGTGCAACGGAGGAGGTTGAGGGCCTCTTCTCCCATCTGCCTTAGTTGTGCTGGGTCGCTCAGGTCGTTCCATGTAGTGTTGGGGATGTCCATGACCAATCATTCCACTGATAGAAGTGAACGGACCAGAACCGCTGCCTCGTACGAAGGGATTAGCTGTCGCAGCACGAACCGGCAGCACCGCTGGCTTCTCCTTTGTCATTTTCCGGAAATCTTCTTCGTTGGGCATAGACTGGTTCGAATCAACACCATCAAGGCTGAGCGGCTTGTCAATGGGTGGCGGGTAGCCATCTTCGTGTTCCTTTTTACCGTACACACTCATAAAAGAGCTCTCACTCAGAACACTCAGTGTCGGACTGGCCAAGCCATTAGCAGGTCCAGTCTCTGGCTCAGGAGACCCTTCTGCAACAACTCTTGACAAACTCAAAGCACTTCCTCGCACGCCAAGGTAAACATTTCGCAAGTTTTCCGTGTGCTCATTCTTTTCCGATAAGAAGCTCGGCATGCGGATGATACCCCTGACATCTTCCTGCATATTGGAAGATTCTGGGATAGAAATTTCGGGTATCTGGTTGTCGTATTTGGACTCAAAGTCCTGGGCGCAAAAGAAGCCTTCTCGGTCAATTTGCTGAACCATATTACGCTCGCTGATGAGCTGCTCTACCTTGGCCTCCAGCATAACGATCATAGCCACAGCCTCCTCTACAGCCTTGTCGCGTTTGTCCAGCTCTTCCAAAAGATTATCGTTGATCTCTTCGATCTGCCGTTTGTCGTTTTCCAGAGTCTCCACTTGTGTCTCTAGCAACGTTTGTTTCTCACGACGATGGAAAAGCTCAAGTTTCAGGTCAAAGTTTTGCTTGTGAAGCTTGGAGACCACCTGTAGATCAATGTTAGATGCCGATTTTTTTTCTCAACTCACAAGGCTCTTACCTGTTCCATCTCCATCAAACCCAAGCCCTGTTTCTTAGCTGGCTCGGCAACGGCGCTCCCACCAGCGCTTGATCTTGGCCGTGGGCTATCCGTACCTCCTGTCCTCATTGGAGAGTCCAGGCCTCTCCCCAGATCCATAGAGCCGCTCATATCGGTATTTATCCTCGCAAGTGAGGCAGAATGGCCCATCCTCTCACCTTCCGCCCTGCGCTCCTTTTGAAGTTTCTCCTGCAAGAATGCTGATACAGCAGTCTGTCGGGTTGACTCCATGCTCCCTTCCCTAGACAGTTGGGGCGTGTGTCGGGGTGTTAGTCGTGGCGAACTGGAAGATTTCGGACAGGAGGCATGGTGAAATCGATGTGTGGGGTGTGAGTTGGAAAGCTGTGGCGAAGTTGAGACTGAAGTTAAGCTGTTTGCACTCTGCGACGTCATCCGGGTGTTGACAGTGCTGGTGGAAGATCGAGAGGATGCGCGGGGATAGGGAGGACGAGGCCCCCGCGGACCTTGCAATTGAGAGGCATCCATGTTGTTGGTAATTGAATTCCAGTGTTAACTAGGTGGCTAAGATGGTCGAGCTGATGCCTGCAGCGAAAGAAAAGACAAAAGTAAGACACAAAAAAAAGAATGTTGGGTATCAATTGAATATACAAGCAGGTGAATAAGGTGAATGAATGCGTGATGAAAACGCGGGCGTTGGTTGCGTTGCGCGAACGGTTAGATACACTAGATCAAGTCGTAATCAAGCATATCGTTCAGTCCGCCGTAAGTACTCGTGATGTCGGTCCGCGTCCTGCTCTTGGAAACATGTATACAGATAAGTATCCAGCTCCAGGCCGATATATCAGAGCTGTACAGAGGTCAAGCAATTATGTGTGTGTGTATGAGAGAGGGGTATCTGGAGCTTGGCGTGATTGAATTCCAGTCGACAATCGCGAGAACCCAGGACAGATCAGGATACGAGACAGACAGATGCAACGGGGGATGATGCAGGTGACCGTTGGAGATGGCGATGTCTGTCGTCCCGGAGATTTCAAGATGCGTGCATTGGTTCCAACGGATCAAGGCCGAAAGGGTATAATAATACAATGCAGAAGCGCCTCTCGTCAAATAGGAAGTCGCGTGGCGAGACACAGACGATGTGAGGAATGGAGGAGACGGATCACAAGGCTGGATAGGAGGAATGTTGCTGCAGAGCCCGGGGAGGTTGACGGATGGCAGCAGGAATGACGACAGGCAGATCGTTCGTCGTCGTTGTTGTCTCCGCAAGCTCAGCAAGAGAGGCAGGGCCCAAAGAAACGAGAGAGGATGCGATAGGGATAGGAAGAGGAGGAGGGGATGAGATGATGGAATCCTGTCTAGCGCAGCGCATGAGGGAGCAGAGCAGAGTAGCAATCAAGCAAAGAAGCAAATTTGCGATGGCTCCCTGGACCAGGTGTGGCTGTTGCAGTTGGGTGACGGTGGGTGGTTTTGCTTCTTCCATTTGTTCACTCCGATACAAGTAGGTACCTGCCCAGACCTGAGCTAGGTGCAAATTGGGGCTTAGGGGGGACTCGGCCAGGGGTCCATGGACGATGGGGTTGCCTTCCCGGCCTCTCTTGGTGTGTCTCTTGGTGTCTTTCTTAGGGTGCCCTTCTGTGACCTTTCGGGCCCTGGGCGGGTGTAGCGGCCCGTGCATCCTTTGCACAATGGTCACCTCAGATACTCCGAGGGTTGTCAGGGACAAAAAGAAATTGCACTGCTGGGGGTGTAAGCGAAAGTGCTTGCATAGTACGATCACGAGTTGACATTTTGGAGATTGTGGAAAGCGGAGGGAGAGAGGGGGGGGGAGAGACAAAGAGCTCAATGAAGAAAGAAAAAAGAAATTCCATCAGAATCCAACGGGGAGTTGCAAGTATGTTTTACTTTCTCAAACACTTTGACTCTGTCCATGCTCTATAAGTGACGCAATTAGGGCAGCAGAATTAAAGTGAGCACGCAGTAATATGTATGTATGTGCAAGTATGTGCAAGTATGTAGGTACAGGTATGTATGTGTATGTAGGTACAGACACTTGGCTGTGCTGTGCAGTATGGGTGGATGAATAGACAGATAGATTGCATTGCATCTCTCTTCTTCATCTTCTTTCGGCACATGAGGCAGCCTGTTTTGATTGACATGAACCCAAAAGAAACGCCTGCAGTGTCTTTTTCCGTCACCCCTTTCCACCCGCATCTTCCGCTTCTGTCAAGCCCACAGCAACCAAACCATCCGGATTGAATCCATGCGTCTTGGCCCATCTGCAAGAACGGAGCAGGTCAAACTCGCTCAGTCCTCTCATTGCTCGACCAAAAAACCAAAGAAGCAATTTCAACTGCAATGCAAATGCAATGCAAGGCGCTACAGCATCACCTTGGCAATCAACCTCTAAGCAAGGGACACTAACCAGGGACTCTTATCCCCCCCCCAGCCCAATCAGTGGACATCCCAATGTCGCGGGGCCTTTCAGTCCCCTGTATGGCTTGAACGTTAGTGGAGCGACGATCCCTGTATCCTACTATTTTCCCCTGCAGAGACCATCGCTGAATGGGGAAATCACCCTGCGGGCTGAGCTTCTGGGCACAATGTGACGGTGGGAAACAATTCGTCAAAAACCTGAATTGGGAGGGGGGGATACAAAGTACATAAGCAAGGGGACGAACGAACCCTCAAGGGGCAGAAGAGGACTTCACTCACTCTTCCCACTTCCCACGTTTTTGAACCGGTTGTTGCTAGAGACTTGCCTTGGCCTTGGCTGTCCATCCTTATTTATTTATCACAAGCTGTATCCCTTGCCGAAAGAATCCCGGGTTGCTGACTCCAGTCGCCATGAGCAACGGCATAGTCATTTTGTTCACTGCATCACAGCTGCACCACAACTGCACCACCATTGCTGCATTCATCGATGATGCCTAGAGTCCCATATTTCTTGTCCGGGTGTGGCAAAAGACTCCAAGCTGCGCTGAGGCGTGCCGCACCGAAATCGCCTAAGGAAAACAGGTTGAACAAAGAAACAAAGAAATAAAGCAAAGGAATGGAAGAAAAACTTTGCCGGATGTCGGGCCGCTTCACAAGTTTGACGCCATTGATTGATTTAGAGTGGCCACCCATCCATTTCTCTTATCCTTTGTTGCCTCTTTTTCCTTTTGGGGACCTGCTAATGCCGCAATGGGTGCTGAAGCCTGCATGAGATAGCCCTGGGGGAGGTATCCATTATAGTGAGTGGAGAGAGAGAGAGGCTGATTCTGCGCTGCTACTGCTACTGCAAAGCCAGTGGAGTGGGCGGCGTCAAACAAGTTTGACCTGTGCAGAGCTGCATTAACTGCATTAACTGCATTAGCTATTCATCGCTCCATCGCTCAGGCACAGTCCGTATCCCATTTGAGCCAAGGTCGGGGCAGCAAAGCAAGGTCCAGGGTAGAAGCCGACGATCCAAGAAGGCTTTTTTTAGGTCCAACATCCCCTCGCAGGAAAAGCAACAACCTCGTTTCAGCTTTTCGTTTCCCATTAATCATTGAAGAGACTTTTAAGTAAGGTCACCGGGCATGAAAATGTGAAAGAGGCTTTGCCGGGCCGTTTGCGAGAGATTAATCAATAGTTCCATGATTCGCCGCTCACCTTGTTTGAGAATCGCCTCCAGACTTACTTTGCGCCGGTCGCAATGCTCAATCAACCTCCCTCCTCCAACTGTGTGTGCGTGTCAATGAGTGTCACATCATTTTCGATCCTTGCAGCGCAGCATCTCTAGGGAGCGTATTTATGACACCATGGCAATATGCGAGATGTCATCGGAAGAAGCAAAATGGGCTGATACGAGCCTTTCCCTGCATCTTCTCTCCCTAAACCATGCTCAGCAACCCCACGACCTGTCATCCCTCTCAAGGCACCAGATCCTTGTGCTTGTGCATTCGTCGGCGATGCTTAATCGCACTTTATATATATTACTGCTTATATTTACTAGTATTACCTGCAGTCAAAGGGTCCGGCCCTAGTTTCTGGCTCCTGCAGGTCCGCAGCTCTGGTAACCATTGGGATCGTGGCAAATGCCTCAGCTACTGTGTGCATTTTTTGTGTGTCAACGCGCACATATTGATCTTTTGCCATAGTGCTTATAATATGCCGGAATATGTGATTCATCGCATAACCTAAAAATATCGCCGTTCCATCTGGGAAGCAATGCCTAGTCACCGAGGTTGGCGTACGTCACTACGGGAAACAGTGTTGGCAGAAAGCATCACCACAAAGCTCATCTAAGAGAGAGACACATATGCTTCAGTAATCTCTCATCTTGATACGGCACGTGCAAAACAGCCGGTCTTCATAAAGAAAACGCCAAGTATCCAATCCCAGGCGAGATCTGATGACAGTTCCTGGGGTAATTAATCTTGTAAAGAACAAGAAATCACAGTCGGTGCACGATGGAATCGGCATGATGGATTTCATGATAATTTCAGGTGTAATAGAAGTTAAGATTTCTTCATCTGTCTGGTGACGATGTGAAATTTCCCCCGCTTGCCAAGTAGGCTTGTGCTGTTTGTTTACCTGGTCTAGATGAAGCCTGGGAGGGGTTATATGCTGCATGGTAAGACTGCACGGCGATTCAAGATCCTTGATATTAAATACATAAGCATCCTGCGCATAAGAATTGTAATTATGTATGGGGTATGTGGTGTTATGACGTACGCCAGGGTAGGTAGGCATCGGATTCTCCATACCCTACCCTGTTGCTGGAATGCTCACAGAGAGAACTTATATCGTGCAACTTATTCATTATTGGACAAAAATGGATGCTTAGCAGGCGCTGGAAGAATATGGTAATTTTCATAAAAGCGTTGAATGCCTCTAAAACTGCTTAATGTGGTAAATATTTTGGAGGCTCCGAAAAGTTGGATGTGCAAAGCTATGGACATTATTGAAAGGCGGAGAGGGAGTTTGGGAGACTACCTGAGGTAGTGATATATAGCTGAAAAGCTATTCAACTATAGATAAAATTCCCGGTGCATGAAGCGGTGGAAGATGCAGTCGTAAGAGACATAGAGAAGACGATAAATGGATGATAATAATGGACACGGCCTGTATCCTTCAACCGCTAATACATTTGAACAATTTCTAATCCTTCTTTATCGTCACCACCACCACTATAAGTAGGAACTTCCATCACCACTATAATTAAAAAGAATTAATAACCAATAAATATCAGAAATACTGACTCATTAGAGCATTGGGAACCTTCGCCAGCGAGTTATCTGGGAAGACCTGCGTATCCATCGGTAGCCTACAGTTTAAAGCGAAGAGGACAGTTGTTGAAAAGGAGCCTGGAAGCCACAACTTTGATGATTTCATTATTTGTTGGTCTGAAATCTCACATCGAGAAAAACGAGGACGAGGGTTGGCGTCGCTTGCATTTTGCGGATATAGAAACCACAGAGCGTGCAAAGAAAGCCTTGCATGAGGTCGCTTGTATAGGAAGACTCATGATAATATGGGCAGTTAACACTCCGGTGAGTATTTATTAAGAGCCTTAAGAAGAAATGTGTCCTAATAGGCTATCAATCATAGGCTGACCCATGCCATTGATGCCGTTCGTGTATGCTTGTAGCTGCACCTTGACCCTTCCCATTGGATCATCTCATATATCCATCTCTTTGACCAGTCTCTTTGCACGGAACTTGGGCGGGTTTGGCTTCTCAAATAGGATCTCTGGCTTCCTCTGAATCACGGTCTTTCTGAAAACATCCGAGTCCACCATGACTATTCTCCCCTGGGCTCTAGCAGGTGGATTCTGGACAGAGACACGTTTGATGGGCCCTTCCACCTCTTTACTTTAGAACGTTTCTTCAATCATGTCCTTCATCAGTTGATGATTACGATCTGCCACCCATGAAAAAGGTCATAGTCGCCCCAGAGCTGACTTTTGACGGACGCGAGAACTCTGGTATATGAAATCCCAAAGTTGTAGACTGGAGACTACTGCTTGATTCAACGAGATTCGGGAAGGAGGAAGAGTTTATCTTATCAACTTGCAGTGGAAAGGAAAATGTAGTGAATGCTGGTGCTATGGAGTTGTCGTTCTGTCAGTTGACCCTGCTTGCAATTCTAAAGATACCACGTGGGAGACCTACATTAATAGAGTGGCTTTTATTGACCCAAAAAATGCTGGAAGCAACAACATCGAAGTCTTGTCGGTCCATCTAAAGGGGCGTTTGCGCATGTACGCAAGCTTTCAGCAAATGAGCCGGCCGATTGAATGGCTCTCAAATACCGAGGATGGTATTGGGGAGCATGCCCGCATGGAGACGGTGGAGTGGGTTGATGGAGGGACTTGGCCATCAACCAATCCCTTGAAGAAGGTTGGTAATGATATTCTTGCTGTTGCGAAGAATTTGACCGGAACACATTATGGTGATTGTTCGCAGCTCCTGGCCAATTGTACTTTCGAAGCCTATCAGACTATCCAAAAAAAAGAGACAAGAAGAGTAACTGCAGCTCGAAGAAAGCATCCGCACATGCTACCCGGTGCGGCATACTCTTATATTATGATGAGCGATTCATAGGGCTAGACTTACCAGACGATGCTATGGCAGCTATCCGAAGTCTGAGGGGGGGGCACTACGGGTCTTTGAGGGAGCCTTTAAGTTCACCAGGACTATATTCAGCAGGTTGGCAGCTGTAGTCGGAGGCCTCAGCGCTCAGGAAGTATGGTAATAGGACCGGACCATCACTTTGGGCGACAGGAGTCAGTGATTGAACTAAAGGTGTTGGGAGGATTGTTTACTTGGTGGAAACTTCTTTTATTCAGTGTTTATTATTGCCGAAATTATAAGAGTTGAATACTCCCAGTTGCTGCTTAAATATCTCATTGCCAGTTGCATATGAAATGACTGGATGAATCGACAGATATAGTGGAAATTGAGAGAAGCAGGGGGTAACAAGCAGATACAAAAGTCATATACTTATAACATTGACCATTTAATCAATTGTCAAGCCAGTTTTTAGCAAAGTCTATTGTTACAACACCCCTTCTGGTAGAGGACTCTTGAAAAACGCAATCTTCCTCAGACGGCGTAATCGAGACGTGCAGACTTGGAGGTACACCCTCGAGATCGCACATATCCTTGCCAAGCAAACTGTCGAAATATTGCTGAATTTTTCCCAACACCTAGCGTAGCCGACATGATGACGATCTTGAGGTCAGATTGGCGGAAGAAAGTTTGCTTGAGTAGGGCTATCGGGATATTGGTTGACATGGTTTGCTCATGAGCCTCGTCGATTATGACGCAAGTTTGTTGGTGTCAGTACCCTCCCATCAAAGGCATGAGCCATGGTAGTTTGCACATTAAGAGAAGCTTCCATCTTGGATTCTCAAAATAATAGTAGGCTATCGGCCATATATACTTCTGGCGTGTTTTGTCGCTCGTGGTGTTGTTGAAACGGACGCTGTAACCTACCTCCTGGCCCGGCATGACGTCTATCTCATCAGCATTTAGGGCCTTTCTTGACACATCAATTACTGCTAGTCGACGTGGTTGTGTGCACGCCACGACGTTGCCACTGGCAAACCCCTCAAAGAAGACGATCGGGATGATCCGCGTTATCGCCTATCCCTATATCTCTCGACAGCACGACAATTTATGTTTTCCCGATAGACTTCTAGGAAGGCCTAATGTTTCATAGAGATGAAGAGCTTACAACGGGCTGTCGGAAGTTCTGATCCCATGCGTTATTAGTTTGATGCTTATATATCTCAATATTCATATATATTCCATAGTGTACTCAAGGACAGATATGTAAACACCATGCTTAATCCCATATCCTCAACGCCAAAACTCGCTACTTTGCATTTACAATTCCTCCTTGAAGAACTTTTCTTCGCTGCCCTCGTCATCCTTGTTGTTTTTACGACCTGTAGTCTTCTCTCCCACCTTCTTTCGTTTCCCCTTGTTATCACCAGCTTTTTCGGCCTTGCCACCGGTTGGTGCTTCATCTTCATGTATCCACCCGCGCAGCTCTCTTAGGTCCTCATCCCCAGGCAGCTCAACAACTTCCAGCTGCCAACCACTGTCACCGGCCAGTTTCCTCATCTGCTCCCGCATCTCTTCAATGACCTCAGGCTTGAGGTCCAGCTTCTCTAGCTCCTCCTTGGTGAGAGAATCTATCTTACCGCCGTCCTCCTTGCTTGCAGCATGAACTAGCACTTCGATAAGACGTTCTTGAGCAGCCGCTTGATGGTTATTCAGATAATTTCGAGGAGGTGCCAGCTTGACTGGGGGCTGACCATCTTGGTCCGCAGCAGATATGACCCTTCTTCCGCCAATGACAACCCCACCAACTGTGATCTCAGGTGTTTCCGTTAACTCTGGTGTTTCTGCCTGCTCAGGCTGTTTTGTGACAGCTCCTTTGGGCGGCGCACCCTGGTCCAGAAGAGGTGGAGCTGGCTTGCCATTCGTAGCATCACTAATCAGATGGCATGTAATAGGATTTGCCTTGGTCTCTCGTGGGGGTAAAAATGCAACATCGTCACACAGTCGAGGAGTATTGATAACCATTACGTAGGCACAAATGGTCACCTCTTTGATCCAGCCGATTCTGTCTTCCTGAGTCCCGGGGGCACAGTGATACTGCACCTCGATGGTCCGCTCTCGTCCTGTCAGGTCACAAATTGTGCCGCCTTCCAGCTTCTGTACCAGATATCGCTGATCGCCCTTAATCTGAAGCTCTGCTGGCACTCGTGCCGCATTGGGGTCGGGCCGTGCATGTGTCTCTGACTTTGCCGGAAGCGCGGGAGTTCGACCAAGAATGTATTCGGCTGTATGGGGGTCTCGACGAGGCGGCTGGCCATCGGGGATGGAAGGAAGAGCATGAAATTGCACAATCTCTCGATTGTTACAGAATCTGTAGCTCCACCAACCTGACATGAAGTATAAACAAGAGTCTTCAAGCTGATTTAACAGACCCCAGCCGCTGGCTGCTGCTCGACTAAGCTCACGTGCCTCCTCCGCCTTGGCTAGTTCGGTCGCAGTCTGATTCTCCGGTCCAGTCGGTTGAATCATCGGTATGGAGCAGAGATAACGATGAGGCGACAGGTTAATAACCTCGTATGATAGAGCCGGGCCAGCCTGTGCTCCGGTATTATCTGCCCCATGGTTGCCACCCTCTGCGGCATCGCCAACAGTCGGCTGGGCGAAGTCGGCCGAGTAAGTCGGATGCGGAGGATTCGTATCTAGGAGTGATTGTACATCTTTTTCTGAGATAAAATTGTCTGCAAAGACAACCTCAAACTACCATTCATCAGTGTTTGCCAATTGGGCGTTTGGGTTACGGAGCGGGTACCTGCGGGAAGGCTAAGAGGTCCTCATGGATATTAAAGCTGCGAGAACGGGCTCTGCAAAGTTGCAGATATGCTAACAAGAATAATTGTAGATGGCGGCGCATCATGCCACTTGCAGTTTATTATTTGGCGCACATAGAGCTGGACTATGTTGCCGTTGTCAGAAAGTCCGGGGTCGAGTGAGTGTGTCGCAATGCGATGAAGCTTAAGGTTACTGTGTCATTGTCGGCGAATGAATAGGCCGACCTTTTGCCGAGTAGGTGCTAATCGTAGTCGTTATCAGAGCGACAGGCCATGACGCCATCATTCTATGGCATCAGGTATTACTTGTCCAAGTCATATGGAGAAGGAACTTAAAACGTGTCAACATGCGAACATTTCCGAAACAAGTTCACCGACTACCATAATTTTGTCACAAATATTCTGCATATTTTTCATTGCTAGGTGGCATTTACTTGGTTGCGCTGCAACAGCAGGGAAGCAAGCAAGGGAGCTCCAGCACAGCCCGTTGATGTGACTATCGATAAGGATGTGTGATTGGCGAATGGGTGAGTGCTTGGCTCTTCTGCCAGATCAGAGAGAGAGAGAGAAAAAAACCTCCTCGGCCAAGCCGGCTTTCACCCAAGGCATGGCACAAGGCACTCTTTGGGATAACGGTGGCAAAAGATGGGCAAGCGAAAAGCGAAAAGCGAAAAGAGGTTGCTGTCAAGGCCCCTCTGTCATCGTAAGCGGCGGGACGGTCGCAGTCAGTTGACTCATCTGGATCTGCGTTGGCGCACTAAAGTATGTACCTTGTAGCCTCTTCCCGAGACACAATACACGTACCCCTGCATCGTGAGTAGTAAAATGAAAGAGAAAAAAACAAGCTTCAGAGACATGACCGGAATCACAAGTACCCTGTACGGAATATTTGAGTTTGCAAAAAGAAAACAAAGGAAACAAAAAGAGGGGAAGCAGAGCCTCGGCGGCAGCATCCTCACTTGAATGGCGAGTATCCCATATGAAGAAGCTAAAAAGTAATCACAAGACCAGTGACGGTGATGTTATTGGATGCGTTGTTTTTTACTGATGATGATTCTGTAACAGCTCGTGAGTGGACCAGAGGCTAAGGAACCATCCGATCGCTGAAGAGAGCAAACAAACGGCTCCAGCTTCTAGAATGGCCCCGGTAAAACTATCAGTACAGTAGCAGTGCCAGCTTCAGCAGTGCCAGCGTCTCCAGACTTCCAGGGGCAACGTTCCCCAAAGCAAGGGCCCTGAGGACCCATCGGATCCGTCTGAAATGCCGCCAACGGGTGTGTGTGTGTGTCAACGGCTTCGGCGGCGGACACTGGCGAGTGACGGCACTGAATGAACCTGGCCTCGGCTTAGCAGCACAAAACGAACCTCTCAGGCAATGCCAACAAACCACTGCACTCATCACAGTTGACCAGGCCAGGTCGCCAGGTTCCGGTCTTGCTGCGGTACGTACCTCCACTTTGGCTCCGTAAGAAGCTCATTCATCTTACTAACATGAGGTATCATCCATATCGTACAGCACATGCACTGCTGCACCACGCAATGCTGGTCTGGGCTTCTCGATCCAGGAACAGATTGACGCAGAGAGGGAAAGGGAATGATGCCTACAAGGCCCCTTTTGGGTAGCCCATGACTGGTTCTCACCGAAATCGTACGACCACAGGTACAAGTAATAACTACTGGGTATCTAAGTATTGGATTTATCGGATGCCGTCTCACCGCCATTACAATGTGCTTCTTTGTCTTTATCCGTCTGTCTGTCTGTCTGTCTGCCTATATGTATGTACAAGTGCAGCGCAGGTCTGCAATATTACTACTTGGAGAGGCAAAGTGCACACAGAATGCAATGGTACTCTGCTGTAGCACACCTCTACCATACTTTGGGTTGTCCCTCTGCTGCATAATGACAGGGAAAGCAGGATAATGGCATAGCTTGGGTTTAGTGGTTCGCTGAAGAGGGGTGTGTGAGTGGATAGATGCCAACCAAGCTGCCGTTCGCCTCACCAAATGGATCCTGCACGGCAGGCAGGCCCCAGAATCAAGGCTTCAAACAAGGGACCCAGGGCCCTCACATGATGAGTCCCATACTGGACATGGTTTGTGGATATGTGACGGAGGTAGGTCCTAGGTTGTCTTGGTCATGAGCGAATCAAGTGCGGGCACTATTTGGGCCAATGGTTAACTGGCTTCCGGACCATGCCACGACAGCAGAGAGCGGCGGCGGCAGTGCTTGACGTTCGGTGAGATATTCCGGCCGTCAAGTCAATCGGATGAAACGCAGCTCTGCAATGCAGAACCCAATGCCAATATTACTCCACAGGAACGATAGGATGGGTTTTTGGGGATTTCCTCGTGTGTGGCCCGCAAGAAGAAACAACCCCTGGACTGGCTGGATGCGAGATTGAGGAGCGTTATGGTGGTGCCATCCATGCATTCGAATCGACAAGGCCGCCTCTCCTGTGCGACACCTTTGGTGAAAAAGAGCCTCTTCGTTCTCACACTGACTGACACTGGCACACGCCTCCACCCACGCTATGTCTCTGCTATCAGACGATGGCTTCTGTTTTTTTTTCTTTCATTCATTACTCTTGGGCATCAGTAATGAAAATTTGCCAGACGTTGTAGGATAAATGTTAGTGCAAGATGCCTTGTTGTTTTCCTGAATTTTAGCGTGGCTGCCTGTTTTCCTAGGACTGCCTTGTGGACTTTGGTTGACTTTGATAGCACCACCACCTCCCACCACCATCACACTGTACTTGTAAACAGACACTGTGCGTATGTGTGTGCGTGTGTGCGTGTGTGCGTGTGTGCGTGTGTAATAGGTGTCTTGTTGTGTGTTTAGACAGAAGAGTCAGAATGGCGGCAGAACGATCTGTCCAACGGGGCCACCAACGCGTGGCGGCGGAGTCCGACGCCAACATTCAAGCACCGGGACGATAGCGAGACCCTTCCGGTGAGCCTTTTTTTTTAGTGAGTGAATGAGTGAGTGAGTGATTGATTAAAGGGTGAGTGAATCACTTTCCCCCAAAGCCCATTTCTTAACACACGCACACAGCGTCTCGTGGCCGCATCGAGATCGGTTTGGGTATTAACACGGTCTACTAATCCAGTACCTGTTTTCCCTCTTTTTATAGGCACATTCATATCGTGCCGTCTCGTATCCTGCGAGTACAATGTAGGTAGTGCAGTCTGCAGAGTGCAGCATCTTTGTTGGCTCTGACACAACCGGGTCAACTCCCCGGCCACGTCCACCATCCATCCATCATGCAGTTGACTTCCTTTTGTATATGCCGAAGCTTCGCGGGACCGATTGGTCGATGGCTGGCAGTGTGTATCAATCGTACAGTATGTATTTCTTACCTACATACATGCCTACATATATGCCGTGTATTTCTTACAACGTATTGCAGTCGGAGGGAAAAAAAGAGCCTGTAGAGGAGCGATGAATATATGTGTTGTAGTGAAATGCATAGCAAACCATTCAGCGATCACAGTGTCGGCTAATTGACACTCAGCAGTCGGGCGTCAAAGAACGGGACGGGGGGGTTGGGGGCGGGCGATACGGGTGTCTTCCGGTACAGTAGCTGGAGAGTACTCCGTAGAGCGAAATGGATGGATGGGATGGAGGGTGGTTACAGTGAGCCAGACCTTGGAACCCGCGTCTCAGATTGAAAGTTTAGGGGTGTTTAGGTGCTAAAGATGGTAGAAAGGGCCTAAAAAAAGAGCCCATTACATGGATTATTATTGTCTAGTGGTGTCCTTGGGATTCGATTGCGTAGCACAAAAACACGTATCAGGCAGACTGGGGGCTTTTTTCTCTCTTTCAAATTGCTTGGGGACGACAGCGGACGGACGGACTCGCGCGCGACCGGCAGTTTGATGGAAAGGCCCCAAGTTTCGTCATGTTGGCGTGTCTCCAAAAGAACATGTGATGGGCCGGTATCTGTAATCAGAGAATATTGACTGGATGGATCTATGTCTTCCTCCCGATTATAGGACAATGGGAGATGCTCAAGCTTGTAATCAAACTATCTTTAGCGTAGGACTTTACCCCGTACCTAGAGACAGAAAAACGTGTCGACGCCGTGGATTCCGAGAGCAACGCAAATCATCCCATCTCATCTGTGTCCCCTTGTAATAATGGAATACATTTAGATAGATAGTACCCAGTAGTAGTACGTATGTACGTACCGAGACCCGGGTATACGTACTACTACTCCATGTGTAGGGGGGTTTTAATCACGATCCATGGATCAATCAATCAATCACGATGAATGCCGATAAGGTGGCAGGAGCGGAACAGCAAGAAGATCCACCCCAATACGCAGCAGCGCCTTCCCCAAGTCTATCCCCCCCATGAAACTGGGAGCGTTCCTTCTTTTGGTCCCCATCCTGAATGGCGATGCCAATTCCAACAATCACTACACACACATGCACGCACACACACACACACACACACACAAACCCACACACAAACCCACACATACACACACTCATACTCACACACACATTCGTTGCATCCCCACACACCCGCTTTTTTACTCGCACACTCTGGCAAGTGCACAACGCACAACAACGCACACTACCTACCTGTACATACACTTCGCACAGCCCCACTGTCAATTGCCAGCCTATTGCTTTCCTAACTGCCCAGTGACAGCACCAGACAGCCCTTGTCAGGTCCTGAAAGATGCACTGCGCGCACATTTGATGATGCCCACCCACCCATCATCATCCATGGGGGTCTCAGTCTCTTTTGCTCATCTCCGCTTCCAAACCCAGCCAAACCGGCACCCACACTTTTCCCACCGAAGCAGAAGCCCATCCCTACTTGGTATGCACACATACTGTATTGCTGCGGACATTGGCACCCCAGGGCAGCGCCAGCTACTAGGGGGAGTGGGATTGGATGGGACGCACCTTCGTGCGTTTGGCTCGTCTTGGCAACCCAACCCAATTTTGCGGCACGAGACAAACGTCTGCGTTGGTTGGCCCCGTTTTGGTTCTGGCTACCTTATTACGCAGACAGGCACAGTTCAACTATCGGTGCGGAAACCCGATGGATGGATTCATGGATGGGTGGGTAGGTAGGTGGGTGTAGGTGGGTGTAGGTGGGTGTAGGTGAACGGGCTCCTCTTACACGTACCTACCTTATAATGCAATGCATGTACGTGTATGCACACTGCAAATGCACACTCTTCCCTACCTCACCCACCGGGCTCTGCTCCACGCAAGCCTACCTACCCTTACTGTCTGTCACGGCAAGCTTATAAAGGTACTGGCAGCTATAAACAGACACACACCACCACACACGCATACCCTACCTGATCTCACATACATATATACTTACAGCTTATCCTTCCTCCCTTATCGTCCACACTCTGTCAATCATACTTCATTCATTACTGGAACTATTTCATCTGCACTTGATCCCCTTTCACTTCTACATAATCTTTTACTTTCAAGAACCATTACTATCATTCACTCTTTAACCATACGAATCACTGCACCCACTCGACCCTGACCCTGCCCCTACTTAAAATCTCCTTGTCCGCACTAAGCTACCACCCACCCACCACCCACCGTCCTCGGGACCAACACCAACACGCCATGTCTTCCATGGACCAACAAAGCAGCGACTCGATCGAAAAGATTCGGTTTCAACTCCAGCTGCAAGACGAACAGACGAAGAATGCTCGACCTGAGCATCCTATTTCGCTACACTTCAGGCCCAGCGCTGCGCAACATGATCCAGCACTTCCTGGCGGCACTGCTCTCCAGCGAAACGTATCCAACATGGGCATGACAGCAACGCCCTTCATGACCAGAGTAGGTCCTTATGTTTCATGCGCTTTACCATCGTCATGTTTCTTATACTGACATTCATAAATAGGGTCACAGTCACATGGCTCCCCAACAACGCAGAGTCTTGTCGCAACAGCTAGCCCCATCATCGATGCGTCGTAACGCATCAAATCGTTCGGAGCCCGGCTTCTTTTGTTCACAAGACATGCCCATGGCCATTTCCATGGACAACATATCTGTCCCTCAAGACTTTGGCCTGCCAAGCGTCTCAGAAAACATCAATCTTTCTCCTGATGTTGGTATCAATCCGGCGGTATACCTCACATACCTTGCATCGACAGGCACAAACTTCTCTCCAAGTGAGATACCTGATAGCCATGGGCCATCAGCTCCACCGTCAATGATATCGGCTTCATCAGTAGCTGACGCTACTGTTCCAATGACTCGCGAGAATAGCTATCTTGGCAACCATTCGCCTGTCAACATGGCGAGACTCGCTTCATCTAGATCTCAAGGTGTCCCTGAAGGATACATTGGTCATAATTCGACAGCTCGCCTGGGAATGGACAGCTCCGACTGGAAGGGCAAAGACCCCAATGTGGACCTCCTCGCAATCGGAACTAGTCTTTCTTCTCTGGCAGCTCGACGTCACTCGTCCTTTACTTCAAATTCCAATTTTCTTGGTTTGCCTACCTCAACAAACATGGAGCGGTCCGAATCAAGCACCAGTGCCATCAGCATGAGGTCAACCGCTTCTTTGCGACGTGTCAGAGAGGCCCACGAACGGATCCTCCAGAACGGCAAAGCCCCTATTGCCCCAAAGCCCCAACCGGGCTTTGAGATCAAGGATAACTCGCCCGGTACCGAAGGCAAGCCAACTTCAAACAGGTCTAGATACCAACGACCTAAGCACCCCAAGGTTCATTGCGATCAATGCAACGACCACCCAGACGGCTTCCGGGGTGATCATGAGCTTCGGCGTCACATTAACGCAAAGCATGAGGGTATTGTGAAGAAGTTTGTTTGCCGCGACCCTGCTGACGCTGGCATTCACTCCAAACTCGAGTTGCTTTATCCTCTTGCCAAATGCAAGGCCTGTGCTTCAGGGAAGCAGTATGGTGCATACTACAATGCAGCTGCACACCTGCGTCGTACGCACTTTCGGCAGAAGGCTTCCCGTGGGAAGAACAAGGCATTGGTTGATGAGAAGCGTAACGGGAAGGGAGGTGGTGACTGGCCACCAATGTCGGAACTCAAATTGTGGTTTAATGAAATCCGTGTCCAAGTCCCCCAATCTGGCCCGGTCTTTGCAGATGCTGGAACCATGGAGAATGATATCCCGACCATTGATACGGACAACCTTGACTTTACCATTGGACACCCATCTCCATTTAGCTTTGCCAACGGCTTCGACGTGCCTTTTGGACAGGACTTTTCTCCTTCAACTGTGCTTTCCAACTCCCCAATTGATGATCCGCTGATCTCCCCCCTGTCAACTGGCCCTGGGTCATTCTGGACCAATTTCCCTCAATCCAACGCGTCCTATGACATGATTCCGGGTCTTGATAACGACTCCTATGTCGGCGCTTCCTCAGCGACGTCAGTGTCGCCGCCAGGTTACAGCTACAGCCACCTCAGCGTTTTGGAGGATATGATGGGCCAGGGAAACCCAAATACAGACTCCAGTCCCTCTCCTGGCTTTTGAACTTTATTCGGCCTTTAACAATTGTTATTGTTCCCCGACTGATCACTCTCCACTGACACTACCTCCCCAAAAACAATTGAAATGTTCTTGAAAATAATAAAAAAAAGAATATTTGGGACAGACATCAAATCGGAGGGAGAAAGGGTGATTGCTCAATTTGTGGCAAACTCTTCAATTTCATATTACCAAGGTACCGTTGGGTCTAACTCGACGTTCACCTCTACATTGGCTCTTCAGACCACTTCATTTTCATTGTGTCATACTTTTATCTTTTTGCTTCCTTGTACATACCTTTTTGCCACGGTTCTTTTTTCGCTGTTTTTTACATCATGAATATTTGCGAGATGTTGGGGATACGTTGGGTCTTCGACCACAAGCTCCTTGGCAAAGTCCCGGACAAAGGGGGGTACCCCTGGGCACGACGGCCTTCTTCACGTTCTTCACCAAATTGACCGACGGTGCTTCGGTCGTATGCGCTTCCAATGGACCATATAACTTGTACTTAGGGCGGGAAAGAGATGATTTTTGTGCGATGCGATTTTGTACAATTGGGATTGGGATTTGGATTTGTGAGATACCTGGAACATGTGGCGTTTTTGATGGAAGTTCGAGTTTGATTCGAGCAGGATTATTGTAAGGAAATATGGGTACGGGTTTATGTGAATTATGGGATACAAGACTGTAATGATAGGAATGGACGACAAAGAGTTTTCTGGGCATTGGCGAGCGAAACGCACAGCGCTGTGGTAGATTTAGAACAGGGCATCAGACTGGGATTTATACGTTTTGTTATGATGTATATGGAAATATCTGGATGGATTTTCATGGTTTACTAAATTGATGATATTGATTCTCTTTAATTGCTACTTTTGTCTGTGACATATTTATTGGATTGATTGCAATCGTAAACCCACATCACAATTTCATTAAAATTCGCTCTACATTCATTCGTTATTGCTTCCAGTATTTAGGTTGTAGTGACATTGGCTCAAAGCAATCGTTCATCAATACCCAGCTTCTTCGTACACGAATAATAATCTATTTCGGTCAATTATAAAGACATGTTGTTGATCAAGTGTTATATCTGATTCCTGTATTGATGAATATATAGGGTGTTTTCTAGATAGTGTTTGAAGACGGGGGTCCGAAGGTTCCGAAGTTACAGATTTGAAAGGGCTACCGGCGACTGGCAAATAACTCTTTGACCTGTGTATTGCTTGACGTCTGTCCATTCGCCATTGCGCCATACGCTCTCTGAATCGGCTGTTGGCCGTTCTATATATGATGGCCTGGATGTCTTTCCAGAGCAGCGAGACTGAAAGCGCCATAATTGAGGAGAGGCTTTGGGAGTAATGGTAAAATACGAAGCTATCGATGTTTACAGCTAAATTTAACTGATGTAATTGAGCAGTGATTCACGGAGCAGAAAATACGTTCCTCAGGCTTGACCCTCGCCAGCCAGCTGTGATAACTATAAATTCTTGATCTCTCCTCTCACCTTCTATCTCTTCCTCCTTTTTTTCTTCAGATCAAATCTTCTCTTCATCCAACGCCGATCCAAGATAAAGAGTCGAGGCCCTACCAAGATGGACCAGGACGAGCCTCAGCGAAAGAAGGCGAGGATCGAAGCAAAAGGGCACGAAGTCCTGCGCCAACCACGCGATGGGAAGAAGCCAAGCATTACATCATGGAATCCTGATGACCAGCTATCCACGTCTCAGCGAAGGGAGTATAAGGGCTACGTGGAGCCGTTTTTGGAGTCAATCAACGATGGCCTCCCGGATGGCTATGAGCTGTTCTTCTCTGACAAGAGCTTCGCTCCTATTCTCAAGACCCCAAGACCTGCCGATCTACTGCCAAACAACGAGGTGGTTACCATGCTGAAGGAGTTGAAGGAGTTGAGGGAAATCGGAAAAAACAACCACGTTTTGACCCGGAAGCTTGTTCTCATCTTGGAGCTTTATCTTGACGGTAATGAGAGGGCCAATTTACGGACTGTCAATGAGATCGTTTCTGGTCTAAGGGTCATCAGACACTCTATTCATGCCGACTTGGAAAGAATAAACGACCTCAATCGCCTCTTTTTGTCGACGGAAGACTTAGCCGCGGACCCGGAATGGAATCTGTGGGTTCCCCAGACCATGTGCAGGCTGTATGGCAGTGTTCAAGAGGATGCATCGAACGATGACAATTATCCCAGCACGCGTGGCAGGTATTGGGATTTCTCTCTCAGATATGAAAGAGAAGAATTCGGCAGCGTTCTGGTTCGGATGTCCAATGCTATGCAAAAGCTTTGCGATTGGAATAAGTATTCCTTGGGCCCGCTCGAGAAGAAGAAAGAAATTACTACCAGAATGAAAGCAAACTTCACACAGGCGATGCAAATTGTGACCGGTGGGCTAAAGCGGCCTGAATCTATAAATTTGTTGAATCTGTGGATCAGACGTTCGGGCGTGGCTGAGACGCTGGAGATGATCAATGAAGATGAGGCACATTTAGCCTGGGCAGATTTAAGTCATCTTGAGGATCGGTTCTGTTATGGGGCTTGGAGACTTTCATGTATGGGGTCATTAGTGTAACGGAATGGCATCATCTTAAGGTAGTTTGTTACTCATAGTACATTCGAATTGACCTACTATAATATCCACTCTTTATTCCATTTTTTTACTCATCATCATGGGACTCTGATCATCTATTTCTCAAAGCGCTTGGAGACAGTTCCCCAGTTGACAACCTCCCAGATAGCAGAAAAGTACTCGGCCTTGCGGTTCTCGTATTGAAGGTAGTAGGCGTGCTCCCAGGCGTCAATTCCGAGGAGAGGCTCGAAGTTGCCGATGACGGGGTCCTGGTTGGCACGGGTGACGAGGCCGAGGGTGCCAGAGGTCTTGTCCTTGACGAGCCATGCCCAGCCAGAACCCTGAATGCCAGCGAGGGCGGCGTTCGTCTGCTTCTTAAGGTTCTCAAAGGAGCCAAAGTCTTCGTTGATGGCGGTCTAGAAGTTGACATTGTTAGTGGTCTACGCCTTATAAAGGAGTAAGTAAGAGAGGGATGAAAACGCACCAGGAGCTTGCCCTCGGGCTCACCACCACCGCCCTTGCCATTGGGAGCCAGGTTCTCCCAGAAAAGAGAGTGGTTTACGTGGCCACCACCGTGGAAGTTGAGAAGAGGAGCCTGCGCGGCGGCGGCCTTGGAGTCGCCCTTGGAAGTAGCTTCGGCAAGAGCCTCAGTCGCAGCATTGAAGCCGTTGACGTAGGTCTGGTGGTGCTTGGAGTGGTGGAGCTCCATAATCTTGCCGGAGATGTAAGGCTCGAGGGCACCGTAGTCGTCTACGAGAGCATTATCAGTTCCCGTTCGGCGATGATGCGGGGCGGGGCAGAGGGGGGACTTACACTGAAGGTCGGGGAGAGTAGCCTTGCCGCGGACGAAGCTGGTTGTGGCCATGGCGGCAATGGGCTTAGCAGCGCCGGCGCGAAGACCGGCGCGGAGGAGAGGCGTTGTGCGCAAGAGTGAAGAGGCCATTTTTTTTGTCGTGATATAGCTATTATGGGACGGGTAAGCTTAGATTCGATAAGAGTGGAGAGTTTGTGATGATGTGGTAGCTCAATTGGGATGAATTGATGACGATGGTCGAAGAGGAGACATGATATATCTTCCAAGAGAGGGCTGGAGGAATTGGCTTACCAATAGTTGCTGGGTCGGATGAGGTGATGAGTCGTGGTGGATGATGTCAAGAAGAGCACAAGTTCGAGAAAATAGAGCTCGGCAATCCGAGCTTGAGCTGATGAGCGCCTCCCGCCCATCACGTCACATTTTCCATGGTGGGCACCAATCGAGGGGAGGCTAATTTGAAATCTGGAGGGGTGACTGTGGCGCAGTATGTGGCTGACCCAGTCTTGTCACTCAGGGTCTTGGGATTTACAGAAGACATCTGGATAGATAGCACAAGGACATATCTACATGTTTATATGATTGAGGATGATATTTAATTTAATTGATCCATGTAATCTTTTGAATCTCTAGTTGTTTTATGCATCTTTATCTTGCTTAGTATTTACGCCGTCTACTTCAGTAAGTGTCCCACGTTCGGAACCTGCGGCTGTTGGTGAATCACATGCCTTTCCAACTCCATACTGTTATACGGCAATAATCTCACTGTAACAATATATATCCTCATTCGCGACTCATAATCCGAGAATCGTTATACGAAGCTCGGTTCGGAATTCCATTTACACAATATCAAAACTCGGTGTATTACGTTTCGTAAGCTAGCTTGGCCAGTTATCCCCCATGCACTGTTAGTCAGCACTTCCACCCACTGACGCGCCTCCAAACGCGCCGTCTCCAGCGCATCTTCAACCCCACCACGGCCTAAAGCCATCATACCTCCGTCCTTTTCCAAGCAAAGGACCACCATGATGCCTCAAAATGTCCTACTACGACGTTGATGCAATCCTAACTGACGGGGAGGTATGTACTCTCTCATCAAGTTTATTTCTTGGCATCACCTAACATGAATCGCAGAAAGTCCCCTGTCAATTCGAACTCGATGTCCCATTCCTAGGCCATCTCGACAACTCCAACGGCCTCAAGCCTGGCTCCCAACTCTCCCTCCCCCTGTGGCTCGCCGAGATGCTCGCCCTCGCCTCTGCAGGAGAAGACTCTAAAGCTCCCCTCACGCTCAACCTTCCGCCCTGTCTTTCCGAGCAAGTCCTCGCTGCTCTCAAGGCCGATCCGCGAGCCGTCGCACTACGTGATCAGAGCCCCCATTTCTACGGTGTGGGGGTCCGCATGCTGGATCTTTTTGATGAGAGAGAAGTTGGAACAGTGCTACGGAGGACGTTTGTGGTGAGGGGAGGGGATGTGGGACTGCATGCGAGGAAGGCGGAGGAGGTTGGGTTGGGAGGCCAAGGCCACGAGTTTTTGAGAGGGTTGGATGAATGGGAGAGACAGTTGTTTAGGAGGGGACATCAAGGTGTGAGGGGTGCCAAGGAATGGACGGATAATGTGAAGAAATCCTGATGAACTGGAGAAAGAGCATGGTCCATGAGGGTGATCTGGAGGTTGATCTGCTTAAACTGTGAGAGGAATCGATGATACCCAATTATGTTGATGGATGAAGCATCAAGAATGCTGTTTTGAGTTTACACATGTGGGCTGGGGCCTCAACCCTTTGATAATATGTCGAATAGAACATTATGCAATTCATTTTATTTACAATTGAGACCATAACGTTGGCTAGCTGCTTACTTTCATCCTCTGCAGACGTGCTCCCAATTTCATCACCACATAACCGAAGCCAGCTACTGCCATCCACCCAAAAGTCACCAGCATATCACTCATCTGCAGCGCCAAAAAGTACTTATTCGAATACCTCACCAAATACGCCGTACTTCCCCATACCACATAATGAAACACGCCTGACATGATGAAAGATGGCATCGTCCTGATTGATGCTGTCATGTTGGGTACCAGGGATTTGTGTAGCCACCGGACGATCAGACCGCATTGCAAAATAGCTTGAAATCGATGCCGAAGAAGCAGGTTTTGGAGGAAAAGAATGTCGTGAGTGTCGGGACTGAGGATAAGGCGTATGGGGGCGTGGAAGTGCGCGACGACCCAGCATGTCTCGACATAAGCTCGCTCCGCCGCAGCCAGACCAATGGCCAGATACACCACGCGATGCACATCCATGACCATCTCCTCAATTCTCCCCCCATTTTTGTCTCCTCCTTTCGACTTCGTCTGCCTCTTGTTTAACACCCTTCTCCTCACCGCCCTCCAGACCAGATCAATGGCGTAGCACTGACACGCCCACACACCAATCTCCCACGCGGCACACCTTTCCAATGACTCTTCAAGAAAGTAATGGGGTGACGACCGCGCAAACTTCATATCCTCAATGGCATGGTGCCAGATGAATTGGCCAACCCAGGGCGTCAAAACGCGACGAATGTGATTGACCAAAATGGCGACAAAGAGATAGATTGTCGCCGCGCCATCGCCTGCTTTCTGAGGTCGTTCATGTGCATGAGAACACAGACTTGCTGTAAAATCTCTCCAGAGGGCAAAATAGTGGCATAAAAAGTCGTGATTGTTTGTTTGATAATCCATGTTTGATGATTGAAGCCGCATCAACGTTCTTTGTGATGATGAAAACTCGTCTGAAACTGTTTGTCATTTGATTAGGCGATAAGAACTAAGATGGGTGTGGATGATGCATTGCCCCCCCCCCCCCCCCCTCTCATGGATATCGAACGTCCATAGGTGCATTATAAGTCTTGTTACTAATAAAGGAAAAAGAAGAGTTGATGGACAAAAAATAACACTGGAATGTGGTCTGAGGGGACATGGTCGCTATGACAGACGGGACTTGTTTGGGGTGACTGTGGACGGTGCTTCCCTTATCGTAGATGGCGTGCTCACAAACCAAGGTTTGGACAACTTCCTGATCAGCCGCCTGGCCTGATGTTTTATTCGTTCACTTTGGTCCTTAGCCACGGGACTGTTCGTGTTTCTCAGGCCTCAGGTTACCCCATGCCGCATCGAAAGCGTCTCGTATTCCCTCCATGGTTTCGGAGACATGATCCGTATTCCACTGCACCAGCTCATTTTCACCACTCTGAAGTTGAAGAATGAATTTCGGTATTCTGATAAAACGATCTCGATCTTGCTCCGTCCTCTTGTGACCCTACTTAATGATCTCCATGGATTTCTCTCACTCCTGCCCGTGGTAAGAACTGGGCATTTTTCATCAACTTCCATTCCATTTTCCCGTGATGTTTTCCCATATCGCTCTCGATTGACCTTGTGTCTGACTTAGATGAAACTTTAATCGAGGTGGTAACGGGGTGCAGGTGTTTATACCAAGGAGAACAATAAAAACACCATTGCTTGTTATTTCTGCCAGGCACATAGTCATCGCCCGTTTAGGGGATACGACCTCCGAAGAGCTTGTCTGAGTATAATTCTTCAGGTATTCCCACCTCTGGCATCTCTATTGCTTTCTCTTGTATCCGAATACCACAATTTTTCGGTCTATTACTCTTGTGTCCGGCGATTTCTCTTGTTTCTCTTTGTGTCTCGTGTTCCTGTATACGAATTACCTATAAATAGAGAAAAGAAGAAGAGGAGGAGGAGGAGGGGATGAAAAGCAAATGTGACTTGTGTAGAGGTCGCAAATAAATCAGTGTCACAATCTTCTTCTTCCTCCTCATCACCATTTTCAACGGTGTTCTCTGCTTCCACTACTTCCTCTTCCACTGCCTCATGTACGCATCCAGCCACTTCACCAACCCCATACTCCTTAAGTTCCAGAGGCGTTTCGAACCCTTGATCTGAGATCTAGCTTTTTGCCGCTTTTATATCGGTCGCATCAAAGCCAGTTGCCAATGCGAGCAATATGAACCGTCGCATATAGGTCCCAGACATCGCGAAATAGGGCGCTCGTCGTTGAGAAAGTACGGTCTCTCTACTATCGAGTTCTCTCTCAAACTACCGTTTGCTATAAGTTTCTCCCTTCCCATAATAGTAGCACAAGGATTTGGATCTAAGGGTTGGGTGTCGTTTTCGTAGCTTTTGAAGACGATCGTCCTTTTCGTACAAAACGAGCAAGCTTTCGGCTATACCCAACCCGCCAGGCTCAATCTGTCGGACAGCTCCAGGATCTTCTATGGATTGTTTCTTCTCGATATAGCTTCATAGTATATTCCGGGCCGATATGGTGCGCAGGTTCATGCATTGGTACTGACTTTGGGTACTCTGGGGGGGGGGGGGGGGGGGGGGGGGGGGGGGGTGTTATCATCCTACGGGCTGACTTTTCGCGAATAACTCATTCTGTCTGCACGACTTCAAGCTCTTGCTTGCATATCTGGACCCCTAATGATGCCGCCTAATACTCTGACTTTGTCTTCTCTTTCAAGTCTTCAGGATATTTCTTTATATCTCTTCGAGCTTGCTGAAGAGTTTATTGCATGACAGTCCCAGCCCGTCCAACAAATCCTCAGCTCGTTTGTGCTGGGCCCTAGCTTTCCTTGAGGAAAACAGAGGTGGGGGGATGATTTCATTATTGATAGGAGACTGCACGCCGAATACCGGAAGGATAGATAGGTGTTTAGGGAAAACTTTGGACTTTAAGCATTACCTAGCTGCTAATCCAAAGTTCACGCCGCCGCCAGCCCCAGCCTACTTGGATATCGGAAAAGGTCTCTTCAATTGTTATTGTTTCCTCGTGTCGCTCGTGTTTTCCCCTGTTGCCTTTATTTCTCCTTGTTGCTAATCAGTCTGCTTGTTGCCCATGCCTGTCATCCGTATCCCCCCCTCTCTCCCATCATGTCTCCCACTGCCCGTAATGCCTCCTGCTATTCTCAATCTCTTTCAAGGCATTATACTTATTCTCATGAATTTCGTTACTCCAAAGCCTTCATCCCCTAGCAGCCAAAAGTTGCAGCAAACCTTTTAGGCATCAACAAGCAAGTTGCACAGTGTTCAAATGGGTCGACGAAACTTCACTGGACATTAACCAAGGGGCCTTGTGCGACTTTAAGCTCCACCAGGCGCATCATGAGTACACTATGGCACTGCAATACCTAATGTTGATAAACATCACAATTGATGATGAACTATAAACTTATTCCAAAACCTTAAAACCTTGTCCAAGTTTGTTTATATTGGTCTGTCAACAAAGCCCACAAAAGATGGCGACTGTCCCAGCTTCTCTCTTCATCCTCACATTTTCTCAACTGTCATGTTCAACTTGATACTTGGTTTGTCGCTTTTCCATCATCTCTTAATATCGCCCTGATCGCAATACAAGATTCACTCCCGCCGAAATGTCGTGGGCTAAGATCAGAAGCCCCTCCAGTGCCACCTCTGGGTCCTCTAGGGATGCAAGACGGCAGAGCACCAGAAACCCAGCCAATATAGTCGTCCAACTCCCGGATATTACAGAACCTACCACTGTTGTACCGAAAATTGTGCTTCTAGACATGAGGGCAGCGCTGAAGAAACAGAAACGCAACCATGTCTTGGTCTGGGATCTTATTACGGCCCTGGAGGGTTGCCTCGATGGCACCAGGAACATGGACCTGCGAGAACCCCAGGAGCTTGCAAAGGCTCTCGAGTACATCCAAAGTAACATAGATGAAGACTTGCGGAAAATGGAAGGCCTTCAACAGGCACTCCGCCGAAGTGACCTGAGTGGATGCTCTACCTGGTACGAATGGGTCCCTCAGACCGTATGTCGACTCGCCGGAATCCAGACGACGGATTCACAAAATGTCATTAAACACGGGCAGAAGGGCCTCATAGGCGATGCCAAGTGGAGCTGGCTCCTCGACTCAGACAGCAAGATCTACTACCTTCTGAACCAGCTGCTCGACGACATGTACGAAATACACGTTTGGTTCCGGACCAGTTCGAACCCAACCCCAAGGGAAGGACATGTCCCGAGGATGCTCACAACCTTGCATGTGGTTATGCGGATTCTTTCCAACCGGCAAAAGGAGTCTCGCAATCTGCTCAATTCGTGGATCAAGCAATGGAAGGAAGACAATGACGACTGGGTCATGGTTGAGGGCAATGAGGTGAATTAAGCGTGTCTGGATTTTGGAAAGGGGGGGTCTCATTTTTGGAGGCGTGTGAAGAAGACGAAATGCGATACGGGCGCTTATTTCATCTGCCTTAGTAGTTCATGTATTGGAGTTTGAAGGATTTGATAGGAGAAATGAGATGGCTCTAAACTCTTATTCTGATAACCCAGATCTTCATATTACCTAGTAAGAACAAGACAACTTTGGCTGATCTTCTCCAGTCTACTGCCTCACTAAAAGTTTCTCCCAATCCACATTAGTTTTCCACCACATCATTCGCGTCCGAGCAAGTTTGGGCTTTCTCTTTCGAATACTTGCGAAGAATAGCCATATACTCCTCATTCAGCTCGTCAACAGCCTTCCGATATCTGGCCATGATCTCTTCCCGGTCCGGCTCCCAGCTTTCGCGCACTTCCTGCTCCCCCGCCTTTGTGACCAGATCCCTTGTCTCAAACACTCTCTCTATCTCGTCTGCTGAGGCGTGCAAAAACCTGTGCCACTGTCCAGTGCCCGCCATGAGTTCCAAGGTTGCATTCCAGAATGTCTTGTGAATACTCTGACAGTCAGACTTGACTTTCTTAATAGCTCGAGATAAACCCCTTTCCAGTTTTCGTAGCTCATTCTCCCTCTTCTGAATAAGTCTTGCCTTTTTCTTTGTATGCTCGTTGATCAATCTGGTTGTTTGTTCGTAAGACATCACTTGTAGCATTTCTTCCACAAACGACAGAGGGATGCACATTTCGCTGTCTGGGTTCTTTGTGTCTTCTACGCCATCACTGAATACTCTAGGCGTACCGTCCTTTGATGCGTCCTCACCTTTCTCCTTGTAAGGAGGTGGGTGTGTAGTATTTGGTTGAATGTGCTCCATGGTATCCATTAGCTGAGTTCTACCGCCGGTTAGCTGGGCTCTCTCTATTGCCAGGAAAAATCTCCGGGTCCTACCTAGGAAATTGGGCATTTGGCAAAGAGAAAAGTCCATAGGTTTTTTTAAAAGGTATTGGAGGATACGTAGAGACATAAGCGCATGTGCGGTATAATATAGTTGTTTGGCGAACTAATAGCTTTTAGCTTTACAAAAAGAATCCAGGCGGACTACAGCCTTTGACTTCTATGACACATCATGTAGGCAATATCCGGCGATATAATGTTAACATGTGAGAAGATGCTTAAAAGTCAAAAAAGAAAGTCTGATAGGAATCGGGTATGAAATGAAGGCGTTTTTAGCCGCAATGTATGTTCGATTTTGCAATACCAGGTTTAATCATCCTCCCTTTACAATCTTCATTATAAACCTATTGATGTCAATCAGATAGCCGTTCTAGTTGGATGGAATGTTCAAGTATAGCCAGCTTTGCCCCTCAAGAAAGATTTGTCCATCCATGCTTTGTCCAGTAGCCACTTCTTCCCCTGTTTAGTTCGGTTATTGACCGACAGCCAGGATTCCAAAAGTCTTCATCATCCCCAAACGGCCACATCGCAACAAAGAGAATCTCCCCTTCAGGACACAATCGTGGCTTCTTCCACGTAGTCCAAGAAAGTGTGTCAGCAAGACCCCGTGCCATTCCTCGGCCTGTATTCACCGCATCCTCCAGTGAAGTTTTGTCGGTATGGATATTGATTCGGTATTCCCCCGCCGACGAATCGCGAGAGGCCTCAAGAATGATGGATTGCATAGAGAAAAGTGTATGACAAATACTCTGTGTCACCTCTATAACAGCAACATAAATCAGTGCATCTTGGGGACTCCAGTCGTTTTGTCTTAGTAGCGCTGGTTTGAGGTAGTGATTGATACATCGCTCAATGGCGTCCGCAGTCCTGTTTATATCTTTACCTGCAAAGCTAATATCGCCTGGTCGAGGAGGGGCATTGTAGTGCACCAGAGTTGCTTGCTCAATTTCAAGGATGAAGTGGTTTGACGATATTCCGGAAGACATGGATTCTATTCGGTTGGCATAGCGGGTCACAATCATATCCACAACAGCTTGCCAATTCACAGTGAATTTCCTGGGCTCGACGGAAACGCTTTTCAGATACGTCTTGATATCTTGTAATTCGTCAAGTGGTGCTGCACCAAGTCGAATGAGCTCAGGCCGTTGCGGATCAGTGCTGGATATATTAATAGGAAAGAAGAAGCCAGACACCATGGAGGAAAAGTCGATGCGGATTCTATCCCCACCAATCCCATCGTATCGTTCGCTGGCGGCTCGCGACCACATGAAAAACTCATGGTTACGATTACCAAGCTTCTCTTCCTGAAAAAACGTTCGGAGAACCGAGTCCTGTCGTAACCCAGAACTAAAGTTGCAGTAAATGACCTCAAAACCTGCTTCTGTACGTATCAAGCCATCGAACCCCCATTGGGTAACCAAGTCACAGAGCGATTTCGCACGCTCTGCCTCACCCATGAAGCCTTTTTCTCCTGCGTCACTTTTGTTACCGAGAAGGACGAGGTCCTGAGAGTCAAGTGTTCCGAACGCGGTTTTCCCCGCCGACATTCCGTCAAGATATAAGAGCTGAAGATCGCGGGTAGCTTGATAGGTGTGGAAATATCCTCTGAGAGCTCCGTCATCCGTTTGAGTCAAGGGCTTTTGTACACTACGATCCCGAGGAGGCTGGCCCGGAGGTGTGAGCCATGATGCAGCAAAATCTTCCGCGTGTTCAACCTCAAAGGCAAGCCATTGGGGTTCAACTGGAATCTTGTCATCAATATTCCCGTGATACAGCAGCGTTCCCGCAGGTATGACAGCGGGGATAAAGCCAAAGCCATTATGGTTGAGTGAAGATCCCCATTGCCGACCAGCAGAATGAATGGCATTGAAGATGCGGTTGGAGTTTGCTCTGGCGCTTTCATCACTCGGTCGGATAGGCTCCCTCAGCGATCCCCCAGCTACGAGCGGGGCGGTCAAAATAGCAACAATGAGAAATAAGAGTGCCATGATTGAAATGAATGAAGCTTTCAGGACAGCGGCATTTTCATATAAGAGGGTAGACGATGACCATATGCTTATCAGATCGATCGCGGCGATTACCAAAGCAGGTGGAAAGGACGCGTGTTTTATGGAGTCGGAGACTCGGAGGATGCTGGCTTTATTTGAGAGCCCAACCAACCAACGTCTGAAACATTGGAGCCTGAGATACCCTGCATCATTGGTCAGCATCATGATGCCATGCGCGCGCATTGCATGCAAGGCGTCATCGTTTTTGAGCATGGCTATGGGATATTAGTCAAAAACCGCCAATGAGCCTGAAATATAGATTAACTCGGAGGGGAGGGCCGGGTTATTGGCCTTTTATTAGATCCCCCATCAAAAGAGCAAAGTATTCACTCTGCCTACCATTGTTTGCCTGTGGGTATCGGGTCTCTCATCCCCCTCGACTGAGGAAATGCAGTTCGATTGTATGAAAGCAGATAGCATGAATGAAGAGCTGAATTCTTTCTAGCATAAGGAAGAAAAGAGAGATGGAAAAGCTGGATGGACAGATGGAGCGATCTAACACTCGGATACTTGCATGTATTACGTGATGAAGTAGATAATGGGCGCCTTGACAGCTGCAACCAGGTGTCAACCTTCTTGCCTTATCATGAATCAACAAATCCAGAGATAAAGGTAGGCAACAAAAGAAATATTTTACCTTTCAAAACAAACAAGGCTCCCTCTGCCAACGTACACCACTCTTAATCACCCTTCTTTATTCAACCCCAAACCAGCTCCGGTTTCAACCTCGAAGCCATGGCCTCACCAAAGAAGGCCAAAGAAGGCGCTGCTCCCGCAACCACTGGTCATGATTCCCCTGAATGCATGGAAGGCATGAACCCAGAGCGGGCATTGAGGTTTCGTAGGAATCCCATTCCCAAGGATGACGAGCCATCCGATCAAGAGGCTGCCGGCGGCTCTGCACCTCAAAAGACCGGCGCCAACTGTCAAACCCTGGGTACCGGCCCTTCTCTCAATTCGAGTTCCAAGGATAAGTCATCGTCTCAGGCACCAAAGACCGACGGCCAGTCAGTGATGCTTGTCAAACGGCCTCGCATCGCCGGTGCTCCCACTCCAGTCTTGACTGGGGCCAAGAGATCCCACAGCCAGTTAGAGGAAGGGGAGGTGGATCCCCAGAAAGCTCACGAGAAGCCCTCCCTCATTCAAGACAAACCTTCGAAGCAACGTAAGATATACTACCTTGTATCTTGACAATTACAAGCAAGGCTTAACCTTCTATAGCACCCAAACCTATTGCCCACGTTGAGTATCTCGAGAGCCTACTTAGATATCATCGTTTCCGCCTCACCATCAAACCTTCGCCCACAAAGAACGGGGCCCCCGCCCCCCTAACATGTAACCGACTAGCTACCCATGCCGGACTGATGTTGAACGAGATGATCCGTACTCGAACGAATATCCCCGTTCTATCACTTCCATTCCCAAGCAGTGATAGTCAGACGTTCGATCAGGTGATTCGGGGTCAATTGCTCGATGCGATATGGCACGAACTTACTCCAACTTCAAAATACTCGATTGCACGTCAGCTAAGAAAGATTGTGTCCGCCATGCGTGAAGTCTTTCCCGAAAACAAGGTGCCATTTTTGGGTTCAGTTTTATCTGGCCCATATTCACTTTTGCTAGACAAGCACAGCAAAAACACTTGTTGGGTTATTCGCGAGCAGGCCACGCATTCTGACTTTATAGACTTTTTACAGTCAAGCTTTCAACCCACTGTTCCGCGTGCTATCACCGCCACGTTGGCCCGCCAGTTTCGATCTTCGTACCCTCTTGTCCTATCTCACGGAGAATTAGCTCCACGACACATCATTGTTGATAATAGCAAGATTGTGGCTATTCTGGGTTGGAACGCTGCCGGCTGGTACCCCGAGTGGTGGGACTATGTCAAGTTTTTTGAAACTGCCTGCCGCAGAGAGAATCAGGATTGGTACGATTATGCTGGGGAGATCTTCCAAGACACGTACCCTACAGAGCTGGCTATATACCAGGGGTTTGCAAGGTGCCAGAAACCTTGAGTTGCCTTGGGACGCATATTAGCCAGAATTTTGATCACAGTCCTGGTTGCTGAGTTTGGTTTGCAGAGCAATAGCAACTGGGTTTCCCGCTGGACGCGAGAAACAATGTTGCGTGGAAAGGGGCACTGGATTAGCTTAACCTTGGAAATATATGTAGAAGGTGGGGGCTTTGTTTCATTCGGGCTTATAGTAGTGTATTTTTTTCTGTAAACACCAATCCTTATAATAATATTATAAATACCTATATATAAGTTAATAGTGAAAGTGAGAAGAGTACCCTCTCTGTCTACTCACCAGTGCTACCAATATGAAGCCTGCATGATGCCCTAATGACTACATTGGTTGAATAATCATTCATTGATGTTTGCGTTAGTTCATCCCTGGATGCCCCTGTACTGAGCACAAACATATACCGACATGGCAGGAATGACTGTGTCACTTCTTGCTCACTTGAGGGAGAAGGAGCACCCCAACATTAGGGCACCAAATCATCTGCATTGTCTGGCTTTTTTTTTTCTTTCTCTTCTTCTTCCTCTTCTTCCTTTCAAAAGCGGCTTTTACTGCATTCATTGGCCCTAAGGGAACCACAGCGTGCAAACAACTTTCTCCATCTTCCGCATCTTTTTTACTTACGCCGCCGCTTTTCTGAGTCCATCATGTCTCTCTTCTGTCTTGAGCTCGAGATGGAACTTCCGTTCCATAACGTCGCTCCTGAACGGAGATTTCGTGCCCGCATGCGACGGATTAGACAGTATGTCCAGAATGAGTTTCGTGCACTCTTCGGAATGGCTGGCAATAGCTACTTGATGTTCTTTTTGGGCTTCTTTTGGCTGTCGTCCATACTTTTATACGAGGGTGCGCGCTATCTCTTGTTTGCTGCTTGGGCAATGCTCCTCTATGTTCTCGATTGTGTAGACTTCAAGACTGAAGAAGTCTTGCGTCAGTTCGGTAGGGTCGAAGCTGGCTCCCCAGACAGAGATACCGAGTTGCGTACGCAGCTTGGGGTCTTTGTCGGCAGCAACCTCGCATTGGCCGCCGTGATGATTTGTGCTGTGCCGTTGGAGCACATTAGCGGTGTCACTAGTGACTTCGTTATTGGTCTCTTAATGGTCAATATCATCTCAACATCGGTTGGCGTTCTAGCTCTGTTGGTGCCAATCTTCAATCGGAAAGTGATGCGTTAGGGGCGTGTTTTCTTTCTCGTTGTGTGCGGCACCATAGCAGGTGGCATAGGCTTAGTGATAGTCTGTGTCATATACCTGATCAGAGTAGGACTGGGCCGGGGCGGGTCTATTGCCGTTCTGGTAATGGCCTGCCCGTTTGCTTTGCTCACCCTCGCGGTGATGTTGACTTTCCTTCGTGAGCGTCCGGCTCCGAGGATTGCTAGCAGAAGGAACGACGCCCCCCATGAACGTCTGGACTAACTGTCCATTGCACAGCACGTTCATGGCCAGGGCTGACCTGGCAAAGCTACGGTAGGAGGCTACCGTGACAGGACTGTCAAATTAAACCTACTTTGCGATATGGCGGTAGAGGAGCTGATAAACCTCTATAAAAACAGACCTCAATCAGAATGCCGCTTCTACGTAGCATTGAGGATGAGTACCCTCACCCTTCTTGGCACCTCAGTTATATGGGGAGGGGAAACTAAGAGCATTCATCCGTATCATACTAATCATCCAAACTCTTGAGGTATGTTGTTTGAGCTTTATATTCAAGAATGTTGCTGACCTCTAAGTAGAGCTGTGTCCCATTTATCACCCTCACATTTCTCTTGCTGTCGCTTATTGCGATGCTTCGATTCAAGAACAAGAATTATGAGTTTATCAATGAACAGAGTGATAACATTAAAACTCTTCATATTCACACAATCTACACTCAGACCATCTATGCCGTGATGTATATTTCAGTTATCACACTGGGCATGGTCAAGTCCAAGAAAAAAAAGCAGGCCTCTCCTTCCAAGGCCCGCACAAAACCCGCCGCGCTGTTGAACAGCGATCGCCTCTATCCACAAGTCTCATTTAATCGACTACAAATCCCACGTCAGATCATCTTCTCTCCTTTCGACAAAACCCCCTTTGCCAGTCAGTCAGTCAGCTGCATACATTATACGATCCATAAAGCACTCAACTCTCTCATAATAAAAAGCCGAAATACGTCCTTCACATTCTCTCACCATGGTTACAATATTTCTTCAACCTTCAGCATCAGTATACTCTGGAATTCAGCTATCTCGCACTTTCGCACGCCCTGCTCCGGCAACAAAACCCTTCTCAAGGCCACTAATAAGCTTATGTCTCACGCATCTGTCCATAAAGCTAATTTTTCAACTCGACTATGAGCATTGTCTACCAAAGCCTGTATAACCCAGAATTGCGAGTCAGGTTCCGGTTCCCAGGTCACCTACTTCAAATCAGTTTCTACGAAATACCATCTTCGGGCAACGTTTACTTCCGGTTACCTCCTCTTCTACAGTATGATGAAAATCCCGTCTCAATAATAAATGTACACAAGCGAGGTTTTCGCTCTTTTTCCCCTAATGGGATAATTCATGGACTTGGAGAGCTAACGTTTGGTTCCAGCAATTCATGACCTCTCCGTCTCATAATTCCCAATCAGTGTAACGCTTCTCTCGGTGCAGATGAACCGCATCGCTGGTAGACAACTCCGGCAACATGGACTTGATATGAGAGAATGCTGCATTCCTTCACTCATACTATTTCCACTTTTTTCAGTCAACCTAAGCTACAGAATAACATAGTTTTGGAAGCAGACACTTGGCTTGCCTTTTCACAGTCGTCGTTAAAAGAGCCATCAACCAGAATACTCACTTGGATCAACAAAAAGGACACGCGATTTCTATCAAGAATCCAAATCTCGCACGGTGTCAAGATACATAGTGCCTTATAATTATAACACCCTCTAGGCAAAACTCCTTCACATCAAGTATGCAAATTCCACATGCTATAGTCGCTACCCTACATGCTATAAACATTACCCCGGCGTTTGGCAATGTTGTGCTGACATTATTGGATAATCCACCACATAGAAGAAGAATCGTCGTCCAAGTTAGGGACCTAATATAACGGTCAGCTCTCCGTTGAAGCCTATCACTGAGCCAAAGCTCTCAAAAGGTTTACTTTCACAAGGCTATGAAGTTCGACCGTAACTAATATTCCGTGTCCTCCTAGGAACTAAGTAGGCATGCGAGGTCCTCATTTCCTTAATCAATGACTGCAACTGACTTGAGCCATATATAATAGAATGGCTTATGAACAACAACTCAAGTGCAATTACGCAAATGATCAAGTAAAGGTCAAACGACAGATCACGAGAAGCAAGAGCAGCCAGAAGTTGGGTGATGAGTCACTTCACCATCTATACCATACCATCTTCTTGGACATATAAGAAGTGTGAACTAAAATTATGGCCTCAAATGTTGATGGAGAACATGGTGATGGCTAACAGGCTTATCATTGGGAAATTTGATCAGTTTTGAAGCTTCAAAAGCATATCAAGACTTTGCCGCTTCACTCCAATGACAGGAAGCAGAATTTATGAGGTTACAAATTGATCATGAGAACTTCATAATTGGCCAACGAATATGTATCTTAATCCTTTGCAGGGACTCCATACACATATTCCTATTTATACACAACTTTATACAATATTAGGGTATTAGGAACGCGCAGGGTGGTAAATTCAGAGAACTGGCCAGGACCATAATGTACAACGAGCACCATGTTTATTTATATTGAAGATGCCGTTATCTAGGATACCCGACAAACCAAAAGAGGATGCAGCGTACAATGATACTTTGCAACAAGAGCAAGCAAAAAAAGCAGGTGATAGCAGCATATGAACATAAAGAAAAGGATATATTTTTCTGACATGGAAGTAAAACAAGAGAGTAAAAACCGCATACATCCGGTTATTCCTCATATCTTAAAGCGGAGAAACGTAAATGTCACACCTTCTCTACAACATCGTTCAGAAGTAGTTTCTTTCGTCCATGAGTCACGAAACTCATTAATCTTCCGTTGGTTGTTGACTGGTGAATAGAATCCTTGAATTTATTGCATTTAACAATAAGATTCAACAATGTGACCTGACAGGATAGAAAGACCATGTCGAAGATGAAAATTTTAAAAGTTGACATGATCACTGGAAGCTGAGAGCAATGATCTACGGTAATAAGGGAATAAAGGGGATAGCGATGTGATTACTGCTCAGCTAGGGGAGGGGTGTACCGTAGGCCACTTCTATGCACCCCCCCCCCACTCCCTTTCTTCTCTTCTTCTTTCTTTCATCCACACAACAGAACTCTCGCATTACACTCATAAGCCTGCAACAAACAAAAGCTTTCATCACAGTCTTCACTTTCTATCATACACAAACCCCTTTGTTCAATAAACGTCGCTGAGATTTCCAAAGTCAAAATGCTTCGCTTCCTGAACACCCTAACCAACTGCATCACGCGGCTTGAGGATCACATCACGCGTGTGGCACTTGATCTGCTCGAGACCGAGAAAGGCGGCGTCATGCTGGCCTGGACGCTCTTCTTCGCGGCCTTGTGGTTTTGCATTCTCACTGGCATCTTTGACGACTTCGTCTTCTGGGGCGAGAGAGTCACGGGCGAATCCGGCGAGCTTAACTCTCCAGCTCAGGCCAACAAGTTCCGCGACGATCTCAAGCTCTTGTTTCGTGCCAACTTGATCATCGGCATCGTCATCGTCATCCTGGCCTTCCCTCAGATATCCAACAACGCTTGCGGTTTTCTCTACGGCGTGATCAAAGGCCTGGCCATCGTCAGCCTCATGGCGGGTACCCTGAGCCTTCCTGGACTGACACCGTTTGACCTCGGAATCGGCGAGTTGCCTTAGGGAGGCATCTTCCTGGTTGCTATCCTCGGTGTCATCAGCGGCTGCCTAGGCTTGTTGATCGTCTTCACAGTCTACCTAAACAAACTCAGATTGGGCCTTGGAATGTACTCGGCAATTCTAAGCATGGTCCTGATATACACACTGCTCGCTACTGCGGTGCTGCTGACTTCCTTTGGTCCCTTCCGGACTCGATGGGTTGCCTGGTCCAGAAACGAACGCCGTTAAACGCCTTATCCAAGTCTTCATTGTGCTACTTTGGCATGATTATCGAATGACTTTACTTTAACGATGTGACAATAGAGGAGCTGTTAAACCTCTGTAAAAAACAGACCCCAATCGAGATGCCGCTTCTACGTAGCATTGGGGACGAGTACTCTCACCTTCTTGGCACTTACCAAACGGGAGGGGAAACCAAGTGCATTTCAACCCAACCAGCTCTCCAGGTATGTTTGTCGGCTTCTTTCTTTTAGGATTTAGCTAACAGTCGTGTGGATTTGTGCTGGTGAAGCTTTCATTCTGCCACCATTCATAATGTAACCGCCTGGCGGTGGCACTTCAAGACAAACGTCTAACGCGTCTTTCGACTCTCAATCGGCACAGTTACACTCTTGATACACCATCAGTCGTAACTCGTGTATTTAACTACGCCACTCTGCTCATAGGCATTCACTACATGCCTAAAGAAGTTCCTTGTCATGACACGGACTGTATCTACTCTGTTCACTTTGTGTTCACCAAAAAAAAAAAAAAAAAAAAGACACCACCACCACCTCCTCCTCCTCTACCAAATCAGGCGCAACAAAGTCCAAGAAACCTCGCAGTCATGAGCATACACAATCTACACAAGCCATGGATCATCAACAGCAACTGCCCTCCTCCACTAGTCCATGTTGATGGCCATACTTCATCTGACACGAACAAGCCTCCTTATCTCTACAAATGACCTTCGCTCAACAAACTGCATCCAATGGGTGTTTGGTTCCATTTACAAACTCTCTCAGAGAATCGCAATACCTATTACTCAAAACCATCCACGGTCTACGAAGCTGTCGGATAAACCAACTTGCCATTCAGATATGGGAGCTCCCAGTGCCGGTGACATTCCACCTCTCTGGCTTTGCCCTTGCTTCTCCACCAAAAGTCTATGTCGCTTCGATGCGTTCATCAGTCACCAACATCAACACACACAACAGACAACCACATCAGTATCGCTGGCCGGTCACTACTGCTGCTCAACAAACCTACTTACAAGTCGATTACAAACGTACCATCGACTACTAAGCTCTTCCACAAAAAAAACACACTCCCACATCACACAAAACTCACGTTACTCTACGATCGAGGTTGAGATTGCTCATACAAAACTACTCTGCTCGCCCAGTGCTCACAGTAGCCCCTGTAAGCACTACCGCTGCCCTCATTGATCACCAAATAAAAGCCCCTGAAGGCATCGTCAGGCAAAGGTACCAAATCCTACATACACATCATCTAGCTTTTCGTTTTAATACTAATGTCATTCTAGCGATACATGACCTCTTAATTCGGTCTACATGCTGGCTATTGGTAGTCATGACAGCCAATTATACCTGCCGGGTAGCATTGGCAATGAAACACATCAAAGGGACTTTACAGCATCATCCAATGCTCGTCTCAACCCCACACATTCCTATCAGTCTCATTACAAACCAGAAGCACAAAAACAATAGTCTCATCCCAACCACAAAAAGTCCGGAAATATCCTTTGACCAAGATATCATCTGAAGCAATGTCTTGGAGATGACATGTCGCCTTCTTAAATAAGCGCCGCCCGGCAAGGCAATCCATACAAACAGCACACATGTTGAATACTCCATAGACATCATTGAGGTTTTCTCACAAATAAGAGCACAAACATTAAAAACTATCCCCCACTGTTGACTGAAGCCATGACAGTCGATCCCTTTAGCTTCTAGTTGTAACCCCAGACAAAGATATTGACGGAGGACACAAAATGAGCAAAACTGAAATCAAGGATAGGCCCGAAGGGAGAAAAGAGGTCTGAATGAAACACATAATGTGTCGGGGCTACCTATAACAGAACTTGATCAGACGGAGACTTGGTGCGGAATTGGGAATTGGGGGAAGATGTTATGGCAGTGAGATGCACAGAGAGGAGGCAACCGTATTTGTCAGGGTTTCGGGATGGTTACTGGCAGAGGCGTTGGGATGTGTGTGAATGAGAGGCAGATGATTCTGGGCTGGGAGGATATATGTAGTGAGAGTTGCCTCACCTGGGGTCAAGCATCTTCAATCAAGCAGCCTTGGGCGCTCTCAACACCACGTTTCCAAACCTATTTGATGGCGACCTAAAATTGCTGATAGATTCGGCCAGATGTAAGAGAACCACTTCCTCAATTGAGATCTCATGCATGCAGGACACGTCCAGATGGATCTGCTCAGAATGTTTCCTGCCAAGTCTTTCGTACTGCACCGTCCAGTATAACCAATCCCACGAGCTCCATACCCATCACCTTCACACATACAATCATCTCTATTAAAACATGAAGCACGAATACAAAAAGACAAAATTTCACTCACAATTACATTTCCATTCTATGAAAGCCTATCCTACAACATATGTAACTCAAACAATCTTGCTTCACAACAACCTCCTCTCTCCCCCCTCTACCTAAGCCTTCACCTTGGAAGCAATCAACTCCAGGCTAAAGTCCCACAGCTTCTTCGCCGTCTCCTCGTCATACGTATGCGCCACATACCCCCTAAACTCAGGCTGGTCCGTCTCCTCGGATGGCTTCGCCACCGAGCAATCCTCCAGGTACTTCCCCCTCGCCCGCTCCTCCAGCACCTCGTCCGTCACCGCCGCCCACACCGTCGTCGCGGCGCCCTGGTCGTTGGACTTGAACTGCTGTTGGGGCCACGTCTTCAGCAGGCCCTCGACCACCTGCTTGTCGTAGCCACTCGCCTTGAGGAAGTTGGACTCCTGGATGGCGCCCGGGTGGAGGCACCAGGCGTGCAGGTTCTGCGCGCCGAAGCGCCGGTCGATCTCAAAGGCCATGTAGTTCTCGGCCGTCTTAGCCTGGCCGTAGGCAGTGCCGGAATCGTACACTCCTTCTTGGTTGATGTTGTCGAAATGAATGGTGTTGAGGCGGTGGCCTACGCTGGTGACGTTGATGACACGGCTGGGTACCTCGGGGGTGGCGCTGGCGAGGAGGGCATCTTGCAGGAAAGTGTAGAGGTAGAAGTGGCCCAGGTAGTTGAGCGCAAACTGGTACTCGATGTCATCTGCCGACTTTTTGTAATCCGCGCTGGTACCGCCGGCGTTGTTGATGAGAATGCTCAGCTTGCCTCTCGAGTGGGCCAGGAATTCCTTGGCGAACGATCGGACATGCTCCAAGGACAAGAGGTCCAGGGCGAGGAAGTGCAGGTCGGGATAGTCGGCAATGGATTGGAGTGCTTCTTTGGCCTTTTCGATGCTGCGGCCGGCGCAGTAGATGGTGGCGCCGGTGGCGGCCAGGGCGATGGCCGTGGATGCTCCAATACCGGAGGACACACCCGTTATCAGGATGGTCTTGCCCTTGAGGGAGCCTTCTTTGTGGTAGTCTTTGATGATCTGATGGGCGGTAGGTCTGGCGTCTCCCGGACCGGCGAGGTTGGACCACTTGTGAGCTTCGATGTAGGCAGCCATGGTGAGTTTTGGGAGTCAAGTTGATGAAAATGTAAACGAATTTGAGTATTTGAGTATGACTTGAAGTAATTGAGGCTGAATGTATGTCTTGGATCTGATGTTTCAATAATGCAGAGTGCCATCATGAGCTTTATATACCCTCTCCTCCAAGGTTCTCGGCCGCCACATAGCCAGCCACACGACAAAGGCCACACCAACATATCGAATAAGCCCCAGTAACGAACATCTCCGCAGAGCGCAAAACAAGAAATTCATGCACATCTTCAAGAATAAAGTCTCCATTAGGAAAGGGAAAAAAAAACTGCATACAACACATACGACCCTAAATCCGGGCAGCAGGGTCGATGCATTAAGCGGCAGCCTCCCGGACGGCCTTAAATCCGCAATGCATGAGCGCCAGCCGCGATTGAGCCAGCGACGGGGGTCTAAAAATGGAGCACCTCTGAAGTGAGCGAACCAATCATGTCTATGGATCAAGGGTATGGTTTGCCTATTCGGGAGATGGCCTCCTGGTGGAATCGGGTATATCCCGGCATTGTTTGTATGCAGGTCGAGCGGAGGAGGGCTTGTGTGCGTTCCGTCAAGATAGTAGCACGGATCCTGAACTCCGCCGGCACTGGTGGGTGTGACAAGTTGCGTCACCGTTCCGCTGCGGATTGTAGATTTTTCACTCAATCTCCCTTGGCTACGCGTATTCAGGTCGATTTGATGCCAAAGTTGATTACACAGGCACTTCCACTCGTTTCACCAATGCATAACATGGCAAAATCAAAAAGAAATGTCTTCAAGCCCAACTACTACATTTATATAACATTAGTATACCAATAGGACACCTACAAATCTACTCCAGAGACGTTAGCAGATTGATGCAATATTATTATAGCTCCTTTTGTGTTTACAGTGTATCGTAACTATTACCTTGTCAAATGGAGAAATTTATAATAACGATTACAGGGTAGCTCGAGTATTTGCCATGATACCTAGTGGAATCCAATGCCCAGAGAAGACGGCTCCACGATGACTACCCTGTTCGAGCATTAATTATGGACGCCTAGAGATATTGCAACTGTGTGGGAAATCCCTTCTGTCAAGCCCCTGTCCCTTTAGCTCGAGAAAAAGATGCTAGAAAATAGTAGACAACTCAGTCCCCCAAGTATGCCATAGTCCGCCCTGTTCCCGCTTTGTCTAGCAGCCATGCGAGGTGTGGGACGGTATAATCCTGACTCGGTCGCTACTTTGTACATCTTTGCTAAATTGGTCCCTTGTCTATGCAAGGGACCTTTATATTGACGTGGAGAAAGCCGCATGTACAGACCTTCTAATCTATCGGCAACTATCATCTCTCCGTTCCCTATCAGTATCAACAGCAAAGAGATTCAACTGGTCATGATGGGGTAAGCATTGTCATGCTTGCGTGAGCATGGGCAAACACCAACAGATACAATGCTCACCTAATACATTGGGCAATACATCACAGTGTAGGGGAGCATATGCATGATCCCACAAAGAAAATATTTGTCTATGGCTTTGGCTTCGTTTTTTTTTTTTCCTTCTTCAGAATCCGACATGGCGTTAGAGGGTAATCTTGGTATCCCTCGCCCAGCTCAAATTTAGGCTGCATAAACACTCATAGATTCTTGGCCTCCCATCATTACCCATGATAATTCGTAATCACATCACTCCAACTAGCAGCTTACAGCTTCTGCATGGCGGCGATATCGGAGGACTGAACGTAGTCCTCGAACTCTGCAATCTGCTCCTGGAGCTCATCCAGGGAGACCTTCTCATCCTCGACGACGAGGTTGATCTGGAGCTTCTTGATACCGAAGCCGACAGCGACGAGCTTGGAAGCACCCCAGACCAGACCATCCTTCTCAATACCACGAACGGAGGCCTCAAGGGCAGCCATGTCGGTCTCGTCATCTAGTATGTCGGTTAGCCACCGTAAATAGTACCTCGTTATAAAAAGAGTGATACGTACCCCAAGGCTTAACGTCAAGGGTGACGACAGACTTGGCGATGGTCTTGGGCTTGGCCTCCTTCTTCTTGCGGTACTCGGCCAGACGCTCCTCACGGACACGGGCAGCCTCAGCATCCTCCTCCTCATCATCAGAGCCGAACAGGTCGACATCATCATCCTCCTCCTCGGCGGCAGCGGGGGCCTTGGCGGGGTTGATGGTCACCTCAGCGACCTCAGGGCCGTAAGAGGTGAAGTCCTTGCTGGCATCGCCATCGAGAGTAGCGAACTCATCCTCGTAAGAGGCAATGTGCTTGTACCAACGAGCAGCGTGAGGGTACTTGTCGGCGGCGGGAGCCTCCTTGAGGGCCTTGAAGACGGCGACGTCGGCCTGAGAAGCGTTGTGTCTGTATATAGCGGGGGAGGGGTCAGTGAGGGGCGCTCTCTTTTAAATTTTTTTTTTTCCTGCACTGCAAGGGTGAATGAGGGGCGGGGTGAAAAAATTATGGAGGGGCTGCCAAATCAGAGAGTGACGGCGGGGAAAACGCAATTGACGAATTCTATGCGCTCGAGTTGCGTCGACATGCTTTCGATCTTATGCGATTGGGAGTAAAAGGAGACGGTGCTTCGAGTCAGAAAGGGAAATCATGCTTTCATACCCGACAACGTAAGAGCGGGTCTCAATCCAAGAGTTGAGAACTGAAATTCAATTTTCTGTTAGCCATCCATCATCAAAACGTTTTGTCCACACAGCGGCAAACTTTGACTACGGGGGAGGGGAGAGGGCGGAAGAACAGAAACGTACCGGTGAGGCCAGCCTCGTTGACAAGATCGGTGAAACCCATGGCTGCTGGTTTTGTGAATTTCGAGTAAGGACAACGAAAGAATTATGGGATTTTCTGGCTGGACGAAGGAGGAGGGAGGAAAAAAAAAGGTTGGGTATCTATGGGAGTCACAAGAAAAGATTGCTCAAGCGCGCGATCTTTTTCTCACCCAGCCAGGGAATGGCAAAACCCCACCACCACAACCCTAGGAGAGGGGCAGCCTGAGGCATTAAATGATTGGACCTGCCACTTTGATTCTGACCGATTCTATGTTTCAAGTGTGGCGGGTGTGGCTAGAATCTGCGGCTGAACTGATGCAGCAGCCACAATTGCCCCGCGGAGGATACCCCGCCAACCGTCATATTAAACAAACATCAATGATTGAACTCCATGACACACCTTGTACGAGAACAGAGTCCAAACTCCGTTATCGCGTCAACTCTTACGATTTTTGTAGCACTTGTATCTCCTCATCCTGTAAAGCGATATGACACATCCAGAAACCAGCACTCAACACCGGCTCAAACACAGCAGACCTGCCAGGATTTGATGGTATATACCTACAGCGGGGCTGTTGGTCGTCTGTCATATGAACACGTATATTTTCAGACTCAACACTGGTTCAAACTAGCTATATGATAGCTAAGATTGATCAAAGGTAATGACAGATGAGCCGCACTATATGTACCTTCAACAGCCCAGAAAATCCACGTGCCTCTGCCAAATACAAGGATGACAGCTCTCTCTCTCTCTTTAATCATGACAACGCCTTACCACGAAGATATAATCTCAACTGGTCGGCCCCTGGGACATTCCAAGGTATGATTCCAGTTATCTGACCTTGAAAGGGCTTTAAGAATCCGCGAAATAGCAAAGAATGGAGTATCTTTGTCTCATGACGTTGGAAGCTCCTTTTTGGTAGGAAAGAATCCCGGTTCTCTGTTCAGGATAGAGTCCCAACCCAAATATGTGGAGCGTGTGAGCTTTTGCTCTTCTGAGGGACCTTGGTGTTCAATTTTTATGACGGGTTTCCTCAATTGATTCAGAGCCGTAGATTTCCGTTCTTCCTCCTGAGGCATCGTGCTCGCTTTTTCTAGCCTAGGAACATCTCGGCTATCATCTTCCGATGGCAAAGAAAGAGCTGTGGCCACCATAGCCTCAAGCTGTTCGGCAGTCAAGCGAGAAAAGACGCCGAGCCCGACTTCGGCCAAACGAGCCTTCTGTATTCGTGATAGTCCTCCGGTAGGCCCACGACCAATGCGTCCTGTATAGCATTCGCTCTGTCGATGACCGTCTTTACCACACTGGGTTGCCAGTCAGCGTTAATGCAAGGGTAGTTGTAGGAGAAGCGTAGCGTACCTTACGACAAGAAGGATCATGTCGGATAGCCGCATTGTGGGTTCCTTTACCAGGACCGAATCGAGCACCGCTACCTCCGTGGGCATTCTTCTGTGCACGTTTATCGATTTTCATTGCTGCATAGTATTAGTACCTGTTTGTGATGTGTGGTGAGTCAAGTGAAGATTGATGTCTTGAGGTTCAGAATAATGTCGCACAAAGGTTGAATAGACTTACTCGCTTCAAATATTGCTGCTATTAAAACAAAATGGAGTCTGTCCTTTCGATCTTGTGAAGCGATATTTGTGGGTACTGAAAGAGATGAAAAAGACGGTGATGAGATTGCTGAGAAGGGATTTGGTGATTTGATGAAGTGGCAAGAGCGTTCGACTCGTGGTTACTAATCTAGGTACAGCGCAGTTGACATCCAGCTGTGACTCCTTGGTTGTTTACTTCACATTATCTTCCGCAAGTCAAAACTGCTCCCTTGAATGAATTAACTGAATTTTGAACAATCTTCAGGCAAATTGCCATTCGGATCCTGCTGGGAGCTAGTCATCGCACCTTAATATCGCCCTCTAAACTGCTAAACCCAACCAAACGCATGAAGTTCTAGAGCAGAAGGGGCGGCTCGGCCAGATTTACAGAGTCTAATCGCTGTAAATTAGGTGAAAATCACACGGTATTGTCTGTCACGGCAATCAGAGCGGTAAACCAAGCCCGTCATACAAACTCTTCGACGAGTATCCTCTCGAATAAAGGCCATTTAAGTGCCATATTACCCATTACGTATGACTTTTAGTTACAGCTGATACACAATTGCTCGTAATTTGAACATTGAGAGAAACCCAAATAGTGTGATATGACCTAAAACTTCAATTGTGTCGGGTGGTACCAGGCAGAACCCTCCTCACGGCCAACTACTCTGAACCCCGAGGATGTCTCCACCCCAACTCGGTAAAGAAATCGACTTGCAAAGTCATTAATATGACCTTTCCACATGCCAACATCAATATAGCTCTTGATAATTACTAGAACATGAGAGTGTTGGCAAAGAGATTTAATCATATACGCCTTCCTATGAGCTTCATTCCCTCCTTGAGGAGAAACCATGTTACGCAACAAGGCAAAATGTGAGCGTTTTCTTTGAGGAACAAAGATTCAAATGACGGTTGTTAATTCTATCTTTACACCCAACTCCCAACTACATTTGTCAACGGCTCCCAAGTGCTCTCACCATTGGCGCCCAAACTTCATATCAGAGTCGCTTACCGTTTAGCTACTACCGTTCAGTTTCTACTTGATATAGCACACTTTATAGTCCATGCATATTTCTGTACCAGAAGTCATATTTATCATTAAACCCAGCGTTTTGAGAAAATGTGTTGCCTGCTCTCGGACTTTAGTTTCCGTGACCACATACTCGTCTCCAACCTCCTCTTCCTCGTACTCCACGTTCCCCTTTCTCTCAAGTCAGATGAAATCACTTGAGAATGCTCAACTTTTGTAACACTCGGAATTGGCCATCAAAGGATTATGTACAAATTCCACCTTAAATACTGCTATAAAACACAGACTTCCAGAGTGATCACTCTATCTTTGCTCCATGACTCATTCTACAAGGACCGCTAGTTATGTGTTCTGTTTATCCGCACTGGGAGAACACATCTGTCGAATGGCTCTTACAGGGTCACGTCGTACATGCACCAGATGAACATTGCTGGAAGAAATAACCTCACGGAGCGTTTACCATCCCTCACATCAGGTGCACCGTCTCATACGAAATCTGATGCGATACGACCCACCAATATCCACTCAAGCAGTCGAACTTACTGATTGTCAGTTGTATTTACATATGTCGCTGTAGTTTTCTCAAGGTGTTTCATGAGGACATTGACTCGCAGGCTTAACTGCTACCTTGATCTTCAAGACATGTTACAATGCCCATGCTAGGTCCTTCTATCTCATGTTAACCTGGGTTCGGGATATAAAAACGCTGATATACTCTTCTTTCTTTCTTTACTTGCGCATGGGGTGATTTGACATAGCCACAATACAAGTTCACATCAACGCCAAACAGTCATATTGTTCCTCTATTCACTATAAGAATGAGAGCCATGGAGAACAATTCGGGTAATAAGCAGTGGTTTCAATAATGAGCAAGAGTAGCCAGAATGTAAATCTAGAAGCACGTCGGCCTCAATTCATGTGAAACGGTGGTTGTACTGACGTACAGGACTATCTAGTATCGTAGGTAGGGTACAAAAAACTCTCATTACCTAGTAGCCTCTCTATTCGTAATAAATCCAAGAGCAAACTTAATACTCTCAGTGCAATAAAACAAGATTAACGCCTTTATATAAGGATGGCAACCCAACGCCCCAGATTACTCTGGTAGTATCTTTATTCCTAACAACAAATATTCAAAGACTTAGACCTTGCCGAAAATGGATGTCATGAGAATCCTTGTGACACGGTAAGGGTCAGCGTTGGAGGCAGGTCGTCGATCCTCGAAATAGCCACAGCCACGAGCGGCAGTCTCTCGTGGGATACGGATGGAGGTACCACGGTTGGCGACGCCCCAGGTGAACTTCTCGATGGAGCCGGTCTCGCAGTCACCGGTCAGACGGAGGTCGTTATCCTCACCGTACTCCTTGATGCAGTCGGCGTGGTGGGGTTCAAGAGCCTTGAGAGCGGCCTCAATGTGCTTCATGCCACCCTCCTCACGCATCTCCTTGGTGGAGAAGTTGGAGTGCAGACCACTGCCGTTCCATGCGCCCTTCATGGGCTTAGGGTGCAGGGAGACCTTGACACCAAAGTCCTCGGCAATGCGGTGAAGGAAGAATCGAGAGATCCAGAGCTCATCGCCCACTGTGAAAGTTGTTAGTCAACACGGAAACATGGGAAGATCATAGAAGCATAGTGCTTACTGGAAATGCCCTCGCATGGTCCAACTTGGTATTCCCACTGAGCGCTAGGGTGAGAATTAGCACCGCCTGATCCATATTATTTTTTCCGAGTTTCGCAAGTACTTACCTCAGGACCTCAGCGTTGGTACCGGAAATGTTGATGCCAGCAACTGATGAAATTATTAGATTTTGACCTATAATGGGATTTCAGGGACAATAACTTACAGAGACAAGCCTTGTAGTGGGCGTCAACGACGTCACGGAGGACAACCTTGCCGCTGCCAACACCGCAGTAGTAAGGCCCTTGGCTATACAGAAGTTAGTTACATGCATCATTGTCGTGCGGGTGGAGAAAACTCACGGAGCAGGGAAACCACCAACGGGCCAGCCATAAGGCCGGTCATCGTGGTCGAGGAATGTGTACTCCTGCTCAAGACCGAACCAGGGGATGTGCTCGGCATAGGCCTCCATGACCTTGTTGCACTCATAACGGAAGTTGTACTTGTTGGGGGTGCCATCGGCATTCCAGCACTCGGCAAGGACGATGATGTTGGGAGCCCCACGGAATGGGTCAGGGTAGATGGCGACGGGACGCAGGTAGACGTCAGAATCGTGGCCAGGGGCCTGCTCGGTGGAGGAACCATCAAAGTTCCAGACGGGAAGATCTTCAGGCTTGTATTCCTTGTCTTCAAGAGTCTATCGTCACCAACAGGTCAGCAAGGAATCGATCAACATTGTCGACATACGTCACAAGCGGTCAAGTTGCGCGTCACTCCCAGGTCGACGATGATTGCCAGTATGCCGCAGTATGCCGTCATTACATTGCACTGAGACAATGCAGGGGACCAGAACAGGGCCGAATGAAATCCCCCATTGGTTGGTTGGAGGGTCGTATGTTAGGGCGATCGCTGCGACCGCTAGTGCGGGGTTCATTCATTCGGTTGTTCGGCCATGCGTTGCCAAGAAAACGGCGACTCCTGGAATAAGGAGAATCGACGGTGATGATGAGGGAAATCCCGGGCCATTAGGACAATGAGAGCAAATTCCGGGTAATTGTTGATCATGGTATTATTTTATTCCCGCTAAAATGTCCCGGATGGCTGCGTGTGTGAAACTCCGTACTGAGGCAATGACGGCGACTTGACACGTGACTGGGAGCGCGGCAATTGACGGCAATGGCGAGTCAGAAGCAAAAAAAGCGGAAATGCGACTCACCCTGGACTTTGATCGAGTGTCACCGTGGGCGTCAACCCAGACGTACTCGGCCATGAGCTTGCCCTTTTGCTCGAGCTTGAGGTACTTGTTAAGCTGGATATGGTGTGTCAGTATTCGACATCGCGCCAACTCGGGCATCAGAATTGGGTTCGTACAGTCTCCGTTCGGGAGGAAAGAATCTCGCGGTTGGCCTGGTGAGCTGTGTGTAAGCGGTCTGCAATTGTTTGAATCCATTTTTTTCTTCTTAGGAGTAACTTACCATTTTTGCGGTTTTGGGGATGCACGAAGCAACAAACTAGAAAAAAGACAATGGAAGATGGAGGTGATGACTGCAGTACGAGAGCAGAAGTAATAAAAAAAAACAGCTGGGTATCAGACGAATAGCTGTCAAACGAGATAGGATACGGAGTTGGGTTTGAGAATCTGGGACGTGTTGGGATTTTATGTTCTCGAGCCAAGAATGAACCAAAAGGCAAATGCGTAATATGTAATGTATATCCCCGTATCGACGGCAACTCTAAGCTATGCAACAACAGGTAGTCACGTCTAGTCACTCTACCTTAACCAGGTTGGCACGCATGCAACCAAGTATAGATAAGGCAGTGCAGTGGAGTGGAGTGTGGCTGTTGCTCGTTTCTATTAATCATTGTCTTTTTCAGTATCAGCCCGAGAGAGAGGGACAGGTCAAACACACACACACGCACACACACGCACACCCACAGAACCAGCCCAAGCTCAAGCCCTGAACGAGCCAGGACAAGCGCCAGAGCCAAAGCCCGCCAAAGTCAAAGCCCAAAAAAAAACAAGCCATTCCGGCCACGAGAATTAAACACCTCACGCGAGCGGTATTGTCGGGCGGACCAATCGCTCTGCTCCGATTAGTAGAGTATCTCCCAGGTACAGTACTTGTGACTTTCGAAATGACTAAAGTTTTACTCTCCTTTTTGCCATGTTCATACGGTGCGCACCCTGGTTTCGGGCGAATGTCCCCCACCCCAGCCACATGTTGTATTACCTAGATACCTGCGACAGCATACATACCTACCTAGGTATGTGCTTGCCTACCTGTAAGGTTATGTAGTACCCCGAAAACGGAGTCGCTGTCTCTCTTCAATGGTAAGGTAAGTTGACTCGCAATGGAGTAGTATCGTGAGCAGCAAAGTCGTATGCATCTTGCTACTGTTAAAAACCCCAACAAACGACCTAACCCCCATATTATTTCTACTAGTATCATCAGAGGCTATATTTGCACTGGTGGTCAGCACATGCTATTTTTGCCCCCTTGGCAACGCGCGATTCGAGGCTGGTTCTCGTGTGGCGCAAAAACCTGACCGCTGTGCTGAGATTCAGGTTGCTTGTCCTTGTACCCCGTACTGTAAGATGTACTGTACATGCCAGGTACCCGTGCAAAATCTGAAGTCAGCAAAAGCCTTTGGGGGCGGCCAGGAGGAGAGGGGGGCAGAAGGTAGGGGAGAGGCTTCCGTTTGTGCGGCCTGGAACCTGGAACTTTGGAATGGAACCCTCAAAAATCTGCAAAGCATCCATCCATTGGTGTCCCACCCCGTCTCTGCAACGAAACCCCTTACATGTACATGTGCATTGCTGATACGTACATACATAGTTGTACATACATACAGCCAGTGGCCTTTCCGTCGTCATCTTGGCAAATCCATTCCTGGGTGTAGTTTCAGTTGCAACGTTGTTCTTCTTACGTCCCAAAAACCGCAAATCCCTTTCCATTGCGTCGAGCCATTGCTGCAAAAATGCTGATTTGCGTTGGAAACATGAACATTCCGCTCCTTTCTCGTCCTCCTCGTCATAGGCAACAGGTATCCATGGATACAGTGTACATGACCGATACTCTGAAAACATAAAAGAGACCCACTAGCCCAAATATAGAAAGAAACTAGAGCCACCGCCAGAACTGAGCCACTGACAAGGAAGCAAGCGGCTTTTATACTTGTAATAACTACCCTTTCTAGCTATATGTGGCTAAGACAGAATGTAAATCAGTATATAAAATAACTCCATTCAGCATAGACCAGATCACAAGTCCCGCATACCACTCTTAACTACATACATACATCAGGATAGTATTCTGGTTACTGCAGCGGCGCTCATCTTTTCTTTACACCGTTTGCCAAGGCTTTTCAACTGACACTGCATGTTTCTTTTTTAACACATTTTAGACTTTAGACTCTTTGCATGCATCGCATGCAGGCCGTACATAATTTCTTTCCTTCTTTTTGTGCAGCATCAAACATAGAGTTTACGTTTTCATCCGTCTATCCGTCCATCCATGCTTACTTGTACGTATCGACCCAACATTATTACATGCTGGGGCCTCCCGTCCACAACCATGACCATGACGACCTGGTTTTTTTTTCTTTTCGATAATTACTTGGCGCCACCGAGGAGCCGGGCTTTGTCTGACGCCTACGAACTCATCTTATCGTCGCATCCTCATTGGCTAAAAGTCGCCCTACAAGTTTCCCTAAATCGCTCACGAGCCCACGAATCTACGGGTCGATACGGAACCAACCGTGGGATGGACATTTCCTTGCTCCCCTGTTCCCCCTGCAAGCTCTGCATGCTCTTGTAGACCTCCATCAAAAACAGATCGTTTGTGTTGAGATGATGGGTAACTTTTCCCGGTTCACTGGTAACCCTTGATGCAGCTGAAACTTCATTCGTTTTTCGGCCCCTCCCCTGGTTGGCTGCCTCAAATATTCATTTAGTTGTGACAAGGTATCGCCCTTTTGACGCCCTTGCCGCATTTTCTCTTGATTCAAGTGTTTCGGGCAATCTTATTCCGGGCCTTTATCGGTCTTGGTCCTGGAGGATCCATGAGGCATGGCATGGCCCTCTTCCGATCTAGAACCCCCCCCCCCCACAAACAGAGGGAGCGGGGGTTAAAATGTCTTGGGATGGGGTAAGTGAAGTCCTTTTGACACCCAATGGAGCTTGCACACACCACCACTGAAGGCTGCTTGCTTGGCGGCTCTGGACATCGCATCATCGCTAGCCTATAGAAGTTGGTGATATGGAAAAACTCCTGTTATCCGGCTGAGCTCACCAGTGCTACCTTGCGTGAATTATTGTCTTCGTCTCGTGTATTTTCAACCATTTGCTTCAACGCTCTTGACACTGGAAACTTGACACTCCAAAGCATGTGAAAGACTCCGGCTCCAGTACCGGGCCCGGTTGTCTGAACACGGTGTCAACGGCCAAAGAACCGGTGGGGCTCCCGATTTGCCGTACCCGAGGAGACTCTCATCGAGGGGAATGGCCCATGCATTCAATGCCACCTTGTGAACGCCACCCGATGGCCCGTTGGAGATGACTAGCCCAGTGTTGAGTGATCGATTTGATTTGCATCGTCTCGTCTTGGCCGTTGTGTGACCGAGGCCTTGGTCCGGCCCGGCCTTGCCTGAACCGCACATCGTTTATGCAGCCAAGAGTAGGTAGATTTGACAGGCAGACGGAGGCAGCCAAAGACCAGCTTTGGATACATTACTTTAGGCATCCTGATTCGTAGTCGTCAAAGCGGGGTCCAGAATCGAGCAAGTGGTTTCTTAGTTTGGTCCCTGAGGTGCAGATATTGTGTTCCTCCAACCCTGTCAACCCCATAAAAGATGCAGCATTTAGCAAGTTTCTTAGCATCTTCCTCATCCATGTTGGATTATATGATGTTCATGTTCATCGTGCTGCTCTGAACCCTAACCGATTGCGAAATGGAAGGACTCCTGGCCTTCGGTTGGCAAGACTGAGCTTATTCGAGCTACACCCGTTTTCCTACTTGGCTTATCTATTCCCCTTTTGTATTTGCTTTCCCTTTTCTTTCCTCCATCAATTAATTTGGTTGACACGAAGCTTCATCGTGTGTCTATCCATTCTCCCTTCCCCTTCACTATTTGAAGATTAGTGAAACTGCGGAGGAAAGTTGGTCCGAATTCTTCATTGCTGGCACATGTCCCCTGTATGCTCTCAGTAACAACGCATATTTATATCAGCCAGTGTCTCTGCGTTCACACGACAAGATTCTTGTTTCATGATATTTAATAAGTTGACGAATCCGTGCTGAGTACATATAGATGATTTGCTAGGGCAGAAGACTAGAGTATAAGATAAATGTCCCAAAAGGCAAGCACAGCAGTAGATAGGTAGTGCTATTGTAAGGGTCGCTCAATCTGAACATCAAATATTGCCAAATAAGCGACGCAAACTCGATACCAAAGCACAGGATTTAGTAAATGCTAATAGTCTTATCAAAGTTGCTGGTCAGTCGCTCTCGCGTATAATTCATGAAATACCCAAAGGCATGCCCAACCAGTCGCCCCATTTGCTGATTAAAGTCAAGCTCTGCGACCTTCCATGATTCGAACGCAGCTTTCATTTGAGGCCGCTCTTTATGAATCCATTCAGCCTTATAATCGGCTTTATAAAGAATACGGCGCACAAGGAAGTGATACTGAAACGGAATGGCGGTTAGGCGGTCTGCTCAAACCGAACTGATACGTTGTAAGTACTCACCGACTCATAGCATTTGTAGGATATCACAAGATCACGGCCATGAATAGGGGAAAAGCCGCGGAATTTTTCGGTTTCATTTCGAGTCCTCTTCGTAGCCATGGAGATCTCCGTTACAAGATACTGGTGAGAAGTCAGTAAAGGAGGGTGGGTTCAAAAAAGACAGTTTTGTAGGATTTCTTGGAATTGAGACATACAGGAGCAATTCGGTCTCCAGTTCCGTTCCCGACAAACAAAAAAGTCCTGTCTAACCTAGAAAGCCGCCCGCGCATCAGGAAAGTATCATCACAAACGTGATTGACGACGGCTGCCTTGACGACATTGAGAACCGTGAGAGTGATGGCGAGGAAAGCGAATGGTTTGATTAACATGGCTGAAGAGATCTGGCTGTGAAATAGATGCGTGGGAAAGTTCAAGACAGAGCGAGGGGGCAAGGGGTATTTTATATACGTATTTACAAATTATTATCGGTCACAAGGCTCACTTGTCAACGCCAGCTTTTCTCTTCCCTCTCCTACCCCCTCCCGCCCGGATTGGGCTTGAGACATCTTATTAAAAGATAGACATGCAGTTTCTTGGCGTGATCTAAGCCGCTTCCGCGGGTCGATCCGTTTTTCTCCAGACGGATGAGAAGTATTAGTAGTAAGAAGGTACTATGACTTGAATAATGTGTAGGAGAAGTTTTGTCCTCCTTCAGACCTTGAGCTGTACCTTCAAGCTGTCCTCGTTTTCCTTCTCCACCGAGCGAGTCGTGCAGATTTTGTTACCGAAGCATGAGATCTAAAGTTTGCTAATAAGTGTATCAAAATACTTGCTCATTGCCTTTCCTTGGCTCCCGACGATGGCCTTATATACAGGCGAGGTTATTCGCTGCAGTTACTTGTTCATCTTAGAATCTGCGACTTTCCATAGCTCGGGAGTAGTTTAAACCATGACCTTGGTTCTTCTACAATAACTAAATTTTGTGACTGCGCTCTTGGACATTTCGTTCATACTATCAACGTACCAAGTGAGGAGTATTGGTTATACGGCTTTTGATGACTGAGTTGGTGCGGGCATTCGGGGTTGAATGGCGATTGGGGGCTTTAGCGGCATCGCCACCCGCCAGAATGGGAATGCTAAGGAGTTATTTGGCTTCCGCGTGAATGTCGTTCGTGACCTTGGGGACAATCTCTGCAAAATTCTGGTATGGATAAGGTTAGTCATGCAGTGGAGGTTGAAGATCCGCATTGATGTTGAGCTTCCCGGCGCTACAATATACACGACCAACTGGATCTGCACCTCCCCTAGTAATGCTTGCTGCGCATTAGCTCAATTTCTGAACAAATCTCGGTAGGGACAGAGGCTGCTTCAGTAGCACTAAGCCGTGAAAGTGATGGCGGGTAAGGAAAAAGGCTTGATTAGCATAGTGATGCAGTGAGTGAGTTAGCCTTTGTAATTACTTGTATGTTGAAGGGATATGATGGGACAGTGGCTCCAAGACTGAACAAACAACGCTTTATATATATTCTTTTGTGATAATTATTATTCTCAAATATCAGTTGGCAACGCAAGCTGCTTCTGTTTCCCTCTTCTCTTCTCTACTTCTTCTCGCCCGTGTATTCAGCCAGAATAGACATGTCTATAATGATTACTTTATGCTATCCCAATAGAATGAGCGGGTCGTACTATTTATCTCTACATGGACATGGTGCATTTTTACATAAATATTGCCATATCTCGAATAATGATAAGAGAGGGCTCTTGAATGTTTCACACCCCGCGACTTTGTCACTGTTAACGTCAAGTACTTGTACTTTGATCGCCTACTTGTAATATCTGTCCCATAATCCAGAAGTTCTTTTGTAGCTGATTGGTCAATAATCCCTGATCTGAACCCCGGCCAAGTCACATTGGATGGAACATTCAAGGGATAGACAAGTCATGTTGACTGTTGAGACATGCTGCCAAAACAGAATAAGAAATGGGCTGAGACCTTATTCAGCTGCCAAGAGGCAAAACGGTCATATGAGTATATTCAAGACCGCTGAATGGTTCCGAATCACTTACCAGGCCTTTGAGAGGTGTTTAGTACTTGGAGAAGACCTACAAAAGGGAAAGATCATCTTGATTCAAGATCTGGGGTTAATGCCACCATACACTTGCATCCATGGTGTGCGATACTTACCTACATGCCTCAGTAGCGCTGTGTATTATGAGCTACGACGGACGGTCCCATCTTGCCGTCCCGTGGTAATAAATGTCCCTGCACCAAATGGCCCATCTCCCATCTGCTGCGTTGCTAACTGCATTTAGCCAACTAGTTCTACTAAGGATATTGGGAAGAAATTTGGATCAACTAATGTTGTATTTGTAATACAAGTAAGAAGTCGATAGATATCTAAGGCCGCTCTGAAGTTGAGACGGCCAGCCTCTCCACCCAACAAATCTCTGGACTGGCTGTAAAAAAAAATCGCTATCACTCGGCACGTACTCTGGAAAATATTACATGGCGATCTGGTAAGAGCCTATCTTGGTGGGGTTTCTTTTGGGTGGAAATTGTTGGTTTCAAGGTGGAATCAGCGTCGCGAGAAGGCGAACATTTTTATGGCCCGAGTAGACAAGAAGAGCTTACATCATCTCAACGTTTTCATGTCTAGAGTTCAGGGTCCCTGTTCATCTTTTTTTTTCCTCCGTAGGAGCTTTTTATTAGCCCTTAATATACTCCCTCCCGCGCATAGCTTCAAGATCTGGAATTATCTGGCTTATTCTACATCACCCACATGGTGTATCGTAGCGTCAGTTCTCGTTCGCCCAAGCTGAGCGTCGTCCATTATGATCACGGTGTTACTACGTCACCCCTGTTCGAGAGGTTGAAGCGCGGTATTACCTTACCTTAGCCACTTTAGCGGTGTTGTGATAGTAATAATATAGTCTATCAAAAATTAATAGACTGATATCCGACCAGGCAGTGCCGTGGAAGCGAGTGCATGGCCTCGATCGAATCACAAGGACTTTGTATAAAAGCCAACGTCAGTCAAAATGAAGGAATAAGTGAAAGTTACCCACTCATCACTGTTTAATGCGAGAAGTTCGTAGTTCCACGAGTTGAGCTTCATCCAGATGCAGAATAGATACCTCCCGGTCAGCCTCTGCCTTCATCCGCGAAGGACCGGTTGATGGAAAAATGGCTGCCGACGCAATCCCCATCTCGACGCCTTCATCTGCGGCCGACGGGAGCTAAAGCTCAGGCCAGACAGCACTTCGATGATCATGGTAGGCTGCATCATAGCCTTTGTGATCTGCAGTTTCGGTTCAGTTTGGTACGTCCCATCAACTCGCAAAGCTAAAACCTGCACTGAGTTGACCGTTGTCTAGTAGTTTTGGGGCAAAGAAAGTGATAAACAGACAGAATTGAGACTGGGAAGCCGCGCGCGGAGTGCGTACACAACACAGCGGCTTGATAAAGATGTCGTAAGTCGATTTTATAGGCAATGAAAGGAGGAAACCGAGCATGCTGCTCAGGTCTCTCAGCGGACAAGCAATTACGAAGTTTAGTACACAAAATCCCCCTAAGCACATATCCTTTTCTTAGGGATGGGACCTTTTATAATTGAGATTTGATTGTGCAATTTACTTTGCGGTTCTTGGCGATAATGATATAGTTCGGCGTCTACCGTGTGGTCATGTCTTTCACTCAAGCTGTCTGGACAAATGGATTCTTAAGCAGTGTGATACTTTCCCGCTTTGTAAAGCATATGATATAAGAAACCCGAAGCAAATGGGGTCTCGATCCATGATCTAGCCATAAAGGTGTCACTCTTAAAGAACTAAAGCTATATCCGCAGGCAATCATGCAGAGAGCAACAGATGGCCTGTAAGCTTCATATGCTTTCAACTTCCATGATAAAAAGGTAAAAAGAAATCTCCATTGTCAGTTGTGACATCCATGTCAGTGCCAAGCTGTTGATATGTGGATACCAGAGGCATAGTAGACCGAATCGCGCCTTATTCTGGGAGAGACACAAAGGTTTTTCTTTTTTCTCGCGAAACAGCTACAATATCATATTAAATATATCGATTTGAGTCTCAACACAAGAAATCCTGGGAGTACAGAAGAAGGGATAACAGGAAAAGGAAATGAAAAAGAAGATGCCTTTCAGGGGCGGCTATGGCCACTCGGAACAGAAGCCCTGATGACACCTATCGAAGCCTAGCGGGCAGTCACTATCGGATGTACATTTGGGAGCTAAACTGCATTTGCCAGGTACGGGGATTGGAACCGGATCGGAAAGCTCGGGGTATTGGCAAAAAACTCGTGTGCTAGGATCCTGCCCATCTGGCACATCGCAGTCATGCGTGTCGCACTCTCCACCAAACTTATAAAGGCACCTTTTCTGATTTGGCTCGCAGAAAATCGGGGCTTCACCAATGGTATTGCACTTCGTCTTGCCCGACTCGCAGTTGTCGCCGGGGCCGTAGGCGCAGACATACCCCTCATTAACTACTTGTAGGTGTGTGATGCAAGACATGCCGTCGGCGCATTTGCTGTTGGCAGGGTTGCACGGTTTTCCTTCTTCAATGGTGTTTCCTGGGCATTTGCCCTGCTGGCAAGGACCGCGGAGACAGTCCAGATCAGACTGACACTCTTCACCTGGCGGAAGGTAGGACAGGCATTTCTCATCGTCCGCTCCTCCTCTGGATGGTTCATTAGAAGATGCGAAGGGATCTGGTGCACACTCGATTCTCGTTTTTGGATTAATACCCTCTGGGCGATCACACACATTATCCCCAAAGTTAGGAGAATAACATTCGTCCCCATGTTTGAACGAGCATCGCAGTGAGGAGTTGGAGCAGATCAAGTTGCCATGGATATCCGCACAGTTGGTTATGCCTGGTTTGCAAGGGTCGCCGGGTCCGTGGACACAAATGTCCGCAATGCACGTCTTTCCTGGCATGCAGTCATAGCTAGAAACGCAGTGGCCGCGGTAAGAAGACTTGCACTTCCCGTTGTGGCATTTGGTATTCTGACCATCCTTGTCAAAACATTCATTGTCCTAGGCGCAAGAAGCCCCGAGGCTTTTTCGGCAAATGCCCTGAATGCATGATACTCCTCCATAGGCGGAATCTTGACAATACCCACTAGCGATGCATTTTTGTCCAATTTCGCTCAAAGGGCATTCGCCGTTGATAGGGTCGGTTGGGTCGGAGCATACTGTGTACGGACTCCCACCCGTAACTCTACATGAGGAGCAGCACTTATACGGCTCAGTCTCCCACTTGAAAGAAGGGATACCGGAGCAATGCACCATGAAGGCCCCCGATCCCGCGTGGTTATCGCCGCACGTCTTTGAGCCCGAGCCACACTTGGGATCAAAAAGGCCAGATTCTACAGCCTTGATGGAAAAGTTGGGTCAGTATATAATGTGCATACGCCATGCATGCTGAAGTGTGGTAGCGTCACATACCTGTCCAAACAAGACGGCGGTCTTGATGAGGCCGAAGAGAGCTGTTGATTGCATCATGTCGAATAACAACAGAAGAGATCTGCTTGTCTGTATTCAGGTTGAACGATGTAGATTTGGAGGAGGATGTCATGATCTGCCTTCCTAGATCGTGCGTCTTTAACCCAAACTTATACCTGGAGGAGGTCTGCAAAGTATATCCCTGAGAGAGCGGCCCACCAACAAATGTTAGATAGTCATACAGTCTATCCCCTGAATTATTATTAAACTGGTACTTCACCCCTGTTAGCGTCAAGTACTCTGGGGCTGCCTAATAGCTATTCAATATTTGAGAGGGATAGACTGTACGAGGAAAGGTCGTGCACACAGAGATTCAAGACAGGTTTTAATTTTCAGCTCCTAGCCGAGCGTTAGGTTCCTCCTTTGCCTCTGCCGCGTGACGGGACTGGGGATTCAGAAATCTTGACGTTGCCGGGAGAGGGGGGACATGACAGTTATCCTTGCTCTCCTCAAAGGAGAAACTAAGACTACATAATGTTAGTAACACGACAATACGAATAATAGAAATACGCTGGACTGGAACGGCTACAAGTATTAAGGTTTAGACAGCATTCATTCACTGGAAGCACTGGCTAGGACTTTATTCCATTTATATGGGATAGGCAGTGAGTGGTGACCCATACACCTCAATCATACACACGGAATAGGCAATCAGCAAAAAACATACAACAGCCGGTGTTCACCGGTGTTCACCCACCCAACTCCTAATCTACCTCTCATTGGTTTGACTATGGGAGAGCGGGCGCGATCCCGTGTATTCCAATGGATATGGTCGTATGTGGTTGTTTAGGGGTTTACTAGGGTTTATTATATCCACAAATACTGTAACCATAGATATAGAAAAAGAAATCACAAAAAGACATACAACAGCCGGTGTTCGCTGGTGGTCACCCACCCAACTACTAATCTGCCGGTCAGGGGCTTGTCTATGGGGGAGCGGACGGGACCCCGAATTTTCCACTGCCTATGGTCGTATGTGCTAGAGGATAGTTTAGAAGAGGTTATATAGAAAGTATGTGGGATGATAGTACTCATGGATAGTATCACTATCTACCTCCTGACTGACACTGCAGCCTTGACGTATCCATTAGTGGAAACGCGGTGGATAGCGAAAACTCATTCTGCAAGAGGAAACAGTGTGGCAGTCGTCTAAAAACGATAATTCCTGCCTACTAGAGTCTGCGATGCTACCTGAGAATGTTGCGTATAAGATTCGAGCGCTTCTCAGTCCCTCAACCGAGTATACATTTTATCCTTCGAGATGTCCCCGTAAAATCTAACCCGCCGACATTCTTCTGGTCAATCGTTTGCAATCCCCTGTAGGATCAGCCCAGTCGAAGGAGTTATACTAGATCCTTGATGGCCATTATACAGAGGACGCTCTTTTCCCTTTAGAATCATGACTGCCAGTACTTCTTGTTCTTCTGGAGAGATATCCAAGTGGTTAAGAAAAGCTGTTGCGAGAGCCTCTGGGCCAGCTCTTTCTGACAGCCACCTCTTCTGATACTCATCCCTCACATTGCGGCGTGCTTCCATGTGCAATGCTCGACCTTTGGCTAATAACCTCCGTTTGTCCAGGTGGTCACCTACAGGATCACTAGCCCATTTATAGAGGAGCAGAGTGTGGTCGAAGTGTGCTTCGAGCAAAGGGGTCATCGTGGTTCGGATAGTAGACAAAGATGACCGGCTCGATTGTATTTATTGATAGCTGGCTATCCAGTAACTAATCTTGTGACCTAGAAGTCTCACCCGCCTCCACCATTGGGACTCCCACAAAAACTGTTACAGTAGACTCCACCGCGTAACCCGCGAAATCGCGAACCAGGTAGTCAACAGGAGTTGTCTCTCCAATAAACAGGGGTTCTGGATTGAAAACTACCTCACCATCTGAGATCGTATAATAACCCTCACCGGGAATATGCACTGAATCTGTCGGGTTTCCAGAACTATCAACCAACGTCAGTGTGCTAGGGTCGAGTGTATAGTTGCCGTCATCGTCGACGTCGTTCGCCAGTGGATCAACTGCTGCTGGGTGACCCTGCGCTGTGTGCACCCTGTCCGGGTTGGCTATCAAAACCACAGAAACTGTTACAGTAGATTCTGCCACGTTGCCCTTAGTATTTCTGACCTGATACTTGACGGGATCTCCCGTTCCAGTAAATCCAGGATCTGGTGTAAACCCTATCATAGGTTTATCAGATTCAGATCGGTCGATCTCATAATAACCCTGACCGGGAATATCCACCGAATCTATCAGGTTTCCATCACTATCAACCAACGTCAGTGTGCTAGGGTCGAGTGCATAGTTGCCGCCGTCGTCGCCGTCGTTCGCCAGCGGATCAACTGATGATGGGTGACCCTGCGCTGTGTATATCCTATCCGGGTTGAGCACCAAGCGATTCACAGTGGGTGGCATAGCGGGTTCTGTCGCGCTACCATCAGTCTCATTGATCTGGTGCTAAACGCCACCTCGTTTTCCGAAGAATGCAGATTCTGGTATCAACACTATCTTACCGTCTTCCATTATATAAGAACCATCGCCACGAATCGTAATCGTATCCGCCGGGTTTGTATCCCTATTAAGCAAGGTGCGGGATTCTGTCGGCGCACCCAGGACCGTTTTGATAGAACATATAGCGAGAAACAGCGAAGTGAAAATCGCTAGAATGCCAATTTTGGCCAGGTAGCGAACGGTAAGCATTATATATATATATATATAAGCTAAAGCTTCGCGTTGACTTGTGGAATATTTGTCTCGAGAATCAGTGCCACCAAAGGTATAAGCAGATGAAAGGTAAAGAGAAAGAGTTTGATCCATCCATGCCAATTGGACAGCTATGACTTGACTCTTAAATATCCAAGTAGCTTTACAATGTCTCACAGCGATAGATGTAGGTAGTATGATTTGCCAGACCTCTATGACAACCACCTGAGACAGTAGATACTGATTGGTGTAGGCAAATCAATTGCCCCCGCATGGCTTGAGACTTGCTGTGAGACAACTCGTCATATATACCTGAGTCGCCGGGGTTACCTTCTTGGCCTACGCAACATATCCATCGCGGCCATAGCCTCGTGACGTGAACGAAGTAGGAAGAAACTGTAGCACAACAACCATAATGCCGATAAACCAGGCAGATTCTATTCAACTCACCTTTGCCCGCTATTATTGAGTGTGCCGAGTCCAGATCAGGCATCCAAAGCACAAGGGAGATTTTTATTGGCAACATGACCTGGTAATGGGGAGATGTTATTTGAAGCAAAGCCCACGCCGAAGAGAAAAATGGGGGAAACCACGCTTGCACCACCTCTGAACAACAGAGCAGCATGATGGTTGAAAACAGCGGGAGTACGCGATCTGCTCAGGTGGGTTTGCATTGTCGCTTTCATGCCATTTCTATACCTTGCAACGGCTCTTTTACCCCAATCACGCTGGATAATCCTGTTGATCTCTCCTCGTCAGCACGGCGAGTGCGTTGCGGGCAGAGGCTACCAATATATTGGGCTGGGCATAAAAGAAAGGGTAAAAGAATCATACAGTTGGAGAGAAATGAGTAAGGGGGTTTAAGATGCTGCCGGCAATGTACCGAGATGAAGGTGCTACTGGATCTGGCGGGGTTATCACCAGATTAATTACTTTGAATGCGATCAACATCTAGATACCGCGCCAAAGGATGATCTGATGCCTGTGAGTGTGATGGAAACGAAGGTCGGTTAAAGGAGTAATCACCTTGGTATACAAACATTTTAAAATAAAGGCCAGGACAAGCATTAATAATCCATCACTCAGTCGGTATGTTCCATTTGATGGAAATGGCGGCAAATTTACTTGGCTGATCATGATCTGTACATGCTGCTGAAATAGAGAGCTTCTTGACTCTGACCAGGCCGCGTATTCTTTCATCATCAAAATATGAAGGGAGATGTCTCATGGTATCAGCAGCAAGAATAATCCGTTGTAGTGCCTCTCTGAGAAGTCCACAGAAGCTACACTCTGCCAGAGCCGACGCATGGAGACGCGGCATGGCAGGGAGCGTATCTTCGCACTGATACTCGATGTCCACTGGCTGCGGCTTCTGTGGGAAGTTCAAGTGTATTTTCCCATTTTGTGTGGTATCTTCAAAGTCGCCGCTGGAACTGGCATGAAAATAGAGGAGGCTGCATGGCTCGCGAAGAGGGCCATTGCTACTATTCAATGGTTTAGTAATAACAAGAGTGGTACAGGGATCGGCGGATCACTTTAGTAATAAACAATTTGTTAGTCACAGTGAGGATCATTGCGTTGTATGGTGAGGATAACAGTCTGATCAGCTTGACCACCGCTAGACTGACAATGAAAAGAGCACTTGAAATTGGGAAAGCAATAGGTACAACCGCACTTGGGTAAGCGCCAGTAACGCTATAATTCATTGTACGGATCACTGCCCAGACATCCCCATATGATTGGCGATGGCTTCATGCCAACCAAAAAGCAACAACCACCTCAATCAACAACCTTGTATGATCAATCGGCGAAAAAATAATCAACAAACAGCAAAAAAACATACAACAGCCGGTATTCGCTGATGGTCACCCACTCAACTACTAATCTGCCGGTCAGTAGCTTATCTATGGGGGAGCGGACGGGACCCCGAGTTTTCTACTGCCTGTGGTCGTATGTGCTGGACGACAGCCTCGTTCAAGCTTATAATCCAAGCAATCCATAGTAGCAGCAACACTAAAAAAAAACACAAAAAACATACAACAGCCGGTGTTCGCTGGTGGTCACCCACCCAACTACTAATCTGCCTCTCATGGGCTTGACTATGGGAGAGCGGACGGGATCCCGTATATTCCCATGGATATGGTCGTATGTGATAGAGAGCCTACCAGAACAAGGCTATGTTTGCGGTAGATTTTAGGAGGAACCGCACCAAACCTGGGAGATGAAATGGCTGAGGGGGTGTTCAGTCGACTTTGGTGGCGAATACTTGAGTATGGCCGCATTTCGTCTGCCTTACGTTAATGATCCATTGTAAGCGTTGTATCTCCGCAATTGCTCTGGTTCAAGATCACAGCCTTTCTTCGCTGAACCTCGAAGTGCTCTTGATAGATAGATTGCGGCATCCTTTCCCGTACACTCCTAGCATTTCATCACATGGATAGCTTCATCGAGCTCCATGCAAAAAGTCGGATTAATGACTACCGGGGTCTCAGTGCCACCTATAAAAGGTCGCGGCTTTTCTCTCTTGATGTTGATTTCCGTGTTTGGGTCTCTTTTCCCAGAGAATGGTACCATCTCTTCAGACTCTACCGGCTGCTAGGAAGGGTGCTGAATCATCCGCCAATGAGACAGTCTCCTACAAATTACGAACATCGCGATCCATTAGCAAAACGCATAAGCTCAGCCTGAAGCAGTGGACTTGATGTAATTTTCGTCACCCTTCACAAAAACTGAATCACTTCTCAAGATGGGGTTTATTCTAATGGATTACTAGCATTCAAGTCTTGTCAATTTTAGCGTAAATTGACGCATGCAACTTGGCGTTCTACGGCGAGTCACCAAAGGCTTTAAAAAAAATTAAGAGCAGAGAGTATCCCATACTGTAGCAGCCATTTTACTATTCAACTTTTTGCTATTCTCAGTTCCACTGTAGTATTTATGGCATCCCGCGTCCTCCAAGGCAACAAAGATACACTCTATCCAGCACCAGCCTCATTTCTGCGCGTTCTACGATTGGTTGTAAAGTGTTGGATGAATAAATGCAGCATGAAATGGGACGTGACGAACACCTTGAATTGCAGGCAAAAGGAACCCAAAGCCCCCCCGCGCTATCAATGTACACCGTATTGGATCGGGCAGGTCTACCACTCACTACCATCACCAGGCCTACCGCCCTGGTAGTGATGGTGGTGATGGTGGTGATGGATGTGGATGACGCGGGGGCCACCATCACCATCACCATCACCATCACCACCATTACCACCATTACCACCATTACCACCATCACCACCGCCACCCATGCCACCGCCGAGACCATGGCCGATATCACGGCCGAGAACACCATCACCACCATCATCAGGCCTACCGCCGTAGTAGTGATGGTGGTGATGGTGGTGATGGATGTAGATGACGCGGGGGCCACCATCACCATCACCATCACCATCACCATCACCATCACCATCACCATCACCACCATTACCACCATTACCACCATCACCACCGCCACCCATGCTACCGCCGAGACCATGGCCGATATCACGGCCGAGAACACCATCACCACCATCATCACCGTGGCCACCATCACCATCACCATCACCACCGTTACCGCCGCCCATGCCACCATCACCACCACGACCAAGACCACCATCACCACCAAGACCCTTACCAAGACCACGACGACCATTACCAAGACCATTATCAAAATCATCACTGTTATCATCATCACCACCACCACCACCACCACCACCATGGCCGAGAATACGGCCGAGACCAAGACCACCGGTGACACCGTCGAGAGCACCGCCGAGACCATGGGCGATATCATGGACGATACCACGGCCGGAGCCCAAAGGCCCAGATTCTGATATGCCCCCCCGGACGGCAATGAGAGAAGTTTTGCCTGCCTCTAACTGGGGATGACTAGAAATATCATTTTGAACTTGTTTAACCCTAGGTGCCGCCAGAACGATGCAAGCTAGAGTCAACACGACCCAAAAAATAAAGGACTTTGCCATATTTAATGATTGTTTTGAAATCTTATTGAGGAAGCTGAAGATAGATGGTAGAATGTGCTGTAGTCAAAAAGATAGAGGAGGAGGTTAAGCTACTTCCATGTTTTGAAGCGCAATGCATCCTTTTATAGGATTTTTCTCAACCACCCTTGTGCCGGTTGGCATATTCAATCTAACTTGTTCCCTTGATATCTATGGGCAGTATGTTACACAAGCGAGCTCGCTCTCATCCCCTGTGTACCAACCTGATCAAGCCTTGTCTGAGAATGACGTATGTGTTGAGTCGTAAATGAGTATCATTTACCTAACAGCAGTCAGGGGGAATAGCCACCAAAGTCCTTGTATTCGACTGTCTCAAGTTCTCTGCCGGCTAGGTCAGTCTTGCCGTCACCGTACCAACCGCCCAATCTCCCAGATGAACTTGTCGCCAAACAGTGTTGCATCTTTACAAAAATCTGCCCTATACGGTCTATCCCTTGAATGTTTCACACTTCGTGACCTTACCGGGGTTTAGATCAGGGATTATTGTCCAATCAGGTTATAAGAAACACTGGTTATAAATGTCAAAAAAACTTCTAAACTATAGGATAGAGTTTAAATAATCAAAGTCACAAAAACTAACAGGGGGCAAAGTCACGAGGTGTGAAATATTCAAGGGATAGACTGTACATCGATGATGCTTCCAAAGAGAGAGCGCCCTTGACACTGACTCACGATCAGCCGGGAAGAAGCGTTTTCTTTGGCTGGCGACGGGTGATCGGCTTGAGCTTGCCAGTGTCCAGTTCCAAGACACACGTCGAACAGCATCTCGGATATGCCAAAGTAGAAGCCCGAAGCAAAGTACTTTTTCGAAACAGTAAGCGCGCCTGCAAAGACCGACAGTACATCGTCATCAAATAACAAGTCTCTGATGGAGGGCTAGCCAATCGTAGCGGTAAATGTGCTACATGTCTGGCCACGATGGGGAGGCCGGGCATGGGCTTCGTCGAGCGAAGTCTGTTGTTATTGTCGGCACAACTATATCTGTTGGGGAAGATGTGTCACTCCTCGCTCCTCTAGTCCCTATAGAAGAAGATATTCTCTTGGGAAACAAGCAGTCGTTGGGAGAAGTAAGTTCCCTAAAAGGTCCACCCCAAAAGGATGACAAGGTGCCCGCACACCAGTCTCTGTTAATGTCTATATTTCTCAAGGGAACCCCGTCATCAGAGTTTGACTGGCAAATCGCAAGCAGCGATAGCCAATGTTGCAAGGCTTTGGACAAGACTCGATGCCCGGAGTAGCTGCGTCACTGCTGGAGCCCTGGTCTGCCATGACGGTGAAGTAGGCGTTTGCGTATATAAATGCCGTGGCATTGATGGGCATGTTTCTATGGGCCTCATCTTGGCGCTTGGCTTCTTCCTCGGTTTTTGCATATTCACTCTCGTCGTCTTTTGAACGATGCGCAAATAGTCTGTCCAAAGATAAGGATGGCAAGCTTGCCCGCCAAATACAATGTATCCTTGGCTATTTGCGCAATTTCTTGTCCTTCTTCTCGGGGCACGTGTAGCAAAGCCCCAAGTTCCAGCATACGCGCAAGGTTTCGTGTCGGGGTTTTGACCATCTTCGCTCGGCCCCATACGTAGCCAGGTATAACATACCACGGCTGCTTACCCGCCTCAACTTTGGTCAGACTTTGTTGCTCCACATCAATGAGATATATATCTATGGAAGCTCGTTCCTTTGTAGCAGTGGTGTAACTCACTGGATGGTATGGCCATGGAGGTCATTGCACGACTTGATCCATTGGCATATCATGTCCGCCCCCCCAGCTGAGGCATCTTTCGACTTTGTCTAGAGGAGCATTGGCCGCATGAATCTTAGACCATGTTGCTGTCTGGTCCATGAAAACATTGTCATGGAAGAGTACGCTGTCAAATCTCAAGAGCATCTTATGTTAGTGCAGCACAGCCACCTAGATTTATTTTGTTTCGATGAGTGCTAAGACGATGGATTAGCAGCAATTACAATGTTTCTTGGTACTCATGTCGCCAAGATTTCCCAGCAACATCGATGGATTTTCAAGGTTTTAAGGTAATCCTGTTTGAATGAGGCATCCTGTAGCTGAGTCGTGATATCATTATCAGCACCCAGGGAGTTGTAGTAGTTTTGTGTGACGGGCTCATCTAAAGCTTCTGGGTGCATTATGTCAAAAAAAAAAAATTGTGTAACGTATCGACAGCGAGGATGTGCGACAATTGTGCTGGAATCAAATGTAGGGGATCTTTGAATGGTGTTGCGACGATCTCTAGGTTAGGTTTGCAGATCAACCCCGCGCTGAGATCTTTGGATGCGTCGCGAGATTGATCACCGGATCACACACAATGCAAACAAACATTGCTTCTCGTTTGGTGGAGCAAGCCTGATGGGTTCACCACAACCAGGCTCTCTCTCTCTCGGTCTTTGCCTCTCTGCGTAGTCACTACCGACGCTATCGTAATCAGACTCTTGGTGAGAACGTGCGGGCGCTACAAGATATCGACAAGTGTCGATGGAAATGACAACCCAAGAAGGAAGGCAGGCAGAATTGGACATTGTGTGAGTGGAAACCCGCTGACAGACTGGCAGATAGCGAGCATGGATGGCCCCACGATGATGGACCCAACAACCGACGATCCGGAGATGCTCACGACGGCTCCACACGTGCTTTCATTCGTTGGCCAGAAGTAGGGTTCCAGGGTTCCATCCATACTCGGCTCTCCCGCGAACTACGGAGTCCTAGCACAAGGATGCTATTTCGTCTCAAATTCTCCATAGACACGGAATAAGATTAGTGTTTTTTTTTTCGACGAGATTGCTGAGCCCTTTTTTTTTCGCGCTGGTTGTGTGGTCGGGAAGCTAAACGCTGACACGATGCAACGTCATTCCAGAATGTGGAGGTGGCTGGGGGTGAGAGAAAAAGGACCCTTATCGAAAGCCTTTAGTGGATAAATGGTACGATGATTATTTCCACAATGGAATCTTGGCGGGCAATAACCTAAAACTTGGGTGTCTCAACGTGATGCTTCGGCAGTCGATCCCCACGCAGGGGACATTGCTCTGTTTTTGGGTCGGGTGGTTTTCCAAGACCTTGTTGGACCAGTCATGTGTCGATCTCCAGTCACGACCTTCCCAGATGCGCATCTGGCCCGGCTGGAGATCACACATGGCTGCTCTGAGTGGTTGTCGAATCGTCCAAGGAGAACGGTCGACGCTCCCCGTTTGAGGACGTGTTCCTGGGTCTAGTCTGGATGAGACACCGGCACGTCGCCAATCTATTCTCTCATTCGATGAGCAGTGTCAGGTGATGGGAGGATCGACGGGAGCACAGCAGTGTCGCTCCCTGTGTACATGGCACGTCTGGAGTAAGACATATAGTAGAAGAACTATATAACCCAACCAGCCTTCACGTTGAAGGCTGTAGTCTTTCAACTTCTAACCATTGTTCCCTTCCATCCAAAAACCGCTTCGTCCCGATCCATCCCTCCCGCTTCCGCCCCTTTACAGCACCATCAAGATGAAGTTCCTCAGCATCCTCTCCCTCGTCGCTCTCGTCAGCGCAGCTCCTACTGAGCTTTTCAAGCGCGATTCTGCCACCTGCGGAAAGGTCACTTATAACGATGCCGCCATCCAAGCTGCCGCGAGCGCCTCGTGCGACCACGTCAAGAATGGCGATACTGCCGGCAGCTCAACCTACCCGCATCAATACAAGAACTTTGAGGGCTTTCATTTCAATGGTATCCCTGGGCCGTATTCAGAGTACCCAATTATGTCGTCCGGCAAGCTTTACGGCGGCGGTATGTTTACACTGATACTTGGATGCGAACTGGATGCAAAACTAACTGTTGGGACATTCAGGCTCTCCTGGCGCCGATCGTGTCATCATTGCAAATGATGGATGTAAAATTGCCGGTGTTATAACTCATCAAGGAGCCAAGGGCAACAACTTTGTTGGATGCTCCGGCACTGATTAAACAAGCGAGACGGAAGGGTGGTGGATGAGCATCACCACTGAGAACACAACCCAGATCAAGACGCAGCACATAGCGCCAAGCCGCACCAAACTTCATGTACACATTCTTTTTTTTTGTCGAGAAGAAGATACTCGACCTGTCCATATCATGAACTAAGCGAAAGCGAGTTTGCAATTTCATTCCGTTGGATCAGTTGCTTATCACAATTGCACTTGGTGCTATTGGTCATGTTTCACCTGCACGATACAAACTGCTTGACAGATGTGGGCCAGCAACGGAGACACCGATCTCTATCCAGAATTAAGAGAGAAAATGAAAAAAAAAAATGGGGTCGGGCGTGGGTAACTTGAGTCGGTTGATGCTTTGAGATAGACCCTGTCCAAGGGCCCCATTAATGTTATTAATAATATTTATCTATCCAACTGGTAAAAAGAATGCCATCTCATGCTGATTTTGGACGCCGTATCCTGATTGTGAAGAACGATTAGACGGTATATCGAAAGAACGTCGCATCATCTCCCTTGTCACATTCGAGCTCCATCTCTTCCTGAGTATACTCGGATGGTGGCTTATATTCTCGGTCGCGACGGGCATTCTCTTTGCGGAGCCACCAGGTCATGTATACTGACAGCAGGAGAGTCATGCCCATCATGCAGCTCAGGACGATGTGCGCGGTGACGTATCCTGGCGCATCGCGTTTTCGGAAGATGAATCCTGCTATCAAGCCGCCAAGGTTTCCCTATGATGTGTTAGTTGTGTTCGGGAGTGCCCTGCGTATTACTTACCATGGATGTCTGCATCGCCATGCCAACAGCGCGCTTCGTTGTGCCACCGAGATTGTTCCCTGTCCATGCAGATTGCTGTGGGATGTTGGGATAAACGCCAGTTGTTATCAGGAAGCAGGCAAAGTACTTGACGCCATGGTTCTCCTTGATGGTGGCAAGCATGACAAACCCAACAATACTGTCGACATGTTAGTCTCAATCTAATCAAGGATTTGGGGTTACTTACGCAACAGTGCATGAGCATATCATGTATACACCTCGCTGGCCGTGCCTATCCGCCATGAACCCGCAGCAAATGGTCACGAAGCAGGCAGCAAAGTAAGGGGGGACAGTCATGAGCTGGGCCTTTTCTCTGGAAAATCCCAGGTTGGCAACAATCGTCGGCATAAAGAACGACACTGAGTAAAGGGCTGTGTATATGCCTGCCGTGGAGAGCATGTTTACCCAGATCTTCCAGTCCTTGAGGGCGTCCTTGACGAACTTGATGTCGTACCTGTCGGAGAGAGCTGAGCGATCCTCCTCAAGACGCCGAAGGACCTCTTTTCTTTCCGGCTGCGTGAGGAATTTGGCTGTATCTGGGTAATCATGCATCACAAAGTATGCGGCAATCGCTTATGAGGGGTTAGTAGGGGTTACTGGCAATGTGAAGACTTTCTGGCATCAGACAAACTCACCAACGACAAAGGTCAGTAGACCCTCAAGGATGAATATCCACGCCCACCCATGTTTGCCACCAATTCCTTCCATTTCCATTATACCACGCGCAAGCAGGCCGCCAAATGCACCAGCAAGTGTCGCAGTAGAGAAGAAGACGGCAATTCGAGTTCCGCACTCGTGGCGCTTGTACCAGGTGGTGACACTGCGGAGCTGTTAGACATGAATCCAAAAATCTTGAGTCCTGTACATACTAATAAGAGAGTCCAGGGAAAAGGCCGCCTTCAGCAAGACCTAGAACGATTCGGACGGCCAAAAGACCACCAAAGTTTTTGACCAGGCCCATCATGATGGTTATGATTGACCATGCAACCATGATGCTCGGAAGCCAGCGAGAAGGACGAAGCCGCTTCATTAGGATGTTGGAAGGCACCTCACTGAGGATGTAGAGCGGAAAGAAGAGGGCCACTGCAGTGTTGTAGTCTTCCGCGCCCGTCATCTTGAGATCCTTTTCCAGCCCTGCGATTTTGGCATTGCCAATGTTGGTGCGATCCAAGAAGGAAAGCAGATACAGCAGCGACAGGAAGGGCAAAAGGTTCAAATCCATCTTCTTCAACAGGCGCGCTGTCTGCGACGGCGAATAGGCGTTGATCTCGACATCGTGGCTCGAGATCTTTTCGATGGGCGAATTGTCGCCAGATTTCTCCGACGGCGCAGAGCTGTCCGCAACGCCGTGTTTTTCCATCGCGATGTGTTGGGACAATGGTTGACGACGCGAGATGTGAACGAGGGAAACTGCACCGTGAGATAAATTTGCAAGATCTTTTCTCTTATCTCATCAGCCAAGCCGATGTGAGACATTCGGATCCATGACCGAGGCACTTTTGCGTCACGGATCGTCATTGGGAAGGGCGGATGGCGGAGAATCCGAAAGGCCCATTTGGATCGATTTGTTTATGAATGGCGAATTGAGTCACTCTATTGTCTTTATTCAAGCCCTATGAGTCTTTGTTGGTTGACCATCGAGTATCGACCGAGTATCCTTATGTCTCACTAAGACAGCAAGGGCGTAGTCTATTTACCGATCCATCAGTGTTTGTTGAGTTTTGAGCGTAAACAAGAGAGGAGGCCACAACGTGTTATGTGCTGTAGAGTTGTGCCATCTTCCTGTGCTGGATCGGAATGCGTGTCTGATGGATCTCTGTTGGTGTTGAGAGGGCGACGGTGATCTTGATATAAGAATCGGTGGTGGAACTTGTGGCTGCGGGCCTACGGCAGGCGTTTTTAGCTCCCGCCCGGATAATGGAGTGGAGGAAGCCTAAAGGTATCGAATCGAGTCTAAGGGTCAAGCGATCGTGAAGTTGGGCAATGAAGTCAGGTTGGCATGATGGGTCGCAAAGCGCTTGTCCTCTTTTTTTTTTTTTTTTTTTTACTCCACGCCGCTTCGCATTCCTCATTATAACTAATAGAGATATATATGATAAGTTTGCCCTTGATCTTGATGGGGATTTGTGTTTACCCGAAAGAGGGGATGTCGGCTCAAATATGCTGGACGCGTCGTAAACTTTTGATGACGAGCCACCTTTGAAGTCGTTGTCTGGAGCCAACCGTTTGTCACTCCTGTTATTGTTCCTGATATTTTATGCAGCTTTCGCAATTGTAGATGCAGCGACCGACTTTTAAAGGTTGCGGTAGTGTTTCTTTGCGAGGTGAGAAGGGTCTGATCTCCGTTTTGCATTCCTCAGGGGTGAGACCTTGACGCGTGTCGCTGGTGAGGCTGCAGGTGCCGAGTTAGCAGATCGAACCATGGAGTAAACAATAAGAAGCTGGATGATGAAAGCTTAACCCAGAAATTCTATTCAAGCCGGATGCTCACAGCACTGTATTTCACAGCCCCAAGCTCAGTGGAAAGCTTCACTGGTCTGAAGGCAACCCTGATCATCGAACAATCAAGTATGGAATGTTGAAAGCTTATGCTATTGGCGGTCTTTCTAACAATGTAGATGAGTTGAAAAAGATCTAAAGACTGAAGCATTGGATCTTGGAAAAACAGATGTGGTTGGAGTGCGCTGGGTAGAGCTCGGCAGCTGGGAAGGTTATGGAACGGTGTGGAATTTGGGGCAGCAGAAGTTCTTGAGAAGATTGTTTTTTTTTTTTTGCCAAAATTTAATCGTCTGTCGTTGAACTCTTTGGTAATATTTTTGTCGGCATTCTCGTTCTTTCATCACAGGACAAATCATGGCCAAAGAAACACATTATGAGATTTGTCAGTTGCATAGAAGCGGCTGGACAAAGCAGTGTATTCTTTGATAGAACATTTAATGTGAGATACTGGTCTTTGTTTCATAATACCCTTTGACAACCCGTTGGAAAAATACCACTCCTTTGACACTCTCAAGACATCTTGGTTTGGGATTTCTCCGTGTTTATTGTTCATTCCTTTCTCCTCATTTTGCCAATTGACCAGGAAACGAACAAGAAGTTTACAGCCCCGTCTATACCTTCGACCATCCACGAAATGTATCGTTAAACCTTTGTTGTGCTTCTTGACAGAATAGAGAAATCAGTGCAATGATGTCAGTTAGCCTCGTGCTTGCTCTTCCGATTTCTCAGCTCCAGGTTCGACGGCCGGATCACCTTCTGTTGCCTTAGTGGTTTGCCTCTCTTCAACAGGGGCAGAACCCTGGCTCGGAAGCACCCTTATGGCACCGGTGTATCCTCTTGATACTGCTTCGCATATAACCGCCACCTGTTCGTTGGTCAATGGCTGACCAAACAGCCTTTCCAATATTTCACGCCGGGTCCGGTACTCGCGACCTTCCAGTCCTCCCCATTCTTCATACCTCCGGGCCCAATACGTGGATCCCCGTGACTGTGGCTGAGATATTGGTTATCATCTGTAGACGTCGTGAGAAGAAAATGGAAGTATATGATACATACATTGCGACGAATTCCCTGCGGGCGGGCACCAGAGCCCGACGCATTGCCTCCATGGCCACTGCTCTTCTGGATCCTGTCTGTTGTTTTTTAGCTTGACAAATTGGGATAAAATAGTTTGGCAATTAAATCTAAAGGTGAAAAGAATAAAGAATACACTGAACCTTACCCTTGCCGTTGGCCATTGCTTGCAGAAAAAGTGAATCACTCTGATGTAGACGATGAGGAGTTGATCGTCTGTCCCCACTGCTGTCAGCGCGTATCAATTGCTTGGTCATCACAGTCAACCTACATTGTGCTTCTGTTATTATTATACCTGAGCTTTCTGCTTCTTTGAATGATACCTGCTGGATGGGTCGTTGTTGATGGCGGTTATTGCGCCCACTTTCAGAATATGATGGTGGTGGTAGTTGTGGTGGTGTGAAATCTGAACAAGAGCTTTTTTGCCTTTTGGAGATTCTCTAAGCTCACTTAACATTAGGTGGTATTGCTAAACTGGCCAATCCTACCGCCTTTGTGGCAAAACTGTTGACGGTTGGCAGTATTCAGCTTTTCTTCAGGTGTTGGCAGTCCACGACAGCTGGCGGCTCAGGGGCGTGCCGCAAGTGCTTCAAAGCAGAGCCGCCTACACAAAGATAACACGGTAGCAAATTCCCAAGATTCTCTAAAAGAATTATCAAATCACATTATTGGAGCCTATACACTCAAATGTCCATGTAATGAGTATGGAGCCGAAGATGAATCCCAATTGTCCGTTACCTGCAAACAAGAGCCATTCAAAAGTCACTGACGAAACAACCGACCAAGAAACATGAAGAATCCACGACACAGAGAGTCATTATTAGTATACCATTGGTCAAGGTGTTTAACCCTTAACTTTACACAAGACAGCGTAATAAAATGTTTGTCCGTAGCTACTGGTGTTCAGCACTGAGCAAGCTTCATCCCGAAACTACGCCCATACACCCATGGGTTTGAGCGGATTCATTTGATCGTGCCACGCTAATACCATCATAATAAACTGTTAGTTGACAAGGCCTTCTATATCACAGTTTGATGATGTTTTTCATGAACTCTGTAACCTCAACTTTTATGATCTGGTCATAGTCCGGTATTAATTTCGACACCACTATAGCCCCCCAGGCAAAATCACTGTGATCTCCACAGGCCATAACAACGCCGCCCTTCTAGATGGGCAACTCATTCTCTTGTTTCAGCCCGTTGTCTGGCTGCCTCAGACAGCTGCTCCTTGGCCATATCTGCCTTATTTTCGGCCTTAGTTTGGGCCTCCTTTACTGCCCGGATTTCTGGGTCCTAATCTCGTTTGCTGTGTTCCAGAGCCGCCGACAGCCCTTTGACCTCGCCCTTGGTTGCATTTAATCCTAATTATGAATCAATAAATAACCCGGTTAATAATTCTATGAAATGCCTCTTACCGGACCAAAGGTACAACCCCCTTCGGGAGTTTTGTCAAGTTAGGCAGCCGATAGCTGCCGCAACAACGGTCAAAACCATTGTTATGATGCTTATGTATTTATAAGCGTAGTCTATGTTCAACTTAAGCGCCGCCTTCCTGGACAAAAACCGCTGTGGCCTCCTGTGGAAGACTCTGCTTCCAGTGAGAGTTTTGATGAATCTATCACCAACGGCATCAGCATCCATTGATTCCAAATCTATAATAACAACTTACTCGTTACTATTAAGATCAATGATGATGGTGATTCGACTGTGCTGGTATTGCATGAGATGGGTGATGACTCCTGGTTGTGCTATGCAGTTCCTTGCGAGAATGTGACAAGGGTAGTGGTAAGAACAGGGAAAAGTCCTCCTCACTTCAACCTTTCAATTGTAGGTGGAGCGACGGTACCACTCGTTACTGCTGCCTCTAACAGCCAGCAAAGATGGTTGGCCAAACAGTACCGTTCGGACGAGGTTGCCTCCTTCAAGTTGATACTTTCATACAGCTGGCAGCGCAAGGGCAATGCCCAACAGGTAGATACCTCGCTACCCTACCACAGCCTTACTTCAAGTGTAACTTACTACCACCCCCACAAATGATAGCATAATACCACGGGACCTCACCTCGCTCGAGTGCCAGATTTGAAGACCCCGAGGTTCCCAACTACGACATTGTCACTCAATATTGGGAAGCATTATGCAACCGAAAGCTCTTCAATTTTGACATGTAGAATTAACAAAAAACCCCGAAGGGACAAAAAAACAAGCAAACCACCCAACCTGACCATGGGGAATATATAGTAAAACAAAAACAAAAAAAAACCACAAGGGCCAAAAAAAAAACTAATAATCAATCTCAAGTTCCTCCTCGGAGGTCCTTTGCCTGATAGGCAAGGCAGCCCCAATGACGGGCACAACGACCCGGTTATCTACCTGGGGCAGATGAATCTTGGGCCTAACAGCCTGTTCTTGTTCAATGGGCTCGCTGGCCCACTCTTCATTCTCGGGCTCGCTGGCCCACGCTTCATTCTTGGGCTCGCTGGCCCGCTCTTCACTCTCGGGCTCGCTGGCCCGCTCTTCATTCTCGGGCTCGCTGGCCCGCTCTTCATTCTCGGGCTCGCTGGCCCGCTCTTCATTCCTGGGCTCGCTGGCCCCATTCTCCAAACTGACGAGCATCCTCGTCGCCTGCTCACGCGTCAAACGACGCCCGACCACCCTCTCCATCTGGGCATGTTGAGCCCGCGACGCCTGCCCATTTTCCCCTCGTCCGATGGGCTTCTGGGGGCACCCCCTTTGCCAGTGCCCTGGCTCCCCGCACTATAACGTCTATTAGCTGTTGTGCGTATTGTAATGGTCATAATGGCTTACATTGTGGCAATTGCCACTCCCGTAACGCTGCCGACGGCGTCTGCCGCCGCCAACGTTGTGTCTGGGACCACCACCTCGGCCACCCCAACGGTCTCTACGACCTCTTCCACGGCCGCCTCGGCCGCCGCCTCCCCGAGCCACAACACCACCATAACCACCTCCTGAGGCAGAGGCCGCCAGAACAAATAGGCCCATCAAGGCCTCCTGGACAACAGGTCTGATGCCCTCTCGCTCAAGATCTATATCTGAAAGTTAGTTTAAATCAATAAACCGCCTTGAAGTTGTCTCATTCGAATCATGCCAGATGAAAAAACGCCATGTCAATAAAGGTCACTTTTATAGCTGAAGAAAGACGGAAATGAATGAAGAATGAAATAGAGAAGCAAATTGGTTTCTTAGCGTAGAAGAAATAAGGATATTGGAAAGGCGATAAAGGAAATAAAAATTTGAATAAGACAATGACTCAAGGAGGCTGTGGCAGACTTACAATTGTTATAATCAGCCATCGTTGCTGTGGCTGTTGCTGCTGTTGCTGCTGTTGCTGCTGTTGCTGTTGTTGCTGTTGTTGCTGTTGTTGCTGTTGTTGCTGTTGTTGCTGCTGTTGCTGCTGTTGCTGTTGTTGCTGTTGTTGCTGCTGTTGCTGCTGTTGCTGCTGTTGCTGTTGTTGCTGTTGTTGCTGTTTCTGATGCTGATGCTGATGCTGCTGTGTTGGTATCGTGTTAGATGGTTGGTGGTTGATGGTTGTTGTGATGCATACTTACCAGAATGTGGTGATGATGATGAGAAGGGGAAAGAGAAAGCCTCACATTTTAATTTCTGGATTTATCTTTTGGGGGCGATGCAGAAATACTGCCCAATGGTCCCACATTTGCCTGTCGGACTGTTGACAGCTGGCAACATTCAGATTATTTTCACTTCAAGTTGACAGTCCAATACAGCTGGCAGCTTAAGGGACTACCCCTGTGTATTCCATCAGCTATCACCTCTACACCTGTGCTCTCTTCTCTCAGTCAAGATTAAGTGGCATTCAATTAGATCATTTGCTTGACATGTCCACTATAAGATATTATGCCTGCATACGAATACCTCCATACTCAAGAGAGGCCAAATCATGTGCATGCCCCTGACGAAAAGAATAAGAAGAACGAGTTCCTTTTAGTTGACTAAGACACATTTTTCAAACTTCCAAAAACAGTCTCCATTCCTCCCCAAGAATGGTTCTATCTAATATCGAACGGTAGGGGAGAGAGAACTATGAAAGTGGCAGTCATATATGGTATCCTGTATCATGCTGGCATCATACAAGGATTCAAAGGGCGGCCTTTTGTCGACGTATTAAAAATTCGGCTATAGAAACAGATACACTCATAGGCAAATCACTTATCGTGCATGCTAAAAATGCAAGAGACAAGGAGGGCCCCTCTTGAGTAACAAAGAGGATAAAACGAGTTGTAGCGATCGATGATCTATCCATTGGATCCATGACATGGAGATGATACCTCAGGTTTCATTCCACCACCTAAACCATCTCAACGTAAATATTTCAGGCATAAGATAACAGGTACTCAATTACGGTGGTGCAGTAATCCAATGACGGAAGCATCATCACACCACTGCCATATAAGTATTTGATGTATCATCTTCCAATGTAGAACATTGCTAGCTAGTTTAAGGATATTAAAAAAATGATCTCTCTATCTGCTTCGATATTTCACAAGAACTGCGCTCCAGTGTTCTCGTTGGGACAAAAGTGAGCGTTGCAATGGTGTCAAGGCATCAGATCATCAGTGCCGAAAGTGGAGACTATGTAGGTAGCTTGAGAAGCGTGAAAAATAACGGTTACATCTAACATGTCGCCCATCATGGCGAGTCACACAATTAATAAAGCAAAGGCGTGGCACAGTGTATACGCTTTCTACGGTAGCAGTTGCTTAATATTTGTAGCTGGATTCCAAATCTGTTGATCTAAGCACCTACTATTCTACCAAGAACTAACAAGCACGCGCACGAAAGATTAAAGTAATTATATGAAGGCTGACTTGCCGATGACTTGTCCTTCAATCTAAACAGATACACCATGACTTATGCTGACGGTTCCTGTTTAATTGGGACGTCGCCCAGTCCTTCTTGCAATTTGGTAGCTGGATCTCCACCAGTGGCCCCAATTCGTTCTGCTAACAGAACGAGCATATCTGTCGCCTCTTCAACTGTCAAATACCGACCAGCCAATGCCTCCAGATTGGCCTGCTGTGTGCGAGATGCTCTGCCGAAAGGACCTCTCCCAAAATAACACTGCTCGGACCAATGCCCGATTCGATGGCACTACGGCCCTGGTCAGTATACTTATGTGTTGAAGTAATCGTGAGAATTGGCATAAATTACGGCATGCGAGATCTTCTTCTGGTAAATTCGCTGATCCCTGTCCGCCAGGAATGATGCCACTCCCTTCTGCCAGAAGGCCGGGCCCCTGATTCTGAGCCTTGGGCAATGCGTCCAATTCTTCGTTCTTGGGGACAATGCCCCGATCTTCCTCCTCATCTGATAGCGCTGCAGCTGCCCTGATCAAGACCTCAAGCTGACCAGGCCACAACCGAGCAAGAGAGCCCAATCCAACTTCGTATTCGCGTTCTTTCTGGGGTCGCGAGAGCCTCTTTTGCGGACCACGGCAAACAGTACCCGAAGATTCATCGCATTCCCGGTACCAGTGGCCTGGTATATTGCACTTCAGAGCAGTTAGAGCTTGTGTGAATATGAGTAGAAAGGGTGCGGCATACCTTGCGACAGCTACCGTTACGCATAGGACGGTTGCGGCCAACTCCTCCGCTCAGGACTTTTCGACCTTGATCACTTCTCCCATTTTGGCGGTCGCTACCATAGGCACTTCCCCGCGTGTTTCCTTTATAAATCATGACTAATGTAGGCAGCCTGTTTGAGCGATGCTAACACTAGGAGAAAATTCGAGTTTGTTTTTTGAATCGGTCATCGATCTCAAATGTACCATATTCACTGGCTGTACTTTTGCCTCTTCGTCGTCTTGATTGCTTGCAACACTCTAGGAAAGAATTCGCTTTGGTGATGTAAGAGCTCTAAAAACAGAAGTCCTGATGCAGTCGTAATCTTGGGCAAGGAGAGGATAAAGAGGGAGAGTGGGGACGGGGTCTTGATGTGTGTTGTGAAGCTAAGGCACCTGGGGCATCAACGTCAAATCACGCCAGGGAGTGCAGACAGAGGACCAAGCTGCAAGGCAACCATGCGCTGAAAAAAAAAATAAGTCGTCAACCACTGAACTTGCACTGAAAAGGTGTCGATTAGGACTGATGCCTTTCCCCCACCAGTTAAGGAGCTAGTAGGTTTATGATATACGCCATATTGTACATCTAGTGGAATATCCAAATATATCGCATATGCCATAATGCATTATCATTGAACATTTCTCCCATATACTACGGCCCGGTGGTTTTCTCCATAAAAAGAAATAAAAGGAACAGGCAGAAAGAGAAAGATCAAATAGAAATAAGTGGAGCAGATAGAAACAAGAGGAACAAACAGAAACAAGAGCAACAAACAGAAACAAGAGGAACAAACGAAATAAGTGGAGCAGATAGAATCAGGAGGAATCGCCAGAAACAAAAGAAACACACAGAAACAGGAGGAACAAACAGAAACAGGGGGAACAAACGGAAAGAAGTGGGGCAGATAGAAACAAGAGGAACAAACAGAAAAAAGTAGAGCAGATAGAATCAGGAGGAATCGCCAGAAACAAGAGAAACACACAGAAACAGAAGGAACAAACAGAAACATGGGGAACAAACGGAAACAAGTGAACTAAACAGAAGCAGTAACTACAAATATGTATCATACTTGGCATTCCGGTGGTTATTTCCCACGGGAAACAGTTCTTTGGCCCCTCGCTTTTTGGCAGTTGCAACGTCTGGGGTTTAAAAAATTATGCTTGGATATTTACCCCGCGACGTAGGTCTATCTAGAGCAAATCATGGTGGGACTGTCAACACACAGATAAACCTGTTCCAGAAGCTGTTCAGTGGATTGAGTTGATGAAAAACTCTTGTTGGTCGAGTCGTAGGTGATCAGATCTTACAGCTAGACAAAGTCTGTGCTTTTTTAATTCAACGTGTTACTGAGTGCATATTTGGCGCAATCGATAGCCAGATGCAAAGGGGCAATTGAATGGAATGCACAGATGTGACCGCCTGAGCTATGAGCTGTATCGGAGCGTTAACTGAGACTGGGTCGAAAAGGCTGTCAGCATTTTTGCTGGTATGACTGAGGGAATATGTAGCACGAAACCAATACCCGAGACTAATAACGAGTGCAGATGATCGGTGGGTGAGCAATCCAACAACCAACAACCATTATCCACTCAACATGGCATCGCTACGGCGTTAATGGCAACATTCACGGCAGTAGACACAACATGACGTAAGTCTGTTCTCACCTGAGATATCTATATATGCCAAAAGATTCCTGATATGGACCAAAGAAGCAGTAATTGAGGATGTGGTGACCGATGGTCATGGAGGCAATGCTTCAGCCCCGAGAGCCCGTTGACAGGCGACCCTTTGCAAATTTCGCGTAAAATTTTCGCCATAACATCTACGATTGCAAATCAATATGCCTGTGACCTGTAAAAGAGTCCGCATATTGGCCATCCGCCATGACAGTATACTTTGTGGAAGACAACAGTGGCTGGCTTGGCGGTTTCAACGAGAGATTCGAAGAGGCTTAAGATGTAATTAACGAAACAACAAGTGGTAATGATTAAATCAGTCGTACTAATAGAAAATAATGCTGGATCTGTTGATTGCTCACCCACTATGTTCATTGATAATCAGGGTTTTGCCCCTGTCGAGAGAAATCAGACTGACAAACACGTAGATTAAGAAGGAGGACGTGCCCCATGACTTGCTTCCCATTCCTCCAAATTATTTTACTTTATGAAGTCAAAGCCAATCATTCCCTCAGAGTTAGTCAAAACCCTTGAAGTGATTCAATTTTAAGCTTGAGCAGATATGTTATAATTTGTTATTTTGAGCTATTCTTGCACCACTTGAAGGTGTTTGAGCTTTATAAACTCCCTATGAGTCATCATTCTCAGTCTGTAATAGCGGTGGTGGCTTCATTCCGATGACTGATCATCTTTCTGATACATCATCACATATGCTCTGGCTAGATCAACTTTTTGCCGTATACCTACGCTTGTAGGAAATTTAAAATGATTTGCCTTGAGAAAGTATCCGATACATAATCCCGGATGTGAATTACAGATTCTGTGAGTGTTCTTTTCGAAATCACGAATATAGGGTAGCAATGCGCCTCTGCCATTTTAGCCTTCGTTTGTCGCGCAAGCAAAGCTCCATCTCAATGAACAAATGGTTCACGAAGGAATTCAGATGCATATTCTATTTCCATTACAGACTAACCGCTTGAAAACTTATCTTGGCATCAATACATCGAAATAAAGGGTATACAAACACGATTCACGCAAGACACTCATTTTGTTATGTTGAGTCACTCCGTAAGGTAGGTAATGAGTATTTTCACATCGTGTTTCAGACCTCACTGTGCACTTTGGCTGCAGTGAAACTACAAGCTAATCAGAACATTCCAGGAGAAAAGAGTTATTGCCCGCCGAATTTACATTTACTGGCTGGGGTACGCCTAGAACTTGAGGCTAAGATCTACGATATCACCGAGCGAGAAACGCGTTGGATTGGAAGGATGAGCAGTACTGAGATTTGATGCCTAGCGGTATTCCGTCCGCCGATATAAAGATGCAACCCAATACCACATATCTATCTACTTTTGCTGGGAAGGATGTATAAATACTGGAAAAGCTTGCCAAGCGACTCGCAAGCGTGGCTGGTTTGGATGAGTAGGTCGTGACACGCCATGGATCAATGCCTCGTGCGATCATGTACTCTTAGCTAACCACAACCTTGGCATAGGGCGGGCTTAGTTATAAAAATAGCTGTCAAAACAAAATCCGCGAAGCAGGGCTTTCTACTAGATTGAGTTATGAACTGCTCTTAGGCTCTAAACAAGGCTTGCGATCGGGGCATTGGGGAAGGAATGGCTGGAGAGAAATACGCACTGGAAAGGCCCTGGAGAGAAATACAGGTTTCAATAAAGGGAGTCTCAACTATTTGTGCAAGCTGTATTCTGGCGAAAAGACGTTCCGTGATCAAAATCCAACTGGCCACCGGTAACGCTGTGCCAGAGTCAGATATTGATTGAGTATACATACCATGAGCCGTTCTTTTCTTATTTGGGACTCTTTCTATTTCTCTAAATGAAAGAAACGAGCTCCTGATTATGAATCAGCTACTTATCCGCGTAATACTAGGCTCTTGTTGATATTTTCATGGTTATAGGGTGTTGATAACCACTATGGCACTTCATTCTTCACTGAACATTCCATCAAGTCTGCAATAGTCTGATCTGGGCTGTTGGCATCTCATTACTTAGGCATCCTTAACCCCACTTAGAAGACTTTATAGACAAAAAATAGCTAGATCTATAGGTTGACGTGTATGGTGCTGATAAAATAGTTGATGGGGGGCTGCCTAACTTCCCGTTGCCATGGTGGAGCGACACCATCTCCATTTGAGCAGTGGATTTCATTGTAGTGGGGATTGTTAAGGCCTGTGAACTATGATTATAGAATGGTTCAGAATGGAGAGACCCTCGCTTGACGGTGTCGAATACTTTGTTTTGGCTATAGCTTAATTTCTCGTCCTATGGTTGTGTCGACTACTTAATGTTGAGCTGGGATTAAGCAATACTCGACTCCTCAGGGCTCAGGTATACTGCTTCTAAGTCTGAAATGTTAACAATGTCGTCTTTCAAATAAGACAAAGGCCGCTCTAGGTTGATTTGCGAGCCTGGAAGCGCATAGAGACAGAAATAACCCGGACTAGTTGCCAGCTGTATCGGATCGTCAAGTTAAGGTGATCCATGGATGAGAATATGAACACTGACAGCTGCCAACAGTCGGCAGCTGTCAAGAGTAGTCGTAACGAACTGGGCTATGACTCATCCCACAAAATATCATTTTGAAATTGAAAAGTGAGTCCTTTTCTTTCTTACCATCATCATCATCATCATCATCATCATCACATTTCGGTAAGCAAATGCTACAACCACCATCAGTCGTCACCCATCTAATGCAAAATCATCGCAGCAACAGCAACAGCAACAGCAACAAGTAAGCCAGAAATAAAGAATGCGTCGTGGATCCAGCAGCAATTGACATTGGCTAGCAAGCATCTTGAAGACGACCGAACCATCTCTGACAGTAAGTCATTATTTTTATACTATTTGTCGTTGGTTCCTCATCTCACAGCTTAACCCTCTTATTCCTTCCTCGTGTTATATCCTGTATTAATCGCAGAGTTTGCATTGCGCATTTGGATGGCATATATGTGTTTTAAACTCATTATAGGTAGACATACTGACTATTATTAGAGATGGATCCTAGACAGCAGTTTCATGACACGTTGGAGTTGTGGATTGCGCTTGGAGGTGGCCGGGGTGCTCCTCCAATGATTGGTGGCCGTGGAGGAGGTGGAGGAGGTGCTGGCCCTGGTGGCCATGGTGGATATGGAGGCGGCCGTGGAGGCCGTGGTGGTTATGGAGGGGGAGATCGTGGAGGGCGTGGTGGTGGCTATGGGGGCCACGTTAATTACGGAGGATGGGGCCGTGGAGGTCCCGGTGGCTATGGAAGAGGCGGCCGTGGAGGGCCTGGTGGCTATGGGGGCCACGGTGGTTACGGAGGGTGGGGCCGTGGAGGGCCTGGTGGTTATGGTGGCCACCATGCGGGTGGAGGCCGAGGAGGCAACGGAGGAAATGGGTGGGGCCGAGGGGCCCTTGGACCCAACATCGGCGGCGGTATCCGCCGGCACGACCCTAACCGGGGGCCGTGTTTCAACGTACGTGCCTGGAAATGCTCCGACTATCTTCCTAATTACTGACAGTTGTCACAGTGTCATCAGATGGGACATTGGCAAAATGCCTGTCCTATGTTAGGCCATCGTAATGGTCGGCTATCGCGGGCCCAGATAGCCAATTTGCACGCTCAGATGGCTCAAATGCCACCTGACCAAGTGGTGGAGGTCCTGGAAATGGTGGGTGCGCGGGTAGAGGCCCGCGTGATAGATCTGGGCAGCGTTGTCCCAGAGGAAGAGGGTGGCAACAATGCCACAGAAGAAGGGGGGAGACGAAGATGGGGCAGTGAACCCATGGACGAGGATGGGGACAGCGTTCCCGCTGAGGGAGAAGAGGGGGGAGAGGAAGGTTTGGGCAGCGACCCACAGGGCAGCGACCCTCAACATCTGGGCAGAGACCCACAGGGCAGAGACCCTCGCCATCTGGGCAGCGACCCCGAGGCAAGCCGGGCGATCGAGCCCTTCCAGGTTCAATCCGTTGAACCTCTACTCGAAGAGGCCGCCAGGCCTTTAGCTCGTCTGCCTCTGGCAGACTCACGGGCCACTCGTGCCCAGACAGTGGAGACGGAGGCGACGGAGGCGGAGGAGGATGAGGAAGAAGAGGAGGAAGAAGAAGAAGAAAAAATTGTTGGGGACTTTGATGTATTTGCTGATGTCCGGCGCTGAATGCTGCGCCGTTCGCCTTTACTTTTTTGCTTTTTTGCTTTGTTTTTTGTTCTTTTTCTTCTGTTTTTATTTCTTCAAGCCCACCAAAGTGGTGGTTGGTTGGCCGAATTGTTTCTCCCTCCCCTCTGGGTTTTATATGAGCAGAGAGGGCGGGTGGTTTGCTGGGTTAGTCTTTTTTTTTTGTCCCTTCGGGGTTTTTTTTAGTAATGAAATTGAAAAGTTTTGACATACAACTGTGCCATTCCATGTGACAATATGCACTCATTCAAGACGTGAAATACTGAGCATGTAAATCTCAGGGTGTGGTTACGTCTGAGTTTGGGAGAGTGCTTCAAAGTATAAACATTGAACAAGATACGCTTTCACTCCGCATTCAATCGGACAAGTGAGAAGTTCTAGCTTAATCTCATAGTCTGCTTAGTAGATTTGGAATATAAAAGCATGTGGTAATATATTTTTGGAGCCAAGATCGTGTGCGATTTATAGTGGATGGTCTGAAACTAATGTATCAAGAGCCCAAGACGGATACATTTACTCCTGTATTTACCAGTATTCAATGAATCGCGACGAGGGTGAATAGTGTGTGGACGACTGGTAGTAGTATGCAATAACTTGATATTCTAGAATCATGGCTAGTTATTTTAAGGATAAGCGACATGACTTATTGACTTCGAATGCATTCGTGAGATACGTAGTCGAATATCATGTGCCGTATTAGCCTGGAAGTAGTTAAATTTAAATACTTGCTCGGTTGACTGTAGAACTCGTGATGGAAAATTGGCTGACGTTTCATCAACCTAAATTGTAATTTCACTAGATGACACACGGAGTTGGGGATAGTAGGGACAAATGTTATTCGTATGGCCCCTTTACGAGAAGGTGAAAGCAGCCGGTAACTGCCTCATCTTACAATGGAGAACCGGGTCTGTCAAACTGCTGATTGACACGCCCTGTACCCTTTGACTCGATTGTGGCCATCTGAACGTACGTATTTAGGACATTGCGAGATATTATGTCGTGAAACTGACCTACATGATCTAACGTTGATAAGACTCGGCTATTCACCCATACATTGCCTTTGAGTATTTCTGAGAGCTTTCTTCAACCCACCTCGTCATAGTACCTTCTCAGGGGGATTGAACGACTTTTGGAGCCTTGAAGAGTTCGTAGAGTGTATTAAGCATTTAGACGACTTCTGGAGTTTGTATGAGGCTGATCAATATAACTCTCCCAGCCAGATATTCTCTTTAGATAATCATCGTGTAAGCAAGTGGCCGGGTTTCGAGCGTCGGGTTACTTATGCCACTTGCTGTTGTTGAAGGTATTCGCTACTTAAAGTCCAATTTCAGGACGAAAACGAATGCACACTGGACACAGAAATGTCGTTGAAGTTGTGCATGAATCATACTTGTGCGTTAGTAAATATATCTGGGCTTTTTGATGCAAAAGTATGGGGAAAGGAAGCGACCTAACACAGCGACAAGGAGGGGGGAGGCTTCAGAAACAGCAATGTATTGCCAAAAGAGCGGTTAAGTGGATCTTATCGGTGATGTGAAGTCAATACTTTATTCGAAATCAACGGGGGGGATCTAGACAGCTGCATCTATGGATGGTACTTTATAGAGGATGCAAGGGGACGCAATCATGGCACTAAGTGTCAGTATTCCCGGTAGCACTGACCGCATAATATGAGAACTGTACACTTATGAAGATAAAGCTACCAATCATCTGAGGATCTGAGCTCGTTTAGGCTGTATTTAATCTTTGATGTCTTTATTTAGGTATAGGCTCAAGAGGAAATTGACACAAGATCTTGATTGTAGCATTTTGGCCGGATTCGTGTGGCAGCCATGGTAGATGGAACTATGAAGTGGGTAGACAGACTATGATTGCGGTGTTTCGTTGAAGTCTTCCAAGATTGCGTTCAGTAGAGCTACCCATACTACTTTCTGGCACTACACGTCGATGGAGAAACATCGTTGTAGAGTTGGGTTCTTCAAATCTCAATTTCAGCAACTCAGATACTACGCGGATGCTTGCTCATCTGGCTGTTCAGGCAAGACCTCAACTGAAAGGTGATGTTCTGCGAACTGTTCATAGTGTATTCAGAGAACCAGAACTTGTACAGCGTCTGGCTGAGCAGATTCATAGGGGCTTGAATTCTATCACAGCTAACTGGAGAGAGACAAGCTGTATGGAGCTACTTATCATCCTCTGTCTGAAATTGTTCTTACTGTCTTCAGGACTCATGAGACGCCGGGCCGAGACTTTACTGAAGACATGCCGAGATGCTAGATTGGCTCGGTGCGTATTTCCTTCCTATGTGACGGTAAGTGTGTGCGGTATGCTTACAACACTTGCCTTGTTGTATTTGAATCTTGTATTGGCTAGCTTCGGAGGATTGTGTCGACATCGCTCATTGAAGGTAAGTGCATTTGGCCTTGAGATATCCTGTGAATCATGCGGTGCTTGTGGCCAGGCTGTATCGAGTTAGCACGTTGGAAGAAACAAGCGTGAGAAAAGGCCAGATTGATTAAAAATAGCGCAAACTCTGAGTCCTTGTGGCATGACAGTGCCCCGTCTGTCATAGACTGACTTGGTGATATCCTTGAATCGGGATTATGAGATGGATGGAAAATTCAGAAGACTGAATTGGATGGGCGGGTTCCAATGGAAGCCCCTCAAAGGCCCGTTAGACACCAACTCAAGCACTGTCTTAGCGCACCAGCTAATCGCGCCATTAAGTTGGAGGAAGACACCTGACTGTGGCAGGGGTGCGGGGACACCCACAGGCCCATTGTCTCCTACGTCGCCTCAGGCTACCAATAAGGTGACCCACTGCCTGTGCACTCACCCCGCTTGCCCTGCCGCCATGGTTAGAATATTGAGGTAGGTTGACGGACTGGAGGAACCTGTTGAGGAAGACTTGATGGGGACACCCCACGTGTGGCGTGTGATTGAGCACAGACCAGTGGTTCGACAGCCCAATCTGGAGCAAATTCCCCGACGTTGACAGGACCCTGAAAATCACTAATGTGGGTCCTTCTCCTCAGGCCCAGTGGTAGATGATACCCCTCCTGTAGGGACTACCGCAATTATAAACTGGCATTGGATACCCAGATGTTGGATTAAATTGAAGCAACTTCAAGAATAACTTTGGAGCATTATAGAAACCTCTAGAAAAGGTGCAAAAGCGAAGATGAATCCTCTTAAACCGTACCACCCGAGCACACAATGCTATTTGAGATGAACATATCTATATCGGTCGTCGTATCATCAACTTCAATTTAGGCTTTCGATCATCGCAATTACCACTGTAGAACTCACAAATGTTGATTTTCCAATGACCTGGTCACCCAAATGCCCGAATTTCTAACCATTGCTGTTTGGTAGAAAGTGGAGTGACATGACGTGGCCGATAAGAGGTATTCCCAAAAAGGAAGGGACGACCCAAGGGAAGGAGCACCTCGACGCGTCGCGGGGTCGTCCAGATGATTCCCCCCGCGACTGGGAAGATTTTCTCTTCTTTTTTCCTATTTACCAAGGACAGGTTTCCATACGAACGATTCCACGACTTTTTTCATTGTCGAGTTTAATCTTCGTACGCATTGACGGCTCCAGTATATCTGTGACCGTCTTTTTACTGTTCTTTTCACGTCCTTCTGGTTATTTCGGTATCCAGATTGTATCCAACATGCCTGCTTTGAAGCAGCTATCTCTGGCAGAGTGCTTTGCTCGTGCCAACAAACCATCCTCTGCTGGTGCTTCCAGCAATTCCAAACCCCATGTCGATGGGGCGTCGGAAGCCAAAGTGAGTGGAGAGTCTCGTGCTGTCGCACGAGAAGAAAAAGAAAACGGGTTGGCAATTGTACCCGTTGGAAAAGATCATATTAAAGATATGATCGTACACAAGTGTGGAATGGCTGCTCCAGCCAAAATGGGTCTTGATGACCCTGAAGATTATAAGTCTGGTATGAAAGTCGATGGGGATGCTGCTGTCTATGCTATAGACAATAATGATGTCTATGCTATAGACAATAATGCCGTCTATGCTATAGACGATGATGCTGTCTATGCTATAGACGATGATGAGTTCCTTCCGTTGGAAGAAAAAGAAGGCGATGATGATGATGATGAAGAAGAAGAAGAAGAAGAAGAAGAAGAAGAAGAAGAAGAAGAAGAAGAAAAAGGAAAGACAGGTGTCGTGCTGGACGACGCCATTGAGACAGTTGAGCCACCAAGGAAGAAACGTCGGGTACACGACGTAGTGACTAATGCAGCGCAGTGGCTTGAAGAGTATAATAGGTCCAACCCTATTAACAAAGAGGACAAGGATCTTCGCAATTTTGAGGCGAAGATGACTGATATTATAGGGGCCCTGTGTCAGTGGGCGAAAGGGCTTACGCCCGAGTGGTATCGGAAGCGAAGGCAAGATAGAGAAATGACTCGCCAGTTTGCATCTCTGTTTGGGGCGTCTGCGGCCGACCCTTCTCAGCTAGTGCGATTGGTATTGGAAGGGATACCACGCCAGGCCCAAAAAGTTTTGGGGAGGGTAGAACTGACGGAGCTTGATCTCCTTGATTTGCCTATTGTTCCCTCTGGCTGTCTGCATCGTCTTGTGTATATCGATGTGGCAACCCGCCATTCTGCCGGCATGATCGTGCGGAAAGCAAAGGGCGGCCAGAGAAAGAAGTTGTATAAAAGTCTTGCGACTGGGTCAAGCGCAAAGGAGTCGCTTGAAGCCAAAGTGTATGTTGGCTCGAGTGTTCGGATAGCTGGAAGCTATGCGAGGTTAGCTGAACATGAAAATGCCTCAAACGGTTATGTGACGCCGCAAGGGCCTCACCAACGGTGGTCTCGAGGAGATGACGTGGTCTGTAATTTTCGGGCCGTTGGCATGTGGCAGAATCCACATGCAGATCATAGTTACGATGGACAGGATCTCACTAGATGGATTCCTGTTCTGATCGAGGGCTTGATGATTCTTTACCTCGGTCTATATGATGAGAAGATGGCAGTCCCAGCTCTGCCGGAACTCTTCCCTGGATCGTCGTATAGGCTGGTAGAGGATATCAGAAGCCTGATTTCTCTGCCCAATCTCGTTAGTGCGAGTTTAAACAGGGCCTGGCCATTAGTGCAAGGGGTTGCGGGTGGGTTTAAGAAGATGACGCGCTGCGCTAATGAGGCGTGCCGGCGTCCTTTGATGGTATTATCAAAGGAAGACATACCTGGAACTCGACCTACCAAAAAGTACTATTACGCCAGTGATATAGATGCTGTGGCCCCTGCTTATTGCCCGGGTTGTCATTCTCGACGCCTGGAAACAGGTCAGATACCAACCAGGGAAGGTCTCGCGACTGGGAGATGGCATCATGAGGGAGATATGGCTGCGGTTAACGCCGCATGGTTTGCATCTGGTAATGAGAGACGATGCCACAACGATGCATGCAAGGTACCCCTCCATCCACTTGCTAACATATATGGCCTTGAGAATGGTATTCGTTGTTATAGGTGTGAGGAAAACCGTCGAATTTTCCACGAAGAATGGAGGCTTTGGACGGAGACGGACGAAGAAGAAGGCCAATGCCAAGTCTGTGATTGCAAGGAGGTGAAACTTTTTAAATGGCAGAAACTTGACAAAAAGGACACTGATCTGCCATCGAAGCTATGTGGCAGCTGTTATTCTGTTCGTTGTTCGTTCCTCAGCGATGAGGTACCAGCCAATGCGGCCCCAGAAACAAGGCCACGATGTGAAAATGCCTTTTGCATTGCCAAGATAGAAAGGGATGCGTGGGGTTGGTCAAATCTCGTCGAGAACATGCATGAACGTGTTTGGCGCTGTCTCCGTTGTGACTATAGTCAGGAGATTCTGGGAGTACAGCGCTCAGAGAATAACCTCAAGGCTATAGGGCCGGAGGGCATTAAGGTACGTGGGCCCATTGAGAGCCATCGATTTAACTGCACAAAATGCATTGATTGCGGCCAGTACGCAACATACAGTGAATGGGAGAAGACCGATGCAGGATATCGGTGCTCAGCCTGTGTCGGTGCCAAGTGCATGCGGTGTGATAGGCACCCCGTTCTTTACTGGCTGACTACAGCTGAAAATGGTGACAGCGTGTGCCAGCAATGCCGACTCAAGGAGTATAGTGGGCAAGGAGATAGGCAATTGGGCAAGCGTGTTGGTACGGGATACCGTATTCCGCCATCCCGGAAATGCTTCAACAGCACCAGGGGCTGTGATCACACTGGCGCTAACTTTGATGGCCAATGGTACTACCAGCGTGAGTATCCGAATGATGAAAGCCGTATGCTATGCCAGCGCTGCCGCGATCATACTAGAAAGTGGGGCATACCGTGGGATGCAGAACTTCATGCCGTGACCAAGTGCGGCAATACGAATTGTGGTTTCGAAGACCGGTGGTATACAGCTTGGACGTATGGCACTGATGGTAAGAAGCGCTGTCAAGGATGCTACAAGGAGTGGCATGCCTCCGGAGGCACGAAGGAACGTGCACCCCAGCCGCCGCGGAAAACCCCAGCCGCCTCTAAGAGGGTTTGTTCAAATCCCGAGTGCGCTTGTCCGAAGGACAGGACGGTGAAGAGGTGGCATAATTCTGATATGGGAATCATATGCGAGGTATGCTACTCGAAGATACGGTGGATCAAGAAAAAGGCGAAGGACCAGGAGAAGCGGCGGCAGCAGAAGCAGCAGGAGCTGCAGGGCCAGGCTCGGCTGCCTAGATAGACATCGGTAAGTCATGTCAGATCCAGTTTGTATAGAGATCATCCTGTTTAGATAGATCGTCTGTTGGAGTTTCCGACATGACCATTTGTGATATTTCGATGTCGATTTGGATTAATCCTTTAGTTGAGTCGGCTGAAGTATCCCCGACATGATCTTGTGCGATATCTCGACATTGGCTTGAACGGAATAGCAAGTTCTTACTGGGTGGCAGCGCTTCGAAGTGGAGGATGAGTAGAGTAGGGTGGTGGTCGAAGAAATGGAAGGGTCGAGGATGATGGTACAATCATGAGGAAAAGATCGAGAATAATGCGATCGGACTCTCAATGCGTTAACATTGATTTTTTTTTTTTAGCTCATAATAAGATTTGGATGAAAGCTAATGATAATTCAAATGAAGTATGTGGCATGACGTAGCGCGATGTTTATTACAAGAAGAATGAGGCCACATATCACCACAGTAACCACACGCGTAAAGGACACCCACCTAGGCCCACAACCGGCTGTCTTAGCTGTAGAGAGGGTGGACCATTTTAGCTTGACATGATTTTAGAGAAGCCTGCCTCAATCGCCCAACACTCGATCAAGGAGTATTCCACACCCCTGGACCACTGAGTATAGAACTTTGAGCACTTGGTTTAGCCTGAATCAATAATTAAATCTCATTCTCCAAAAACAGTAAACAGAAACTAAGGATCCTCAGAAACTCAACTAACATTAGCTCATGGTTGCACACACTACCTAGTCAAGCTAGTACCTTAGCCTTGCTAGCCTCGTGGCAAAGCTGTGCAACTTCCCGCTTCCAGATGTAAGGTCACAGCCAAGTCTTTTTCTATTGAATGCATAATCACTTCATCAACCTTATTATCATCTTATGGGTATGCGCTGGCGGCCTCCGACATATTGGGAACCCACCTTCCCAATCACTTTAGATGGTAGAAATGGTAATATGGGTTCGTTTGCCTTTTTTTTTTTTTTTTTCGAGTTTTGAATGACAACTCCAGATATTAGAACCTACTGGGCCACACCCATATCATTAGCTAATGCTAATACATCATAGCGATTAGCAATAACTAAGATACGAGCGAGAATGGCCACGAAGTCCAGCGTATGACACATGGCCTAGGGCTACAAGCCGACGGCGGCATCAGTCGACAATCACAAAACGAGTCGGCTACTACGATGTGCATCCGATGCAATCCTCAATCTTGATATATACAAAGAGATCAACTAATAAAAAAGTGTAGTCAGATGATCATTGGTAAAGTCATTACCATCTATAACACGTAGATTGTGATCCGAATGCACGACCATCATGAGAGCAGAAGAGCCTTCGGCAAGAATTTAGGTTGAGCGCCCTCATTCGATTGAGCTTCTCGCAGCTTGGGCTATGATTCATTTGCTTTACCGTCAGAATAGGAGAGCCAAAATATTATGTTCGGAAGGGCTAACGGGAATCCATCTCTCTCAAATAATGTGCCGAAGTTGTTATCAACAAGGAAGGCACGTACAACTTGAAGCAAAAATAGCTCGAGATCATAGTGATTATACTGCAATTGGGGGAAGAGGACCGCGATGTTTTCAAGGACACGAAGATAAACGGGAACTTTCCATCGTCAAACTTTAAGAGAGAGTCGCTGAGGGGAGTAAATACAATGGTTGGGATGTGAAAGATATGGCATGTCGTAATGTATCCACCATTTCATGGTTAATCTACTGTATACGAACGCTTGTCAGACTGGTAGTGTGGAGGAACATGAGATTAAGCCCGAACACGAATATTTCTTCTTGTCAAGCTCGCATGCCTGAGCGGTATTTGAGGGCTGAAAATTTGGCGAAAATGTTTATCTCACTGGTACAATCGGCCGAGGCCATTAATGAACCTTTACCCTCCAAATCTCAAGAAGAGTTCAATGCCGTTAGAGAGAAAGGGGACTGGACGTTGTCTTCTATCAACTGATGATTACTAGCGGCGCAAAGAAGAACGCGAAAATGATATTAAGACTCAGCATTATGCAAAGCTACCGAGAGTAAGTTCGATTGTGGAAGACCTGTTTCTCCATTGTGTCTTTGGGGCGAGATGGAAGCATTGTCAACATCTGTTCAAGGGCTTGGGTCAAGAAAAAAATGCTGGAGCTGGGGTATGTATGTATTATTCTACATCGAGCCGAACATTTTCCCTTCGGTCTTCGAGTAAGAACTTAACAGATACGATTTGTCCTTTCTTAATTATTCTCTCCGAAATCTATTGCTCTATTGCTTTCAAAGTTCCAACTTTTGATGTCGCAAACAGCATCTGTTGATCTTATTGTGTGTTCGAAAATGAGGGGTCACCGTAGTAGCTACCCCGCACACTCAAGTACTAAAACGGGATCCGATGTTTACCCACTAGTGCACTTCTAGACTCTAGTAGCCTTGCCGTTTATCATTGAACCTCACATCGAGCTTCCGAAAGGGCTGGGCTGCTGAATATCACCAAAAACACCACAAAGTATCTCAAAATCACTCCAAAAAGAGCAAAAAACGCACCAAAAAAGGGTCATGCCGTGGATTGAACACGGGACCTCTCACATGACTGAATGATCAACCCAAAGCGAGAATCATACCACTAGACCACATGACCCATATGGAGGTTGTTGGTTGACAATTGGCTACATATAGCGGTATATGTATACGTGCTTACCCTAAGTGGAGACACAACCGGATACTCCGTAGCATACGGCATATTCCGCAACGCGGTCGCGGTAGCAAGCATCCCTGCCCAAGCTGACGGAAGAAAAATGATGGGATCGAAGAACCACCCGTTATAAACATCAAGTCTCATCAGCTGGCTAAGTGATAAAATGTCTGGCTATTTTAGCATGCCATTGACGTAGCAGAATCTCTCTACACAAGCCATATTAAAGCAAGTGTTCATTCTCTTGATTTCAACCCAGTTGTTCATACCGAGAATACGGCATGCAGTAATGGTTTTCTTGCTATAGATGTTCGCCCTCCATAATTTGAGAAGGGGGATCGTGATTACTGCCTGTCAGCTGGGCAGATGGTTGTAAACTTTTAGCGGCCCATGAAGACTACGGATGGCTTCACAAGTAACTTCATCTTTTTGTCTTATTCTATTGCTCTGCTAGCAGTGTGTATTTTCTATGCGGACAGACAAAGGGGGACAGGAGACTGCAGCAAAGGGCAAAGGGCAAAGGCAGAACTCACGGCCGTTCCACGTCGGATATCAGCAAAGGTATCAAAGTGTGGCATGATTATGTTCTGGCTTCATCCTTTCCTGCCCCTTCGCCTCCATCACCACCATGTCCGTTGTCTGAACTCGGTTTGCCCTTCATCCACTAGCTATGATCTATGAATCTGTTAATGGCAGACAAGATCAAGGCCTAGGCGCTTGTTCATGCAGCGGCTTAATAGGCGAAATCTGGAGAGGCTCGCTGGCTAGGGCTGACTTGAGGTTGCTGCTATCAGCGCGAGCGACGGGAATATAAACCTCAACGTATGATACGGTGTAAAACCTAGACCCTATATGAGATCAAACACCTGTAACTCGTAGCTAGTTACCATCTTTGCCTTTATCACCAGGCACGCAAGTGTCATGAGCTGATTGAGAACGTTCGGGAAAAGGGATATTCCGGTGCCGAAGTCGCGGCGCGCGCCCAAGGCGCGGCCGGCGATCATTGAATGAGAAGGGCAAGAATTGAAACCGTCACCATTGAGACCCAACTGCGAGCTCTTTACGTGATAGCTGATAATGGTGTGCTCATTCACTCCCTAGCGATCCAAAACCTGACACAAGCAAGGCCTCAAGTGTTGGTGGACAAACGATTCATGAAAATACTCTAACATATATTCCGCTTCCATTAAATACAAACTACTCTACCATTTATTGCGACATCTACTCGCTGAAATAATCCTATTCTCGACCGTAGCCTAAACCCACCTCCCGATATCAATACGAACCACCTCCACCTCCACTGAACAAATTGACTCCCTCGAAGTCAGATAAATACAGCCAAGGGGAGAAAATGTTGAACACTGAAATTGAAGGCCCCAGATCCACCAACTTCAGATTATCGCTCTTTATTTAGGCACACGTCGGTTAGACTGCTGCTCCAAGTGTTGGTTTCCTGTCCAATGGTATGATGAGCACTACATAGTGCTATTGGGACATCAGATTGTAGATACAGTCTCGGGAACTGGGTGCGTATTTTTGTACCCAGGCGAGAGCTTCACAAGAAGACCTATCGTACGCTGACAGTTGTTGTCCCAAGGGCTTGTAGAGCCAATCCAACGTCGGATGTACCCTTGAAGGTGATGTCTCCGTAAGTTTATCCGGGCCAAAGTCATAGTCCTCATAAATTGGTGTCTCGATACACCGACTTTGCAATTGGGGTCGGATCCGCCGCCTGAGTCTTTGTCCACTTTCAAAGTGCCTTTGTGGCAAGCGTAATTCTCTAAGAGCAGGACGAAAGCCATAAGGGTCTCTGGGTAGAGTATCTCGGACCGTGGCTAGGCCTTTGACAGTTGTCATAAACCCTTGGATTGGCGACTTGGTGGCATTGTGTCGTTATCCAAAGTCGCGTTTCGAGAATATCGTCTGGGTGGATCGTCGGCTTGGGGCAACAGGGCGATGCCTCTTCTGCAGTAATAGCAATAAGTCAGAAATTGAATAGCTGGAAACACAAGGGGGAGTATGTAGAACTTCTAAATATAAAATTCTGGTCACCTTGAGGATGAAGAGTGAAGACTCAAGCTGGTGATCGTTTTTGGAATGGTAATGACAGGGTCGCAGTGAGTATTCCAGGCATGACCTGGCACCTCATCTTGATCTCGATTTGACCTGAATAGCAAGCTCTTGCTGGGTAGTCAACGAGAAAACATGGGTGATAGATCTTCTATCGATGACGAAAAGACCAATGGAGAGTGACGAAGGTGGTTTGTAAATATGCACCATACTCACAGGCTGTACTTTTGCCTCTTTGGTCGCCTTGATTGCCTTGCAATACTATAGCAAAGGCTTCGCTTTGATGATGTAAGAGCTATGAAAACAGGTATCAAAATGTAGTCGTAATTCTAGGTAAGAGCGAGAGGTGTGGGCAACGGCTGATAGATGTAGGTGCATGAACGCGGCTTTTCCTGCCCTACGAACACGTTGGTGTGTTGACCAGACAGAGTTTTCCCCACTGTTCGAAGAGGATCCATGGATGGATTTTTATCCAACTCTCTGGGAACAGTTCTCACTGAGAAAATTTAGCCCTCATTAACCATTTCTCAAAATAGGGCATTCACCTTGCTTATCTTACCGGTACTGATCTTACACTACCCATCGTCGCTTCTTGTTGCCCGTCGTTGCTCGCTGTTTCGTTTCTCGCTGAGTGTTGCTCGTTCCGGGGGAGCCCATGGAAACGGAGCTTTGCATGGGTGCCAGCTGGCACCCCAGCAAACGAATCATCGAAGGCGCCCTTGAAGCCTAGTGCAACGGATCTTCCCAGAAGTGACTATTCTTGGGGTGTTTATGTACTACCCAGTGGTCTTGGTAAAATTCTTTGTTGGAAATAATCTGGGGCTGTAACTCAGCATCATCAACGCCACAACCGCTCAGTAAGTACACATAGAACACCCATTCAATACTCTCAACACGGTATCTGATATTATTTAAAAAGTGCTATAGATTATAGAACTATCATCAAAGGCGACAGCGATACCCACCAAATTTGTGCCCCTTCTCTCATATCCCTCGCCTCAAGCGTTGGTGTTGTCAGCTACTGAAGATTGGCCGTGATCAGACCTCACGCCTAGCTTAATCAAAGCTCTGGAGTTTACCATCGCATCGCATGCCGTATTGATCGAGAGGGTTGTTCAAGGGAATACCGAAAGAATACAAATGGGGCCAAAGAGTCCTCGCGCCCAACCTCAACGGAGGTATTCGCCAACAAGGGAGCTGACACAACCCAACGATTCGCGAATTATTAAGGCTGGCGTTAGTAACATCTCAATACTATAAGAAACACTGTTGAACCCTATATTAGGGCAATTTTCTCTTGGTCTTCTTCTCGCGATCAACGCTTATTTATCTTTTCTTTGTCTTGTTGTTGTTTAAGGTACTCGATTTCTTCTCTTTACCCCCTCCAATCTATCATCGCCCTTCCTTTCTTAATCATTTGTGGCATCGCCAACTATTCTCTTGCTATCCTGTGTTCTTCCCTCGCCTGTTTCTCCCATTATTATTCATTCCCTATATCGATGAGGTTTCTCTACAATAGATAAACAGAACATCTAACTAACACTCCATTTCTAGTAAAGGGAGTTAGTCAATGGCAAGCCAAATAAGGGACAGCGACGGTACTCAGTAAAATTATAATTTTAGCCTCGCTATCGAGCTTTATAGGACTAAACCTATGGTTATCAGTGCCTATCACAGAGATCAGGCCATGTGGAAAAGTATCTGGCGTGCAGTAGCGTTTGATGGCAACATCATTACTACTTTGCTTCAGCAAGAGGAGCAGGATCGCCAGGACCCATGCTACTTCGCTGCACTGTTCTTAAACATTCCGATTCAATTTTTCACGAGTCCATTCGTTTCTTTATATACTTGTGTACTTTAAAGCTTTATGTACTAATGAAGCGTTATGATAATGTATTGCCACCTCCCTTCGCCATGCTCCCAGTCTTGAGCCTCGTGCACTTTCTCAATTTGAAGAAACCCACAAGTTTCAAACGGCTGCAGATTTTTAGGTCTGTTAGCATCTAGGCTTAACCCACAAGCTAGCTGCAGTGCGCCTGATTCCAAAGTTTTTCGCGAAGCGTTTCTCTTTGACATTCTTTATGCGCCCTCCATAAATTTTATTGGATAGTAGACCAGCCCACCCAAACGTAAGTTATACTGTATAGCTTTACCATATTTTCTTCTTATCCCTCTATTTTACGTATATTACTATTTATTGCCGTTTGTTACTGCTTCTTGCCTTTTGTTTCTGTTTGTTGCCGTTTGTTTCTGTTTATTGCCATTTGTTACTCCTTGTTACTGTTTGTTACTGTTTATTTCTGATTATTATTATTTATTACTCTGTATTACTGTTTCTTACTGTTTCTTACTATTTATTATAGCTTAAGTTTATTTATTACTAAATATTACTATTATGTCTTAGTACAATACGGCTTGACCTTCTGGTTGTTTCTGGTAAATAAATAAAAGTAATTCCTTGCTAATTATTCTTTTTCCTGTTATTATACTACTTTGGTAGTTATTAAGCACGCTCTCACTCTTTGAAACAGTTAAGACCCAAGCAATAGTAACACTAAGTGACAATAAGCAATAACAAGAAACAATAGTAATGATACGTAATAAAAGCAATATTAAGTAATAATAGTAATTGGGGGTAGCAATAGTAGCACTACTAACAACAGGAATATTAAGAAACAACGAAAGCAAAGCTGTTTTGATAGGGAGTCCATAGGCAGTATTCACATAAAGCAGAAAGAAGTAAAAAAATAAAACAAAAAAAATTTAAATATTAAAAGAAAATGAAAATATAAGAAAATAATAAGAAAAATATTATAGGTATAATTTATACTATTAAATAGCCAGTGCTTTATTAATTTTTATTGATTTTTTATTATAATAACTTAGCTTAATTAATAAATATTACAATAGTGCAGATTATATTCTAGGGTAGTGTTATATAGTGTAATAGCGAAGAAAACATAACAACAACAAGAGAACATAGAAAGCCATAAAACCTTCGTTAATCCCAGGTAACGTAATCCACAAGCGAGCGGACCACACAAGCAAGCGGACCACTCATTCGGATGAGAATGAAGCCATTTTTTTATAGTTTTTTTTTTTTTATGTATATTAAAAACATATTAAATAACTATTATTATAATAATAAGATAAAAGAGATTTTTTTTTTTTTATTTTATTTCTTTACAAGTTTGTATATTATGGCCTGTCTTACTATACTTATTATAACATATAGCCCTTATACGAGACCCTTCTTACTGTTTTTCTTGTTTTATTTGTGTGTTTATGTTTTTTTGATTTAATTGATCTATTTTTTTTTTAATAGTTAGAGTATCTTTAAGTTATATATATGTTTTTTTTATTCTACGGTACTTACTTATAGTCTCATTTATTGTATGAAGTTCTTGGACTTTTGTATATAAAAGCGTTACTTGATGTATTATTGTTATTGTTTCTTTTGTAAATTGGTTAATTGTGTTTAATATTATAGTTGGAGAGCTATTTTAATAAGTAGTAATATAATTCTTTATATGCTCTGATTATGAATTAGCTTTGTGTGTGTTTTTTGGTGTTTTTGAGACCTAAAGTTGTATAGGCTTATTTAATGTTTTTGGAGGTGTTGATTTTTGTAATTCTATATGAAGTTTTAAAAGAATATTTTATGGATTAAATGGTAATAAGCTAGATCTTAAAAAGCTTTTTTTAATGCTTTTTATATTTATTGTAATAAAAAAAGTTATGCGAAAAGCATAAAGAAAGTCAAGTTTGTTAATATATGTGATATGTATACGTATAAGCTTTTTAATTTGCTAATCATATGCTTGTTTTAATAGCTTAAAATAACTAATATTTAATGGCTAAAGTAGATGTGAGGAATAAGAAGGTATATAAATTGTAATAATCTTATGCTTTTTATAATAAAGCTTAAATGTCATTGAGTAGTGGCTTTTATGGCTATTAAGAATAAGTATTTAATAGATCTTTTTTGTATAAGAAACTATATGACAATTAAAATGTTTAATTTATTTTAAGCTAATTTTATTAATAGTTTAATTATTTTTTATTGTTGTAATATATTAATTTGCCGGAAGATCATATTCTTGATATTAATTCTTAAGATGGTATTGTATAGTAAGAATAATAAGTGATGGTATTGTCTAGTTTATTGTATTAATGTCTTGGATTATAGTTGCCTATTCCCGGTTATTAGGCTAGGATAATCTAGTTTTTGTAAGGCTTTTTAAAGTTGTAATTATTATGTCTAGAAAGATGATATTTATTATAAAGCTAGTTTTATTAAAGTTATAGAGATTATTATTAAGGATTTTATATTTGGTCTTGGTATTTTGTATAAGCGTAAACTAATTATTAATAAGTTTTGGATTTTTATATTTAGTTTGTTGATAGTTGTATTTGCAAGCTTAGTGTGTACGGAGCTTTAACTGGCGTTTGATGAAGTTTAATGTTTAATTTTTGCCAATTAATAGCGCGTTGTATGCATGTAATAGATAATTAGCTATTTTTTTAATATCAAGCAATCTAGGAGGAAATGATTACGTAAATAGATTAATTATATGCTTAACTATAATCTCTTCTTTTGATTTTATAAGATTTATTACATTGGTAATTGTATTGTATTGTGAAGATATACTAGCACGACGTTGAAGAATTATCGTACAACTAACGGTATAGATTTTAGCTATAGCTTTAAGACTTAGATTTAGGTCTTGTTTAAGAGCTTGAAAAGCAAGTAATACTTTACTTTCATTTGAAGATTTTGTTATAAGAGATTGTAAAGAAATTTAATATATAGATATAAAGGTAAATGTTATTATAGAAGGTGGTCCGCTCGCTTGTGTAGTCTGTTCGCTTGTGGATTATGTTAATCTAAGTTAAAATAACAGATTTAAGCAATAATTAAATAAAAGGTCTTAATTATTAATTAATCTGAATTAATATAATAAAATAATATAAGTCTAATATAAAAGATAATAATAAATTAATATTTAATTAGATATTTAAAATAAAAAATAAAAAAATAAAAAAAAAATAATAATAGCCTTAAATCTAAGAATAAAATATAAATATTATAATAAAAGTAATTAAATTATATAAATAAAAAGTAAAAAAATTATTATTTAGTATATAAGTTTAATTAATTTCTCTTTTATTTTATAACCTGTCCTAGTATTTATTTTTCTAGCCTTATTTTTAAGAAACTATATGATATGCTGGATGGTTGGTCAGGAATAAAAGCAAGATAAAATATTGTATTAACGGTCTTTTTATTCTTAAACCTAAGTATATACTAGTGGTTTAAGAAAGAAATGATCTTTTTCTTTTATTTTACTTTTCTATCTATATATATATATTCTTTATTCAGGGGAAATTCTTGGATATCTAGTGGCTAGATATAATTACTTATTCTAGGGAAATCCTAGGAAGGTTTTAAGTAATCTTATTCATGGATTTCCGGGGATTTCCCTGAGGTTTAACCGGTCATTTCTATCCAGGGATTTCCAGGGATTTCCCCGGGCATTAGCCGAAGATTAGCCGGACTGGTTTTTTCGGCCCTTTTCCAGGGATTTCCCCGGGCTTCCGTTGACTCCATATCACTACATAACACTACTCTAGACTACAGTTTGCACTATTACAATAATATAATAATATAAATTATATTTTAAAGTAATATTATATAATTTTTTAAAAAAAATATAAAAAAATAAATACTATAATAATAAAGAAAATATAATATTAATAAAAAGATATAAAAAACTATAAAATTTTTATTAATCTTAAGTAATTTAGATTAAATTAATAGATTTAAGTAATAATTAAATAAAAGGTTTTAATTATTAGTTAATTTGAATTAATATAGTAAGATAATATAAGTTTAATCTAAGAGTTAGTATTAGATTAATATTTAATTAAATATTTAACATAAAAAAATAAAAAAAATAAAAATAATAACTTTGAATTTAAAAATAAACGTTATTTATTATATAAGTTTAATTAATTTTTTCTTTTATGGTTTGTCTTGGCACTTGTTTTTCTAGTCTTATCTTTAAGAAATTATATAACGCTATCCTAGACTATAGTTTGCACTATTATAATACTAAAATAGGCTATAATATAAAAAAAGAATTAACTAAGCTTGTATAATAAACAATAAACCTTTTATTTTCTGATATGGAGTTATGAAGGAAAATACGGGTATTTTCCTATAGGGGCTATATGTCTGTGCGTTAAGGGCATTTCCCCCTATTTATAGGGGGAAATCACTGTATTTATCAGGGCCAAAGGCCTTTACAAACCTATTAATTCTTCACTTTTAATTTATCCTTTATTTTATTGATTTATTAAGAGTCACTTCATATCATTTTCATTTATATAATTTAATTACTTTTATTATAATATTTATATTTTATTCTTGGAATTAACATTAAAATTTTTATTTTTTTTTTTATTTTTTTATTTTAAGTATTTAATTAAATACTAATATAATAACAAAAAAACACTATAATAACAAGAGAACATAAAAAGCTATAAAACTTTTATTAATCTTAAGTAATTTAAGTTAAATTAATAAATTTAAATAATAATTAAATAAAAGATTTTAATTATTAATTAATTTAAATCAATATAATAAAATTACATCTACAGAGTCCCCCTGTGGTACAAGGGACTAGAACAAAAGAACCTTATCTACCAGCTCCAACAACTACAAAACCACGCCCTAGCTAGAATACTAAAAGCCTTTAAGAGATCTCCAAGTAAAGCCTTGAAACTAGAAACAGCCATTCCACCAATTAAAATCAGGCTCCAAAAAGCCTGCCTTAAATATAGCCTTCACACCCATACCCTCTCAGAAACCCATCCGATCCGATTAGCTATAGCTAATACAGCTGTACTAATATAGCTAACCAAACTCTTAGCTAGCTTTAAAAAAGCCATTAAAGACTATAAAAGAATAGAAAGACAAGAGATAGTCTGGCAGGCCCCCTGGAACAAGAAGCCTAAAGCTACTATTCTTATTAGTCAAGCCTCTAAAAAGGAAACCAAGAAACAGCACTTACAGCTACTAGAGAAACTTACCTTTAACAATTACCGAGCATTCTACACAGACGGATCACAGGGTACCCACAAGAATAGTATGACCAACTCGTATACATACTATAAAGATAGCCCAAGCCAGCAAGCTAGAGCACGAAAAACAGCTAAAGTAACAAAACTATAGAACCTAAGACCACACATAAAGGTAACTAATACCAAACTCATAGCAATCTCTAAGGTCCTAGACACCCTACTACTATCTATAGCAAACCCACCAACAGCCTACATCTTTGTTAACAGCCAAACGGCTATAATAAAGATAAAAAGCCCCGGTAAGATCAGTTACAGAATTAAGACTCAACTATACCTCCTGTCACAACAAGACGTAGCCATTACAATTACCTAAGTACCCAGTCACATAAGCATCCCGGGCAATAAAATAGCTGACCAACTGGCTAAAAGAGGTTTAAAAGCCTTATACCAAGGCCGACCATACACCTCTCTTAGCTATCTAAACAGGAAGATAAGAAAAGTCACAGTACAACAATAGCAGACTAGCTGGGCTAGAGAAAAAACAAAAGAAGAGATAGGCCAGAAAACAAGAGGTTTAAGCATCCAATACCGCAGAATGGCCCAAGACCAGCTTAGCTTTTTATTAAAAACTAACCTAGTCATAGGATCAAGACCAATCCAGTCAGCTTACATCCAGCTAAAACTAGAGATAGGATATCTTAAAAGCTACCAAAAGGCTATAAAAAACCTCCCAAACAATCGCTATAGGTGCGACTAATGGCACATAGCACAACACCTACTGCTACACTATAGCAGATACCAAGGACCTAGAAAGGTCCTACAAAAGGCCATAGGACCAGGAACCCAGCTAACACTACAGAAGCTCTTTACAACAAAACTAGAAAAAGAAGCCCTAATGGCCTTCCTTACTAGCACAAAGATCTGTACACGAGGCTGGTTCCTAGAGGAATAGAAGATGGGTTCATTCTGACCCGAACAAGATTGGAACGGGCAGGCAAGAAAGACCGGGTTCATTCCGACCTAAATAGATTAAAAAAGGCAGGTAGCAGGGACCGGGTTCATTTGGATTAGAACGAGTGTAAGACTCGTTCTTATAAGAATAAACCGAAAATTTGACCAGACACCAAGCTCATTCTTACAAGAATAAACCAAAGCTAAACAAGGTGCCGAAGGGCTATAAAGACCCTTAAAAAGCCCTTAAAGCTAGAAGCCCAGCTAACATCACAGAAGCTTAAAATAATAAAACTAGGGAAAAAGGCTTAAAGAGCTTACCTTACTAGCACAAAGCTCTATACACGAATCTAGTTCAAGAAAAAGTAGATATAGACTGATTAGCCTGCCAGTCAGCCTAAAGGCTAAAGGATATATATAATGCTTAAAACTAGAAGAAAGGAAACTACTAATAGGAGAAAACAATGCCTTATACTGCCAGCTTGAAAGCTGGCTAGCTAGCTACTATACTATAAAGTCACCTTATAGGAAGCTTTTAAATAGATAGATAGCCGCTTCATAAGCCTCTGGCTTCCATAAGCGTAATAAATAAATAAATAAAAAAAATAAAATTACATAAATTTAATATAAAAATTAATATTTAATTAATATTTAATTAATATTTAAATTAAAAAAAATAAATAATAAATATAATAATAATTTTTATTTTTAAGAATATAATATAAATATTATAATAAAAATAATTAAATTATATGAACAAAGATAAAAGATTAATTATTTATTATATAAGCTTAGTTAATTCTTTTTTTATTTTATAGCCTGTCTCAATACCTGTTTTTCCAGCATCCTCTTAAGAATCTATGTAATGTTACCCTAGAATACAGTTTGTACTATCATACTAAGCCTCTTCGTGACCTCTTTCACTCTTATTTTTGGCATTTTACTATCCCCTTATTGTCTGCCTTATCCAGCTCTAACAAAAAAAGCCCTGTTTAAGGATTATCTGTGCTTATAATTAATATACTTTAATAAGATCGCGTAATATCCTTTAGCAATTCTGTACTGTGGAAAACCCTTAAATAGCCTTTGTTAAAGCGCCCTGAATGCTGTATTACAGAATATCTTATGCCTGTGATACTTGTCCGCATCTGGGGCCTCTCACAGAACGGAGGGAATCAACCAACCCAAAGCGAGAATCATACCGCTAGACCACGCGGCCGAAGACCCCAGTCAGAGGCAGGGGTTGTTGGTTGGAAGTGTGCTTGGTTTTGCAATATATATGTGTCACATACTACCTTAGCGTGTGGAGACTAGCTTGATGTACAGTTTGTCGTATCAATACGGAACCTGGAACAAGCTACAAACCTTCTCTAAATGGTTTCCTGAGGAAAGATGCCCAGGAAAACCCCTTCTGATGAGCTACTGTACACTTATGTAACAGCTTTTTGTAGCAGAATATGGCTGAAATGATCATATTGAGGCATTGTTCAAGCTTTTGACTTCAACTCATTTGTTCATTCTCAACCCAGACAAACATCCGGTAAGAAGCTGATGTGACTTTCTTCCTTTCAAAAAGCTGCCAATTTTCCGGTACCTGCCAAGAACACCTTAGCTGCATCAAGCTACGGGCATCGACATCGCGGCAAAACAGCCGCCAGCAAAGAGCCCATCCCTCAGAGACGCGATGGCTGAGTTGGGTTTACGCCTAAACCTATTTTAGGCGACGATGCATCCATGCACTGGTTCTGCGCCCAGGAGTTGCTACTTGAAGCTATAGCGGCGACGTTGCACACACAGCTGGTCGGATTATGGACGTCTACGCAAGAGGTCACACGGTTCAAGGGGCAAATACAGCCTGCGGCAATGGATTCCTCGCTGTGCATATTCGCCGCCCATAGTCTTGGGAAGAATAATTGGAACTTGCGAATAAGTAGGTACTTGATGCTCAGGAAATCATCACGGCCTACTCAAACAGGCAATTAACCCAAGTCGATGATCTGGACATGACGGTGCGCATTCATGTTCTTGCTCAAGCTACTACTAAAGGAACTAATGCTTAAACGTGTGTGAGAAAGAAAAGCCTAGATAAGAGCCTTGGAACGGAACGACAGAAGAGCAATAAAGAGAAAGCAAAGGAAAAGAGAAAAGAGCAACCGCCGAACGCAGGAAAAACAGTTGGAAACAAGAAAAAGAATAGGCAGAAACAAACAAAACTGTCAGACACACGAAAATCAAGAAAAACAACTGATACCATCATGCCCATCCTGTTTAGCATTCCGATACTTGCTTTCCCCTCCTTGTTAAACCAGCTTGCTATTGACAAACCTGAGCGCTGCTTGTCCATATTCCGCGCCATAACCTTGATGCGTCGCCGCGTTATTTCCGTTGCAGCAGTAGGGATCGGATGCGTCACAGTACGACTGGATCTTACTCGCCGACGGGCAGAAGAATCCTGCCGGGCGGGCATCAAACTAACAAGAGGCGGTTAGATCGGACAACAGGGTCTGTGAGAAGCTCATTAAACCCAGCAGGGAACACTTACCCCTCCGGCATTGCAGCTTCCAACCTCGTACGATAATCCATGGATGAATCGTGGGTCACCCATGAAGATGGCAGCTTTGATGGCGCTGACAGCTCCTGAAGAAAGGGGAACAGCCGTGTTGGGGTAACCCTCGCCAGAATCACCGCCTCCGCAGAGTGCATCGTCCATTATTTGGCCACCCTTGCGTGCGTTTTAGCGCCCATGAATAGTATTAGAAGAAGAAAGCTTACCTGCGAGTATCCCACCAAGACGAGCTGCGTGTTGGGACACGAGTTGTGAAAGTTGTTCACTGCGGCCGTGACGGCGTTGATGCCTTGCACGACTGAATTAGCATAGCTGATCCCGCCGCACGACGCTTGTCCACCGCAGGCAGGATAACTAATAGCCTCGGACGTCGCGCCAGGGTGCGAGCTCAAGATGAGGTTGACGACAGTCGCAGAAGAGCCATAGCCTGGCCCGACTGTGGTCTCTCGAGCCCCGAAGACGTGGATTGATGGGCATTGGCGCTTCTCAACCTGGATCGGGTTTGCGACAACAAGAAGAGCTTGGCTAAGCGAAAGGAGAATGGCGGTCTTGATGGAGGATGGCATGTTTAAGATGGATGAGTATCCAAGGCACGCAAATGTAAGTTTGTTATTTTGCAATGAGCATTACATCGCAGAACAAACCATTTATTATATAGACTACAGACTCGTTGATACCAGACATCTTGGAATGCACCCAAGAACAGGTAAAGGTCTCTCGGAAGTCTCTTGGAAGTCTCTTGGAAGTCTCTTGAATGTCCCTTAAACTCGGTCCCTGCTACACCGAGCCCCAAATCGGTCTCATCAAGTAATATCACACATCCCAGACCACTCATTAACGAACCTTGGCCATTTAGCCTGAATCAGCTCCCAATTTGTTCATGTGCCCGATTGGGCAATTTATTTTGCGGTATGTTGCAGGCTAGCAGACTCAACCCGGTGACAACTACGCCTTTCCGTCTATTAATTAGGCTTCGTTTGTCATCACACTCAAACACCAACCAACTCTCCGGATTCTCCAAAACAACCAGCAGAAGCCAATGTTCCCCAAATCCCAATTCACATCAGCTCATCGGACAAATGGAGTATCTATCCTTGGCATAGAGATTCTTCCCGTCGAGCCAAATAACCGGCATTAACATTGCTGAAGTCATACTCCTCCCTCTCGATTTAAATTGAGGAGCTGGTCTATTTTACCGCCCAGTCGCAATATGCAGCTTGATATTCAGCCGCTGAGTCAATGAGAAGACTCTTTAAGCCCGCATGTAAGGTATCTTGCCGTAATGCATACAGCCCAAACGTCGAGGCTGTAGGAGGGTTGTTTATAGCAGTGAGCGATAGATCGCATTGCAACTCAGTTGTGTCATCAATGAAGAGAGCCACAAGAGCTCATTAAACGAACTACTACAATAAAGGTTTTGGAGCAGGGTCAAACGCGGCATCCCTTCTCGCGTTACATGGCGAGCTTTCGCACTTGATCTCGAGGACAGCGGTAGGCAAGTCTGGAACCATATTCTCAGGGTTTTTAGTCATAGTATTGATTCCAAACAAAGTAGATCAAGCATCCTGTTCAAAGACCTTGTATAAACGTAGCAGATTTGGGTGTCCTCATTTGGTCCATGAGGGGCAGTTGAGGCCCAATCCATACATCGACACACGGAAGCCACTCCATCGGGACAGACAATCCATTCTCCCAAAGTGCAATTCCTAATATCACGGTAATTATAATGCATTTACCGGCAAACACGCACAAGCGGGCCAGCGGAATACTACATCCCCCGCAACTCTTTCATCCAAGCAACATGATTGGGAGGCTAAATGATGCAAACTTAACCGGATCAGCCCAGATCTAGGGGGCCACTCTCTTGATGATCGATGAGCCGGAACTCGTACGCTGATGCAAGACTTTGTCAGCCCCTTGTGGGTTGTTGGCTCACTCTGGATCTGTATATCGTTACGCGGTACCTGAGACCTTTAGGCAAAAGTCCAAGAGCCGAGGGATCGAAAGCTCCGCTTTCAACGTCAGTTGATGATGCTTGGCCAAACATCAACTTGGGTATAGTGACTAATATGATCGCTTGTCACTGTACAATTCTATATAAAGTGTGCTACAAAGCCTCAAGTTCAACTGATGAATCCATCAACATTCACTTCAGCATCGCCTCGTCTACAAGATCTTCAAAATGGTTGCCTTCTCCACTCTCATCACCTTGGCTAGCATTGCCGGCTCCCTGGCTGCTCCTGTTGAGCCAACCAATGTGAACATCACGGAGCGCGGCATCCAAGACTTTATTCTTGATGCGCGCAGCGCCCTCGGCCGTCGCGCTACCCTCAACTACCACCAGGACTACACGACTGGTGGGACGGTCAACTACTCACCCTCGGGTACCGGATTTTCTGTTAATTGGGGAAATGCCAATGACTTCGTCGTCGGAGTTGGATGGACCACTGGAACCAGCGCGTGAGAATCTTCGATCCCTTTTATATTCAATGTGCTAATGAGATTCACACGTAGTCCCATCACCTACGGTGGCTCCTTTTCTGTTGGCAGCGGAACCGGCCTTCTCGCCGTCTACGGCTGGTCCACCAACCCCTTGGTCGAGTACTATGTCATCGAGAGCAGCAAGAACTTTCCCACCAGCGGCGTGGTAAAGGGCAGCGTCACCAGCGACGGATCCAGCTACACCATCTGGGAGAACCAGCGCGTCAATGCACCCTCCATCATTGGCACGGCAACGTTCAACCAGTACATTTCCATCCGAAACTCTCCAAGGACTAGCGGAACCGTCACTATCCAGAACCACTTCCAAGCATGGGCATCGCACGGCATGAACTTGGGAACGCAAAACTACCAAGTCGTCGCTATTGAAGGCTGGGGCGGCAGTGGTTCTGCTCAACAGAGCGTCAGGAATTAGGCTGCTTGATAATCCAAGACAATGCGGTGGTACAAACTGGACTGCTGTTTCGTACTACACATTGAGGTCTTGAGTTGAGCAAACTCCCGTTGCTTGAAGATTGAGAAGAAGGAATGAAGGTGAATAAGGATATGCCACGGACTCTGAGCTTGGTCTAAGGTTTGTGGTCTGTGATTGTTGGTCGGGAAGCATATAAAGAGCTGTTGAAGTCAGGGTAAATACTGTATCATTGTATTTAGTAAACGCAGCAAAGCTCTATTAAAATACCTATTCTAACAATCTCTTTTCTAATGACTAAGAGTAGCGTTTAGTACTTGTCTGTAAATGAGCCAATCCTTTAAAATACTTGGGGCCATAACAACAGCAACACCAAGTAATAAAAAATAAAAATTCAATAAAAAATATAATAAAAATCTATAGTAATACCAGAGTAAGTACTAAAATAATAAAGCCTTTTACTATAAACAACTTATATAAACAATAGCCTCTTAACTTAAAAGAAATAATATTATTTATTATTTAAGCTATATTTTTACTTTATTAACTTGCCTTACAGCATATATATGCAAGTATAATAGAATATACATCCCATGTTCAAGAGCTCACTATAAAAAAATATTTATAAAAAGCAATAAAAAAATACCCAAGTCCCATGATACAATGATAGAAAACCAATCTCCCAACACTCAAACTCCCAGCGCTCAAATATAGCAATCGTGACAGAGTATATCATGTCAGAGAGAAGACTCTCAAACTATGGCTCTAGTGAGAATCGAACACATGGCTTCGCAGAGCCATCTACAGACATTGCGCCAGGGACGAATCGATGTTGAGCTCATGGTTTTAACCACTGCACCATGAGGCTTGGGCTTGCCGGCTGTTGAGCGGCTGTCTGATTCTTTGGGCTACAAGGGGCCAGGCGGGATAGCGCAGAGTTTGCAGGGAGTCGGTGAGCAGCACTGTGATGAAGCAGGGCAAAGAAGACGAGGAAACGGAAAAGAGTGTGAAATGGTTAAAGAAAACAAGGGCTCTAGAAAACAATGATCGAGGGGAGCCTTGTTCAAGGAACTGTCTGCGCTTGCAGTCGCCATTCCTGAACAAGATCGCTCAGCGTCCTTCAGCGATTCCGCACTGTGGAAAACCCTTCAGTAGCCTCCGTTAAAGCGCTGAGAATTCTGTATTACAAGACATCTCATGTCTGTGACACTTGTTCGCAAACCTCATCGGCCGCAAAAACCCATATCCAAGGCTTCAAACCACAAAGATGTAAGAGAGAAGAATTTTCCAACATCAACGTCAGCGACTGTGTCTGTGTCTGTGTGACAGTCACACCATAATTCGCTCCCCTCCTCCATCCCCCCTCCCTCTGCCCTAACCATGCACAACATGTTCCCACTATGACTTCCCCAATCAGGCCAAGTGTTCCTCCGGTCGCATCTCCAGGTCCCGCAGTCCCCCGATAGAGACGCCGAGAATTCTTCTAATAATGCAAAACTCCATTTTTTTCTTAAATGTGCATCAGACAAAGAGAGATAGATAGGCTACTGCGGTGTGCATAAGCAGGTCACCCTCTTTGCTCTGCCAGGCTTGCGTTGGTGAGTCGCAGATCGATACTCAAAACGCATCTTGGCAACTCAACATCCAACACCATCACACTCACTTTTTTTTTTACTCTCTCATACTCTCTCTCTCATCTCATCTCATAGATCATAGAGCATACCTCAACAATCTCTCTCATCATGGAACCAACACAAGACCGCATCAACACCCTCATCCAATGGGCCACCTCTCACCACGCCCACCTCCACCCTTCCGTCCAAATCTATCCAGACCCCCAAACCGGCCTCTCATTCCGCGTCAACCCATCCTCCACATCTCCCATCCCACCCTTTGAGCCCATTGTCCGCCTCCCCACAGCCCTCACACTCTCCTACTACAACGCTATCCACCCACAACCAACCTTCCACCAGGACTTCATCTCCCAAACGCCGCCCCATGTCATCGGCCGCCTCTTTCTCATACGGGAATACCTCTGCGGTAAGGACTCCTTCTGGTGGCCTTATATCCAGGCGCTCCCCCAACCCGAAGACGAAGATTCTTGGCTTCTGCCCCCCTTTTGGATAGAGGAAGAAGCAGAGCTGCTGGAAGGAACAAATGTCGAGATTGGCATCGAAAAGATTCGCGCAGACGTCAAGAAGGAATTCAACGAGGCCAAAAAGCTACTAGCCCTGCATCCCAAGGACGACTTTGAGCAATCACTCACAAAGACGCTCTACCACTGGGCGTACTGCATCTTCTCCAGCCGGAGCTTCAGACCAAGTCTCGTCCTCTCAGAGGAACAGCAAAAGGCCCTGCCAGAGAATGTAGCCATCGACGACTTTTCCGTGCTGCTACCCCTATTCGACATTGGAAATCATGACATGACGACCGAAATCCGCTGGGACCTAAGCGACTCCCCCGCGGGACACACATGCGATCTCAAGGTCAACAAGTCTCACAAGCCGGGCGACCAAATCTTCAACAACTACAGCATGAAGACAAACGCGGAGCTCCTCCTGGGGTACGGCTTCATGGTCCCCGCCACGGATGCCTTGCACAACGACTACACCCACGTCCGCAAGCGCTCTCCCAACGGCGCCGCTGCGGCTGCCGGGGACGAGTATCTCATCTCCCGCCGGCCCATTAACCACCCCAGCTCCCTCCTCTCCCGCTCCAAGCAGACGCTTTTCGTCCAGCCCACGCCCCCTTTACCGCCCGTGCTGGGCTCCTTCCAGCACGTACAGCACGACATGGTCTGGGACATCTTCTGCACCCTCACAAACCCGGACCTCCGTAGCCAGCTCATCCCCGTCCCGGACTCCGACCCCCAAGCCGCGGAGCGCCTCCGCCAGGAAAAGTTCTTCTCGGGACAGGTCAGCGACGAATGCATGCAGCACCTCGAACAAACCGTAGCAATCATCCAGCACAAGGTCCTACAGGAACTAGAGCGTCTCAACGAGACGGACATGGAAGTCGCGGTGGAAGACTACGAGCTCCTCTCGCAGAACCAGAGGCTAGCGCTAGAGTACAGGGAGAGATGCAGACAGGTGCTAGAGGGTACGTTGGCGGCCATGAGTGAGGATGAGTTGCTGAGGTTTGATGATGAGGAGGAATAATGGTGATTGATCTAGACCACGAATATACCCATCTTCTTCTATTTTACAAGGTGCTCGTAGACGGCCCGCTCCAGCTCAACAAACATACGACTAGCCACGGCATCCCCATGAGGAAACAGCCCCATGATAAGCACGCCCGCAATGCCCGATTCCCTGTCGATCCACTGCCCAAACTCAGTCAGTATTATCAACTTTAAAAAAAAATTAAAATAAAAAGCACGGAAAATACTCACCCATCGAGGATTGCCAGCTCCGCTCCAGGTCATGCTCCCCTTGCGCCTCCCGCCCGGTATGTCTTGCATGTTCAGCACCCCTCCCCACCCGTGGTTGAGCTCCAAGCCGTCGGGAAATCCCGGCACAAAGGCCGGCTTGATGGACGGGTCGTAGCAGGTTGACTCGAGCATTTTGCGCTGCAGCTCGTTCAGCTGAGGTGAAAACATCTTGTGCAGCGTGTCCCCAGACACCACGCCAGGCTCATCCCGGAGCAGGGCCCGCAATATCCGCGCGTAATCATTGGCCGTGGTGTAGAGGCCCGCGCCGCCGCTCTCCATCTCCGGGTGCGGGGGTACCGGGTCAAAGAAAGATATGGTCCCGTTCTTGTCGTCGCGGAGGCCGAGTTCCATGGTGCGATTGGCCACTTGCGGGAGGTCTTTGGGGTGGAGGCCCGTGTCGTGCATGCCCAGGGGATCCAAGACATTCTGCTTCATGTATGCGCTGAGCGCCTGTCCGGTGAGCTTTTCCAAGAGGACGCCGCCCCAGTCAAAGGCGGAGCCGTAGACCCAGCCGTCTCCGGGGGGAAACTTGAGCGGCGTGGTGAAGCCGGCTCGGGTCCAGCCGGTCATGAGGGCTGTGCGGTTGACGGCCTTGGACCACTTCTGGAGGTCTTTGTCGGCCACATCATAGCTGAGGCCAACGGTGTGGGTCAAGAGTTGTCTGGACAGTCAGAAGCGCACTGGCGAATGTATCCGGGGAAAACTCACCGTAGAGTCATTGGTCGATCATTGTCCTCAAGAATAGGCTTGTCATCTGGAGTGAAGCCGCGCAGAATCTGCATCTGGCCCAGATCAGGAACCAGCTGTCGGAGGTCATCATCCAGGCCGATTTTACCTTGCTCAACCAATTGCAGGAGACACGGCAAGGTAAGCAGTTTGGTCAGAGACGCCACCCATGCAAAGGAGTCTCCGTCGAATTTGGGAGACTCGAGGTCGAAGCCTATTCGGCCTGCTGAGCCGGAGTAGATGATGCCTGTTGACGTTTAGTGTCTGAACCCCCCCGCACACACACGGACAGGATCAGTGGCCTTGCCGTCTTTGTTGGTCACGACGAAAGCTGCGCCGAGCAACTTGTCTTTGGTATCTTGGCCCTGGGCCACGTTGTCCTGAAGAATGGCGCCTAGTTTGTCCATGTTTGCGCAGGATGAATATGTGTGGTCGATGCCATTGCAGGCGAGTTGGCGAGCTATAGTGGGGTCATTATATAGCCAGGCCGACACCGTCAGGATGTGCGACAGGTGGCTGAGGATCCTAGCTTTCCACTTCATCACAGTGATGATCTCAGACAGCTAAAGTCATTGGTATGGCTCGTTTGAAAAATGTATCTAGAGGAACCTCCGTTATTTCTTTTTTTTTACATGTCTTGAGACGGAGGGATTGAGCCGCCGATGCCCGATGTGAATCAGTTCTGTAAGTAGATATAAGTATCGGCCAATCATGGCGATCAAAGTACGCACAGTCTCCCGCAGTTTAGCTCATCCACAACTTCTCGGGACTGCCCCCTCCCCTCCCGCTCAAGGTATAGCCATCATGTCCGCTCCGACGGGGACGTCATCCGGGTTGCTGAACCTCATCACCGTCGTCGACAAGTAAGCCACTGCATAGTCAATGTGTTGTAACAACATGTCCTAATACTGGGTCGTCGTCAGTGTACCGCTAGACTTTGAGCAAAACTTCTCTCCGTATTATCGCCTGTACTTGGCGCCTGATGCGAGGGTTCACGGCTACATCCATCCTAACACTGTCGCTCGTTTGCCGTGGCCCGAGGCGTTCATCGTAGATCATGAGAATCGAGATGTGATTCTCACTGCTCCGCCTGGCGGGACGACGCTGTCTGCGCATGCCAATGCCGCATTTCAGCAAGCTATAGACGGCGCCATTGAGAGCAAGGCGTTCCCCACGCTCAATGGCTTACACAGCGAGCCCTTTCTCATAGTGGGAGCACGGGAGTTTGTCCAGATTGAGCGCTACACGGCGACGCTGTTTGGCATTGCGACACGGGGCGCCCACATGACGGCCTATACACGGACAGCGAGCGGAGAGCTGCGCATCTGGGTTGCAAGGAGGAGCAAGGCGCTGTTTACATATCCGGGTTTACTGGACAGCACCGTTGCTGGGGGCGTCAAGGCAAGCGACACGCCGCTAGACTGTATCCTCGCCGAGTCAGACGAAGAAGCGAGGCTTCCCAGGTCGCTCGTCGAGTCCAAAGTCCGGGCCACGGGGGTCATCACACTGGCCAACCGAAACCCCCGAACAGAGCTCTTCCACTCGGAGATCCTATACGTGTACGACCTCGAGCTGTCGGGCGAAGGGGATGAGATACCGCAGCCAGGCGACGATGACGAGGTGGAAGAGTTTGTGCTGATGGGCTGCGACGAGGTGAAGCAGCGCATGCTGGCGGGGGAGTTCAAGCCCAACGTGTGCCCCGTCATGATAGACTTTTTGGTGCGGCACGGGGGGATTACGGTCGAGGGGGAGGCAGACTATATCGAGATTTGCACGAGGCTGAGGAGGAGACTGCCGGTGGCGACGAGGTCTGATGTTTGATAAAGTGTTTGTCTAGGTTAGAAACTATCGTGATGAGTATTCATTTGGAGTGTGCAGAACCGAGGTTGTGATGATGAGTATTCATCCTTGAAGGGCGAAGAGTCATTATCAAGATAATTCAACGCCACAGCGTATAACTATTTACGACATGTTAAGGTAGTTCCTCCACGAACCAGCGGTATTGGAATAGATAATCTGCAGGTGACCACACGGTTCTGCATTCAAGACGCTGTCCTGTGCGGCTTCAGGGTATTCTAATCCCAACGTGCAGTGCCCTCAAGGATCCATACTGCTCACTAAACAGTATTTGCCACATAGATACATATTCTTGTTTAAACAGCTACTCCCACGTGTCATTTATCATCTATTTCCCCAAATTAAAACCTTATTTTCCCATGGCATACATATGCTGGCCCAGGTCTGTGTTGTTTCCCCAAGCAGATAGAGGGAGGCAAGGCAATCTATTCCCTATTTCTTCACCTGCTGAACCCCCCCACCCACCACACCACACCACACAAAACCTTGTCGCCCAAACTTTGCCATACCTTTTTCTCCCTCCTGGAACGCAGAAACGCAGCAACAGCATCATCCATCCCATCCTTTTCTCAAGTCCCACCACAGCACACACTCACTCACACACACTCTCTCTATCTGTCTCCCCACCAACCCAATTCACCGGTCCTGGCTCTTTCATCTACGCGAGTACAATGCATCCTCCCCTGCACAAAGCGCGCACATGTTTTCTCCCACCACCACTTTATCCTTATCACTATCACTCCTGGCCCAGCCAAATTTTGCGACAAATCGATTACGACGACCAAAATTTACCAAAAGAAAGAAAGAAAAAAAAAAACATTACATCCAGCGTCGTCACAAAAGTTTATTCCTACATTTTGTCCTCCCTTGACATTTCCCTCCCCCCTTCATACAAATTCCTCTACATTCTGCCCTTCCCTCATTAAACCGACATTCTCCCCCACTGCCAATGTCTCACACGACAATCTTCAATATCTTCCCACACTTTGCCCTTGCCCTGCAGAGCTGAGACTCGACATAATCTGCCTGCGGGCACTATTTCCTCCCTTGGCTTGACCTCACAATGTTGATATTTGGGCCTACTCTCCTCAAAGCATGTTAACTTACTCTTAGATTCTCTCGATCCTCAAACGTCTTCGCCCGCCAGCCGACGCTTACTCGCATGACCCGTCACCTGAGCAAATCGCAGTCCGTCGATTCGACATCATCTTGCAAGACACATGATATTACGCTTTTTCAAATCACAAAGCAAACACAGTCATAGCCTTCAGCACCAAACAAGAGTGGGGTGACGTCAAACGCCGTCGTCATATTATACAACATCTTACACTACAAGAGGCGGCGCCAACTGCAAGCCGCCATTTTTCAAGACCAAAGCAAAAAAGACGCAGCGTGTCGTGCGGCAAAACAAAAATATCAAAGGCTGCTGTTGCGTTCAACCAAACTCCCCAGCGCCTCAGCCTCCTTATGCACCCCAATCCATGGACCGACCGTCCCGCCATAACCTGCCGTCCTGTCCACCAAAGAGCATCCCGCCCCGACCCAAACCGGAGCTTTTGGTCCAGCCAGCGTTAGAGAAATGTTGAAAGCATATCTCGCTAATTCTATTTCCTTCGTTCCGGCGTGACCGTCGTGTGTTGCGCTGAAGATAATGATGCATAGTCTCATCGTCCTACAAAAAGACTCTACTCCTCCTCCGAATCGGAATCATCGCTAGACTCTTCCGCGTTGGGCGATGCTGCACTGGCCAACATGTCCGAGGGCTCTTGACCCGACTTGTACATTTGGCTGATAGCCGTCAATTGGGCGATACGCGCCTCTTGCTCTTGAGCGCTCATTGGCTTGTTCTTCTTGGGCTTCGCCTGTGGCTTAGCCGGCCCCTTGGAGGGTGCCGCTGTCTTGGTGACTTCGACAGACTTGACGGGAGCCAAGTCCTTGCCGAATCCTGGAAGAACCCTCTTGCAGAGATCCCACAACTTAAGTAGAGCCTCATTGCTAAGTTGGTCGATATCCAACTCGAGCTCTCCGTCGTTGTTTTCCTATATCTACCATCAGCGGCTACACTTGCACATTGTCACATTCTCAACTTACGTTTTGACCGGTGTCACGCTTAATTATGTCAATAGCTCGATCAAGATGAGCCGATTCGAGATCATTAATGGCGCTGGCGATTGCATCTTTGTCGGCCGCTGTCAAGTTCTTCTTTGGGGCAGGCTTCTTGGTGCTGCTTGGTTTCTTTGGTGGCGGAAGGCTACTCAAAGACTTACGGTTGGGGGGGTGGCTATGGCTGGAGCTCTTGTTCTTGCTGGACTTGCTGGACTTTTTGGACGCCTTGTCCTGCTTGGGCTTGGCCTCGCTCAGAGCCTGTGCGGCCTTGTACAAAGCTCCTTGCAAAGCCTCGACGATAACCTTTTGGCAGTCAATCAGACTTTGCTGGGCGCCCGAGGCAAACAAGCCGTTGAGCTTCTTACTCTCCTCCTCTAGCTTGGTGCTGTACTCCTGTACTTCCTTAGAGTAGTCAACGCCGGGTACAGAAGCGTCGTCGCCATCCTCGCTGTCCTCTTCGTCTTCTTCATCGCTGCCATTGGATGCTGCGGGGGCGTTGGCCTTGGCGTATCGAGACAGCCAGGCGTCTTTGCCCTTCATCTGCCGGTTATACAGGTCCTCCAGTTGCTTGGCTGTCAGAGATACGGGGTTTCCCTGGTCGGGTGGTCCATTGAACTGATAGCAGTTGCCAAAAACCAGGCGGACGTTTCTATCAAAGTCTTTTACGCTGGTAATTTCCCCAGCAGCCAGCATACGAGAGACCTTGCCCAAGTCCATGGGTTTCTTGATGATGGAGTAGTAGTCGGGGATGTTGAGTCCCTCGGCGTCGACCGCATCCAAGAACCATGTATTGAGGAGCTGGTTCTTGGGGTGCATCAGCTCCACCAGGACCTCATCGCAAAACTGCAGCTCGGGCTTGAGCTTCTTGCGTGAGGGCTTGGTATAGTCAATATCCTTGGGCTTGGGTGCCCGTACGGTGCGCTTTGGCCTGTCGGCCTCAGTGGCCGTCGAGCTCCTGCGGTCAGTGGTATGGTGCTCTTGAACGGGTGGTGGACGAGGCTTCGGCTGCTCGGGCGCCTCGCGAGGAGGGCTGGACGCGGGACCTGAAGACTGTCTCCTGACAAATGCGTCAGTGCCTGAGATTGTGCGGGGATCGCGAAGAGGCTTAGGCTTTGCCACCGACTTTGGTCGCGTGGGCTCATCCTCGGGTATCAGAAGCGCCTCCTGCCACACGGCACGGATTGCGTAGAATGCAGATGCTGTGACCTCATGCGTAGCGCCGTTGAACACCATGGTATTCTCGTAGATGAGCGACAAATCCTTTCTCATGTCCCCAAACGTAGCGTAGACACCGTTGGGATCGCGAATGTTGCGATCAATCTCAGAGAGATCCATGGGTTTGTCAATCCTGGCCAGATACGACTCTCCCAGCTGTGGCCACAGCTTCGGCACGGAATCTCGAAAGTGGCCACCGTGCTTGGTCTTCTTCACTCGAGCGATTACTTTACGAATTTCGCGTCGCTGATATGGCGTGATGGCTTTGCGGTTGTTGTCCTGGTCCTCCCACTTTGGCAGCGTTGCCAAACGGTTCACGACATCGATCGGGGCGGGGGTTCCAGCAGTCGAAACCGTTGGCTCCTCTTCCTTGGGTTCAGTCTTGGCACGCTTCGCCGCAGGCTCGTCGTCAAAGTCCTCATCCCTCTCTCGTGGTACCTTTGCACTTGGCGCGTCACCCATGGATACCTCAATTGAGGCCTCGACAGGCGACGTGCCCACATCTGCCTCAGAGGTTAGAGGCACCTCTTCAGTCTTGATGGCCTTGACAGGCTGCTCAACCGGTTCCTCGGCAGGCTTTTCGGTCATGACGGTGTCGGTATCAGGTTTCGCTGGGCTCTTGGGCTCGGGAGATGGCTTCGAGGACTTGTCATCACGTGGAGGTTCGGGAGCATCAATTGCATTGGTGGCGTCTGTCATTGATACATCCTCCTCCGGCTGTGCTGCTTCAGGTTGCGGGGCCTTTTCCTCCTTCTCTACTGGTTTTTCGACTTCCTTCTCAACCTCCTTCTCCTTGTCCGTAGACTTTTCCTCGGATTTCTCTGGTGACGCGTCGTTTTTCTCGCTGTCCTCTTTCTCTGCGCCGTCTCCATTCGTAGTTATACCATTGGTTGATGCGTCATCCGATGATTTGCCATTTACTACAGGCTCCTCAGACTTTTCTTTGGGCTTCTCGGAATCGGAATCGGGCTTCGGTTCAGGCTTCGACTCGGGCTTGGGAGAATCGGACTTTGATTCGGTTGGTGCGTGACTGCAAAATCAGAGTCGCGTCAGTTTCGCATGCAAGTAGCCCGGTCAAGGGCGCGGTTAGTGCCAGGGAGTGTGCGCGCAAGACTACTCACCCATTGACATCTGTCTTTTGCTCCTTGCCAGGCGCTGGCTTGGAATCCAGCGCGGCAGCATCTGGAGTCGGCGATGTCATGATTGCCATTCGCGATGACGTAGATTTAAAGATGTTTTCAAAAACCAGAGCGCGACATCAAACTTGTCGACGACGGCGGCACCCCGCTATTGATGTGTAGGGTCTAGGAAGGAATACAGTCCAAGAGAGTCGCGAGGTGACGCGGGGTGACTAGGGCTCCTTATAGCTTGCCTTGAAAAGAGTAGCGTGGCAACAATGACACAAGGTTTGCCGACGGTTGGGAGTGGAAAGATAGATGGAGATGGTATCTATGCGCCGTGTTCTGCAACGGTGCCTCGAAGGAGAGATGGAATGCGATAGAAGCTACAAGGCGAAGGGCGGGTGCAGCTAGGAGGACAAGGTGTAGCTTCTCTTGGGAAGATTAGGTGGTGCGAAAACAATAAAAAAATATGATTTCAGGCAGTCGCAACCTTGAATTAGAATAAAGTAAAAAGAAGAAGGAAGAAAAAGAAAGGCGTGAGTGAGGCAGCGCAAATCTTTCTCGTTGATGTGTGCTGTTGGTGTGGATGCGGATGCAAACGGCGTTGCAGGAGATTGTGATTTTCTGGGGCGTCAAAACGGTGGTGGCAGAATGCGCAGATGCGACAGCACCGTGGTTGGCTGGAATTGGTGAGAGCTGCGTTGCGAGGCGCAGGGCCTGTTGGAAGAAAAAGAAGCAAGGTAAGGTAAGGTAAGGTAAGGTAAGGTACTTTGAGGCAGGTACCTTTTTTGGGGTGATTTCGGAGGGTTAAGAGGGGAGGGAGGGGAGGAGGGAGGGTTGTGCGGCGCGTGGAATTCTTTAAGGGAAATTTATTATGGGAGAGAAAGTTAGTGTTTATCCCAGTGGATGAGAGAAGACATTGAAACCTGATGGTCAAATGTGGCTGGGTAAATGTTTATCCGATCTTTACGCATGGTTTGAAATGAGCTCGCTCGACGCGCGGGCAACCAAGTGGGCGAGGCTGGGGGAGTTGGGTACTACATCTACTTGACCGCGACTTTGTTTCGGGGGGGAGGGGGGGTTCCTCAAATGGCATACGAGAACTTTCGGTCAGTCCAACATATGCACGATTGTGTTGTTGATTGTTTAACACGCGTAGAAAAAAAAGGACTGCAAGAAAACAATCCTGTTGAATCGCTTGTGGTACATATCAAGAAAATGAACATGGAAAAAATTTACAATGCCCGGGGGTAGCAATGGCCGACCATGAACAGAGTCATGTCCACCGTTGTTGTTGTACCTGACTTGGGTACTTGGTGGGTTCACCAGAAATAGGAGGCTGTCGAGATGCGTTGGAGATGTAAGAGCCCATCTAGCCACCAATGCATCAAAAGATAAGACAGGGGGTTGGAGCACTCGCTCTCCGGGATGGAAAAAAAAAATAAGATATCTCTCAATTCTATCCGATGCCGAGTTGTGATGGAAGAAAACAAACATCAAACTTTTCTTGACTAGATGAGAGACCGTGTCAGTGGTACCTGAAATTGGTGAGCTCCTCATCCACCCGAACGCGTGCAGGGATCTTACCAGGGTTTGCCGTTAAACAGGATATGCAACAGACGGTATCCGTACCGTGATAGAAAACGTAAGACACAAAGGGCGGATTGTGGATGGTGAATCAGCACTACCTGCTCCATGTTTTTCTGTCGACGGTATCCCTGAGGCACAATCAGACTGTCCGTGATCAGGTGACTTGTCCAGTTAAATGAGAAAAAGAAAGGTAATTTCGTTAGGAGCTAAGCCCGGCTCGGCATAGAACATTTGAGTCTCGACCCATCCACGGAGGACATGTACGACAGTGTAACTTGAACTAGGAACATGGAGTAAACATCGCGTCCATTTCCATCAAAAAGGCACAATTCATTGATGATAGGCCAAGAGTCTCAATCTATTCATCTCTTATTCACGTGATGATATCTTATCTCCATGTGACTATTCACGTGTAGGTCCACAATTCAACTCGATTATGTCATTATCTTATCGCAAAACAATGTGGAGTCCTTCTGTGCGCTAGTCTTGGCTGGACCAAAAAAAAAAGTTGTCTCGACCATATCGAGAGCGAGGCGTGAAAATTTCCCACCTACTCAGCGCTGATATCGCCGAGGACGAAGGATACTTGATTTCCAAAAGACTGCTTCATTGTCTTTTGAACTAATAATACCATCATCTTATAAATCGTATACCTTGCGTTTGAATCTCTTCAACCCCGCCCTAAAATTTCTTACTCCTCCAGTCCCCATGCCCATGTCGACCAAGAGAAAAGCGCCGGCCAAGCTGGCGGCTCCCATCGTCAAATCAAACGCAAAGCGGCCAACAAAGAATACAATTGATGAGACTCGGACGTCAGTTTCTGGAACAGATGCTCTTCAGAGTTCCCAGGTCGAGACGATAGAAATTTCTTCCGACGCCGATAGCGACGAAGACTTCTCAGAGGATGATGAAAATGAAGAGGCCCAGCAAGGTGCAGACGCCACCAAGGCCGAGGAATCAGTAGCTCAGGTCAATGGCAAGCAAAACGTTTCGACAAAAGCAGAGGATGCAGAGTCAGATGACGAGCCCACTTCACCATCCTTTGGCGAGCTGCTGCGCGGCAATGAGGCGATAGATGTGACAGCCATGCTCCAGCAGCCCGCTGCCAATACCGTGGCCCGAACTGAGCGAACCGCCATTGTCCCGCCTACCCACCAGTCCCTCGTCACAGTTCTGTCGCAGGCGCTTTCTACAGACGACACAGACCTTCTCGAATCCTGCTTGCACACCACAGATCTTCTCACCATCCGAAACACAATCGAGCGCATTGATAGCTCTCTGGCCGGTATTCTTCTCAACAAGCTGGCGGCGAGACTACACAGACGACCAGGCCGTGCTGGCACGCTCATGACATGGGTGCAGTGGACTCTAATCGCCCATGGCGGGGCCTTGGCATCGCAAACCAAGGTAGTTCACAGCCTGACCAGTTTGCAAAAAGTGCTAGCAGACAGGGCCAAGGGACTTAACAGCTTACTGGCTCTCAAAGGCAAGCTGGACATTCTCGAAGGCCAGATGGAGCTCAGGAGGAAGATGCAGACCTCAAAGCTCATTGGGCAGGATGATGATGAGGCCGAGGAAGAGGATGTAATCTACGTGGAGGGTGAGGAGCACGACATCAACCAAAAGGACCTTGCCAACGGCGTTCGCTCCCGAAGAAGACGTGCCGGGGCTGACGATGATGATGATGACGATGCTATTCTTGCAAACGGTTTCGTTGGCGATTCAGAAGATGAAGAAGAAGACTCTGACGACGCTGGTGAGGAGAGCGACGATGCAGAGGAAGCCCTTGACGAGGACGAGGTCAACTACGACGACGTAGATGAATCCATGGGCGAGGATGAAGAGAGCGACGTCGAGGCCGCCCCACCTACCAAGCTGCAAAAGGTAGCGGGATCATTTGGGAAAAAGAAATAAGACGACAAAAAACCCTGAAAGAGCGATGTATAGCGGAGTGGCATTTGGGCTCCCTGGCGTTTGGTTTTTTCAAATGTAGATTTGTTTTGGGTGTAGGCAAAAAAATGTAACAAACCGTTAATACCTTGGCACGTTGGCAAAGGTCTTGAATGATGCCCGCCCACCCAATCAATCATGAAGCATCTGAGTGAGAAGCATCCGCAAGAAACGACCCATAATACAAGATTAAAACATACTGTTAATTCAGAATAAATTTCAGGGGGATACGATACTTTTACTCCCTACCCGTCAATTTGTCTTTCTTTTTTCTACAACCCACCAGTGCTCGTGTATATGCCGTTTACCCATCCCTTTGCCCTCACATCCATGCAGAGCCCATCCCCCTTCTATCATTTCCATCTCCTATCCTCCCGATAAGTGCGCCCCGACGCACGAGTACCCCCTCTATGGCCCTGAAACAGACGAACCAATTACAAGTGTATAAAAGGAAAATTCCGTTGTGGTGAGTTGCAATGTGTGAAAGAGAAAAAAAAACTCGCTATGCTGCGATGTAATAAAGTATGTAGTAGGAAATGCATGCGCTTCATGAAGGAAGGTATCACTAGAGAATGACAAGCCAATAGAGGGATAAGAACCCAAGTCGCCTATAACAAAGAAAAAATCAACGAGGGGGGCAAACCAGCTTAGATGGCCCAACTGCCTCGTCTCTCTCGGACGCCCCAAGCCAAAGGATCCAAGCTGTCCAGATCTGGATGCTGCCTGGCCCATTCTGTAATGTATACTCTCAGCGCCAACCACCGAGGGCATCTGTTTTCTTCTGAAGTTTCCTCCAGTTTCATTTCCAACATGTGGCCGATAGCCATTTGTTTCACATCATCGCGCCGTAGTTCTTCAATGCTCACGCGGCTGATACGAGACAGCTCCTCATCGAACCCACGAGCCATGGCAGGATAACCAAGTGACAGATAGTTGTACACTTGAGTGATAAACTCCTCATCAAATTCTTGGGAAATCTTTTCATCTCGCTCCGCCTGAGCCTTTTCACGCTGCAGCCTTTCAGTCAAGCCATGCAGCATGTGGAGACCTTTGGGCTCCGTGCTCCTCTGGCGCAACTCGGCACTCCACAGACCAGTGTCGGATGTGCTCTCTGACGAACCACCAGACGACCACAGCGAAGCAGGCTCCTCGCTAATTGGGCGAGAATCAATGGAGCATACGCAAGCTTCCCTTGGTGTGGATGGTGGATAAGGAGTCACCATCATTTCTGGACCGTGCAAATCCGGGGGAACGATGCAACCGCCGGTTGATTCCGACCTGCAGCAGTACCCCCTCCAAAGGCCGCCTTGGCCCGATAGATCCCGACATTGTTCCTCAAGAATATGATGGTCGAACGGGTGGTCAGTTTCCAGTTTGGTGAGCTTCGGAGACGGACACCTCCTAAAAATCAGCTCTTTACCAAGCATGGGAGGAGAAGCAGCCTTGCGCCTCCTCAAGAGGTCGAGGTCATTGGGCGGGATGCGGAAGTTGCCAAACGGTCTGCCGAACGGACTGTGGTTCTGGCGGCCGGAGTCTGGTGACATGTGAGACATGGGAGTGTGGGGCAATTTCGGGGCCCCATCAACGGGTTGGTGAGAGGGATCGGCGTGCCTCGCCTTTTCTTGCATCATAGCATGACGATTGGCCTCACCAAGGGCTAGTTGCAGCTCCGTCATGGAATCTCTTTTGTCATCGGCGACAAGCGGTTTGGTTGTTGTCCACATTGGATCCGGAGGCAAATCAAAGTCCATTTTGTCGAGATCCGAGTCTGTTCGGTGCAATATGGGAGAGCTCGTGCCATCCTCTATAGCCTCATCATCCCCTCTTTCATGGGCCTTGAGTATTGCATGCTCCTGCATATGCTTGTGCCACCAATTCAGGCCCAGATTGGACGACTTGCGCCGAGGCCTTGGCATAATCTGCTCTTCATCGGGGGGGGTCCCTTCAGGGGAATTGTCACTGCCAGAGCCGTCGCGAAAGTAAAAGTGAGCCACACCACCCTCGCGCGCGCGACTGTTTGGGAATGCTGCCAGTGCAGCCTCTTCCATCTGCCTCTCGGCCTCCTTGGCCGCCAAATCCAGTAGATACTCCTTTACCCCTTCTTCCTCCGTCTCCCGGCGCGAGGGTAGGTGGCGCAGGATTTCATCCTCGCCGACAGTGTAGCCATGTTTTCTTCTTCCATGTTTGGGCTTTGCAGAGTAAATGTGGTTTGTGTAAGGGGTAATGTCCGTCTTGTCGGTAGGCCGTGTAGCAGGCCCATGGTCGCCAACCCTTCTAGATCTTCGGGATGTCTCAATCAACTGAGGATGAAACCGTCGCCGTTCACGCGGTTCTTGCGGAAACGTTGGTGTTCTTGGAGAAGGTTCCGGAGTCAACTCGGGATTCGGTCCAATCCTAGGCTGTGAGGGTTGCGGTATCTTGCGAACGGACTGAAAGGTGGTCTCGATGGGGATGGGAGCGAATCGCCTTCGCGGTTGCTCCGGATTGGCCATGACTATGGCTTTCTTTGGTATGCAGCCTCCCTATTTTTCCCTCCAAGAAAGTGACAGGATAAGGAAGCGGAGATCAATCTTGCTGGAACAACCAAGCAAGCGGAAGAGGTGGATTTTAAGAGGGCATGCCCTCAAGGTTGGGGGGGTCTGTCGAAAGTCTTATGCAAGCCGAAATCGTCCAAGGCGGGGGAATTGCGATACCAGGTGGATGATGTAGGGTCGCAACTGGGTATCGAAAGAGCCCAATGACTGGGAATAGGTCCTACAATGCTGAGGCGAAAAAGCGAAGTTGATTGCAAGGCAATATGAAGAGAAAAAACTTGACGGCACTGGCAGGTGTAACGAGAAAAGTTATTGGAGGAGTGACGAAAGTGTACAAAAGTACAATACAGTGCTGCGTACAAATGCACAGAGTCAAAGTCACAGTTAATCAATCATCCGGACGGAGGCTTGCTTTGGCTCGCTCTGCGCTCAATCAAGACAAAGTCCCTAAAAATCCGGTCGTCGGGCGGTGGGGTGGGGACTTGGGGTGTGGCTTGCTGTTCGGGGTTCAGAGCTGAGCGTGCCGGACACAGTGAGCGATTGGTGGCACTCGATGAAGATTGCACTGTAGTGAGATACTGTAGTGAGATAGACCTTGGCCCTGCAGATTGGCAAATTGGTCCCTGGAAGGTGGCGAATGGACCCCTGAGGAACGTGGGGAAGCAACAGTATGCGACAGTGCTCTCACACAGTGACTACCTTGGTTAGGGGCCTTTTTTGGGGCCGGCCGCCACGCCAAAGGGAAAATGGCGACGGAACACATGGCCCCTCCTTTTGTCTGTCTGTCTCCTCCTCATGCCGGCGACGGGAGACGCTCCGGTTGCGACTCTGCACTCTGTCATTGTTCATGATGGAGTGTGCTCGGGTGTTGCTTTCATTGATGACAGACGATTAATCACCAGGAAAAAGCCTTGATCATCAGTCACACGACCTCAACCCTTCCTTTCCTTTCGCTTCCGTAGTCACGCCATCTTCCACCGCCCCAATCCGCTCCCTGCCTTGTCTTGTCTCTCTCCCTTTCAAGGTAGCGACAGCAACCGTCAGCGGCACTGGAATGAGAAATTCGTCTCATATCACAGCCTTGTCATCCAGAACTTTGGAACCCCCCCCCCCCCCAATCTCGCCAAGTTAGTTAGTGTCTCTAGTCTTAGGGCTCTTCCGTGGCGCTCGACCGGCATCCCTTTACTCCAAGTACCACATCACAAAGCCTCACCGACAATTGTTCGCCAGCAGCGGCACTCTTGACTGTTGAGGAGAAGAGGATGGAATGAGGGGAGACCGGGCTGTTGAGGAGATCTTGCTGCAGTCAGCGGTGCGCGCTCGATCAGATGCAAGATACTGATTATGCAGCCGATGACGGAGCATACCGGTTATCTTTCCAATGCTGACAATTCACATGACAAACGGCTTTTTCCCGGCCTTGATGGTAAAATTATGGCATTCAGGAGACGAGAGCCTCAGCCACGAGACTGGAGATTGGCGAAATTGCCACAATTTCATGCTTTGCCTATGATATCCACTTTCTACGGAATGCGGAACTTGGTCATTTAATTGCTTCCATTCTTGAATCAGAACTTTCTCTTGTGGGATTAAACAGGGAACAAGCTTTTTGGTGATGCACTCAAAGGTAACACGCGTCTGCTCCCCTTGGCAGGGCTGAAATTCTGCATGCAAAGCTTGAAACCCCCACGCTGCTGAGAAGTCGTCGAGATGTGAGGCTGTTTAAATTCCCTATCGGGTAACCCGTTCAACAATTTGCCCAACATGCACCTCAATGGGATGAGAGGATTGAGAGGGCTGAAATTTCATATACCAAGCAACCCAAGCAAGGCTACTCGCATGCCTTGGGCTCTGATAAACCAGATGATGGGAGGGGGCAATCAAACATGATGTCCTGTACTGTGTTCAAAGAGGCGCTTGACAAATGAATTGACTTTTTTAAAGTGCTTTATCCTCCTTTATCGGCAAGATGCTCAAAACAACCATTACAATCAAATGTTCAGACTCTCATTGGGAGATGGGCAGTGGACAGTTTGCCACGATTGGCCTACCCTGAAGGAATCGAGATTTCTGTTTAACAACTCAGCGTCCCATATTTATCAACACACCATCAAGCACTAGGTAGATAGATAGCATTTACATGTTTTTCAACTATGTGCTCGCTTGTGTTTCTCATGCAGTATCACTGTTCTAGTTGTACAGCTGGTGGCGGATGCAGTGTTTGTCTCTACACCAATCATGCTGGCTAGGAATCGAAATCGGCTTTCTTGCAGCTGCAATAGACAAGGTCAAGCCACGGCGCAGCGGATGCAACAATGCGGAAATGCAACACGTGTCCCATCGCCTAGCAGGGCGAGTGCATGTTGACTCTGAAGGGAGGACAAAACAACTGCCGAAAGGTGTTGAACCACGGTCAAGTATCACAAATGTAACCGGCAATCAGACTTTTGCCATGGTGGTGGTCAATTCTTCCAAGACATTCAGATTCATACCTCCTAATCGCCTCCTGGTAAAATTGCAACCTTGGATGCAAGAAGCTTATCACGGTTATCATGGTTATCGTAGTTATCATGGCTACATTGCTTATCCGTCTCGGTGTCATCACGATCCTGGCAATTGGCTTATCAAAACTGCCAAGCAGAGAGACACGCATGCCGCATGATAGATATGATAGATATGATATCGTTTCCTCCTCTTTTCAAAAGAAGAAAATGGCATTGTGTCAATTGATGCCCAAGAATGGGTATCCGAAGGATCGGCCACATCTACCTAGACGATGCGACTATTCTCCATTCAAGTGCAGACGCTGGCAGCGGGACACGGAATGGCATTGTTGGAAGGACGACGAGGCGAGGAGCCGGGATATGGGCCCTATTGGACAATGCGCTGGCGACGATCTTGACTTGGATGAGAGAGAGTAGTGGTCTCGGTTTTGCCCGCTCCCAGTGCTGGGATATCCGTGGTTGCGCAGTTTTTGTCGAGACAGGGAATCTCTCATAATGACGTGATGTTTATCCATATTTCATGGAGCCATGGCCGAGATATCCAGCATGTTTCAATCTGAGCCTCCCTGGTCTCTCTAGCCATCTGGGTCCTCTCTTTCTTGGCTGACTGCATGTTTGAGAGTAGAAGAAAGAAAAAGACTCCATGGGTCCGTGCTGAGCCAATCAGAGGGCGGTTTATACTAAAAAACTTGGAAGATGCAACGGCACTGGAGGGGCTTGGGGTTGCAAGGAACAGGCTGGGACGAGACGCACCAAGCGGCGCTCCTCTGCTTAAGCGTTGCTGCAGTGCATCAAGTGCGTTTGAATCAGAATCATGGGAGTGGATTGGCCCCCACTGTAACCATTGAGAAAAGATCCACAGGCACTGATCCTGTTCCGGAATGCTGCCAAAAAAAAAGTTCCCACCTCAATTGAGGTTTGTTGTGTACATAGGCTGGTTGGTAGAGAGAGAGAGAGAGGGACATACTTATACGAGTATGACTGCGTTCACGGTACGAAGTAGTAGCAGTTTGAATACGAAAGGGCGTCGATGGCTTTATGCAGCAATACATTTATAGAAGCAGCAAATTTCCCAAACCATTCATCCCTACATCAAAACAACAAAAATTCAAATCAAAGACAAACGCAACGTGGGGGATGGATGGATAGATGGATGAGCCTTGGTGGGCTGTTGTTTGGCTGCTGCTTGGCTGCTTCAAGGTCTCGGAACAAGAGCCCCGGAACCTTGCATCACAGCAAGACTTTTTTCTTCCCACGTACATACGGAGAGAGAAAAGATCTACAGAATCATCCATGTCGAGTGGATTGCGCACCTGCATCTAGCATAGCATGTCTAAGGGGAGCAGAGAACGGTGACGCCTGGAGCGAAGCAAGGAGGGTCCATAAGGATTTTTTTTTTTTGGGAAGTAGATTATAGATGGAATACATACTGTACCGAGCACTATCGACTTTTCCATCGTTGGAGGTTTAAAGTTCCATCCTTCGGCCTCATCCGGTCGACGCATTGAACCTGTCCTTGTCTGGCGCATTGCTCCGTCGTCCAACTTAGGCAAGGGAGGTAAGGCTCGACAGTTTCACGTTTCACAAGCCAAAAAAAGAGAGGACGAAAGAGAGAAAAAAAAAGACGACGTTTTGAATAGGGGTCCTTTATTGGGCTTTGTCGGCTGTTCTCGTGTGACGTTTGAAGGAGTTTGCCTTGCTCCTCTCACCCAGTCAATTCTTCGTCCTATCTGCTGGTCCAGTTGGGTTTTTATTTCATTTTATTCTCCTTCAACATACATACATATATGCAACATCCACATACAACAACACATATCTACGACCCAGATACAGGCTGCTGCATCCATCCTTTGCGCTGCATCATCGGCATCAACAACAACGCTGCTACCAACAACCATTGCGATAACCAACCATCGTTTTCTCTCTCTCTCTCAGTTTGCAGTTTGAGCGTCATCTTGGTTGTCTGTTGGTCCAGGGTCTTCCTTTCTGTCGCATTTTTGCTGCTACCGACTGAATTTTATTTCATTCATTCATTCAAATCATTCAATCAAGCAACAATCAATAATCAATTTAACGCTTTATTATCGGCCGCCGCCCACCTGCAAATCGCAAACGAGCAAAACGTTCAAGTAAACAAAATAACACCACCAGATCCATCCATCCATCCATCTACAAATTACCGTTGCCCCCCTTCAAACCGCTTATCATCCATTTGTTCATTCAATGTTTGTCAGCAGTAGCTTTACATCGCATCAATACTTCCTCTTCTTCTGGTAACATCCTCCCTTTCTTTCCCCTTTGCTTACCTACCGACCGACCGACCTTGCGCCACGATACGACTCTCCTCCCCTCCTCACCCTCGGTGCCACACCCGTTTGCAAAGCAGCTTGTCCTCTTTCGACTCTCGAGGGAGGGCATCGTCACAAGCCTCACCCAAGCCTCATCTGTTTCTGGTTGGTCTTTACATGTCTCGGCCATCACGCGCCCAAACCGAGATAGGCTTTCTCCCCCACACGAGACGAAACTTGTCCACCTGACCATCCCCCGAATAGAGGAGAAAGAAAGAAAGATACCTCCGGTGGTAGCAGCGGGCCGCAGCAAAAGCAGGTATTACGATTCAGAAACACTTTAGGCATAATAATTAGCAGAACAAAAGACAAAAAAAAAGAGAAAAAAAGAAAAATAACAAAGAGTTTCTCAACCAATACGAGGTCGAGGTTCTCGTTCCATCGCTCTGTGGCGCCACCCCCCTTCACGCTCACCCGCGCAACCGTTACCGCAAAGCGCAAGGACACCACCACTACCACCACCACCACTAACCATCCCCAATAGCCTGTGGCGACCCTCTTCGGGGCCTTTTTTACGGGTCAGTCATGACAGTGGTTGAACCTGCACCGACGCCGCCGCTGTTGTCCTTCCATTCTGGTAGCAACAATGATGATGTGTTGTCGACTCCAACAACTGCCACGACTCCTGCATCTACACCATTTTTGCCAGTCGCTGATCGTGTTTGCACTCCTCTGAGCCTCTTTGTCGACTCTGCGCCGGGCAGCCATAACAACAGCGCTAAGCAGCAGCAGCAGTCGTCTTTAGCAGGCCTACAAGTAGACAACAGCGCTGCAGCGGTGCGGCAACGTTATCTCAGCATGTCGCCTACAGTTGGTGCTGGTTCTGCCTCTGGCTCTGCCGCAACAAGACCTGCAGAACATGCTGCTGCTGCTACTACTACTGCTGCTGCTTCAGTCCCTGCAGGCAGCAGTGCTGTTGTGCAGGATCATCGAGAGGGTCTATTATTAAAACATGGCATCGCCAAAGGTGTCATTTCGGCTCAGTCGATCCAGAGCCCCAACGCACGCGCCAGGGGTCAGCAACACGAGCGCCAGCACTACCATAACCCACCTCCAAATTCTGTTGCCCGGCATCCTCTACCATCTCTACCTCCGTTAGACATTGCGGCCACCTCCCTATCCCCTGATTTCGACGATCCTATTCCGGCTCCGTTGCGCACAGGGATTCTTCAGCCTGACACTACTGTACTGGTTCACCCCAAACCCATTCTCCACGCTACTGCCGAAAGCAATAACATTCCCATCAAATCTCCCATCCCAGACCTTAATTCCAGGTCCGCCTCTGCACTTGGCAACATTGCGCAGCTCGAGGCTACTGCTGAGAGACTGTCCATGACCAGTTCCATCGACGATGCAATCCGCGAACTCCATGGTGAACTGAAGCGAAGCGACAGCAGACGTTCCTCCATCCTCGCCGCCAGCATCAGGGCTGCATCGGCCGACGAAAACTCGACTGCACCCGGCCGTCTAAGAAGACATCCATCCACATCCTCCTCCATCATTGCACGACAAAGGGGCTACTCCCCTGCCACCTACGTTATGTCGCCGACAAATTCCATCACTGGACGTATGCGTTCAGGCTCCAGGACGTCGACCGGCCGTCCCGATTTCGAGGGTGATACAATCCTTTCTCGTCATGGTCCTGGCAAGGGGTCCGTAAGAAGTGTACGATCGGCCCGACCCTCACTGGCCGAGATTTCCGAGTCAGAGCCCATCTCCTTGACGCGAGATGCATTCGACGAGGCCGACGCCGCCGCACCCATCTCGCAGCTCAACAACGACGATAATACTAGGCGGATTCTGGAACAGGATGCTGTCAACATGCCCAACACGGATGAGTTCCATCAGATCCTCGAAGGCGGATTCACGCGTCAAAGCCAGAATTTGACCTTGGTAAACCCTGATCAGCCTCGTCGCGAGCAACGCGAGGATGATCGACCTACAACGGCAAACTCGGCCAATACATACCAGCAGGCACAGGATGCCTTCATCGATTTTGATGGAGTCCACTGTGAAGATGATGAGAGGCCGCTCTCGCCAGAGATTGAGCCCGAGCCCCAATTAGAGGCGCAGAGGCTGCTGGCTGCCGAGATGGCGCGGCCACAGACATACTATGATCAGCGTACAGGCCAACAGATGATGTACTATCCGGCTCGCGTCCCTGCCATGCTGAATTTGCCACCGAAGCTGTCTAGCAAACCAAAGGCTACGACGCGAAATGACCGACGATCCCAGATCCTGACCGCTATGATTGAGGAAAAGAATCCAGAGGCGAAGAGAAAGTCGGCTGCCCTCGATCAAGTCGAAAAGTCTTGGCTGCCCGACCCCGTGTCTGGCCATCGCAACTCCTTTGCTGCTTTATCTGCCGACCAGTTGCAACTGGTTGACCAAGCGACAGCTCAGACAGAACCCGCTCCAGAGACACAAGCCGAGCAAGCGCCTGCAGCCTCACCGCTTAGACGTCCGCAGAAGTTGACCAAGGCAGACCCTGAGAAACGCAAGTCGAAAGCCTCGCAGTTGGATCACATTCCTGCTGCGCTTCGTGCCAGCGTCTTCTTTGAATTGCCGTCTGAATCGCCTGAGATTGAGATCAAGGACGGTTCAGCCATGGCTACCCTTGAGAGCATCCTGGATGCCTCTGCACGAGCTCCAGTCAGTGCCTTTACCGACCACGTGTATGCTGGAAAGTTGGGAACAGAAATCTACGGCAAGGACAAGAAGCACAAGTCTCATGCATCAGTACCGTCGCTCAGTGTCACGGCTGCTGCCGACCCCCAATCCAAGAAGCGATCATCCGTGATGTTGCTTGGTAATCGCAGCAATAGTCATAACAGCGAAGAGAAAAGCGTTTCAGACCCTTCCATCCATACTGCTGCTGCTGCCAACGGAGAACATGTTCAGGACGTCGATGGCGAGCATGTCATTCGCATCGGAGAGGAGCATGATGAGGAAGAGGTTGAAGAAGGTGACGAGGAAATGTTTCAAGGACCGCCCACCACGCTTCTGGCTGAACTGCAGCTTAGAAAGCAGCAGCAGAAGCAGCGGTTGCGTAATCCTGTCCATGCCAACCCCGAGGGAATGCGGGCTACACTACTAGAGATGGACGCAGTCGCCGAGATCCAACGCAGGCAACGCCAAAACAAGCGTGTCAATCTTGCTTGGGAAGAGGGCGAAAATCACGTCGATCAGAACGAATCAGATGACGAGGATGTACCCCTGGCCATCATTGCCGCTATGCAACAGGGTGCCAAGAACATGGCGGACATTGACCGCCCTCTTGGTCTAATGGAGATTCGCGAACTCGAAGACAACGAGCCCCTGAGCTCTCGAGCACTTCGCTTGCAAGGGCGAGGATCTTCTCTCACTCACATTAAGCGCCCGAGTGTGATGAGCTTGCCCGCCACACGGTTAGCCGAAGTACAACCTGCGGCTGGCATTCCGATAATTGTTCCGAGCCCAGAACCCGGTGAAGAAGAGGTCGAAGGGGAAACACTTGGACAGAGAAAGAAACGACTAGCTGAAACCATCCTCCCCCGCGCACGACCCGTCAGCGGTGCTTTCTCTGCTGAGCTTCTGAGTCAGTTTGGGGACTTTGAAGATCCAAAGGAGGCCAAGGACAAGTCGACAATCATGCGAAAGGATAGCAAATCACCCAACCTCGACGGAGAGGAGGAGACTTTGGGCCAGCGTCGTCGCCGACTGCAGACTGAGCGAGAGGCGCGTGAGCGTGAAATGAGCTATGGAAATCTCATTGGTGGCGATGCGAGGAAGCCAGCGCGAAGAGTGAGCATGGCGGACATGCTCGCTGTGCACCCAAAAAGGGAGCTTGACCCCAGTACCCAGAAGCTGATTCAGTCTGAAGTGGAGCAGCATCGTGTTGCTATGCAGGATACTCAGATGGCAATCAATCGAGCTCAGATGCCCACCTCTCTCACCGTGCCGGGCGTGGCCCGTCCTGGGGGTTATCATAACGGCGCCTTCAACGATGGTGCGGGGGGTGCTGGGGACCTGCAGCGATTGGCCAAGGACTATGATCCACACGCGGAGTCGAGGCGTCTACAACAGGAAGAATACCGTGTTGCTGCGCTGGATGCCAAAATGTCTGCTATTCGAAATGAGATGCCCACTATCCTGACAGGACCGGAGGTCAATCGTACCGGTGGCTTCCGAAATGGCGCCTTCAATGATGGCACAGGAGGCGCTGGCGATGAGCACCGCTTGGCCAAGGACTTTGATCCCAACGCAGATCAGAAACGCCTGCAGGAAGAGCAGCAGCGTATTGCCGCCCAAGAGGCCAAAATGGCTGCCATCAGATCTCAGATGCCTACTGCCCTGGTTGGGTCCAATGTCGGTAAAGCTGGAGGTTTCCGAGGTGGCATGTACAACGATGGAACTGGTGGCCTGGTGCTCGAGGCTTCTCGATCCAGCAACGCGCTGCATGCTCAGTTTACCCAGGACGCTCCCCGCAAGAGAGCCAGCATGATGATGATGAGCACTTATAGCGGTGCCCCTGTGCGTGGATTAGCACACCAACAATCTCATAGCTCACTGAGCGGTATCAATGCTATGAACAACGCAGCAGTCATGAACATGTACGGTGCAAACATGTACAACAATCCTTATGGAGGAGCAATGATGCAGCCTGCCATGAACATGAACATGCCCATGTCCATGACAATGAACAGCGCCAGCATGGACCGAGTAGAGAGATGGCGACAGAGCGTGTTGCCATAAAATCAGACTTTTACTTGATGTCTCTTTTGTGTGTTTACGGTCACTCACTCTATTTTTTTTCCTTTTTTTTACTTGCGTATAACAAAACAAAGGTAGATTTTGGAACACGCTCTGTATCAAGACAACCCCACCCCTTTGTACTATTCACGACGATCTTTTTGCGAATTCGGTTCGTCTCTTTGTTTGGAATATTCAAAGCATTTGCACGGCGCTGGAAATGGGCATCTTATAATACTATCTTTAATGGGGATGATCAAGGAGTGGAGAAGGAGATAAAAGAAAAGAAGACAGAAAGCGAGACGTTTTTGAGTTTTTGAGATTCGGAAATGTAATGGATACATAGAGTATATCAATGAATGGATTGGTAGATCCAGAATGGATAAATAATGTGATTCATTTCAAATGCAAAGTGTTTGAGCGGTGATGATTATTGAGATGCAGTGATGTACATATGTGTATGCTTAATAGACGTATCTAAACCCCCTCTTTTCATAGTCCGTCAAGTCTTCTAGCTGATCTGATACTGTGACATGGACCTCTGTCCCTTCCCTCTTATCACGAAGCTTATTCTCGATGATGCAGCCGATGGCGTAGGCGGCCATGCAGAGGATGGCGATGGACTCTGCGCCAATCATGACGCTGAAGCCGGTGGAGTAGTGAGGCGCTTCCCTGGTGAAGAAGAGCTGGGGGGCGATGATGTTGGCAACGCAGTAGGCGACGAAGAGGGTTGCGTTGATGGTGAGTTTCTTGGTGTGGCCTGAGACGTTGGACATGGGGAGGGAGAGGACTGGATCATGTTAGGGGATGGGTTTGGGGAGGTGGTAGGGAAGGGGGGGGGAACTAATACCGGTTGGGGCGGCTCCCCAGAAGAAGTAGATGAAGTAGTAGCTGATTAGTCGTCCAATTTTATTCTCAGGGTTGAGTTCTACAGTGGTTAGAGTTGTTTTGCGAGTTATATACTAGGATGAAGATGGAGAGAGAGGGAGAGAGTGCGATGCTTACCCCTGAGAAGAGCGGCGCACGTCAGTGTCACGGCGCAACACAGGGCGGCGAACAGGCACCTCGAGTTCCGGAGCCAGCACTGCGGCAGGGCGACTAGGAGGCCCCCGATGCTCTGGAAGATGCTGGGCGGGATGCCTAGGAGGACGGTCTCGAACTTTCCGTAGCCGAAGCCGGCGACGAGCTGGGAGGAGAAGGTGAAGATGCCGATGGGTATGTTCATGCAGACGAAGAAGAGGGCGAGGATGTAGGTCTTGTAGTCTGCGAAGGCCTCGCGGACTTGGTACCATTTGAGTTGCTGTGGGTTTGTTAGGTGCTATTCTAGGGGGAAAAGAAGATGTATGAAGAAGAGAGAGAGGGAGGGGGAAGGGGAGGGCAACGAACCTTGTTCTCGACGCCCGTCATGTTGCCCTTTATGCGATCGAGAGCAATGTATTTATCTTTGCCCTTGAGGAAGCTGTCGTTGAGGGGGCTGTTTGGGAGGAAGAAGAAGAGGAGGACGCTCCAGAGGATGGTGATGCCGCCGAAGGCGAGGAAGAGGAGCCGCCAGGGGGCGAGTCTGGTGTGAGTTTGGCCAATGCCATAAGAGACGAGACCAACAATCAGCTTTTATACTGTTAGCAAAAATCCCAATCTCCCACTTAAGCTGCCCCCCGTGGTGTTTTTCTTTCTTTCTTTCATTTATTTATAAAAAGGAGGGGAAAAAAAACTCACACTATACAGCGTAACAAACGAAATTGCCGTCCTTATAGGCTGCTCCTTCTTCGTATACCACATTGAGTTTAGGATCACCATGGCCGGGAACAGGGGCGCCTCGAGCATCCCCATGAAGAAGCGGATGGCCATGAGCGCGGCGGCGTTCTGGGCGGCGGCGTGGCACAGGACCAGGCAGCCCCAGAAGAAGACGGCGAGGCTGACGGTCCGGCCGACGGGGAACTTTTGGAGGATGGCATTGGAGGGATATTCGGAGATGAGCCAGCCAAAGTAGAATATCGTGCCAACTTTTTTTTGTGGAAAGATTGTCAATTTAGGAGGAAAAGGAAGGGGGGTGAGGGTGAAGAGGGCTTTGGGGAGGGAGGGGGGAACGCACTCCAGCTGTACTGCGATCCTACGAGATGCGTATCCTTTGCCATGCCGTAGAGAGCCGCATTCGATATGATGATTTTCTCAATTCCAAGTTAGATAAAAAGTGAATCCTCATCACAAAGACTCAAAGCCATTTCTCACATCCGCACCAGCCAGTGTCGTGGTCCCTATAATCAGGGGCAGCAACCGCCAATCAATCTTTCGCAGCACCCTCCTAGCCTCCTTCTCATCGTAGTCGGCCCATTCTGGGTGTTGAAAAAGGTACGCTGCCGCGGCCTCTTGCTGAGCATTGTTGGCTTCAGTGTCCTTGGAGATGGACTTTTCGACGGACTCTGCTATTTGGTACTCGTCCTGGGGTTTTTTTGCTCTCTTCGTCGGCGAGTATCTTCTCCTGTTGAGTGGTCATGATGCCTGGAGGGACTTGGTTGTTCTCGTTCCTTGCTTCTTATATGAAAAGGTCACTGACTGATATCAAAGGTTAGGGATAGCTATGAATATTAAGTAAATTTAACTAGGTTTAAATATGTTTCTTCAAATGCAACACTCCTTCATGCTTGCCGTCATGCAGCGTTTCATGGTATACCAAACATATCGCCTGAATCATGTCACGCCCGCTGATAATGTCTCAGCTGCAGCCTCTGCTCTGAGCGAGCAACCTGTATGCGGAGCGAGCCGCCTCAGCAGCTTACCATATCGACGAGGGTTCAGACTTGGTGATTGTCAGGCCGCATGAGATGAGTATCAGTAGTTGGAAGAAGCAAAAATCACGCCATTCTATATGAGTAGAGGGGTTCTGTATTGCCTCGCGCGACTGCCTCGCCTCGGGTTAGCCGGAACACCTGCATTGTATGGTAGTGTCCCAGCCGCTCAAGATATACGGAGTTTGTCAGCGGGTGTGTCAGATAACATTGGAGCCGCTGGTGCTGAGTACGATTGCCATTCCCGTTGTCGAGCCATTGACCACGGACGAAAGTGGACCGTCACGGATGAGAGTGGAGCTTCACCCTGGATCGACCAGCATTTGAAGCCAAGTATAGAGCGCTGTAATGGGTGAGTTATCATCGTAAGCACTCTTATTAACAGGTGGGTGTCATGAATAGCTGACGGGATACAATGATGTATCCACTATTAACCTGTTCGAGGCCCTGTGTAATCAAGGTTGATCAATATATCCAAGTCTCATTATGTCCGTGTTGAACGTATATCATGTCTATCATCCCAGAAAACTTTCGTTCTGACCCTTTTGCTCCGCTTGCTGCAATGCCGCCTCTAATGGTATCTCCGCTAATGAAACAAACTTTGTCTTTTTATAAAACTTCCAAATCAGGTATGCTCCCAGTACAAGTGGTATGTCTCTGTTTTACGTTAGCACTGAAATGTCTTGGATCGAGGGTGAACCTACAAGTATGAAGAAACAAACTGGCTAGCATTCCAGTTGCCCTTGGTGAATACGGAAAAGCCTCCTGTGAATAGGATTATGACGCACATTACGAGGCCAAAGTGTGATGTATATACTAAGAATGGTCAGTGATGAACTCACAAAGGGCAACGCAACACTTACAAGTCCAAGAATTATGCCATGGGAGTCTCTTGGCCGAGATGCCCTGAATCTTCAAGGCTTTGAGTAAGCGTATGTGGTTTAACAAGATGGATATCCAGGAAACGAGAACGCCGGCCGCCGTCAACGAGATGAGCCAGTAAAACGCCGTGAGAGCACTCGCAGACAGGGCCATGAAAGCCAAAAACATGAATACTGCATATAACCCAACGCAGTAGATGGGAACACCCCAGGAAGTCGTTTTCAAGAAGATTTGAGGTGCTTGGCGCTTCAGTGCGAGACCATATAGCGTACGGGTTCCGGCCAAGAGCCCCTGATTCGAGGAGGACCATGCGGATGTAATGACGATGGCGTTGACGACGGAACCAACTGCGCTGTATCCGGCCTTGTTGGCGGCAATCACAAAGGGCGACTGTGCAGCGGTTCCGGATGAGTCGTTGAGGTGTTCATCGTTACTGGCCACTAGCATGCCGACTACTAATACCGCTAGGAGGTAGAACATGACAATTCGGATAAAAACGTTTCGGCAGGCCTTTGGAATGGCCTTTCGCGGATTCGTCGTCTCGGCAGCGGCCATGGCAAGAGACTCGACGCCCGCAAAGGAGAAGACGGCGTTCGTCATGACGCTCCAGTATCCAAGAAAGCGGCCCCAGTTCCCTGTGGCGATGTGCTCGACAAACGGCCCCGGATTTTTCCAGTAGTTGAAATAGGTGGGCCTTACACCATGTATACCACCCAAGCTGATTACCAGACCAAATATGATGAGAAAGACGACCAGGAGAATCTTTAAAATGGCAAAGACGTATTCAACCTCTCCAAATATCCCCACAAAGGCAACTCCAATGGCCACGGTTAATATGATGAAGGTTATGATCCAAACAGAGGGGTTCACGTCTGTCCACAGCTGAAAGAGGACGCAGATTGCAGTGATTTCAGAAGGGATAGAAAGCAGATTTCCGTAGACGAGGTTCCAACCAATGGCAAATCCCCAAGCCGGGTCGACGAAGAACTCGGCATGTCGAACAAAGGATCCAGTGACGGGTAGCAATGCTGACGTCTCTCCCAGGGCAAATTGCACAGAGGCAACGACCAAGCTGACAGTGGCGTAACCGAGTAAGGCGCCCAAAGGTCCACCGACCTGAATACTCTGGCCAAGCCCAAGAAATAATCCCGTGCCAATACTTCCAGCGATGCCCAGCATAGACAGATGACGCTCATGCAGGCCTCGCTTCAGATCGCGATTCTCGGCAGCGGTGACGAGATCGCCGTGGAGATCATCCGGGGAAGTGGCGGACCGGCTGGCAGCCCATTCTACATCGTCATCATTCTGTGAGATATCCAAAGCGCCATGGGACTTTGTCGTGGTGTTGTAGCCTCTGTCATGACCCGCGTCGTTGAGCAGCGGTGACATGGCGTTGGGTAGTGAAGAGACGGCACCTGAAGTTGGCATCCCTTCCTGGACAGTGCTCTCTCTTTCCCGCCGGGGGTGTGAAGGAAATTTATATTGTTTTGGAGGGTTGAAAAAAAAACCAATAAATGAAAGGGTGCCCTTGCCAACCCTGATTGCCCTGAACGCGATCGAAACCAAGGCAGAAAACGAGAAAAAGACGAAACCGAGCCAACACAAAAGGAGGAAAAATTAATGAGAGAGGCAAAGGCGGACAACCAGACTAGGCTTGTTGAGGATTGCTTCGGGTACGTTATCGGGATGGTGTCATCGGCCCTGGCTGATGTGACATCCAGTAGCGTCTTGGTACGTCTCCACCAGCAGGACCACCATGGGGTCCATGAATGGGACCATTGGACCAGGTCCCCATTTCTAGAAGACTGGGGAGAAGGGGGAAAAAATCAATGGGGTAGTGCATGAATAATATGCATGAATATGCAGGGTGTTTTAAGGGTCCCCTTTAAAGTGCAGTGCTGGGAGGAGGAATATCTAAAAGACCAAGAGAATCATAATTGAGACTACTAGTATCTGTGAGATATTATGTAATATTGATTACTGCACGGCCCCATGATGCAAGGTATCACGTAATATTGATCTTGTACTACCGAGTACACCAAGTCGCATCACCAGATCGAATGAGGCAAAAACCTCATCGTCTATTGGCCCCTCTTAGCTGAACAAACCCCCAACTCCTCGACTCCCTGTTGCCATGACGCCGCACCCGCATCTATTTAATAGCGTTTGCCTATCTTGGATTCTTGGCCGATACTTTGCTAACGATTTTTAAACCGTCCTAGTCCCTGGACATTGTCAATCCTTACAAAATATTTTCGTAGTCGGCCAACTCAAACACCACCTCGCCTTGTGCCTCTCGCTTGAGCCGTCTTGTCTCCCGCCTTTCATCAGCCTTGGCCTGCACCTCCAGTTTCTGATTCGACTTGAGTTCCCCCCAGTCTCGCGCAGGCACTACTGCGGGGTCGTAATCTGCCACCACAGTCCAAACCCCTCCGTCGCCAGCTTCTGTGCCATTCACACGTTGCTCAAACTCTTGTAGCCTCTCTAAATCAGGTAGACATGCCCATCCGTATCGTCGTGTGTTATTGAATCCTACCGCGGTTGGCTCGTATTCGGCAAAGAGGTCAAACAGGGTTTGCATAGGAAGATCGCTGAATCCTGTCGTACGACGAATCCTTGCAATAAATGGGAAGAATTCCCTCGGTCTAGGTCGTGCACCATACCAAAATCTCCTCTCCTCCGGAGTCGCAGGGGTATTTCGACATCTTCTTTTAATCTTCTGCGACGAACAACCAATCTCAAGCTTCTCCACACCAATAGGGAGCCCTAGAAAATGTAAAAGCACTGCCGCTGCCCGGACCGAATCAGTCGCTGCGTTGTGTTGACAGTTTACGCTCTCCAAGTCTATCGCATAACTTCCAAAACCGCATGCGACCAGCGTATCGCGAAGGCCGGGGAATGTGAGACTACCAGCCATATCGCTCGCCAATATCTGAAGATCCACCCAAGATGTAAAGTAAGCCAGTAGACGAGGATAAAGGCTTGAAAGCACTCGAAACTCGAAAACCAGGTCGAATCCTACCAGAACAAGAGGGACTCTCTTAAGCATACCACCATATTTTACTTAAAACATGTCAATGATATTCGAGATTGTATATTCTACTTGATCGCTTTCGACATAATGCTGCTGGCCAAATCGTTGGATCTCCCGATGCCTCTCTTGCCTGTTTCTTCTTCCAATTATACGTATCCAATGCGTCTCTAGACCATGAGAAAGTTTGACTGCTTCCAAAGTCCTTGGCAGTGCGCTCATTTTCATGTTATTCACATCAAGAGCTGGGGCCAACGTGATACCAATCTCTGCTGGCTTGGTGTCGTCAACGCCCCAAGGCTCAGCATCGACCACGACGAATGCAGATTCACTCGAGGACTGTTTGAGAGTCGCTAGTTCCAGTATATGAGCTTCATAGAGTGTACGCCAGTGTTTCGTTTTAAAGGCGCGTAGATGCAGAGCGTAGCGCATATTTGGAGAAATAGGATCAAGGCGGATGTAAAAGCAGGGTTTTGCTTATCATGGACACTCGAGTGCTTTGCATTTCACTCTACCTTACGTATCTAAACATGGAAAGAGCTGGCAAATAGATTATGTGGCCTGATCAGAGTTTGAGAAATTACTATGAAAGAAACTCAAACTACCTATTTAATGTACGCGAGGTTTTTGTAAGGGGAGGTTAAAAATGGTGGAAGAATATTTGAACTCACGCGCCACAAGGTACACCACCTTTAACCGGCTGTGCAAATCGAAAACTTCAGTACCCCACCCCTAGCTGTTGAAATAGCATTAACAACATTTGAAGATATGAAGCAAGCGCTGTTGTATATTTAGGGGAAGGGACGCAGAGAGCGTGGATTGTGGTTGGAATGTGAGGAGCCTTACTTATACTACCCTGGACCGAGAGGGTGGGGCCGCTTGACCGTGAGTAGATGCGACCCACCCGCCGTCTCTTCGATCTCGTTGCCGAAGTGGCGAATAATAATAATAATAAAACATTGATAGTGATATTGTTACTTACTACTACCACTACCTGCAGCTATTGAAAGTGATTTCCCCGAATTTTGATCCCAAATATGTAGATATATAAGTAGATAGTACTTCAAACTGACTTGCATTATAAACCTTGGTCTGTGGGATGGCATATCCATGTATCTCAGTTTATCATCATGAACTTTAATGGCTTCTCTCATAACAACTTATAACAGTAACATTATCAAAACAATAGATACCAACGCCCCACCCCCATAACCACAAATTACGCGAGATGAGACATACATGCCATCAATTTGTAGGACTAATATCTCATCGAATAGCATCCGACCCTGGCATTTGATGCTGGAAACCCCACCAGCCCGCGCGGGGTTGTTTGCCTCGAATATTACGTGTTCTTGCATATTGATACGACACACCAGATGGAGTAGACGATGTGCATGTTAACGGAATAACCTGTTTGCCCCGCGTGAGGGGTTTGTTTGGATTGATAGCTGAAGTTATAAATACAGGTATGCTCCTCCAGCTTTTATACAAGTACTCCTCAATTACAGCTTGCTACTCTATTTACATTTGATCAAACGAGCATCCAATATCGAAATCATGTCGAATCCCACTCCCAAAGCCCAGCGAGTTGGCACCGCCCATGCCAACGCAGAGCTCGTCGACGGCAACGATTTCTTCACCGACATCATCGTCACCGCAAATTCCCCCCACACCCAACACGTCACCATCACCATCGACGGCCAGGAGCACAAGTACTCTGGCAGCGGCTCCTATGCCAAGCTGGGCCGTATCAAGCTTCCCCAGGGCTACAACAAAGTCGAAGTCTCCTTTAGCTTCGAAAAGGACGGCTCCGTCAAGCCCTCGATCGACCTTGACATTGTCCAGCCCTTTGAGTTTAGCACGAAGCGCAATGCTTTGTTCTCCGCCGAAAACGGCGTCAAAGATGGTGATGAGGATGAGGATGACTTCGACGATTGCGAAGTCCGCTTCATTGCCAATATATCACGACCGGTCGACAGGTCAGATGCTTAAGCTGGGTCAGAAAAGCATTTGCATAGTGGATATTAGTAATTGTTGCATGGCATGAGGGTTTGGAATAATTGCTTCATAAACTTGCTTCATGACGTCGAAGAGGATAGTCTAGGACATCCATACGGGCACATGTACTCTATCATTCAATAAAACTCTTTATCCCCTTGGGCAGCAATCTTGGCGTATAATCAGTTCATAGCCTGTATCCCGTGATTGAAGTTTAAAGGCATACGATTTCTTTCGTTATTTGTGAATCCTCTTACTATGGCCCCCCTTGTTACTTTAATTGCCATGGCATTCGCAATCCAAGGGATTTTATCACTCCTCACTGTCGTCATGTAATACTCTTAGTCTTTTTTATCCCCCATCCGGATGCTTCTATTTACACTCACTCCTCTAGAACTAGGGAAAGCGGGGCTATTTTGTTCCAGTGAATGTACCCCGCCCACCAAGTTGTACGATCTCGGTAGTTTGACCAGATCCAACCGTGTTGATAAACTAACAAATGGGTAGTTAGCCAGGCTGAGAATACGGCAACGGACAAAAGGTTTGAGAGAGTTCAGACCAAAATATCTTATATGTGACTTTACGGAAGGTTATTTTGTTAAAAGCAAAGAATATAAAAAATAAAAAAAGGGAATACAGTGGGTTTTGTTGAGTCAAGCCCAGAAGTTATGCCGTGGCCATGTAAATGGTCATATTTAATAGCCAATCGTCGTTTACACAGCTGTTTCAACCACCAAGATTGGAATCAAAGCTTCATGGACCACAAAGAAATACTAAACAAAAGTAGCAAAAATGTCAAAAAACATACAACAGCCGGTGTTCGCTGGTGGTCACCCACCCAACTACTAATCTGCCGGTTAGTGGCTTGTCTATGGGGGAGCGGACGGGACCCCGAATTTTCCACTACCTATGGTCGTATGTGTCAAACAACGGCTTCATTTTGATATATAAAGCCATCATCAGCTACGTAAACCCGGCGAATGCTCAGATGCCTACGCGTTCGCAGACCGCTTGCCGACTTTTTCTGCCCATTTTTCTCCATGCTTACCTTCTTGCACTTCGACAATGTTATGCTTTACGTCCCAGCTTGGTGTCCAGCCCGCCTGACGTGTTAGCTGGGCCCTGTGGCATTGATAGAGGAAGAAGGATAGGAAAAGAGAAGCGGGCGCGTAAGCACTTGATAACGCGGGAGACTTTTAGCGACAGAAGAGCGGCGTTGATGCCTCAATCAGAGTTGGTAATGACTTTAAACAAAACGAGATGTAAAGTAAAAAGAAGGCAAAAACACCTTCAGAATACATACTGTTCCTGGCAAAGATATTGCCAAAGCTTCCAGCTATAACCAATGGGATATGTTTTGCGGATATAGCTGTAGCACCTACTCTCTTGAACAACATGTTGGGTGGATGGGGGTAAGACAGCGCTGAACCCTGCTGATGTCGATCTCATTGACAATGATAGATCCATTAGAAGGAAATTTAGAAACACTCCCTTAGTTGCTCCCAGAAATATTATGGTTGAAGAACAGAAAAAGAACTCGTTTTCATGAACACCAAGACTTTCGGATCAAAGCGAAAAGAATGTTACATTATTCCGTACTCCGGAGGTGCTCCATAGATGAAAGAATTTACCCCGCTGGTACCGGGATCCACCTACAGGTACCGACGCTAAGAACCTTTCCCGGCCATACTCATTTCGGTGTCGATTATACTGATCAGTCGGACGTTGGGCATTTCAATACACCTATGCGGGACAAGACAACTGTGAAGAGACTGAACAGTCAAGCGGACGCTTTTTGCTATGCTATTATCAACCACGATGAAGCTCCTTACTACAGGACGGAAGGTGGTCGATGCAAGTGTCCATTAGCAACAGGTTATTAAGAAATACCTTGGCCCTACACACATAGGAGAACGCTGTATAGCATTATTTATCACTGGTTCAGGGGAGATGAATATTATCCACTCATATAAACGGCATTTTCAAGCCCCGCAAACTCCCTTTGTGGCCTCTTGCATGATGCTTGCCGTTAGGTAAGCGACATGCTTTCACTCGTATCTGCGGTCGCTATGCAAGGCCCCAATGTCAAGATTGGGCATTAAATCTATTTGGAGCTTCACCATCATTTCTACTTTTGCAATTCCAACGATATCACCCACCGTATCTACACGCAACGTCGAAGAAATGAGGAAGGGTTTTAGAAAATGGAAGAACAAGTTTTTGGGGGGTGGCAGAGCTTCAGACTCCCCACGTCAGACCGAGATGCGGTCTACAGGTTGGTGCTTACTCTTACTTTGCGGATCAATTGATAGCTTCAACCCCTCCAGCCCGTGTTAAATATTCCGAGTTCTAACACTTATATGATTTATAGAAAATGCGACAGCCTCGTCTAGTATTGCTGAGTTCCGAATTACCCCATCAAACGTGTCTGTCAATCATGCTGGCACTGTCCCATCGAGCGGGGAGATACAGCAAGCCACAGCAACCACCTCCCAGGCTGTTTTGGCTGTTGATTCTGTGGAAGTTCCTGTTCAATCTTCTGTCTCAGGTATTACTGGTTCTCTTTCCGGTAGAGATGTAAACCCGGAAGATTGTCAACTTGAGACAAAATCCACAGAGCAACAGAACCCGCCCACTCCGGAGTTATCCACGTCTCAGAGACTCTGGAACGCCGCTTATGATAGTCTCGAGGGAGACGAAGAGACTTCAGAGCTCGTTAAAGAGTATGTCAAGACCCTCACCAGAGTTCTAAAGGTTGGGAACGACCATCATGTCTCTCTTTCCGGAGGTGATGTTTCCAATCAACTCGATGACCCAAACAAGCGGCAGGAGTTCATGAAGAAGGCAGTGGATGAAGGCCGAAAGAAATTTGCCACATCGTCGACGGCTATGCAGATAGTAGGCGACGTTTCCCAGTTTATCCTGTCAGCCAAGGCCATGGTTGATGCAGCCATTCAGAATGTACCACAGGCTGCACTTCCTTGGGCTGGTGTTTGTATTGGGTTGCAGGTGAGTACTCAAACGGTCATCCACCGTACTATACATGTATCAAATGACAGTAGCTGATGTGCCTAGATTCTTCTGAATCCCGGAAAAGCGACAAAGGCAAATCTTGCAGGCATCGCTCATATCACTTCGCGAATGGACTGGTATTGTGCTTTGACCGAACATCTCTTAAACAAGGAACACATCACAGTTGGAAATGAATCTTTCGCAGTGGTCATAGAAACATTGGAGAAGGCAATACTCGCGCTCTACAAGGCTCTTGTCTTGTATCAGATGAAGAGTATTTGCTGCTATTACCGGAATCAAGGTGTGGTGTTTCTCCGTGGTCTTGCGAACTTGGATGATTGGGATAGTGCTCTTGAGGGCGTTAAGGATGCTGAAGCTGCGCTCGAGACTATGTCGGCCCAACATTACAGAGAATATCAGAAGAGCTCCTTGCACCAGCTTGTTGACTCTGGACGAGAGATGGAAACACTTCTTGGAGACATACATCTGGACCTCCGAGATTTTATCGACCAGCAAAAAAACAGGGAGATGGATGATAAAGATGCAAAATGTCTCCAAAGTCTCTTCGCTGTGAATCCTCAGCATGATATGAATAATATTGAGAAAAAGAAGGATGAGTTATGCGACAATGCGTTCAATTGGATTCTCAGCACAAAGCAGTTTGCGGCACTGACTGATTGGGACAATAACGAGTCTACCTTTCCTCGATGCCGACTTCTATGGATCAAGGGTCCAGCTGGTACTGGAAAGACAATGCTTTTGATCGGTATTATTCGCAAACTCACCAACCATTCTGCAGCCCTCTCACCAAAGGTTTCGCATTTCTTTTGCCAAGCTACAGACAACGCCCGAAATAACGGAGCGGCCATTTTGAGATCTCTGCTTTGGCTGCTGATCGTTCAACAACCACATCTTATCTCACATTTACATGCGATATACAAATCCTCGGGTCCTTCTATTTTTACCGATTCAAACGCTCCTTTTGCTCTACTTGACGTGTTTAAGAAGATGCTTCAAGATCCTCGCTTATCACGCGTCTATTTAATTGTTGATGCTCTTGACGAGTGCGGTCAAGATTTAGAACACCTCATCCAGCTTATCTCGACATCTCTTTCGATCTGCGACAAGGTCAGATGGCTGGTCGCTAGCCGCCCAGAGGTGGAGCTCAACAATTCCCTGGCTTCAGACATTGTAGGTAGTCTACTAGAGCTGGATGCACAAAGTTTAGAGGAACCTGTCAACGCATATATCGACTACAAACTCTCCATTCTAAGGAAACGAAAGGGATTCACTGACGATATCGTGAACCGAGTCTCCTGCGAGATTCGCCAACGAGCTGCGAACACTTTCTTATGGGTAGCTCTTGTGTTTAAAAAACTTGAGAAGATCAACCCATGGAATGCTATCAAGACGATTGAAGAGATCCCCCCTGGGTTATCACAGCTCTACGATCATATGATGACCAGAATTGAGAAGCTTGACGATGTGCAATATTGCAAGGATGTCTTGGCAGCTACGTCTCTAGCCTATCGCCCACTCTCTCTTCCTGAACTTTCTGTGCTTACAGGATTACCAAATGACGTTGACGCAAAAATTATTGTTGAGGAATGCGGTTCGTTTCTAACAATCAGTGGAGAAACCGTCTATCTCATTCACCAGTCAGCCAAGGATTACCTGAGTGCCAATCATGACACAAAAATTCAACAGGGTGGTGTTACTCAAGGCCATGACGATATCTACAGGCGATCAATCGAGGGGCTGTCGAAAGTGCTACGGAAGAATATGTATGATCTTTCGGACTTTGGGCCTGTATCAAAAGATTTACAGCCGCCCGACCCAAACCCATTGACTTCAATACGATATTCATGTATTTTCTGGATCGATCACCTCTGCGACGCACACAGCATAGGACCCGGCCCCGGCATCGAACTGGATGATACCTTATGGTCCTTTTTGACAGGACATTTCCTCCACTGGGTAGAGAGTTTGTCCCTCCTTCATAGGCTTCCAGATGGCCTAAGTTCGATAAGGAAAGTTCAAGAAAGGGTATGTACTCCATTACTTTGGTCAGATAAAAATTCTAAGCCTAATCAGCTACGATCCTGCATGAATCCTCGACTTGTTAGCTTTCTCAATGATATAGAGAGGTTTATGCTTAGCAATACGCCCATTATTGATCAAGCGCCATTGCAGACGTATGGTTCAGCACTCATGTTTAGTCCAACATCTAGCGCAGTAAAACAGCATCAGACAAGTGAGAAGCTATCATTGATTAAAGAAATCCAGGGCGCCAGAGACTATGATATGTGCATACAGACCTTTGAGGGTCATAGTAGTCATGTTGGCGATGTAGCGTTTTCACCAGATGGCAAGACACTAGCATCGGCATCCTACGATAAGTCAATACGACTCTGGGATGCTATAACTGGTATATTCCAGCGATCACTCGAGGGCCATAGTGAAGGGATTGCACATGTTGTGTTTTCACCAAATGGCAAGACACTAGCATCGTCATCCTATGATACTACAATACGGCTATGGGATATTGCGACAGGTGTACACCAGCAGACGCTTAGACACGAGTCTGGCCGTATAGCCTTTGCATTTTTGCCAGATGGTAAGACGCTCGCGTCATTTGAGGATCCAAAATTCCAATTCTGGGAGCCTGGAACAGGTCTATTCTCGGAGAAAACTATCCAACGCAACAGTGAAACAGAGTATCCAAAAATAAGATTATGGGATGTTGCAACAGGTGCACTTCAAAAAACTTTCCAATGCAACTATGAAGAGTGCCCTTACCCTATCTTCTCACCGGACGGCAAGATGCTGGCGTTATTTGAAGATAAGAAAAAAACATTATGGGATACTGCAACAGGTGCAATCCAGCACACTATTGAAAATGACAGATGTACCCGCGTTGACGGTGGTGCGTTCTCGCCAGATGGCAAAATACTAGCGTCATCTAATCATGGCGAAATACAATTATGGGATGCGACAACAGGCGCACTCCAGAAAACACTTAAGGAGATTCCCGGATCGTTCAGTAGCCTCAAATTTTCGCCAGATAGCAAAATGCTCACATCGTCCAGGTGTGGCAAAACACAATTTTGGGATACGGTAACGGGCGCACTCCAGAAAACGCTTAAGAATACCTCTGAGCGTGGCATTGATAGGGGATTGAATGCAGTCGCGTTTTCACCGGATGGTAAGACACTGGCGGCAATAGAAAGGAGCATAATACGGATATGGGATATCACAATAAGCGAATCCCCAGAAACGCCAAAGGCCACTGACCATGAAGTTCTCAACATGGTGTTATCACCAGACGGCAAGATATTGGCTTCTAAATTTAGAGACTGCATATGGCTATGGGATATTGCGACGGGCACGCATCAGCACACCATCATTGGTGATTTTTCGAGTGTGATGGCGAGGATGGCTTTCTCGCCAGATAATGGGACGCTAGCGACAACAAACAGTTTTGGAAATATGGTAAGGGAGGTTTTCATGCTAGATGAGGATGATGAGGATGATGAGGATGATGAGGATGATGAGGATGAGACGCGAGCGACAACAAACGGTAGTGAAAGCGTGTGTGCAAGGGTGTCTCTATGGAATGTTGCGACGGGCATACATCAGCGAACACTCCATACTGATTACAAGGTTTGGGCTATTGCATTCTCGCCAGACAGCAAAATAATAGTATCATTGGAAACCAAGGTACAACTCTGGGACGCTGCAACGGGCACACGCCGGCCAGGATTTAAATATCGCCTACCACGTTTGTCTAACTCAATGAATATTGCATTTTCGCCCGATGGTACTCTCCTAGCAATACGAGAAGACAACTGTCAGATAGACATATTGGATGGTACAACAGGTGCACAGCAGCAGACACTCGGAAACCACAGCGGTGACGAGGATGTCGTTGATGCTATTGCGTTCTCACCAAATAATGACACTCTAGCGTTAGTTCACAACAATCTTCTCAAGATATGGGATATTTCAACAGGCACAACCAAGCAGACGCTCAAAACGATTCTTACTCTTGTATTAAAGATATTGCCTTTTCAACTGATGGCCAACATCTCAACACAAATATTGGAAGTATAAGCATCTCCTCTCAATCGGATATAACCGACGAGGCCTCGGCCCGTGGTTTATTCTTTGACGGGGAGTGGATAACCAGAGGCGGGAAGCATCTGCTCTGGGTTCCCAAAGACCATCGGGGCGACCGGAATGTGCTTGTCCATGGCGAGATGGTCATGTTCGGACATTCGCAGGGAGTAACATTTGTGCGATTCAATTCCTCCGCTCAACTTGAGTGTTAAAAATGTATTTATTGGAGATTGCTGCTTAGATGCGCGAAATTTCGGCTCATAATTCTTTTTCTCTATTGCCAGCAGTCGGTAAAGGGGTATGGATTAGAGATACCGAGGAATCTTTTCTATATCTATCGCAAGTGTGACATACTTTTGTTCTCCTAACGCTGGATTGTTTCCCAGCTCTGCCTCCTCACTCTCACAAATCCCACATATATTCCAATAGCTACGAGTTTAGAATAACTAATTCCTGAGCCAATGGACCGGACTTGTCCAACAGCATCCACCAACCTGACCGCGGCTGGAAAGTATTACAACATAGCCTTCTTCAAAGCGCGAGCCGTAAGAATGAATTATACCACTCTACTCTCCATTATTGTATTACTGCCGTCGTCACAGTATCACTAACTTTGCTCATATCAGCCGAGCATGATTTCTACCAATTGAGTACTCTCTTCACAAACAGCAACAGCCAACTCACCATAGAGATAGTGCATAGCATCAACCATACAACGCCCACATACCATAAATCGCTTCCTACGCCCTTAATTTCAACTTCAAAGTAATATATACTGTTGTCTCTCGGTACTATAAGATTGTCGGTCCGTGCAATGCCATGGGCGTTAACAGTATCGGCTATTCGGAGACCCTTCAATTGGTCTCAGTATTCATTATTTACTTGGCCTTACGGTATTGATAACCTTGACTCATCTGCTGCTGCGATAGATCAGCTGTCTAACTCTAGAAGCAAGCCTAGCGCTATATCTGTTTGTTGAAATGAGTGGTGGAAATTACGGATCTGTGTACAGTCGGTGGGCAAAGTGACGATGCAGAGCACTAACACCATACAAAACTAGGAATTTTATCTACCAATATCTCTATAATATTATATTATAAGATATAAAATAATTAAAACCTATCGTAATATAATTGATATAGTATATTATTTATAGTTTATTTTTAAAAAAGAATAAAAACTTATAGAGTTTTTTAATATTAAAGATTTTATTATTTTAAAAAAAGATTATACCCTATAATTATAGGGCCTTTATAGAGGTTACCTGCTATAAATATAGGTATCTATAGGGCGTTTATTTTTAACTGATTACTATAATAAATGTTAAGAGAATTTAACTATTATTTAAATAAAAGGTTAAAAATTAAATAAAACTTTATATAAATTAATAAAAATATAATAAGATACTTTAGTATATAAATTATATAAAAGCAATTTTTATATATTTTTTTTTATTTTTTTTTATTTTTATATAAGTTTTTTACTTATTAGATTTTAAGGGGTTTACTATGGTAATTTTCATCTGCATCGTCACTTCTGACTCCCCACCGTAGCTTGAACTATTGGTATATTAATTCAGGCTAATGTACTATTATCTAAGTATTATTTAAGGTACCTCTAGTTTATAAAACTTATATTCTTTTATAACTAAACTTAATTAATTAATTATATATTTTTAATTTATTAGTTTAATAATTATAAATTTAATTATAATTTTTTAAATATTTTAATTAATTTATTATTTATAATATTAATTAATAGTATTAAAATCTATATAATAAAATATTATTAATTTTATATAAAACTAAATATAAACTAAAATTTTTTTTATTATTTTATAATATAATTATAAAAAAAATTTAATTTAAAATTTTTTAAAGTTAAAAACAAATAAAATTAAACTTTTTAATATTTTTTTTTTAAGTTAAAAAAAATATAAAGTATATTAATTTTAATATTAAAATTTTTTTTATTGTGATAGCAAAGAAAACATAATAATAAGGGGACATAGAAAGCTATAAAACCTTTACTAGTCCTGGGTAATTTAAATTAAAATAATAGATTTAAGTAATAATTAAATAAGAGGTTTTAATTATTAGTTAATCTGGATTAATATAGTAAGGTCGTATAGGTTTAATATAAAAGTTAGTATTAAATTAATATTTAATTGAATGTTTAAAATAAAGAAATAAAAGAAATAAAAGTAATAATAGTCTTGAATTTAAGAATAGAATGTAAATATTATAATAAAAGTAATTAAATTATATGAATAAAGGTAAAAGGTTAATTATTTATTATATAAGGTTAATTAATTTTTCTTTTATCCTATAGCCTGTCTTAGCACTTGTTTTTTCTGGTATTGCTTTAAGAAGTTATATAATATTATCCTAGAATATAGTTTGTATTATTATATTATAATTTAATTTTTATTAATAAAATTTAAAAAATTAAAAAAAAAAATTTTTTTTATTAAAAAATATATATAATTTTAAATAAATATAAAAATATAATTATATATAATATATTAATTTACTTTAAAAATTTATTTTTATATACCTTTTTCTATATTCCTTTTTTTTCCCTCTCTCTCTCTTCCCCCCCCCTTTTTTTTCCTCCTCTTTTTTTCCTTCTCCCCCCCCTCCTCCCCCTCTCCTCTCCCCCTTCTCTTTTCTCCCTTCCTCTTTTCCCCGCCCTCTTCCCCCCTTTCCCCCTCTCCTTTTTTTTTTCCCCCCTTCCCCTTCTCCTTTTCTCCTCCTCCCCTTTTCCTCCTTCCTTCTTTCCCCCCCTCTCCCCCCTTCCCTCCCTTCCTTTCTCTCCTTTCCTCTCCTTTCCCCTCCTTCTCCCTCTTCTCCCCTTCTCCTCCTTCCTCCCTCCCTTCTTCTTCCTTTCTTTTTTTTCCCTTCTCTCCTTTTCTTTTCCCCTTTCCTCCCCCCCTCTCTCCCCGCTTTTTCTCCCCTCCCCTCCCCTTTCCCTCTTCCCTTCCCCCCCTTCCTCCCCCCTTTCCTTCCTCCTTTTCCCTCTTCTCTCCCTTCCCCCCCTTCCTTTCCCCTTTCCCCGCTTTTCTTTTTCCCCGTCCTCTCGCTTCCCCCCCCTTTTCCCCCCCCTTTTCCCCCCCCCCTTTTCCCTCTCCCCTTTCCTCTCCTTCTCCTCCCCCCCCTTCCTCCCCCCTCTTCCCCTTTTTATTTTTTTTTCCTTTTCACTTCTTCTTTAGTTTTTCTATCCCTTCTTCCCCTTTCCTTTCCCCCTTCCCCCGCTCCTTTCCCCCTCCCTTTCCCCCTCTTCTCTTCCCCCCCGCTCCTCCCTTTCCTCCCCCTCCCCTTCTTCTTCCTTTCTCCCCCTTTCTCCGCTTCTCCCCCCCTTCCCTTTCCTCTTCTCCCTTCCTCCTCCCCTCCCCCCCCCTTCCTCCCCTCCCCCCTCTCCCCCCTTTCCTTCTTTCTCCTTTCCCCTTCCCTCTCCCTCTTTTTCCTCCTTTCCCTTTTTTTCTTCCCCCCCCCTTTCCCTCCTCTTCTCCTCCTCTTCTTCCCTCCCCCCTCCCCGTTTCCCTTTTCCCCCCCTCCCTCTTCTCCTTCTTCTCCTTCCCTTCTCTCCCCCCCCCCTTCCTCCCTTTTTCTTCTCTTTTCCCCCTCTCTTTCCCTCTCCTTTTTTTCCTCTCTTTTTTTTCCTCCCCCTCTCCTCCCCTTCCCTCCTTCCTCCTTTCTCTTCTCCCCCTCTCCCTCCGCTTCTTCTTCTCTTCCCCTTTCCGTCTCCCTCCGTTTTATTCTTTCCGTTTCTTTTCATTTTTCCCAAAGTTTTTCTTTTTTTTCCTCTTTTTCCTCCTCCCCTCTCCTCCTTCTTCGTCTTCCCTCCTCTTTCTTTCTCTCCCTCTCCGCTTTCCGTTTTCTTCTTTTTTTTTCTTCCCCCTCCCTCTTCTCCTTCTCCGCCCCTCCCTCTCTCCTCTTTTCTCCCCTTCTTTTACTCCCCCCCCCCTCTTTTTCTCCTTTCCTTTTTTTTTATCCCTCCCTTTAATCCCTCCAAATCCCCCCCCCATCTCCCTTTTTTCCCTCTTCTTTTTATCCTTTTTCTTTATCCCCCTAAAATTTAAGGCCTTTCTCTTTTTTTTTTCTTAAAACTTATATAAATTATCTTTTCCCCCTATTTTTTCTCTATATCTTCTTTTTAAATATTAAAAAGATTCTTTAATATATTTTCCTATTATATTTTTTTTAATTAAAAATATTTAAAGTTTTAAAATAATATATAAAATACTTTAAAAAATAAAAGTATTTAATCTTAAATTAATTTATTAAAAAATTTAATATTAATCTTGCTTTAAAAATAAAAATATATAAATAAAATATCTTATTATATAATTATTAAATTAATAATTAAAAAAATTTAATTAGTCTTAAATTAGAAAAATACTATTAAAAAAAATAATTAAAATATAATATTTTTTTTTATAATTTTAAATATATTAATTACTAAAGATTAAAATAATTAAAATAATATACTTTTAATAAAATTTATAAATTTAAAAAAAGTCTTATAATTTTTTAATATTTTTAATTATAATAATTAATATTTTTAAAAATATTTACTTTAAAAATAATCTTTTTTACATTCCTTAAAGTTTCCCGTTTTTCCTCTTTTCTTCCCCCCCTCCTTCCCTCCTCCTTTTCCCCCCCCCTCCCCCCCCCTTCTCCCCCTTCCCCCTTTCCCCTTTCCCCCCCCCCCCCTCTTTTTTCTCCCCCTTTTTCTCCCCCCCCCCCTTCCTCCCCCCTTTCTCTCTTTTCCCCTCCCTCTTTCTTTCTCCCCTCACTCCCTCCCCCTTTCTTCTCCGCTTTCCCGTCTCTTTTCTCGTTTCCCCCCCTCCCTCCTCCCCTTTTCTCCCCCCTCTCCCTCTTCTTCTCTTTCTTCTCCCTTTCTTTTCTCTCTTTTCTCTCTTTTCTTCTCCCCCCCCTCCCCCCTCCCCTCCTCTCCTCTCCTTCCTCTTTTTTTCCCTCTCCCTTTTCCTCCCCCTCTCTCTCCTCTCCTCTTCTCCCGCTTTTTCCCGTCCCCCTCTTCTTCCCCCCTTTTCCCCCTCTTTTCTCCTTTTCCCTTCCTCTTCCCCTTTTCCGTTCCCCCCCCCCTTTTTCTTCCCCTCCCCCCCCTTTCTCTCTCTTTCTTTCCCCCCCTCTTCTCCTCTTCTTTTTTCTCCCTCCTCTTCTCCTCCTCTCTTTTCCCCCCCCCCCCCTTTCTCCTCTCTTTTTTTCCGTCTTTTCCCTTCCCCCTTTCCCCCCTTCCCCTCCTTTTTCCCCCTTCCCCTTCTTTCTCCTCCCCCCCTCCCCCCCTTTTCCCTTTTTTCCCTTTTCTCTCTTTTTCTCCTTCTTTCCCCCTTTTTTCCCTCCCCCCTTCCCCTTCCCCCCCCCCTTTTCCCCGTTTTTCTCTTCCCCCCCCTCTTCCTCTTCCTCCTCTCTCCCCTCCTCCCCCCCCCTTCCCTCTTTTCTTCTCCTTCTCCCCTCCTTCTTTCTTTCTTTTCTCTCCTCCCCCTCCCTCTTCTTTTTCTTCTCCTTCCCTTCCTCTCCTCTCTCCCCCCTTTCCCTCCCTCTTCTTTTCTCGTTCTTCCCTCCTCCTTCCCCTCTCTCTCTTCTCTCCCCCCCTTCTCTTTCTCTTTTTTCCCTCTCCCCCCCCCCTCTTTTTTTTTCCTCCCTCTTTTCTTTCCCCCTCCTTTCCCCCCTTCCCCCTTCTTTTCCCCTTCTCTCTTTCTCTTCTTTCCTCCTTTTCTCTTTTCCCCCCTCTTCCCCTCCTCTCTCCTTCTTCTTTTCTTCCTCCCCCTCCCCTTTTTTCTTTTTCTTCCTCTCCTCCCCCCCCCTTCTTTTTCCCCCCCTTTTTCCCCCCTTCCTCTTCTTCTCCCTCCTTTCCTCCTTCTCTCCTCTCCTCCTTCCTCCCTCCTCCCCCTTCTTCCTCCTCCCTCTTCCCCCTTCCTCTTCCCCTTTCGTCTCCCTCTTTCTCCTTCTTCCTTCCCCCCCCTTCTCCCCCCCCTCCTCTCCCCCTCCCCTCCCTTTTCCCTCTCCCCTCTTTCTTCCTCCCTTTCTCCCCTTCTTTCTCCCTCCTTTTCTCTTCCTTTTCTTCCCTCCTTCCCCCTTCCCTTCCCCTTCCTCCCCTCCCTTTTCTTCTTCCCCCCCTTCCCTCTCCCCCTCCCCCCCTTCTTTCCTCCTTTTTTTCTTCCTCCCTCCCCTCCCCTCTTTTTTCCCTTTTTCCCTCCCCCCTTCCTCCTCTTCCCCCCCCCCCCTTTCTCCCCTTCTTCTCCCCCCTTTCCTTTCTCCTCTTCCCCCTCTTCTTCTCTTTTTCTCCTTTCCCCCTCTCCCTTTTTTTCTTCCTTTTTCTTCTTCCCCTTTTCCCCCCCCTTCCTCCTCCCCCTCTTTCTTTCTTTTCCTTTCTTCCTCCCTTCTCCGTTTCCCTTCCTTCTCCCCTCCTCTTTTTTTTTCTTTTCCTCCTTTTTTATTTTTTCTTTTTATTTTCTCTTTTAATTTTTTTCTTTTCTTCTTTTTCTCTTATATATCTAAATTAATTATAAAAGCTTTAATCTAAAAGGATATATTAAAATAAGTAATAAAAATTACAGATTTATATAACTTAAACTATTAATAACGTAATCCACAAGCGAGCGGACCACACAAGCGAGCGGACCATCTATAAAACACATATAAACACTATTTTTAACCCCCTTACAAAAACCATCAGTTTTTAATAGAATTTAATAAAATTATATATACAAATGGATTACTATATAATAATATAATATTATTTTTCTTAAATTTTTTACAGTTTTATTTAATGTTTTATTTTAAATTTAAATTTATAAAATATCTTATATAAACAACTTATAATAACTTTTTAAATAAAATTATATAAAATATAAAAAAAAGTTTTATTTTGATATTACATATCAATAAATACGTATACTAAATTTTATTAAATTTTATTAAAGGCCTATTGTTTTTAGCAGGGGGGTTAAATATAATATAAAAAGCAATTATATAAGGTGGTCCGCTCGCTTGTGTGGTCCACTCGCTTGTGGATTACGTTACATTAATTTAAACTAATTTACTATTATCTAAGCGTTATCCAAGGTACCTCCGGTTTATAAGGCTCGCATTCCCCTATAGCTAGACTCAATCAATCAATTATGCATTCTCAATCTATTGGTTCAACACTATTAAGTACCACCGAGTCAGATGCTTCAAAGAAGGCGTTAGGTTTGGCTGGGCACAACCCTTATCTTTAACTGCCTTCTTAAATAACAATACAATCTCGGGACAGTGGTACCTCTCTGTAATGTAGAGTGCAGCCCATCCTTTCTCATCTACTTGTGCGCGGCGGTAGTAACGATCCAGGAGAAGAGCCTTGACGAAATCGTATTTATTCGCTGCTACTGCGGCGCTAACGGCATGCTGATACACAGAAGATGGTGCCCTTGATTTTCTCATCTTTTGAAGCACCTGAAGACGTCGGAGCTAGACACACGGGCTACCCAGTACAAGGCATCCCTTCCTCTAACGTCCTTCAGAAGAAAGTCCACGTCCTCTTTTTCGATAAGGAATGAAATTACCGCACGATAGTCATGATAGATAACCTGCATGAGTGTCGTAGTCCCGCTTCGGTCTTGTAGGTTTACATTGGCATTGCGATCTATCAACGTTTTGATCATGCTTAGGTCACCCTAGCTCACAGCCATCATGAGCGGTGTTAGGGAGTTCACATCTTGCTTATCAAGGCCCACACCGGGTTGGTCTAGCAGGTAAGGGAGAAGGTTGATGCTCTTCCACTCGATGGCTTGCGAAAGAGCACCCCGCTCTTGCTTATCCTAAAGTGAAAGTCGTGCTCCTTGTTGTAAGAAACTTTCCACAATGGCCAGTCTTCTTTTTCGAATGGCAGCTTGCAGAGGTGTCTCCCCGTTGCTCGGTTGACATAGATTGGGATCAGCATCACGACTCAATAACACCTCAACGTTTGCCAGATTTCCAGCATCGATTGTGGCCAGCAGAGCAGTACCTTGTTTTCTTTAGCCAATGGCGCTGATCTCAGTATTGAGCCCAGACTCAGGGTAGAAGTCTATAATATCTTTCTCATTGTTTGCTAAAGCAAACTCTAGCACCGTCCCTTTTGGACTGTCTTCAAAGTTAATATTTGCACCGGTATCGAGTAATAACTCAATACTCTCTTTGTTAGCACTCGCGATGGCTGCTAACAAAGGGCTACCGAACAGCAAACCCCCGGGAGAGTTGACATTAGCCCCGTGTTGCATTAGTAGTGCATTAGTTGTAGCAAAACAACAATCAGCATCTGCACCGTTATTTTGATCATCGTCAACATTCGATCCAAGGCTTCATTGACCACAAAAAGGAGATAAGACATCACAAAAAAAACATACAACAGCCGGTGTTCGCTGGTGGTCACCCACCCAACTACTAATCTGCCTCTCATTGGCTTGACTATGGGAGAGCGGACGGGATCCCGTATATTCCAATGGATATGGTCGTATGTGCTTGGAGTCGTCTTCGATCAGTTTATAACAGTGATGTGCAGCAATTGGCAGCCACTATTATTATTTTATCGTAAATCTTCGGCGCATCCCTCTCCCCTTGCATCGCTCGCCCTTTGCAGTCACTCTTTCATTGTACATGATTCCATGTGAATAACAGTCTCCTACTAGTCGAAATGTCTTGCCAAACTGACGAAGCACCATAGGGACTCGGCAGCCATCGAGTATCGCAATGAAATCCCCTACCAATGCTGTCCCAGGAAGGAGACATAGCAGGTCTGTGTCAACAACCCCCAACCTTCGACCCCGGCAATGAAGACTCAAATCCTCTTGAACAAGTAAGTGTTCATCCATAAAAGTACGCATCACCTCTTGAGTGATGTTGCCGCTCTTAAAGAGCTGATACTGCCTCTCGAATGATTCGCGGTATGCACGATACTTTTCACGATACTCGTCTGGTGCAGGCTGTTGGCCGTCGGCCTGATCGGCGACAAGAGTTCTCCAGAGCGTATCTTCGCTTCCATCTCCTAGCGTTTCTGCCAAAAATTTTTCACAGGAGGATACCCACTGGAATGCATCATCGAGCGAAGTGGTTGGATATTGGGCACTCACATCCTTCACCTGACCATAGACCGTACCCCGGATGATCAAATGATTTGCAGACCCGAAAGTTGCCTTGGAATCAGATCTTGAGGCAGAAAATGGGGTCGGAATACGATTGAGTGGATTTCTAGGGTCCAGGACCTCTGGGCGATGCCGCTCTGCAATCTTGATGGTTCGTGACATCATGTCAATCTCATCCCAAGAGCGTCTTTGAACCCCCCAGTCAGGTACCCAGGTAGGAAGATCATGTTTTGACGGCTCCAGACCGCAGGCCTCAGATAAAACATCTGTTAAGCCGCCGAGTTCAATCATGGCTTTAGCAGCAGAGATGTAAACATCTCGGACCGACCTCTTGTATTCGACCTGAAATTTGTGCACCATACCTCCTTCTGTGTAAGAGAGGCAATTTCTATCCTGGGCCAATCCCATTAATGCATATATCTTATCTCTCTCATTGCTCGCTTCGGCCGATCGAGCCCAGCAAACCAGAGTGAGAAGATCAAAGCCCCCGGGTTTGATACGTTGAAAAAATTGTAGCTGAGAAGTGGCACGCTCTATCAATTCCTTCTTGCCTACGGCTTCAGTTAAAAGGCCGCTCTCCAAGCATATCCTCATACCTTGGTAGAAACCTTGCCAGCCTCGACATGATGTTCCACAAATCACGGTCGCTTCAGACAGGCTGCAAATCAGTTCCTGAATTATCCAAACACGTCTGAACCACGGCCGAAGGATGATGTCCCCCACATAATTGGCATGGGCTTGCGGTATTCTCGATATGACATCGAAGATAACGTTAGGAGCGCCGACATCGTCAATCCGAATCTTGCGCGCCTCCCTTCTCACTGGCTCTTGTTGGCCCACCCAACCAGACTATCACAGAGCTCGCCAGCCTATAGATGTTTGTCATGCATTTCACTTGCTCGTCTTTTTCCGTAGTGGAGCGCTGATTGATGCATATTGCATCAATCCACAGGGTCTCCACTCCCATATATCGTAGATAAAGAAGCGCCTCATGCAAGCTCATTGTGACTTCAAGAATCTGTCCATTGCATAGTACTGGGGCTGTAGGTTTTTCTGGACCCCAGGTGTATGACAGGGCTGTGTACGGAGTGCGATGTGCATGCTTCAAAACGGCCGTGTCAAGACTGCATGTGATCATGGTCCATGGTTTCCCAGGATGCAGTTTTTAGAACGCGTATCTGCCCATCCTGCAGCTGAGAATATGTGAGGGGATCAAAATGTCTGAGAAATTTTCCTTTATAGCATACTTAGCATGGGCTCTTGAGCGGTATCAATACAACAAAGAGCGACGTACTTCTTATCGCAACAACCCAAGGCCGTTGCATAAGATAAAAGAGCCATTTGCATACCATTGAACCCCACGGCGAATATTCCGACCAGTGAACCAGTCCCTTTTTTGGGTCTGGGCGGTATCGGTAACTGATTGGGTACTGTTTACATCGCGCAAGGTAACCAGCGTATGAGTTTTTGAGCTTGTTGCAGTTTCTGGTAGACGGACACAATCCTAAAGAGTAACCAGAAAAGAAACAGGCCTCCAAGGGAAAGCCATATTTCTCTTACTGACATGGCTATATGCCACATTGTAATTCCCTACCAAGTCTTGTCAAGTGGGAGCTCCTTGATGATCTGCGGGGATGACTGAGACAAGGCCACTGAAAAGGGAACATTGTGTGTTATGTAATTAAGTAATTAATTGTACATATCAGGGTACATGCAAAGGACGAGGCAACAGTTGATGCCAGGCATCTGAAATAGAGAATTGAGGTAGATATTCTACGTTACAGTCACTGGATCAACCGCAGAAACATTGCGGGTAGTAAAGGCAACCATGTAAATAAAATATGATAAAAGTTAAAGATATGGTAGAAGCGTAGGTAAACATCAGAAGTCTGAAGTAACAAGAGAGATCTAAACGGCGAGAGAAGCTTTCCAGTAGGATCCACCAAATCAGTCTCGAGCACTTAGATGAATCTTTACTTACTATAACAACCAGTGCTCTACCCTAGATTTGTTTGTTTATTTTTTGCCTGTATATGATAGGTCGAAAGCGACAGACACATAAGTGCGCTCCTTCAAAGCATTGTGTGTGGTATACATGGACAGTCGCCAGTCTAGGTTACGTCTTGAACGACGGAGAATTGAGTCAAGTAGTATAACAGACCATCGGTTAGGCATCTCTCTTCTCGCATGCCCTCACTTCCTAGCAAGTCTGAATTGCGTGATTCTTTTTTCATCGTAATTTCAAGTTTGACGTCAACGGTGTGCTTCAAACGCCATAAAAGACCCACAAAGCAGCGGTCATCTCCAACTTTTTTTACATGAAGATGCATCAAGGTGGTTGTGCTACCCACTGCCATACCCTTGTCAGGCTGTTGTCCACCACGTTCGAGGCCCTCCTAGGCGAGCGAGGTTCGTGCTGGCGGGAAAGGACCCAAGCAGGCTGATAGTTTGTCAAAGTTATGATCAACAGTTTATACATGAGGATGTTCGGGTTCAGGAGCACTCTCGTCTTTGCGAGTGAAACAAGTTGTAGCAGTCCCTTGCGCTGCTAGCAATACTCAGTTGATGTGGACCCCTCATTGTGATTGAGAACCTCAGGGTGGCTTGCTTTACCATCTAAGGCGAGGGGATGTTAGTGCCATGTATGTCAACTCACTTCTCCAGATCGTCACACATCGGCTGCCATCCGAAGCTTTCGGGCCGTGCCTGGATTCACTAATACAAGTCCAGCAAGCCTATTCCTAATGTCTAGATTCACAATTGCGTTTTCCCGGTTGCCCGCAGACCAATGGCCGTAGTGAATGCCGCTCTTCAAACTCCGTCTGGCATTAGTGGATACGCTTGGTGCCCACATCCATGGGACCTGATCCAATTATGGCGTACATACTTATTCGCGGGATACTAAGTGAGGGGTTGGAGAGACAGGAAAGCGGCGGTGTAAGTCAAGCACCTAGATACCAAATGGGCAAACCGGTTTGGATTCCTTGTTCATGGAAAGACACGGCAGGCAAAGCAGGGGAGGCTACGAGATGCGTCGTGCAGATGGCGTCAGTTGACCAAGGTCTGAGTAAACAATGGTGGGCCCGTCTCGGTGGGCCGCATAAAAAGAAATGCTTGTTCCAACGGATGTGGGTGGTGGTTAGCATGTCCGAATGGGTTATGCCTCTGCCCTTTCTCCCCCTCTGATATTTCGTGTCAAGTCCATATAAACATGTGCAGCGTTATTATTTTGCTTGTACCAGACGGAAAAGTCATCTTCGATCAAGGCAAGACTACTCTGTACAAACTTTGGATACCGGAGAAGCTGCCCCGTGTCCATCATAGATGCTGATCCGGTTGGGTCATCGTAGTGAGATGTGACAGTGATTAGCCATGCACGACTTGCATAAAAAAGCAAGCTCTCAAACCAGCCACATGCGATCGGCAATATCGGCTGCGGGCCGCTCCTCCTAAACTTTATTACAAGTAATTCATCTCCTCAGGCAAGGGGCTCAGTTAATAATGCGGAGTATTAGTAAAAATGCAACTTTGGAAGTCTCATGCTGCGGGGGATCTCGCTTCCGCCCCCTGTATCGGATGAATACCCAGATTCCATACCCAGCAGTCCTTTCTCTCCTACTTGTAGAATTGGCATACACAAAAGAGCTCATTTGTGACATGCTATAGCTTCACGAACATGTCATTACTAGGGAATATCTCCCATCACCAACTCCGGCAGAAGTGCGCCCAAGCCTGATGAGCAATGACCGAAAGCCCATCAGAAAGAGTATGGATATATCCTGACGAGTCGATCACGTCTAGCTGGATGCGGATCATGGAATGATCGCATCTTCTTGCCCCGCAAATCATCTCGCGTCATGATGCCTGTATCGAGTGAAGGGCTAGTGAAGTCATGACACGAAATGGGATGTCTGCAGTCTGCAAAATTCATCACACCAAAAAGTGGATCGTCTGGATGCTCGGCTTCAGACCCATCCGGCCGAGAATCCCTGTCGCCTGCTCCGCCTGACCATTCTCGCTTGAGACTTACGTTGGAAACTGCTAGCTAGGCAAGGAAAATGTGGAACAATACAATACGCACGACGGGGGGTAATACCTTGTGCATCATGGCAAAAGAGGAAGTGTCTACTTTTCCCATGACATAGCTTTGGACCATAGGCTGTGGATACCTGACAAGAGAATACTCCATGTAGATATCGTGGTGGATTGAACTGGATATATATGTATTGAGTTGGGTATATAAACCATCTCCCCCCGACAATCAAGTCAGAAGAATCTCCTCATTCCTCTCAAGCACACTACACCTTTCACCTCAGCAACTCTTTTCCACAATGCGTTCCAATATTTCCCTTGCTCTCCTACCCTTGGTAGTCTCTGCCTCCAAGGCGGTTGACGGGGCTGCCATTACCTCAACCGTAACCGCAACTTTCACGACTGTGGTGGACGTCACCTCGATCGAAACAGCCACCCATACATTGACCGATACTGTCATTGCCACGGATGCCACTTCCACTGTCTCCTGCATTGACAGCGCGTACACAGCAGTTACTCCCGTCGTCACGGTGTAAGTCAAGTCCGCGCGTTCAATGGGCCTGCAAGATGCTAACACACACAACAGCACCGTCGTTGAGACGGCCACCTCCACCAACATCGTGACTCATACGCAAACTGAAGCCGCGACTACCACTGTCACCAGCTCGGTCACGGCCACGCAAGTTGCCTCCAATGGTCTCGCCTACCGCAGGTTTGCGCACACCTACAACGCCAACCTGGCAAACCCCGGCTTCACATCCACCCACTTCAAGGGATTGACAGCCCTGTCAAGCGGCACCCTTCAGACCCTCACATTTTCTACAACATATCGTGGCCCAAACAACAACACGCTTGATTTGCCAGACGGCAGCAACAGATTCGAGGCCTCTCAGGCTGCACTTCTCTTTAACGGATTCTTCATCGCCAAAGAGACTGGCACTTATAACCTCACCGTTGGCGACGACGTCGATAACTGGGGTTACCTTTGGAAGGGGGACGTCGCCTATAGCTCTTGGGACGACAGCAATACCTCGATCAAAGGAACTAGAGTGGGCACTGGAAACTATCATGGCGGAACCACATCCGTCACGTTGAACGTAGGCGATACGATCCCAGTCACTTTCTTGTGGGCAAACGGCGGTGGTGGCGGCGGTGTCGTATTCACAATCAAGGCCCCTAGTGGAACCTCTACTACAAGCGGAGTTGGGTACTTTGTCAAGGCCTGCAGCGCGGGTGTTTTCCCTTGATGTGGTGTTGGAGAGTGCTGAAGGGAGTGAATACCGGTATGATGCACCGCCACATGTGGGAAGAGCAATTGCACATGTATCCAAATGGGTTATTGGAAATACGCTTGACTTGTCAAATAGCGACGTAGCGTAGAGGCGAGTAAATATACAGGTGTTTATTGTTATCTACTGGTTTGCTGTGACACTGAGTCTAACAGCCAAGACCAAAGTTAGAGATCGTGTGGCTGCAAAAATAGCATTTCTCGCTGAACTAAAGTATATGTAATGATGATTGTATGACAGTAACTAGCTTCTTAAATAAGTAGGGATTTATTACTCTTATTATAATATAATAGCATTAGGTCACTCGGCATTAACTCAAACTATTAAATTCTCCATTATCTCCTTACAGTACTTATACACACTAAAACCCCTCTTCTTCTCCTATATCATTCATCATCTATTATCTACTATCCGTTGTCTACCGTCCACTATCCACCGTTTATTGTCTACTATCCACCGTCTACTATCCACCATCCACTGTCTATCGTCCACCGTCCCCCGTCCCCCGTCCCCCGTCCATCGTCCATCGTCTACTATCCGTCGATATGGCTACCTCTGTATCACTAGCATCTGATAATGCTAGGGTCATTCAGTTCACCACAGTAAAAGGCCTGATGAAACACCTTCATACGATGACCGAAGAAAGCGTTGAGATCCAAGGTCTCCCGGTAGAAAAATTTGTCAAATGGCAATCTGCCAGAGAGAAAGATGTATTCCGACGATTCAGACTATTTCTCTATACTCGCCAAACAAACACTCTTATCATCACCAAGCCATCAAGACCACACGAACATTTTCATGGCGAAATGACACAGGCTGTATGTGCCGCGGCCATGAATACTGCATCAGATTTTGTAATATTTGGGGCAACCACATTTGAAGCCTTTGACCGGAATGGCCTTGTTTCGGAGGGCGAGGGAAGCACAGGATATGGACCAAAACCAGAACGAATGTATCACGATTCATATCCAACTGTAGCCATCGAGGTTGGGTGGGCACAAGGCTGGCCAGATTTGCATACCAAAATGCGATGGTGGTTTGACATATCTGGCGGCGATGTCAAAATCGTGCTTCTCATCAAGTTCGATAGACAACAATCACGGGTTACTATTGAGAAGTGGAAGCTTCGTAGCCAACCTTCTCGATCCGGGGCCACTACCACAAGATTGGCCTTGGCAATCTCAAGAAGCCCTATCTGCGTACAAACTATTCACATCATTCGGGCTGCCGGAGTCGGCAACACCGATTCTGCTAGATTCGACCCACAGTCATATGATGTTACTGGCGGCTCTTTACGACTGGAGTTTGAAGATTTTTATCTTCGGCAGCCCATCCCACCACAGGCGGATGTTGTTTTCACTGAAACATGGCTCCGTGTAAGTACAGCAGAGGCCTGGTCATTGGCCAGGCAACAATGATATAGACTACGGGCCCGTATGGCAGAGTGGTCAACTGCTTGGCAAAGCCTTTGCGGTAGCTTCGAATCCTACTGCAAGCGATTTTTCCGGACTTGATCCCCCTGGAAAAAGACCAGATGGTCTGCCCAGTATCGGGCCGTATTAGCTACATTACAGTGATGGCTTTCTCAGTCAGCAACGGAAACACTGGGTGCAGAGTATAATTCTGCAGCGCCTGACCCAAATTTCTAGATAATCGTTAGCTCCTGTTCGGTAGCTTTTTTTTTTTAACTAGCCTAGGCATGGTTTTTGCTAGAAAAAGTTAAAAATAAGAGATTTACTTGTTTAATAATTAAAACTAAAAAGTTTTTAGTATAACTATACTTTACTACCCCCCTTAAATTCTTTTACTGCCTGTGATTCCTCTCGTTGCTCTTATTCACAAATTGACTTCATTAGAGCTGGATTTCTAGAGGCAAGACTCATCTACTTACTCCGGCTGCGAAGAAGAGACCAAACATACCGCAGATGATACACGCAACTTACGGCATCATAGTATTTATTGGGGATAAATATGATGTATTCTATACACTGTAGTGATATATAGGCTCTGCATCATTAAAGGCCCAGACATTCAAAGTTATTGAACGGTTGAAGAACTCGATAGTTGCTCCCTTGTGAGTCTTCCCTTCAGCTACTATTACTCCTTACACCCCCAACATTGGAAGTTCGTCCTACCATTCCCTAAGCAACTGTATCACCATGAAATTTTCTTTCTCAGTAGCTATAGTCAATGCAGTTGCTCCGTCCCAAGCTCTAGCCTCCCTATCGGCGCCACGGTTAAGGAGACTTGTTGTAATCCCAAGATAGCCGCTGAGGGCAGCATACATCAGAGCTGTTCTACCATCCTTATCCCTTACTTCAATCTGAGCTCCTCGCTCAAGAAGATTGTCTACAACCCCTTTATATCCACTCTGGATAGCAGCCATTAGAGGCGTGCCTCCATTGTTGTCTTTTGCATTCATATTGGCTCCCCTAGCTAAAAGTAGTTCCGCTGCGCCTTGATGTTTCTCTGCAGCCAAATGAAGAGGCGTGCGTCCATGTATATCCATGGCTTCGATGTTAGCACCATGGTTAATAAAAGTGCAAATTGTATCCATGTGACCCGAGTCTAGAGAAAGGCTTAGGGCAGTCCGCCCATCTCCATCTGGGTTGTGTTTCTCCTCCATATTTGCGCTGCGTTCAAGTAGAACCTCAACAACTCCCTTATAGCCTCTTAAGGCTGCAAAATGAAGCGGACTCCAGGTAAGGCGGTCCTCTGCTGTCATGTATTGGTCCAGACTCTCACGTACAATGGACGCTCTATCCATAATGTCAGGTTTCAGATTACAAGAGAGTGAAAGAGCATATAATTCTTAGCGATTATATAAAAAACTTATAGCTAGGTTTTAATTAATAATGGTTTTAATTCTTGTCTTTTTTATTTTATGATCATTGGTTGTGTCTTAAGTATATACCGTAGCTTTAGTACTAGAATATTCTTTTTTTTAAATATTTTTAATTAATTTATAATAAATTACTTTTCTTTTAAGAATTATTTTTAATTTTTTAATATTATTATTTTTTTATAAGCTTTTAACTTTATAATAACTTTTTGTTTATTATAAGTTTATTAAAAATTTATTTTTATTTTATTTTAATATTTTATATAATAATAATTTTTTATAATTTTTTATTTTATTTTTTTTTATTTATTATAATTATATAATAATACTATAATAAGCTTATAAATAAATTATAGTTTATTAATAAAAATAATAATAAATTTTAAAAATAAAAAAATTAATTATTTTTTATAATCATTAAGTTTATTATTATTAAAAATTACTATTAAAGTCTATTATTATTATAAATTATTATTAAAGTTTATTATTTTATAATTTAATATAAAAAATTATTATTTTTATAAATTACTTTTCTTAAGCTTTTTAATCTTATAAATATAAATTTCTTTTAATTTTTTATTTTTTTTTTATTTTTTTTTTTTTTTTTATAAATTATTATTAATTATAGATTTCTTTTTAATTTAAAATAAACTTTAAGGTTATAGTATATTTGCTAGTACTTTTACTAATATTATTTATAATTATAATTTTATTATTTCTTTTTTTTTTTTTTATAATATTTTTTATATAAGTTCTTTTAATTTAATATTTTACTTTTAAGTTATTATTAATTTATAATAGTCTTTATATATATTATTTTTTTTTTTTTTTTTCTTTCATTACGCTTATGGAAGCCGGAGGCTTATGAAGCGGCTATCTATCTATCTAAAAGCTTTCTACGTAGTGACTTTATAGAATAGTAGCTAGCTGGCCAGCCTTCAAGCTGGCAGTACAAGGCATTGTTTTCTCCTGTTGGTAGTTTCCTTTCTCCTAGTTCCAAGTATTATATATATCCCTTAGCCTCTAGACTGACTGGCATACCAATCAGCCTATATCTACTCTTTCTTAAACCAGATTCGCGTACAGAGCTTTGTGCTAGTAAGGTAAGCTCTTCAAGCTTCCTTTCCTAGTTTTGTTCTACCAAGCTTCTGTGACGTTAGCTGGGCTTCTAGCCCTAAGGCCTTTTTGAGGGTCTTCATAGCCCCTCAGCGCTTTTGCTTAGCTTCGGTTCATTCTCGTAAGAATGAGCCTGGTGCCTGGTCAAATCTTCGGTTCATTCTTATAAGAATGAGTCTTGCACTCGTTCTCATCTGAATGAACCCGGTCCCTGTTACCTGCCCGTTCTAATCCATTCGGATCAGAATGAACCCGGTCCCTCTTGCCTGCCCGTTCCAATCTCGTTCGGGTCAGAATGAACCCATCCTCTATTCCTCTAGGAACCAGCCTCGCGTACAGATCTTCGTGTTAGTAAGGAATGCTATAAGGGCTTCCTTTCCTAGTTTTGTTGTAAAGAGCTTCTGTAGCGTTAGCTGGGTTCCTGGCCCTACGGCCTTTTGCAGGACCTTCCTAGGTCCTTGGTATCTGCTACAGCGTAGCAGTAGGTGTTGTGTTGTGTGCCGTTGGCCGCACCTACAGCGATCGTTTGGGAGGTTCTTTATAGCCTTTTGATAGCTCTTAAGATACCCTACCCCTAGCTTCAGCTGGATGTAAGCTGACTGGATTGGTCTTGATCCCATGACTAGGTTAGCTTTTAGTGAAAAGCTAAGCTGATCTTGGGCCACTCTGCGGTATTGGATGCCTAGGCCTCTTGCTTTCTGGCCTGTCCCTTCTCTTGTTTCTTCCCTAGCCCAGCTAGCCTGCCATTGTTGTACTGTGACTTTTCTTATCTTCCTGTTTAGATAGCTAAGAGAGGTGTACGGTCGGCCTCGGTACGAGGCTTCCAGGCCTCTCTTAGCCAGTTGGTCAGCTACTTCATTACCCGGGATACCTACGTGACTAGGTACCCAGGCAACTGTAATGGCTACGCCTTGTTGTGACAGGAGGTATAGTTGAGCCTTAATTCTGTGACTGATCTCACCGGGGCCTTTTATCTTCATTATAGCCGCTTGGCTGTCAACAAAGATGTAGGCTGTTGGTGGGTTCGCTACAGACAGTAGTAGGGTGTCTAGGACCTTAGAGATGGCTATGAGTTCGGCATCAGCCACCTCTATGTGTGGTCCTAGGTTCCATAGTTTTGCTACTCTAGCTGTTTTCCGTGCTCCAGCTTGCCGGCTTGGGCTATCTTCATAGTATGCACACGAGTTGGTCACACTATTCTTGTGGGTACCCTGTGAGCCGTCTGTATAGAATGCCCGGTAATTGTCAAAGGTAAGTTCTTCTAGTAGCTGCAAGTGCTGCTTCTTGGCTTCTTTTTTGGAGGCTTGACTAATTAGAATAGTAGCTACAGGCTCCTTGTTCCAGGGGGCCTGCCAGGCTATATCTTGTCTTTCTATTCCTTTATAGTCTCCAATGGCTTCCTTAAAGCTAGCTAATAGCCTGGTCAGCTGTGTTGGTGCAGCTGTATTAGCTATAGCTAGTCGGATCGGATGGGTTTCTGAGAGGGTATGGGTGCGGAGGCTGTATTTGAGGCAGGCTTTTTGGAGCCTGATCTCAACTGGTGGGATGGCCGCTTCTAGTTCCAAGGCTTTACTTGGAGACCTCTTAAAGGCTCCTAGTATCCTAGCTAGGGCGTGGTTCTGTAGTTGTTGGAGCTGGTAGACAAGGTTCTTTTGTCCTAGTCCCTTGTACCACAGGGGGACTCCATAGTCTGCTATCGAGCTTATACAAGCAATATACAGTAGTCTTAGGGCACGTGTAGTCATCCCGCGCTGCGTGTTACCTAGCCTTTGGAGGCCTTGGAAAGCTTTAGTAGCTTGTTCAAGCTTTGTTACGACATGGTGTTTGAAGCTGAGCCGGTAGTCTAGCCATACCCCTAGCCACCTGATTAGAGGCTTAGGCTTAACAGCCAGGTTAGCTATAGTAAGCCCTTCTGTTATCGGGCGGCGGTGTCTCGCGAAGTGGATTAGCTCGGTTTTGCCTGGGTCAAACTGGACCCCTTGAGGTCCTGCTTCCTCGATGAGCTTGGCTGCTATAGCTTCCAGGGCTCTGCAGTTCTGATAGGCTGATCTTGATGATACAGACAGGCTAAAGTCATCAATATAACTAAGCTGAAAAGCTTCATCTGCTACTATATCCTTAATGTAGATTAGGAATAGGATAGGAGATATAGGCGATCCTTGTGGGATTCCTATAGCTATGTTTGTTAGCTGTTGTATTTGGCCATCGAAGGCTAGCTGGATTTTCCTATTTGATAGGAAGGAGTCCACCCAGCTAATAAGGGTTTTAGGAAGGTCTAGCCTTTCTAGTATCCCTAGTAGCTTTGGCTTTGATACATGATCAAAGGCTCCCTTGATGTCTAGGAACAGGGTTGTTACTACTGTCTGGTTCGCAGCTTTCCTTGATAGCTGCTGGCTTTCGATGTAGTTTGTGAGTAATAGAACTGTATCGATGGCTGACTTTTGCCTTTGGCCGCTGAGCTGGCTTGGGTTTAAAAGGTCTTGTGTAGCTGCTAGGTAGCTTAGCCTGCTTGCAACTATCTTCTCTAAGACCTTCCCTAGGCAGTTAAGTAGGGCTATGACTCTGTAGGCCTTTGGGCTACTGTAGTCTGGCTTATTAGCCTTTGGCAGGATGATTCCGATTGCTTCTTTCCAGCTAGCTGGTTGGTACCCTGCTGTGAACAAGGCCTGGTAGGCTTTGTTTAGCAGGGTTGGTACCGCCAAGTAAGTCTTCTGTATTAGGAGGAAATTGATTGTGTCGGGGCCTGGAGCTTTCTTGCTAGAGGATGAAAAGATAGCCCGTTGGACTTCTATGTCTTTTAACTTCGGCCATTTCCAGCGGGTCCTTTCGGGCGCGGGTCCTATTGGTTTCTCCTTGTTGGCTATAGATAGCTTTTGGAAGCCTTCCTTTAACTGCTGTACTTGGTGTCTTGAGATTCTAGTTGGTCTTGCTGTGGGTTTCGGTGCTAGCTCTGCCTTGGGTGTGTGCCGTAGGTCTACCCAGTCCGCCGATCTAGACCTGGATCGGCTAGGGATTTGAACCTCTATTCTGGACCGTCTGATTGGGTCGCTGTGACCCGGGGTGGGTGTAGGGAATAATGTCTGTAAGAAGGCTATACATTTCTCCTTGAAGGTCCCGGCCTGTTGCTGCTGGCCTTCTTTCGTATATGTTATACTAGGGAGACTGCTGTTCTGGCGTGCCTTAGTGTACTTGTATGCCTTGTAGACATCCGTGGTTACAGCCTTCTCAAGAAAGCTATTCCAGTAGGTTCTCTTTGCGGCTCGTAGAGCTGTATTATAGTAGTTTCGAGTTTCTTTCTAAATGACTAGGGTCGTTGCTGTTGGGCCTGCCTTGTGCAAGCGTGTGGCCTTGTTTAGGGTTCTTCGTAGGTCCTTTAGCTCATCATTCCACCAGGGCTTAGAGCGTTCAGAGGGCCTCTGTCTGGCTATAGCTAGTTCAGCTGCTTCTAAGATAGTGTCTCTTAAAAGTTCGGCTATCTTATCCCAGTTAGACGTGTCAATTAGCTGGTCTAGATGGGCTAGGGCTTTAGACTCTGCCTTAACTAGGGATTCACTGTAGGCTTTCTAGTCTGCTTTCTTATAGTTAAACAATGGTTGTCTTGTCTGGTATAAGTGACTTGTTCCTAAAGGTCTAGGTACATGAGCCTCAAAGGTAAGAGCCTTGTGATCAGACCTAGTTGTCGGTGTAGCTTGCCAGTTACCCCAGCTAAGGGTTTGGAAGCCTATACTGAACGCAAGGTTTATTATAGAGGGCCTCTGTAGGTTTTCCCTGTGGTATGTGCCTTCAAGTTCTAAAGCCTTACTAGTATTAACTATTAAGCTAGCCTGTTGGTTGTCTAGCCATTGAACTAAGTTATCTGCTCGGTCTGTGGTCATTGGCTTGGCTTGGGTATTCCAGCGAGTGTGATGAAGGTTAAAGTCACCTGCTACGATAGCGGGTTGCCTGAGATGTCCTACTGGAAAGAGAAGTCGTTCGATAGTATATAGGTTTGTTGCTTGACTAGCTTGTTGGCTAGTTCGTTGGGGTTTTTTGTTGTATAGGTTGATCAGGAGAAAGGGTTTGATACCTAGTACTTCGATGGCTAGGATATCTGGGTCGTTAAAAAGGTCGTATCGGGGTGTAAACTCTAGTTGACTAGCTTTTCTAATGTATGATAGGACTCTGGGTCTGATCTTTACGCTCGAGGGGCTAGGGCCTGGTTGTGGTGTGATGAGGTTGTATGCTGTGTGTTCTAGTGCAATCCAATTGCCTGTTTTTCTATTTCTAGGGCAGTAAGGTTCTTGGAGTAGAATAATGTCAGCCTTGGCCTCTAGGGCTAGTTGTAAGGCTGTGTGGTGCACTGTGTCTGTTCTGTGTGTGTTATGCTGGAAGATCTTAAGATAGCTGTTCTCTAGCATGAAATAGCTTTATAAACTTCGCAGTCCTTGCTGTTTGCCTGGTGGTTGCCCATATAGTTGGTACATTTTGGTTCTTGATGTTGGCAGCTAGAGCTGGCCTTACAGCTCGGGTAGGTATGGTTTTTTGTGCTGTGGTTGCCGGCACATATCGTACATTTATACGCTTTTCGGCAGTTTCTAGGATTATGGTTAAAGCCTAAGCAACGGAAGCATTGGGTCTTGGCTGTATAGGCTCTGTATGGAACCACTTTGGTTCTCACTCCAGCTATATATAGCCCCTCCTTCTTGCTATGCTTGCTATACTCTTCTGTAGGTACTGCAAATACTACTGATCCAGCTCTTTGTCCTTCAGTTGGCGTTTTAAGCCATCTGGGTTGGCCTATGACTTTGATTGGGTTAAAGGTCTCTGTTTCTTCCTGAAAGATGCTAAGGATGTCTTGTTCTTCTAGGATCGGGACCCCGTGGGCTACTAATTTGATCCATCTAGTAGGGGTTTCGGCTACCTTGATTGGGTATTCTTGGAAGGTTTTCTTGATTAGGTCTTGTTGGGCAAGAAGGTTACTAGCTTGCTGTGCTGATGTAGCTGTAATAACAATGTTATTTCTAGCCGATTGCTGTACGCTGGCTATACTTTTGTCTCCTAGTGCTTGGTTTAACTGGTTTCTTAGTGTAGTTGAAGGTACTGGCTTTTGGAAGCTATATCCGGCTTCAACCTTTAAGATAATCTGTAGGTCTGTTTTTTTTTGGCTGTGATGCTGTTTTGGTTGCTTTTTTTGTTGTTTTTTCTATGGTTTGTTTTGCCCATTGACTCTTTTCTAACCCTTTTTTAGCTATAGAGCTATACGAGGGTGTTCTTGGTTGTTTTTGTTGTTCTAGTTTAATTGCCTCTTCTAGCTGGTTAATGAGGTCTGTGTAGAAAGGTTGGATCGCTTGAGCCTTGTTTATAGCATCAAGAGCTGTCTGGATGTGTTGTAGTGCGTTTGGGGTGTTTTGCTGTTTTTCCTGTTGTTGTTTGGCCTCTTGGGCCTCCCTGTTTATTTGCTCATTTGGGTCATTGTCTAAGTTTATGTCCATTGCATCTGTGTTTTCTGGGTTTTCTGGGTTTTCTAGGTTGGTGTTTTTAGCCACTGTGGCTTGGGATTGCGCTAGGACCATGGCCTTAGCGGTGGCTTTGGCTGTGGCCGCGATTATGGCGCGTTCGTCGTGTCTGGCGCGCCTGGCGAGTTTTTTCCTGGGCTCTCGTGAAGATCATCTTCAGAGGCTGCTGTCCCTTCCGCAATCGGGTGCGGAGGGGTGCAGGTTTGATAGAAAGATAGAAATAAGGGTATAGATGATTTTAAGGCAAGGATCGGGTTCATTCGGATAGGAACGGGCGCTGCATATATATTATTTTTAGATATTAATAGATTAAGTTTCTAGGATTAAAAATAAATTTAAGATTAATATTTTTTAATTTATATATAAGAAAAAAATTAGTTATATATAATAATCTTATTATAATTTTACTATTAATTATTTAATTAATTAATTTAACTACTTTTATTAAGTATATTTACTATCTTAAAAATAATAAAGATTATTCTTGTATATATTTTTTTTATTTAATTATTTTATTCTTGTTATTAATTTACTATTAGTTTTATGTTTTTAATTAAAAGGCTTATAAATGTTTTACTTAGCTTTATAAATAAGATAATATCTTTAAATCTATAGTATATCTTTTAATCTTATTTTATTTAAGTTTTATAAACTTATTATTAATTTATTATTAAATAGTTAAATTAAGTTATTATTATTATTTATTATATTTTTTAAGTTTGTAAAAGTACTTAAATTAAATATATTATTACTATTATAAATTTATTATTTTTTTTTATTAGTATACTTTTATTAATTTATTATTAGATTATTATTATTATTGCTATTAATATTAATATTAATGTTATTTTATGGATAATAATTATTGATTTTATAAAAACTATAATTAATATAAATTAAAGTTTTTAAGTAATTATTTAAATTTAATAGTTTTATATTCTAGTATATTTTTTTTTTTTAATTATTATTATAATATTAACTTATTATTATAATAAAAGTATTAGATTAAGATTAATTATAATTTTAATAAGTTAATTAGGCTTTAATATTTGTTTTTTATTTTAAAGGACTTTAAGGAAAATAAAAAGGATAAAAATAATAATAAGTTTAAGACTTAAGTAATCTTGTTATAAGTTTATTAAATAACTACTAGTTAACTTTTAATTTAATTATTTTTAAGAATATTATTAGTTTTTAATCTTTTAATTTTTTTTTTAAAAAAATAATTAATTTTTTTTAATTATATTTTTTTTATTATACTATTATTTTACTATAAGCTTTTTTTATATTTTTTTTAAAATATTTAATTAATAAAATCTTTTTTTATAACTTATAAATTTTTTAAATTTAAGTATTTTATTTATTTAATTTTTTTTTTTATTCTTTTTATAAATTATAATATATTTTATATTAAAGATTTTATTATTTTTTATTAGATTATTTTTTTATAAATTTATAAAAAATTTTTTATAATTTTTTTTTTAATACTAAAATTAAAAATATATTATTTTTTTTTTTTAGTTTATATATTAACTTATTTTTTTATTTTCCTAATTTTATATAATTTAAAATATTTTATTATAAACTTTTTATTAGGTTTTTTTAACTTTAAGTTTTTTATTCCTTTTTTTTTTTTAAATTTTTTTTTTTGTTTTTTCTTATCTTTTAAGCTTTTATAAGTTATTTTTTTATTATTTTAAGATTCTTCTGAATTTTTTTTAAGTATAATTTTTTTTATTTACTTATAATTCTTAGACTTTTTTAGATTGTTTTTAAGCCTTTAAATTTAAAATTTTATAGTATTTTTATAAAAGATTTTTTTATGCTTATATATAAGCTTATATTATATATAAACTAGGCTAATAGTAGCTAGTTTATTTAATTATTTTATTAAATAGTTTTATAAATATATAAATAATATTTTATATTTTAATTTATTTTTTTAATTTAATTATCCGTTTAAAAAAAAAAACTATATTAAAATATTATTTTATTATAATAAGATAATAAAAGATTTTTTAATATTTACTTATAAAAAAAAATTTACAATTAATTATAATACCTTTTAAAATATTATAATTTTTAAAAATTTTATTTAATAAATATTTATAAGATTTTTTATTATAAAGTTTTTTAAAATTATCTATTATTTTTAATTTATTTCTTTCTTTTTTTTTTTTTTTTTTTATCTATATTTATTCTCCTATAATAAAGTTTATTAAAATTTTTTTAAAAGGTTTATTTCGTATAGTAAGTTTATTAGGTATTACTTCTTTTATTAGTTTAATACTTATAATAAAATATATTTAATATTTTTATATACCTAGACTATATACTAAAATTTTCTATATTTTAATATATAACTCTTTAATAACTTATAATTAAATTATTATAAATAAATATAAAAATCTTTTTTTTTATATTTATTAATATATAAAAGCAATTTTATAATAATAATAATCTTTTATTATTTAAGTATTAATATTTTTACTTTCCTTTAAAAAAAATACCTTTGTTTTATAGCTTTTTTAATAGCTTTCTCGCTTTAAGGTCTATTTTTTAAGTATTTTTAAAAGCTTTTTTTAAAAGTTTTTTTAAACTATTAGTTTTAAATTCAAATCTTATAACTAAAGTTTTTCTAGTTATACGAAAATTTTATAGCTTTTTTATTATTAAATTATTATAATATAATCTCTTTTTTATATCTTTTAAAGTCTTTTTTAATATACTTTTTTTTAAAATATATTTTAAATAAGAGTTTAATAAACTTATTATAAGAGTTTTATTATTATTAATTTTTTTATTACTTTTAATAATAATAAATTTACTTTTAGTCTTAAGGATTATTTTTAGTATAAACTTTATTAAAAATGTTAATAATTAAATATAATAAGCTTTTTATATTTTATTAGTATTATAATATTTAAGCTATTATAAAAGTATATTTATTAAATTTATATTATTTAATCTATATTTAATATAAAAGTTAAAAGAATATAACTTATTTAAAGTAAAAATTTAATAAGTACTTAATTTTAATTTTATAATTAAATACTTATAATTTAAGTAATCTATTAGTATTTAAATCTAGTATTTATTATATATTAAATAATATCTTTAAATATAAAAGAATTTAAAGATTATAAAAAGTTTAATATTTAAGGTATAATATTAGATTTTTATTTTATTAAGTTTTTATAATATATATATTATAGGATATTAATAATCTTTTTGTAATTATAATAATATAATATTAATAATAAATCTTAATATATTTATTTTAATATAAATTAGGGTTTTAAGGTTAAAGTATTAAAAGACTAGAGTTTTTATAAATATTTTTTTTTAATTTCTTAAATACTTTAATTTTATAAGGACTTATTTGGATTTTATTTATTATTTTTAGCTTTTTTTTTAATAAATCATTTAATAGTATAGCTATTTTAGTATAGTTTTTTAATAAAGTAATAATAATAATTTATAAAGTCTAGGAATATTAGAATTTTTTTAATAGTATTAAATATTTTTTAGGTTATAATAGTTTTAATATAAACTTGTTTTATAATAATATTATTTTTAATTACTATAAAACCTAAAAAGTTAATTTTTTTTATAGAAAATTATATTTTTTTAAATTAATATAAAAGTTAGTTTTTTTTAAGTATTTAAAAATATTATAAATATATTATTTATAATCTTTTAAGTTTTTATTATAAATTAATATATTATTTAAGTATATTATATAAATTATATTAATTAGTTCTTTTAAGACTTTATTAATATATTTTTAAAAGGTTATAAAAGTATTAATAAAATTAAATAATATAATTTAATATTTAAAGTAATTATATTTATACTTAAAAATAATCTTTTATTTATTTTCTTTATAAATATAAATCTTATAATATATATTCTTTATATTTAGTTTAATAAATATATAAGTTTTTATAATCTTTTAAAAATTTTATTAATAAGTAATAAGATTTTATTTTTAACTATTAGTTTATTAAATCTATAATAATTAATATATAATCTTAGTTTTCCGTTTAGTTTTAATATAAATAATATAAGAACATTTACTAGACTCATTAAACGTTTTATCCAATTCTTTTTTAAAATATCCCGGATATACTTTTTAAGTATTTTTAATTTTTTCTTCACAAGGTTATAAATAAGTTTTTATAAAAGCATTTTTTCTAATTTAATCTTAATCTTATATATATACTTATTAAATTTTACTAGTTTTCTAGTTTTAATTATATTAAATAACTTAATATAATCTAAGTAAAATATTTTTTATTTTTTATTATTACTTTACTATTACCCTATTTTAAATTTATAGACTCTATAATTTAAATATATAAATTTTAAAAGTCTTAGATTAAGGCCTTTTCTAGATTTATTAAAATATATACTAATATATAAATTACTTATATTTCTAGTTTTATTTTATAAAATATCTTTAAGATTATAATTAATTTATAATTATCTTTATTAAACAAATATATTTAAAAATTATTTTTTTAAATAAATACCTAAGAGTTTATTTTATTAAATTAAAATTTACTTAAAATAAAAAATTTAAATAAAATTTTTATAATAATAAAAAAAATCTTTTATAATTTTACTATACTATTATTATTTATAATTTTAATTACTATTTCTATTTTATTATATACCCATATAAAATTTTATTATATATTTACTATTTTTTTTATAATAACTTTTATTTTTTTTTTTATTTTTTTAAAAAATAAACTTATATTTATTAAATTTACTTTAATATTAATATCTTTTAATATATTTATTATTTTCTACTAGTTTATTTATTATATATTAACCCTAATAATCAGGTCCTTAACAAGCTTTCTTTTTTATTTTTAAATGCTTTAAACCTTAATAATATTTAAATTAATAGCTAAAGTTTTAAAACTTTCTTATTATAAGTTTCTTAGCCTTATTAAAAAAAGTAACTATAAGTTTAAGCATAAAAAGATATAATAGTCTTATTAATAATAAATTTAATAAATAATACTAGAAAAGTTTTTTTTTATTTTATTATTTTAATTAACAAAACCTATTATATTACTTTAATCTTTTTTCAAGTTCTTTATACTTTTATTATATAAATCTCTTAATTTTATTTCTTTCTTAAAGTTATTATTATAAATAAAACTTTCTTTTTATCTTTTATTTAAATAATAAAAATTTTTTTTTATATAATATCCTTTACTATTATAATAAATATTTAACTTAATATATTTTTTAGTTTTATAAAAGTCTTATTAAATTATAAAAAACTTAATATAAATTAATTTTATTTTTATTTTAATTAATAAAATATTTATAAAAAATATTATTTAAAGTAATACTAAAAGCTTTTTTAATAATTTAATTTTAATTAAGTTTTAAATATATATATATTTTTTAAATAAAGTTTTTAGCTTTTATTAAAAAACCTTTAACTATAAGACTATTAAAAAGGTTTTATTTTTTTTACTATTAATTAATTTTTTATAAAATTAATAAAATTTAAGTTATAAAAATAATAAATTTTTATTATCTAGTTTTTGGCTTATTAATAGCTTTATTTATTTTTATTTTATTTTTTTTTTAAAACTATAACTAATTATTATAACTTTTAATTTATTATTTTAATATATTCCTAGCTTTTTAAAAAATAAAAGTTTTATAATTATAATAAACTTTATATATTTAATTTAAAAGTTTTTTAAATTTAATCTTAATTAAATTAATTTAATAATAATATAGTTATAATAAAATATATAAATTTTTTTTAACCAGGAAAACTAAAGTATTATATTATAATTTTATTACAGGATTTTTTTAAGGCCTTTAAAACATTAAGTAAGTCTTTTAATTATTAAATTAATATTAATTTTATTTAATTATTATTTTAAATCTCTAAGATATAAATATAATACTTATATATATTATTGTAAGTATTATTATCTTTTCTTATATTAGAAATACTATAAGATTACTATTAATTAATTACTTTTTTATAATAATTTTATTATAAGTATTTATTTTAATAATATTAAAATTTTTTATATTTTTTATTATATCTTAAATAATTTTTTTTTAAATAAATAAAAAAATTAATTTATTAGATTTTGGATTATAAGAGAGTAAAAAAATATATAATTTTTAGTAATTATATAAAAAACTTATAGCTAGATCTTAATTAATAATAATTTTAATTCTTACTTTTTTTATTCTATGATCACTGGCTATGCCTTAGGTGTATATTGTGGCTTTAGTACTGGAATATCCTTTTTCCCGAACGTTCTTAATCAGCTCATGATACATAAACTGTTTTGGTCGGTAATGCAAAAACCACTCTAACGCGGATATGCCAAATCCTTTGAGAATTTCAATGGCTGCATCCTGTTCAACGTTGACAATGTATTCTTGTTCCCGTAGGAGGATCTCTATAATGGAATTTCCGCATGATCGATTCAAGACAGCCGCCTGAGCTACTTCTTTGGTTATGGTGAGCTTAGGATTTCTGTACTGAAGAAAAATCTTAAAAAGTGAGGTGTCACACCATCTCACAAAGATTATAAGTTCCTTGTTTTTCGCCATAGGCATCTGTGCTGCCTGGTTCTTGAGAAAGATATGCATCGCACTTTCATTCAAAGGTCCAAAACGGCAGCACTGAATCAATTTTCCCCAGATTGCAGCATCATGTGGCCAGTAACGAAGGAAATTCATTAATATTTGAAACCCACTCCCCTTGTTGTGAAGAGCAGTCTCAAATACCGTATTTGTGAGCCTTATGCTGTCCGGCCGTTGTGCAAAGAGAACATCGAATAAATGTTGTCCAGAGATTTCATTTCCCGCGGCGTTTGAAAGGAGCTTTTGCGTGATAATGATATCGCCCCCTCGTCGCTGAAAAATCATTTCCATCAATCTTCCGCTACCGTGTTGGACTCCAGCTATAGTCTCGGCGATCTTGATAATATCGATGTCTCTAGCGTACGACAAGAGTAACTCCATTAACCTATCTCTGCAAGTTATGTTATATGCCACAATTTTAGTGATGTTAACGATATTCATATCCTGGGCGTGCGGTAAGAGTAACTCCACTATCTTATCTCCGCATCTTCCGTTGCTCGCCGCAGCTGCAGCGATCTTGGTGATATCCATATCATGAGAGCATGGTAAGAGTAAGTCTATTAGCTTGTCTCCGCAGCTCTCGTTGCTCGCCGCAACTGTAGCGACCTTGGTGATATCCATGTCATCAGCGTATGGTAAGAGTAACTCCACTATCTTGCTTCCGCAGCTCTCGTTTCTCGCCACAACTATAGCGATCTTGGTGATATCCATGTCGTGGGCGTGTGGTAAGAGTAACTCCACTATCTTGTCTCCGCAGCTCTCGTTGCTCGCCGCAACTGTAGCGATCTTGGTGATATCCATGTCATCAGCGTATGGTAAGAGCAACCTCATTACCTTATCTCCGCAGCTTTTGTTACTCGCTGCATCCTCCAGTATCTTCTGGGTAATGGTAATATAGTTTTTTTTCGGTGGCGAAGGATAACTTCCATAATTTCCTTGGCCCCAATTCCATTTTGCACCACTGCTTCGATGACTCTCTCACTTATTTCAACTTCGCTTCCTCGATACCGAAAGAGTGATTCAATCAATTCTCCACTTACGGCATGGTGAGTTGCAACTTCGACTACCGCCGGGCTAATGATAAATTCTGGTCGTCTGAAAAGCATCTCCAACTCGCTCATCTTGGAGCTTTTTGTAAGATTTTGAAAGATATCGAAATCTAGTGATTCAAAATTTTCCGCGAGGGCCCGCACGCCTGATGGCAGATTTATCCCATCCAAATCCTTCATATCACAATGGTAAATGAAGCGAATAGCATCGACAGTGAGTTGTTTCTCGGGGATTTCATAGTTGGGTACAAGAGTATCGGTATCCCTTACATCTGAGGATATTCCCCTCAATGCATATACAAGATCTCGCGATTCCGTAGCCTCGCTCCTGCCAAATCTTTTCAACAGGGTATAAAGATCCTGTCTCTGACTCCACCAAGATGTTTCCCTCCACATACCTGGCATGATATCCATAACTGCTTGGCAATGCGCATTAGGAGAAACATCCAACATCAATGGGGCCAGTCCGAAGAGGCGCACAGAGACAGATTGTGTGCCACAACACAGCAAGGCAGACCTGGCATTCGCCACTTCTTGCAAGATCCAAACCCTTCTGAACCAAGGGCGGTCCAGTAGAATCTCTAGGCCTTGACGCTGCAGCTCGTTTACGTTTGAGATCCCATAGGAGCCTCTCAGTTTCAGTTGAATCTTTTCCCAGAGAACCGTCCATCGTTGGTCTTCTTGTTTCCAAGATCTGTACGCAAATTTCATACTCTCTCGCTGCAGGAGCTGCATAGAGTCCATGAAGATATTGATCTCGTATGTTGCAGGGCCTAGCCAGAAAATAACGCGATCGGCTTGTTTGTAGATGTCGCCCATATGCTGGACTTGGTGGCCCCGTTCTTTCAAATGATTCTGGTCGATGCAAACTGCATCTACCCATAATATCCGATCTTTATCCAGTTGCCGAAGTTGCTGAAGTGCTAGATAGAGATTTGTTGTGATGCTTAATGATCCACCATTCACCGCGATGCGTTTACGATCGCCGGTGAAGCCCCAAGTATAAGACAGGGCTTCATAGGCAATAGAATCATCTTGTTGATGCAGCCATGCCTGGAAGAGTTCGCAGCGTATATAGCTTCCGCTCCCTTTACAAAGGCGAAGAAGTCGGATTGCGGGACCGCCAAGATCAATAGAATCATAGGTGTATTCATTCATGGCGATAATGAGTTTGATAACACTGCGTGTTTTTTTTTCGTTTGTTGACGATGAGTGATTAGTTGATGACTATATTAAATACAAATACATGAGGTTACCTTGGGCAAACTGACCGATTCCGCCTTACACAGAGACTTGGGCATTAATATCATGCGGCCCACTGCGATTGGTGCCGCCTTGCATCACAGCCACAGTCCCTGGACAGACTGCCAGACTTTTGGTCACCTCTGGGTTGAAGTCGGAACAGAATTGTGTTGTTTTTTCAGCTGTCGAATCAAGCTGATGCTATTATGTCAAATTTCTTACTGGCTAAAAGCACTGTATGGGCTATGCTGTTATTAAATAGTGAGAAGTTACCATCAACAAGTATCAGAAGTCGCTAATTCTGCCAGAGAGGTGTGTTGAAATGCCATTTTATGTTGGGGATAAGTTGACGATGATGTTGGAAAGACAACAGAACGTCCATAGCATGATCTGATCTTGTTTCGAAGGTAACCATGTTCGACACCAGCGTCTCCCACATCCAAGTGGACAGCCAATGCCATTCGTAGGAATGTAACATGTAGCAGAAACAATCCAAATGTCACAAAGACCCGACCCGAAAACAGAGGATGGATATCAGCCTTTCAGGTCGCCTTACCGAAGCAAAGGAAAACAATGTCATCATCACTTCCCCCTATCTCCAACACACCAAGGCCGCCCCTCCCCTCCCCTTGCGTCATGACCCTCACATTCACCAGACAATCCCCCTTATAAGCCAACCCAAACACCACCTCCTCCAACAGCGCGCGCGAACCCCCCCAGTAGCGCAACGGCTTAACCGCACCATATTCACACCATGCTCATTCCCGGCGCAGCACCCGCCCTTTAGTTAGCCTCGGGAGATGTGGGAGAGAAAGGTTGGCAAGTTGGAGTGGTGGGTTGATTCGTTGTCGTCATTGGCATTGGGTTCTTTTTTTTTAAGTTCTTTTATAAATGGTTCTTTTTTATATCGCACTCAAGTCATTCATGCATAATACTTTAGAAGTTGTATTTATAACAATATCTGTGAAGCAAACACTTCTTATTAAAGTGCGATGCATCTTCTATACTTCCCGTTCACGCGGTCCATCGCAGGTATCCCATCCAGTTCAGTATTCAAGCTTTGTTCCTCACTCCTATAAAGCTCCAGCAAAATATATACATCTGTTTCCCTAGTGAAACTCGGCTTCGACTCTCCCGTACCGCACTCCATCCACCTTCAACTCAAATCCCAATCCCGCGCTGTCCACAATCATCTCCAGCGTAAAGTCCAGGTTGTCAAACTCTACTCCCCGCGTTGTAGTCAGCCGTGTGAATAAACTCCTGGGAACGGCATTGAGATCTGTCGTCAGGGTGCACACGTGGATCAAATCCCGCGTGTATGCTACGGGGGGTTCATCAGCATCGCATGCGATGAGGTCGTCCGTCACGATGAGGGATTGGCCAGGACGGAAGTTTCTTGTGTAGTGAAAGGCGATGGGGGAAAGAGGAGAGAGAGATTCGCCCTATAAATGTTAGAACAAGCCGAAATAACAGTAGTTGTAAACATACCTTGGCAATATGCCACTGCATACGGTCTGATACCATCCACCGCTCCCACAACGGCGACCAATACCGCTCACTGACCGAGTGCTTCTCCTCATCATACACCGTCGCATACGACGTCCCATAGTACATCCTGGATTTCCTCGAAATCACCATATTCCCCTCCAGCCCCCTTAGCACCGCCCCTCTCACCACTGCTGTCCACGCATACACCGGCTGCATTACCTCAATCGAACTATTCTCCTGATTCGCGCTCACATTTGCATGCGTCGGACGTTCACTATAGGGAGGTGGCGCGGCGCTGGAGAAGTGAGACTTGAGGCGCCGGTAGAGGTAGTCGCTCTGGCCGAAGCCACCGACGAGGACGATGCCTGACACGATGCCGCCCTTGCCACGAAGGCCTTCAACTTGGCCCTGTACCAGGTCGCACACTTCTTTGACGACAGGCTCAAAAATGTCCTTGATTTGTTCAGCGCTCATGACTAAGAAACCAGAATCGAGTCCAGCCTCTTCATCATCAGGGAGACCTGGGAAACTATTCCATGTTAGCAAGCCTCGAAAAAACTATAAAGATCAGGGACACATACGGCACGTTAACCTCCTGGTACTCATCCTCATTAAAGTTGCGCTTCACAAACTCCTCAAAATAACGAAGCCCCATCTGCCACGTCTTGCCCTTTTTCGTCTTCATCTCATCAAATCGAGCCGCGCCCAGTCTAGTTCGGACATGCTCCTCAAATCGGTAGTTGAGGAATGCGCTTCCGCAGAGTCCACCGGTTCCCACGGCGGATTCCTCGACCCGTAAGGGTTTTAGAGATATTATTTTGTAAGCAATCAAACTATCGTCTTGTCAGCTTCCTCACTCGTGTCGCTCATTCTTTCTAGGATTAAGCAGTCATAGGGGTAGACGGATGAGGTACTCACTCAACTGTTCCACCTCCGGCATCACAGACTATAAAGTTATCACCCACATTCAGATGATTTGGCTGAATTGCTTTTAGAGTGTATACTGCCGCTGCCTCTGGCTCGCTAATCATCTGAATCTCTGATCGGCTCCCCATGCCAGCCCGCTCAGCTGCTTGCAATGTCGTATTCTTGGCCGCATCGCTCCACACAGCCGGACACGTCAGAACGAACTCGACTTTTGTGGAAGCCATAAATGATTCACCATATCTCCTCGTCAGGGTATCCATGGTATGCTTGTAAATCTGGGTAAGGTAGTCGCTAACCGCATCAACAACATTTTTGTTGAAGCGTTTTAGCTGCGCCGCTGTATCGAGGGGACTGACGTAGAAGGGCAGTTTTTGTGAGCGGTCGAGAAAGAGCTTGATGCAACGGAGCCTTGACTCATCAGGCTTGAATTGGAAACCCCATTTTGTGTTTGGCTCCGAGCCTGCGGGAACATTTGCCGGGAAGTCGTAGGCTATTTCTGTGGGAACTTTGTCTGAAGTGATGCCGTTACCTCCTGGCCATGTCTTGATGATTTCAATGTCATCGGGGGTAGATGTGTACACGGCAGCAACGCTATTACATGTTAGTCCTGTATATCAATGAAAAACCAATATCGTCTAGATTCTGATTCATGAGGCCAAGATCCAGATGGAATAAGGAAAGGGTCTACAATAAATGATATGAAGCCTCATCGCCCGCCATCCACCTCCATCGCATTTCACCTCGGATATCAAGGCGCTTGCCAATTTAGATCCCCCAGAAAGGTTATAACAGCAAATGCACCATCATGAGTGAAAGCAAGACAAAACAAGTGCACGGTATAAAGTTCTCCTTTTGGGGATGGAAGCAAGACAAATAGCAACTCACCCAGAAAATGTCGTTCCAAAATCCACGCCAACAATCAGCCGATCAGTCATGGGCGGCTGTTCCCTCACAGGTTCCCTAACCGGCCCATTAATCGCCTCGGTCGAGCTTGGAGGTGTGTAGCTGGTAAAGTAGCCCCGACTCTCCTGATTTCGCCGACTAGTGCTCGTCCGCACCGGCAGGGTGAGATTTGTCATACTTTGGCTATTCATGTTTGTGCCGTGCATATCGCTACCTGAATGTCCCTGTGTAATGATTCATAAAAAATTGACCGTGGCGTCGTGTTGTGCTGTCGTCTGTGACTCCTGAGCGATTGGCCAAGTGCCTGCACGCCGATCGCTACCGTCCGAAGACGTAGTGCTCCTCAATCCCAGAACTCTATTTCGCTCTACTCCTCTCGCAGGATACTAAAACCCGGCTTGTTGTCCAATCCTCGTCGACTGATGTTGATTGAAGGTTGATGAGACTCGGTCAGCGACGGCTCAGCTGAGATGTCCAAACACCGCCCCTCCTTGGACCTCAAAGTCGCCACAAGGACCGGGTTCTGCACCCGCCCGCAGCCAACAGATGGAAAAAGCTTCGCGTTGGATGAGAATATCTTGTTCTCTTTAATTGCCCTCTGATGGGGAATTCAATCGTCCACGTCCCTTATCGTTTGTCTTCTGCCAGGACGACTGCCTGTCAAATCCTCAATCAAGGGTTCCCCGCGATTCGCCGAGACCAGGCCTCACTTTGTTGACTTGAAACCCGCCGCCCGCAAATAAACTGAGACAATGTGAGAAGGGGGGAAAAAATAAGGGACAAGACTCTGGCGTCACCCCCTCTCCCCCAATATGAGTGCACCCCGAAAGGAATATATAAAGGTAAAACACCAAAAATAGGTAAACGTCTAGTCTTTTAGGCTGTCAAGATAAAAAAAAATCCCTGCTCTTTTCTTCTTATCCTGCTGCCTGCTCCGCGGCCAATGCTTTACTTGACTGTTTGGTAGGTATCCTTTTAGAACATTTGGCCTTTTTGGAACGAACGAATGGATGTTGCCCTTCAGCTCTGCAGAACAAGCAAGTGCTGGGCTGGGCTAGGCTAGGCTGTTTTTCGACTCTTGGTGGAGGCTGCGCACCAGAGTGCGTTGCTATGGCACGTGACTGTATTCTGATGCTCTTCTCATCCTCCTCTTGTCCTCAATACCTAGCTAAGGTAGCATAAGGCATTGTCCTCCAATACCATATCTTACAATGGCCACCTACAAGTAGGCAAACAACAAATGCAAGCACAAATGTAAACGCATCATCCAATTCGTCGTCTCCAGAATAAATACAACGCTTCAGCCTACAGATGCTGACCGCTACAGAGCATCTATGCAAAGTACCTCTTCTTCTCCATCTTCCAGGCATCGTCCAAACATGGATGGCCCTCCTAGTCCAAGACATGCTATGCCCTTCGCTCCGCATACATAGGCATCTCTGCCAAGCCTAAAAGCCCCGAGCCTCTCTACTTGTATAGTACTGAATTAAATGGCCATCATCAATATCAATCATATACAAATCGCTTACATCATAAGCAATAAGCCCTCCCTCCCCCCCAAGGCATTCCCTAGGCACACTCATACATCCCTGTGGATCACTACATACATGACCCCCCCTCGTCTCACCACAGCTCAACAGGCAATCACTCGTCTGCTTCCCCCAAGTTCCAGACATGCATCCACCTAGCATGCATCATCCACGTCCTGCACATCCTCCCTTTCCAGCCCCCAACTCTTCCCTCACCCCTCTGACAAATTACACATCACTTGCATGCTTCACCAGCCATCTCCATCTTCGACATAAAAAATGGGGTATTTCTTTTCAGTTGAGCTATTAGAGTACCTAGATAGGTTATGGACTTTGCAACTCCATATACATGTCCTTGACCGCCAAAAAAGTGAACAAAAATCCTCAAACGCTCCAGCCGTTCGAGTTGAAAAAGTAGAAAAAAAAGTCGCGGTTCGGTGGAGTTGGCAGAAAAAAATGACTTCTATATATAATATCGGTAGGCAATCGCAGTCTCCTCCATAAACTTGAGACATGCGCACTATCCAATGCCTTGAGGCCGAATCCAAAGGGAGACGCCAAGGGAGAAAATTTCCAAAAGAGAAAAAAAACAAAAACAGACAAATGCCCTCTCATTACAACCCAAATAGTTGCGGCGGCAATCGCCTGGAATAAATGGAAAAACAAATGCTTCATTGCTTTTACAGGGAGGTAGAGGGGTGTTATAAATCCACCAGTGCAAACACACGAGAACTTCATGTTCCCTAGAAATATACCAAATCCAGCTGGAGTTCGTCGATCTGGGCCCTATGTGTAAAAACATGAGAATATCCAACCATTAGAGTGGAAAGAAGAAGAAAACGCCCTATACTCCATCCCAATAATCTTGTTCGATCCTGGTATAAAAGAACAAATGGTAAATAAATCTAACAAATGAAACAGGGGGGCTATGTTGAGGTATATTTTGCTCCAAGCAGATGGCAAAAGGGAGGGCCATGCTCGCCTTTCTCAGTCTATATGTGGGTATTTTGTGCTATGGGCGCTCAAGGTTCCGAGTCGAGATGGTCCAAAGATGAAGGCAAAATAAGCGGCTCAAACCGCATCGGGTATTTATGAAAGTGCCGGGAAGGGCTGAAATAGAGGGAGAATAGAGTGGTAGTATAAGCCGAGTCGATATGCAAATGAACGGACCGCCGACGTAGATTCAATGAATGAGGGAAGTGTGCTGCAAACCAACACCAAAACACCGTGTCCATGCGAGATGATACACACCAAACATAACTTTTTCCACACCACGAAAACATAAAACGTATCCAAGAATGATAAGAACACCAGTCCAAAAGCTGCACCATCGTAGTTAGACCTTGTTGCTGGCGGCCCAGATGCTTGCTGAGGCTGATGTCCCCCAATCATTATTACCGCCTTCGTATGGTGGAGTAGGCCACTTGTATTGGCTGTCAGTCTTCTTGCTAAGATCGAGAGGCTTGGGTGTTAGTGCCTCATTGCCGTCTCCATAGAGAAGCTGGTTGCTGTTTGCCGAGGGCGACGGGCTGGGATATGGGTGTGGGCTTGCCAAGCCTAGGTTGCTCGCTGATTGGCGAAGTGGCTTCTGGGTTCCCTCCATTCGTTTCATGGCCCGCTGCGTCGACGTTAGAACCTCATCGAGAAGTTCGTCCTCCTCATCTGGCGCTTCGTACTGCTGGACTCCATGGGCGGCTTGGGCTCGTCGTGTTCGGCTAGAAATAGGTCCAGAGCGGGCCGCGCCAATCAAGTTGTCGACGGACCGTGCCTGTTGATGAGGCAAGGAATGATGGCGCTTGAGTTTGCTGCTCGAAGTGAATTGGTGGACGGGAGGGAGAGGAGCGCGGGGCTCGCCATTCTGGACATCGCGCAGCGCTCTATCAAGGGATTCGTACACCTCAGTCTTGCCTGAAGCGCCTTGATCAACCACCATAGAGGACCGGTTGCTGTTCCAGGGACTGCATCCAACCTGGGCTTCCATATCGTCATATGCGGGAGAAACAGGGGTCTGGTGTCGACCTGAGAAACGCCTCGCTCGCTTACGTAAATGTGAGAAAAAGCTCTCCTTGGGGCCGCTCAATGGCGATACAAGGCCGGATTGGCCATTCAGAGCGCGTTCGGCCTGGGCTCTATGGATTTCTGCATAACCGTTGTTGCTTGAAGCTACAGACAACTGTCTGCCAAGCTTCTTGGACTTTTCTCCATCCGCATTTCCGTTGTTGGCGCGTGCAGTTACGGCGTCAGATAGTGGAGAAATCGGTCTGATTGAAGGGAGAATGGGCATCGGGGCAGCATTAGAGAAGCCATTGGTCCACGTGCTTCGCTTGCCGATGCTAGGACGTTGCTTTCCACTCGCAGCATCAGCATTGGACGAAGGAGCGGGAGACGCTCGTGCAGCAGCGTTATCGGTAGGCTGCTCCTGCGTCTCACCGCGACCAATGAGAGACTTGCGGAACCAGGATGGCTTGGATGTGATTGTAGGCGAGGTAACGCCCTCTTTTGAGCTGCGGCTCACGTCGGACTGTTTCCGGCCGAGGATCTTTGAAGTCGAAGACTTGGGTCTCATTGGGTCCACCGCATCGGCGAAATACTCGTGCATAAGAGACTGTGTTGACGTGGGACGGTTCTTTGGATCCCACATCAGGCACCAAGTGACGAATTGGCTCAAAGCAGGTGGCCATTGGGGAGTCTGCAGAATCGTGTCCATGGCGTGTGGTGCCATCTTGGGGAATGAGAAGCCCAATTTGGAGGCCAACCTTGTACCCTCGCGCCATTCACCACCACCGACTCGGGCACCGGCCTTGTTATACCAGTTACCAGGGCTGCCCATAATTTCACATACCCTCCAAACTTGATCCACCTCGTTTCCACCAGGGAAGAGCGGTTTCAGTGTCGCGATTTCAACAGCCATGGCACCAACAGCCCAGATATCAACGGGTGCAGAGTACTCTCCAGCTCGCAGAAGCACTTCCGGGGCACGGTACCATCTTGTCGATACATACGTGGTATACGGCAGCTTGGAATGGGTTTCTCGGGCCAGACCAAAATCTGCAAGCTTAACGGTATATGTGGGAGGTGTTGACGGCGGAGTCACCAAGGCAGAGTATCGTCGGAAAGAATTAGATGATTCCTGGTGGGCGGATGTTGACACAAGAATGTTTTCGGGCTTGATATCGCGATGGAAGAAATTGTGTGAGTGAATGTGCTCCAGACCCTGCATAATCTGGAACAGAATGCTCTTGACACTAGAATTATCGAGATACTTGTGATCTCTTGCCTTCATCAGCTGATATAAATTACCTTCCATGTACTCCATGCAGATGTGAAGCTTCTTGGTAAACGGGTCAAGGAAGATGTCAAGAGCCGGAACAAGGTGAGGGTGCGGAGGTAGTGTTCGAAGGAAAACAACCTCGCGGAGCTCGAGGCACGGAGCAAGCGATTCAAACGTCTTCTTCATTGACTTGATGGCAACCTGCAGCCACAGTTGTTAGCAAGTGCAACGTTTGACGGCTCGAACCGTAAAAACGGTCACTAAGACATACCAAAGTTCCACGTCGAGCAATGTTTGAGCCTGCTGTCCGTACTCTGGCCAGGACGACGCTTCCGAAGCTTCCATCGCCGATTTCCTTGAGCACTTCAAATCGGTCTTCGAGGGCCATGTTGCCGTGTGGTTGCCCACGAAGGGTCGTTTCGGTAGAGGCAGTCATTTTGGCAAAAGGTGTATCTGGTTACACGCTTTCTCCCAACAAAAAAGAGCTCTTCGAAAAGCTAAAGGCGCTCCCGGAATCCTGATCAATCAAGTCAGGATTGGCTGACGGACCAGAGCATTGGCCGACAAGACAGTACCTGGATCGAGCGCTGGCTGACGTACGAGCTCTATCGTAGAGCTTAAGAACCGTTTATCGTGGCATTCAGATGATGAACCTATGTCCGTAGCGTACCGATGGCCCAGGTAAGCTGGTTAAAGGTCCAGATAAACCGGTCGGGGAAAAAGACGATGTGGTTGGTAATTCGGTGTCGAAGTGAACCACTCCAGCCTGTGCTGACGCCGCAAAGATTAGATGTCGGAGGCCGCGAGGGATAAGACGACAGATGAGAAAAAAAGGCAAGGCCGTAAGAGGAGAAGGGGGGGTATGACGGGTAAGTGTAAGGAATGACTGAAGTGAGGGTGAAATCAAAAGTGGATAGCGTTGATATTATGAAAAAGGAGAGCTCTCTCGTCAAATGTCAATTGCCAGGGGGGGAAGGGTTGGTGCTTGGTGTGCCGGCAGCAGAGGTACTACTGACTTGGTACGGACGGCTAGTGAGAGGGTACCGTATGGTATGGATGGTGTAGCTTGGCCCAGCTGATCGCGGAGTGATCCCTGGACAGCTAATTAACGACCGATTTGGGTGCTCTGTAGCCCACTGAAATCTCGACCCTGTTACCCAAACGAGCAAGTCGGAACTTTCGAAACGATGGATATGTTTTCGCTTAAAAGGGACGATGGAGGAGGGGGGTGATGAAGATGAGGAATGTGGATTTACAAGCAAATGGGTTTGTACGTTGGGATGAAGGGTGAAGAGATGGAACAGGGAGGGAAGACGGAGAAGAGCGAAAGAAGAGAGAGTGTGTGTGTGTGCGTGCGTGCGTGTGCGTGCGTGCGTGTGCGTGTGTCCGAGAGAGAGAGAGAGTAAGATGGAGGGAGAAAGAGAGGGTCGTGGGGAATGCTTCGCGGAGGCGGTGGTGGATTTACCACTGAATGGATGGGATGTTACAGGCAGGGTGTTTTCTGTCGTTGGTAGGAGGATGAGGAGGAGGAGCACCACGGGCAAGCAGCCTGTAAGGACGAAGCACCGTATGTACTCACTGCGTAATGTGTGCAGAAGTGAGTGCAGACAATGCCACTATACTACAATAATACATGATACATTGCTACGAGGCTACAAGGTTGTGTATACTTTAGTCAAGCGTACCTCTTCCGCCAGTTGTGCCGCGTAAGAGTACCGCCTAGTCTTGGTCACGAAGGCGTCGGGTCCGGGTTCTGGACTGGGGTGCTTTGGAAGAGGCGTGTTTGTCGCAGAACGAATGAGCGAACCAAAGAAATGGGCGGCGGGAGAAACACCAACGAGGATAGGATATGCCATGCCGCCATGCCATGCCATGCCAAAACAGGGGGGGGCGGCGAAAAAAAGAGTCAAGGTCACTCTTGGGGTCCGTGCTCTCACCGTTGGCGTGAAGGGTTACAGGTTACAGGTTACTTGGTACGGAGGAGTACTTGGTACCACTGGCTAATCGATGGTTGGCATGGCATGGCATGGGATGATGGGGGACCAGGAAAACGGTTCATCGGATATAGCGAAGAATCATGCCACGGAATAGATTACATGAAACGGGTACAGAAGTATGTATGAGTCCATGTGTGTATGTACAAGTGTTTCGACAACAAGCCAGGCCAAGGCCAAGCACAGCCGGGGTGCGCCAACCGTTGTCGTCGTTTTGCATCAAGTGATGGAATTTCCCATGGAGTCATTTGGTGCAGAGCATAACAACAGCATGGACATAGCTCGGGGGGGAGAAAGTCCCAACCAAGTACTGCCTGGTATCACGAAATGTGAGAGTGGTTGTATACGGTACATGCCGGCTTACTCTTCTATACCCTACAGCTACCTCACCGCAACCATGACATGCTAGCAAGAATCCATACAAGACTACTGTCGAATCTAGTCCCTCGCTTGTACCGATTCATCCATACTAAGGCACCAAAACGAAATCAGGGGACTTGTTATTCTTGTTCTCTCCACTGTCTTTCGCTTTCTCTCTCTCTCTCTTTCGTTTTTCTCCAAGTGGGGCTCCCGGAACTATCGTAAAAAGCTTCCTTTTTGTCACATTCAAATTGGCCAATTTGGTTAGAAGACCAGGGTTAGACTTGTTTTTTCTCATGTACCGGGCCTTACTTTGTTGAGTGGCGGGAAGAGAAGGGAGAGCAAAAGAAACGGTTCGCTTGCCTGGCCTTTATTTCTTTTTTCCCTTCTTTTCTCTGCTGAATAAATAACACCTGCTTATAAGTTATTTACATCCATCCGGGAACCCTGGCATCCACATCAGGGTCTTTGTCGAATGATGACTGGATTGCCACCGTATGTTTATTTATTTATCTATTTTGACAGTATTTTATTTCATATTGTCGGTGACGGTTGTCCGGTTATTACTCTCGGAGAGGGTCGCGCCATTGCCGCATGTGCATCGTTAAGCCGTACATGAATGGGACATGCTTAGACATGCCTGTATATCCCTAGTATGCGGACATATGTACAAGTTTGTGCATCAAGTTTGACTTTCTTCTCTGTTTTTGGCTGCAAGCACGTTAAAAGCCCCTCCAAACATCTCCCCAGTGCCCCTCTATGACTCTCTCTAGCAGTACAAACTGTCCCAGAAATGCTAAGCTCCGAGACGTGTGCAGGCAGATACGGACTGGCAGGGCAGTGTCTTGGTGCCAACACAGCACCCATTAAGGCACACCAGCGCACCGCGGCACAGTGGGCTGGGCTCCTATTCGGCAGCATTGGGTCTCAACCTCGCCCGGGGAGTTCGGGGCCCAACGAACGAGCCTCTTTGTCCTGTACATACAGGAGAGACAAGAGAGACACTGTGCCTGCTTGCCTGCCATTCGCTGATATGTACAGGTATGTATGTGTGTAGTATTTACTCTGTATTCCTTCTTGGCGAAACAGGAGCCTTCTCCATAAATGAGCCGTTGATAAAATGGTCAAGTGTTATCGAATTGTTTTGCTTGGCTGATCGGGGGCATGGTATGCTGAGCTTTGATGTTTTACTGGACAATGCCAGCCTGCCTGTCCATCAAATGTCTGATGGACGGATCTAACAGATGGGCTTATTGGTGGCGGTACTGCTCCGTAGATCTGCACCAGACAGTCGCCCGTCATAACTTGGATGGGAACCTTGGAAAAGCCATTAACCACAGCGGCGGCGGCAGCAGCAAGATGCCATCGAAAGGAGCCAAGACGGAAGAATATCGCAGACAGTATGACCTCCCAACAAATGAGTCAACAATTTACACGGTGCAGTTCCTTGATGATTAACCTTGATTGAGTCGATCCTGGTGCAAAGACCAGGCCCCTGAGCCAAGTGTGACACAGCGATTGTGCAGGTACCAGTTTTTTTTTTCTGTCTTTTTTTCTTTTTCCCCAAACCCCCCAGGGCTCCGGATCATAGCGGGTGGTTGCCGCGGTGTCTGTACTTGGTACTTGGTTAGCCCTCTGCCACGCCGCACCAGGCGCACCAAGGCCGCTACACGCGTCAGCTTTAACGACAGTGCTAATCGCGTCCTCAATTTTAGTGCCAGCCCCCTTTTCTGGAGAATAGCGAGTGACTCAGGGCTTTAACTTGCACTATCCCAACATACCATGTGAGGCACGCACATGATTTTGTCGCAATTGATAGTCGTTATGGTACCCCAAAACCCAATCGCGTGGTGCCTGGTTTTTACTGAAGACGACCTAGCCGCACCATGTACTCGATACTTTCTAGGCCTTACAGGGCCATTCTCCATCGACCGCCCAATCTTGCAGAAATCGAGTTGCTGACCCGAACGCAAGTTTACGTTCGCTGCCACCCTGCTATTACCCGTATTATACAAGTAGGATGGATACGAACAAGGAACTGAGAAAACTTTTCTTCTTTTTTTTCTGTGCGAGAAAAGAGCCGAAGCTGAGAGAAGGAGCAAAATGGCTGAGTCGTCATAGACGTCAAGGTCGAGTCAGAATTGGGGCCAAAAAAAAGAAGATTCAAGGATTCAAGGTCCGTTTCGTCACAACATACATAGATACTACCCCGTACTCCGGATATAGTAGAGAAAGGATTCATTCAATGTTCCATCGGGGAACCAGATGCCCACCCACAATCGAAATTGCTTCCTTTCTTCACGAGCTGCATGCAGGTTCCGTAGATGCGGGAAATACATGATGCATTACATTTCACGCAAGGGACATGCGGCCAGTGCATCCCTCCATCTCGAGTAGGGCTTCACAATGTGGCCGCTCGGTTGGCTCGTTGGTCGTTCTTCTAATGAGGGCAAAAGCCATGAAGTGATGGAGGGAACATCACAGTCGCATTGACGCAAGGATTGAAATGGGTGGTGTTGCTCATGAAATTGGATGCTTTTCTCGGTAACCTTCACAAGCAAGATGAGCACGCCCGCCATGTTCAGCTCCGGCCGGCTCGTTTTTTTTTTTTTTCACCTGTACTTGTATCTGGCATGTCTTCTCTGATGCCCTCGAATTCTTCCCATCAGGCGGCGGTCCATACCCTTGGACGTATCTCCTCCATGTCGCAAACCTTGTCTCGTCCTTGCCGGCCCAGAGACACTCAAGATGACTCGATGCTACTCTCCTCTAATGAACAAGTGTTTCTATACCTTTAACCTGGAACAGTAGGTACTTTGCCACTGGCTATAAAACACTGCCTCTCCCTTGTACAAGTATAACTCGAGCTCCAGCACAGATGGCCGGGCTTCGCGTGGTAAATCGAGTCTGGGGCCATGCCTGTGGATCTTGTTCCCCTTGCATTTGCGCTGCAACCTTTTTAATTTTTTTTTTTGGGTTCTGGGTGCAGACGAGAGTCATGCATGACCCGACCCTCTGTGTGCCGCAAACTTGCTTCTTTCTCGCGGGGAAGAAGAAATATTCTCACCTTAGCCGCAGAAAAGAAGTAACCAAGTAAAACAAACACCAAGAAGCCATCAAGTTGGCCAGGAGAAGAAAGAAGGGATCTTCTCATGCAACCCACTCCTTCGTCTTACTCTTGAAGCGCGCCCCCCCTAAAGCCTTCTTTCTTCAGCCATGAATCAAAGCCTCACAATGGCATGTATGTATTACGAAGGGGGCTTCCAATGTCGCACCGTGGGCGAATGACAGCCAGAGGCGGATCGAAGCCTTGCTCCCGATGGGACGCGCCGAAGCCCCACCAGGTTCGACGTTTTGAGATACCCTGAAGTGTGGGCGTGGCGTTTCCTCTCCTTTCTCTCCCCTCCATGATCCGTGGATACCATCCCATCCCCCCCCAAAGAGCGCATGACTGAGACCTTTTTGAACGGACATCTTTTTTGGTTTGTTGTGTGAGGAACGGGAGGGAGGGAGAGATCGGACCCTTTTTGACTCGGTGAGTGAGTGGTCAGCTGGCCTTGAAAGTAAAAAGGAGGCGGGGTACGGAGTGGCATGGCTTGATGATATTCCTTTTTATTCTGCAACCCCTATGCAAGCTGTTTAATGTGCATGAAGCGTGAAGCATGAATGATGTGACGGACTTTTTCAGCCCAGCTTCGGTAGGTATATCTGACACTTGAGCCTTTTGCTTTGTCGGGTGGACTTGTTGAATGACGGGAGGACGGCTGTGTTTCAGCCATGTCATTAGCCCTCCTCAAGGTTTGTTGAAGTGTGGTCATTGCGAAGGGCTCCCTGGATTGGCATGCAGGTTCTAGATATGGAATATCTTTGACTTCAGCTTTGTTCCAAAACTATCAGGTCTTGCCTGCCTATGCATGTGTGGTGTGGGAGGCGGTTCTACGATAGCCGAGGAGGCGATCGTCTCCCTTGCGTTAATGCTACGGCATCAACTAACTAACTATGCGAACAGCTGGTCTCGAACAGGTCGCCCTTGGGTCTCGAAAACGTGTACTCTTGTAGCTTGCTAAGCATCTTAGTAGATATCTAGTAGAGAATTCTTGGGGTTGGTTAACGCAAGGTATCGGAGGCTGTAGGTGAATACGGATACGGCCATCTCCCTGCTGGAATCGGCCAATACTCTGCAGAAATGACGAGGATCTGAAATCCTTGACCTGGCTATTGGCTGCTTGTTTCGAATCTCACGCCCTATTGTTGACAGTTGTGCTTAGACCTGGAAGATATTTTTACTTGTATCGAATTCGTCCTGGCGTATAGTGGGATTTTACACCCGCTACTGGTAGGTCTACTCTACGCAAATGAGGAGGACTAGGCTTGGATATAGCCTATACCCTAAAAACTCATATTATACTATGTTTAGCAATGCTAATCTTGTATGCAAATGAAAGCACTACAAGTGTTTTTGTTAACATTGATGTGCTGTGTGAAAGTTTATCTGCTCTACCGGGTAGCTTAGTTGTGTTGCAAGAGTTGAACTACCAACGTCCTTTTATTGAGGATATACCGCAAGGACTACCGTAGGGGAAGCCCTTGGATTTGTACTACTCGGGATTTTGACCATGTGATGGCGGATAGTTGCAGTCTCAATTTGAGAAATAACAATCGGAATAACTAAAACATAATGATATGCTCCTCTCCCAAGTCAGAGGGCGTCACAACTCTTGACGTGCAGGAGTTCCGATGCCTCATAATCCAAAACTTCATCCCATCTTCTCGACAGAAGCGGTGTAAATATGAACCTGGGCATACTGAAGTTTTTACTGACTTTGAATTCACTATAATTGATGTATACCTTGTCTATACCACCTCGGAAATCAGCTTGTCGTCAACCTCGACGAGCAAACAACTAAGTTACTGCAACTTCCCGCTTTTAGGCAACAATTTCATCATCTGCACCCTCATGCCTTGATTTGAATAGAGAGTAGTTCTATTGTATTCTATTCAAATAAAGTAGGTCGGCTGTTTGCATGGAAGCCCCGATACACCAAGAAGCTGGGCAAGAGCAACCTCAGTCACCACCTCCCATTTCACTGCATTCACTGCGTCACTGCAGTCACGCATCACGAGCTCCTGCGGTTTTCAAATATTTAAACCACCACCCTTTTACATCTGCACTCTTGCATCTCTGCTCTTCCTCTAACCTCATGCACCCGCGGGCAGCTATAAAGCGTGAGGTTGTGTCTGCCCTCCTGATACTATATTACTATCCGTTGATTCTGTTATTTGTTCCTGATCCGACCTCATACATCTTATCAGCATTGAGTCAAGGCGGTTTGGAACCCCCCTATTCGCCCATCGAAACCAGATCACTGTATCGTCGTGTTCCCGTAGACACAACAGTCGCCCCTGCGCATCCTCTACTTGTCCTTCAGCCATCCATACCAAGTGTATACTGCAGCAATGGATAGCAGGCAATCTTCCTCCAAGAGCAAACTGTGAGTTGTTCCTTCAATTTAACTGACATCTGTTTTTGGCAGCTGTGTTCTGTAAACAAATATCTTTCGACATTGAAAACTTGGACTGACAAACTCAAGGCTGGCTAGACGAAACCTCCCCCGCAAGTATGTTAAGCATATTTTCCCCTGTATGTACCATTTAACAAGCCATAGATTTCGATGCAAGGTTGGTGGAGAATGGAACGAGCTGGAGAACTTCTCGGCGGCCCAGCAGAGACTGATTCAGCGCCAACTCGAAATCGGAAAGCCAATCGATGCAGCGCATTGCGGAATGACCTGCAAAGACCATAGCTCTGGCAATCGCTCGGAGTTGACATGTGAGGTCTGCGGTATTACCAAAAATCTAGAAGACTTCAGTAAAAATAGCAGGAAGAATGGCGATTATGTGAAATATAATGGCTGCCCAAGTTACTACAATAAACTTGCTAATTCATTGACAGCACTGCAAAAGATGCGTTGCCTGGATAGAGACACAGGAACCAGACGTGACACCCGCACCGCTTGAGACTGGTCATATCTCGGCTGAGGAAGAGGGGAAAGAAGTTTGGAACGGAAATTTCATTGACAGCACGGACTTCTTCGCTGATGATATTCTCCCACAAGTAGATCATCCCGCTCAGAAAACAAAGGCATTCACTAACCTGCGGACAGGCGCCAGTTACTAATCCAGGATCTCTTGGTTTGGATGATTTGGCTGGCCGATCTGATGTCGACCTCAATGAGATTCTTGCGGATTCGACAATGTCGTCCGGTGTTTCCGTTAGCGGATCGTCTGTCTCGGTAGCGACGTCCAAGAGGTCACTCCCGCCGCATCTACAGGCAAAGATGGGCAGCCTCAAACTGAACGACTCCCAGCCCCGTGAATCCAAGACAGTATCGTCAACAACCTCGTCAACAACCGGTAAATCAATGACGAGCCGAAACCTCCCTCCCCATTTGAGAGGAAAGTGGGCATCTGCGGCCTCAAACGATTCAGTCTCTATCACTTCCGATCGTCACCCTGACGGCACTGGTAGTGTGTCAACGGCAACCACACTCCGGGAAGAAAAGGAGAACGAAAAGTATCGTCGTGTTGAGTTCAATGCTTGGGACTCTCATGGAACACAACACCGCGGAACCAAAACGCCAACCACAGCCACTGCATCTTCATTGTCGGCCACAAGCGAATCGGGTGATTTGGGTTGGGAGACATCAGTTCTAGCCAGTAAACCTGTTCTTAGGGAAACTGGTAAGGGAAAATGGCCCAAGGCAAGTGAGGTAAGACCAGATTGAGCTTCATATACCCTTATGCATCAGCATTAACTGCTTCCAGTGTCGAATCCCTCGGGCTGAACTGAAACGACAAATGGCAAACGAACCTCTCACGGCCAGTTACGTTGGATCCAAAGTCGACCAACAGAAGTTGCAAAGCTTCTGTGAGCCAGATGATGACGATGATATATACGATCCATGAGGCCAAGCACATATTCTTCTTCCTCAACTTGGGGTACTTTCATTCGCTTGGATGAAAGAGACTGAGGGCAGATTTGTGGTATTTCATGAGTTTCCTTGTAATGATCTTTTGCTTTAATTTGGCTTTTCTATGCGCGCGGATATGGCAATGAACTTTTGGACTTGGGGGATAAGCTCAAGGTCGTCGGTGCAGGAATTGGCCATTCTAGCCGATGAGGGGACCAGGGCAAGGTTTGGGGTTCTGTAATGGTACATGACTACGAACCCCCTCGTTTTTTTTTATAAGGATAGCGCAAACAAGCAATTATTGTTTTGATCATCTCTTCCATTGACTAGAGTTGGGAGGTGAAGGCTCCTTTTCCAACTGTGGTGTGTGCCCAATACCCTCCGCCGTCCCTTTAATCCCCTTATCTGTACTCCAATGTGACAAGAATCTGTCCCCCCGTTTGCTTCATATAGAATGCCAACGCCTACCCCCATTTCGACAACCAGATTTCAATGTGTATGCAAACAAGATCGTAACAAAATTTGTAGCACCCTTTCTACTCCTCGTCATGTTATCCAGCCCGATTCATTGTAGATCCCATAAAATGTCACAAAAAGTCTCCTATCCATCCCTTGCGTACCGTCCCATCTAAAGGGGAAACGCGTTTCTGTCTTCCAATATACAAGAGGGTTACAAGAAGCATCAAGCTTCTCCAATTTAATTATGCGCCCCCTCTTTTTCGTTTTTTAGAACAAGAGAAGAGCCTCATAGCTGTTGTTCGTCTTTAAAGTGGCTAGGAGGCGCGTTGACCACCGCCTCGGCGTCGCCCACCTGTTTACGCTCGGAAATTTCTCGACTGTCCTTGCGTATTTTTAGAGATGGGGAGGGAGCTCTGGCGGTGTTTGATTGCTATTGCAGAGGTTCTGATGAAGAAGAGAGGCGATTAAGGTGGAGGTAGACGTCAGTGCCGTATCTGCGGGGAGTTAGCATGAACCGAGGGGCAATGATGATGAGGGGCAGTGCGCTTACCCTTCCATACTAATGAGCTTCAGATCACCGCCGAAATATCTGGCATACAGTCTGGAAATTGGTAAACCGTAGCCAAAACCAGCCATTGGGGCCTTGAAGTCGCTTTTGTCAAAATCGGGATCGAGGTTGGGAGTCCGGTCAACAGTAGTGTACATATAGGTCCAAACGAGGGGGATGGCACTTCTAGGAATGCCGCCACCCTCATCAGAGATCTTGATGGTGATATCTTCCTTGCCCTCGGCGACAATGACCTTTGTGACTGGGAATTCTTGTTTGTCCATACCATGGGTTTCGACAACGGCACGCAGGGAGTTCTTGAGGGTTTCGAACAGCATGTGCGACAAGTGACCGGGGACGTACATGAAGTCGAGGTTAGGGTTGCACACGAGCTGGATGCGGGGTGCCTCGAACAGACCATAGTGGTCCTCACAGACGAAGCGGGCATTCTCAATTGCCTCCTGAGCGAGTTCGCGGACATTGGTCTTGGTACAGATGACGCCGACATAGGCAGGATCGCGGTGATGGCTCTGATCTGTCAGGGCAATATGCTGACCGATGAGCATACGAATGCCAATGCGAGACATGTAGAACCGGTCAAGGAAGGATTGTATGTTGCTGTCGATTTGCATGCGCTGGCGACGGCGCTTGTATTCTAGGATGCCTTGAGCCATTGTGGTAACAACGCTGTCGTGCCGCCTCTTGATCTTGTGTAGGGTCTGTGCGAACTTGTTATTGTATAGCTGGAGCTCGGGAGGCCAATCGCCAGTGTCGTCGACGATTGCAAAGTAGCGCCTTGCAACGGACCTGGCCTTGCCGTTGCCGTTTCCATTGCCAGCAAGACCGCCCCAGCCGGAAGATTCACCTTCGTCTATGGAGGGATTGGGAGTTGCCTCGGAAAGCTGCCCATAGCTCCCTCGGCTGCCATGTTTGGGGGGTTTGGTGAGCCGATCACGTACGTCTCTTCGAAGTTGTGGCCGGGGGAGTTGTGTGATTTCCTATGCAGGGATAAACGGGTTAGTCTTGGTTTCATCATGAGGGGTGGTTGAATGGCATAGAGCGTACCTCGAAAGACTGTGCGTACCACTCCTTGACCTTTTTGACAGATGGCATATCATTCAAGCCATCTGGTAAGTGTTCCAATTCCTCGACACGATGCGCCAATCGGATGGGGAGTTCTTCGGCAAGGAATTGGGAGGCGCGGAATAGGGTCCCTGGAGAGGTAGGATGATGTCAGTCTCAAGTTGCTAACCACATGATATGATTTCCACCCTAGAGTCGCACTCTTGATGCACCGATTGACTGGGGATTCGGGTAGTCATACCAGTTGAAGGCTTGTCACCAAACTGCACCATCTGGCGCAAGCTCACGCCTGTTGCTGGGAACTTGGCATAATGCCGGATGGTGTCCATCAAAGTCTCGGACGCCCTCCATGACATGATGGGCGCTGGTGGGGGAGCGCGCGCTTGTCCCCCAATGTGACGATATCGAAGGCGAGCGAGAGGTACCTAAGCAATGGCGGAAGCAAGTCGATAATATGTAGAAAGCAATTGTCTTGTTGGCCAAACGTATTTGTAGCCGTCGCCGCCGTCGCTTTTGCCAGAATATGTCAGAGGGTGAGGTATGAGAGGAATGGAAAGTTGGCTGGAGTCAGTCAAATGCAGCAACTTGTGACAAGCACGAGCGATTGCGGCCCCGCGGCAGCTGTAAATGTTATAGCAGCAATAATAGTAGTGCAGTGGTGCAGCGGTGCAGCAGTGCTAGGGATGCGCTAAGACTTCGCAGGCTCTACTAGCCCGTCGCAAGACTCCAACCCACTAATAAAGCTCTAAAACGGTAGCCGAGGATGTCCGGCAGTACGGGTTTGTCGTCCCCTGCAGGATGATGAATTACCGTCTCTCGAGGGCCTTTTTCGCGATGGCTGGCAACGGGCGATTTAGGAATTGAAGTAGCAGAATGAAGTTTATTGGAGATGTAAGAGGGGAGGAAGAAAAGAAGGAGTAAGAAAGAAAAAAAAAAAAAAACCATGCAAGTAATTACAGTTGGTAATCATGAATGCAAATTGCGGATGCGAGTAATGGTTATATATAACATGTATGTAAATCCGAGTAGTCATTCGATATCCGCCCAGACAAGATGCAGATGCAGACATATCACATCACAAACACAGACACAGATACAGACACGGACCAGCAAGACGGGAAAAATAAGTCCTTGTCCCTTGTCCATGTGCCAGCCGGTCGGCCAGTCCAGCTATCAAAACCAGTCGCGTGAACGGAAGGGAACGACGGAGAGGGATGGGGGAACAAGCAAAGCGACGTCACTTGGCGTCAAGTCAAACAGTATCTCGCTAACCAACTGAACTTGAACCTGCAATCATGGTTTCATCCTTAACTGGGATACCGACACATGCTGATGGGTAGTATAAGAGGAACGTGGGGGGACCGTTTGCCCACTTGGTGCATATTGTTAGTCTTGTACATCCCACGCTGTATATGTGCTGCTGACAGGACGCGAGGTCGTAGCGTTGGCTGGGCTGAGCATCATGGCATTTTCGTTACTTTACTTGTGTTGTATTGTATTATATTATTGTATCGTGTTGTTTTGTTGTATTTGGCTTCGTCACAGGTTTCTCTCTCAAACCAAACCAATGCGTGCATGTGCTGCTTCTCCTCATTTTCCCCTGCAGGCCGATCCAATCAATGGTATAGACCCGGAACGGGTAAGATGATAATGAGAAATGTTGACAGCCAACGGAATGGCATAGCCAAGATTGGATTGCGGGACATTGCATTCAGTACCGGATCATAGTATATCGTAATCGAGATTCCAAAGCATGTGAGAATGTTATTCGTCCTCGTTATTGTCTTGGCATCTACTCTTACGTAGGCATGTATATAAAATTGCTTGACTGCCTACAGGCTACATGTACATGGCATTTCGGCTCAAGGGGAGGAGACTAACCAGACCGGACCAGACAAGACCAGAACCAGGCCAGGTCAGACATAGCCGTAGACCTTGAGTATCATCGGCGCCACGCGGACAAACGGGACAACCCTGATGAATCATTTATCGTACGAGAAGCACGTCTTACAAGATGCAAGCGAGCAAGCGAACGTATGTAGGATTGGCATGTACAGGCAATGTGTATGTATGCATGTAGTAGTACTACTAAGGTAGGTAGGCATTATGATGAAAATTTCCAACAATAATATTTCAGGGCCAAGATGCTCGGCCCAGCCCACTGAGCATATTACCAGTATATACCCTCCTTTTTTTTTTTTTTTTTTTTTTTAAAAAAAAAAAAAAAAAAAAAAGGACGTGGTATTTATTACCCACCTTTGCATTCTCCGAGGATCTGAGGGAGAGAGAAAAAATTTACAAAGGTAAGCAAGTCATGATTATAATTACTATGGCTATGGTGTCAGTCTGGAAGTGTGCCAAGCTGAAGATAAGACTCGAGCATCAAGATGGCATTGGTTGTTCCGTTTGACCCCAAAGTCACTCACTAACATGCCTCTGCCCAAGCTGTTTTCTGCTTCACCCAGACTGGAGCTTCAAAGCCGCATGAGAAACGTGGGGAGACCAGACTTGGGGGGCGAACTCCTGCAAGGCCAGTCACACACGACCACGATGCTTGATTGAATATCTGCGGCAAGATCGGGTAGCAGTAGAGATGCAAGGTATGTTACCATAAGTACTACCAAAGGCCCCCAAACAAATGAGAGCGAGGGAGTCCTGTGCCGTTGGTGAAGGGGAAGAGAGAGAGGGAGGCTATGTGGGCTTCATCCGCTGGAGATGGCGCTCCTCTGCCCCCAGAGGGCTTCCTCAGTCAATCAGAGAGCTCTTCAGGACACCGTTCTCCGAATTAGACGCTCCCCAGGATCCTTTTTTCCTCCCCCTTCCGCTTTCTCCCCTCCACACGTCTCACCAACCGCCCAATCCCATGACATGCAGGGCCAGAAACAGGGCAGTAGGCGGCTGTGCTTTGCTTCTGGCCTTTTGCTTTGCTTGGAAAAGCGTGTGTAGGTTCCCTGGACCTTGTCTTGTTTGGGAATGTCTACGCATTGATAAGTCAAAAAGTACAACCTCCTAATGTATGTGTGCGCTGTCTTACAGAGGCAGCGAGTGGTGGCAGAGAGCGAGAGAGAGAGAGTCTTGTTCGAGCTTCGGTCCCTTTGCGGAAACGGGGCCCCATTGTTCCGCGACTCGTGCTAAGCTTTTCCTGGATTTTTCATTGGATTTTCTCTGAGACGCTCGTTCCCCTAAAAATGAGGCTACGCCATTCCCGCATCAGCCCAGCCCAATTAATCACACATAGTCACACTCCCACAGTTCCATCAAAGAGCTTTGGCGGTAATCCGCTTAAATGGACTCTGTATAATCGATTGCAATTTTCGACGATCCCATCAATCCATCAGCTCCAGCGCCACATCGCCTGCCAATCTATCCGCCCGCCTGCCCAGGCGTGTCGCTGACGCGTGCTGAAGAGGTTGACAGAGAGAGAGAGAGACCGACCCCCGAAAGGCTGCCCTAAACGGGAGGCTGGGCTTTCTACTTAGTCAGTTGGCTCACAGCTCATCGACATCGGGTGGATTTTTAGGTGTAGTTGGAAAACAATAGTCGGTGAAGCTTCGGTCTAAAGCCAACGAAACGATTCATCGCCATCCACCACCTCCCACAGCAGCAAACCCACCCGTCGTGATGGCACGGAGAGAAGAAGGCGAGGAGGAAGAGAAGCCAAAGGTCATCGAGGGCCTCGATCATCGCACCAGTGTGGGCAGCAGAACGAGCAGCGCACTGAGTCGCAGAGACAGAGCGAGCACCCGCACCAGCCGCACCAACAGCATCACACACCGACGAGACACCAGCACCGTCGGTGCCGAAACCACTCCCCCCCGAATATTATCCAGTCCCAGCGCCGCTTCGAGTCTCGGTTTATCTGCCAGTAGCATTTTGAGTCCGCTGAGGAGGGAGCTGGAGCTTCAACGGGGAAATAGCAATGGCATAGACTCGGTTAGGGCTGGCAAGCAAGAGCTTGCGCGACGCCTGAGTCTTCTCGCCCAGCGCCTCACGTATGGCGACAGCATGGAAGAACTCGTTGCCCTGGATAGTCAAGTCAATCAAATCGAACAAGCCCTCGGTGGAGGCATGGGGGGAAGCGGCATCAGTAGTGTCCTTGGGAGTCCTCGCGCAATGGGTAGCCCTCTATCCAAGAGGGAACGACGTCCTATGAGCGTCCAAACACCAATGCGTAACAGCATACGCAGCGAGTTTGACGGTGGTGGTCTTTTCAGCTCGCCTGAATCGTCATTTTACCGCTCTCATTACTCCGACATGTCCCCTTCGCTGTCCAGGCATCACCATGAGGAGTCTGAAGAGGAAGAGCAACCACCACCTAAGAAGGGCATGTCAGCTCAGCAAGCAAACAAAGTCATTGCTGAAATGCTCAAATTAAATGATGAGCTGGCTACCGTGGTTAACAACCTCCAAGCCCGTCAGGAGGAGTCCGACGTAAGCATTCCAGTCTTGCGCATCTCTGCATTGTTATTTGTTATGCAAGTACTAACGAGGTTTTTTTTTTTTTTTAGCACATTCATAAACTTTTAATTGAGCGCGCAGAACGTGCCGCTCAGCGTATTATCTTCCTCCAGAACCGCATTACATACCTGTGAGTCCTGCTAAGCATGCCATCTCAATCCATTGTCTCACTTGGCTCACATCTCTCCAGGGAGCAAGAGTTGCAGGAAAATGACCAGGAACTCCAGCACCTCCGTATCTGCCTTAAAGCGGTTGAGATCCAGATGCCGCCCCACCCCGACAGGGAGCTCCAACGGTGTTTTTCTGTCTTCAAGGAGGGCTACCAGGCGCTAAAGAGGAAGCGGGCCCATCGTTCTAGTATGGTCAGCTTCCTAGGTTACGATCAAGCTATAGCAGCTTCATCGCCTACGCGGTTAACGTGAGAGTGATATGGGAGAGCGAGGGCCTATATGTTTTGTGTTGCTACGAATTAATGATCAGTAACACAGCATGAATCACATCCATGAGATGTGCTTTAAGCAAGGTTACGACGACGTACGACAAGACACTTGTTTAGATGGGCCCACAAACCGGGACTATTATCCCCTTGACGAATTTTTTTATTGTCGCACAAATGAGTTACGACACATTCATTTTATCACGGCCTTGATCTTATTATGGTTTTCGTTTTGTCTGAAAACTGTCCTTTCCAGTCGTGTAAGGACCAGGGCAATCCCCCCCCTTTATGATACCTACGACGAGCAAATAGCAAGCATGCAGATTGGAACTTTGAGAGCATTCTTTTATGAAGCATGAGACTTTTTATGGTGCATCTCCCTTTTTTGCCTACGACAAAAATCACAAAACAACAAACGGCCTCTTGATCTTCATTTCTTTTTCTTGACACCCGCCTTTCGTTAAGCGGCGGGTTTTCTTTCCAGTTAGATTTCTAACATCTTCATTGGTATCTTTTTTTATTGTACATTGGGCGATGTGCGCACATAGCAGAAGCAAAGCAAGGCGAAGCAGGGAGGAATAAAATTCGTACATAAGGAAGGGCATTTTCGTGCGGCGCTGGGATGGGAGGGAGGGGATTATTTTTTGTACGGTAGCGATATGATGGGGTAATTTTTTTGTTTTCTCTCCTTTATCTTTTTGAAGTCTTGTTTTTTTTTTCTCTTACAGAAAAAAAAGAACGGCTTTTCCTTTGGGGGAAGAAGATGTCTTATAATGATTAACTGTGTGAGGGCGTTTTCTTCTTCTTTCTTTTGGCTCTTGGATGAGAGAGAGAGTTTGTGCGTTTTTGGTAATGATATGAGAAGGGTTGATGAAGATATTGGACTCGAAATTTTGCCATTTTTTATTATTAAAGACATTACACAACTTTGGTTGACCTGTCTGGCTTCCGTCCTTTCTTCTCACTACAAGAATTATTAAAGGCTAGAAAAACAATCAGTCATCAATCTTGATACCCCTTTCCATCTTTAAACTTTTGATTGAAAGCCAAGTTCCCTCTAACCAATCTTGATCTCTCTTCAGCAATCCTCACAACTAACAGGTCCATGAACACATGGAAAAAGCTTACGACGTACCAATCCTCCTACTCCGTCCGTGCCTTCTATACTCGCCCTCCCCGCTCCTCCGTTCTTCCGTTCGGGGACTTGACTCCCTATACCGCTTGCTTCGGTGATACTTTTCCGTCACGGGGGGAGGAGAACTATCGCGCGAGCGGCGGGAGCTTTGGTGGTAGCGGGATTCGCGGGGGGATTTACTGCTGCTGCTGCTGCTACCGCCGCCCCGGTCGTAGATTTTGTAGGAGGAAGTGCGGTGGGAGGAGGGGCGGATGTGGAGGGTGGGAGGCTCAGTGGGTTCGTCTCTATATCGATGATCGTCTTTGTGTGTTCTGCTGGAGGTGGAGGAGGAGGATGTGCGAAGGGATGGGGGACTAAGTTCAAGAGGGGCGGCGATTTTGCACCATTCGGTAAAGGACGAAGTGAGCAAATCGTATGCCTTGGCGTGACACCTATCCGGGAAGAGACATCTGGAGATCTGCCGCGGCAATCTCTCGGGTTTACTACCCGATGATGATGATGATGGGCTGTCTGCAACAAGGGGCAGGTCTGCGACGATGAGGTTCAGACGCCTGGCCTCGCGATCTGGCGAGGCGCGGATAAACAGCGTCATCCAGTCCTCAAAGCCGGCGGGCGTGAGGGCCGGCACGCAAGGTCTGGAGCTGGGGCTGCTTTGCACGAGGTGGTGCTCGCAGCGGAGGTCTAGGTAGAGGAACTCGAGACCGCGGTGGGTCTTTTGGTAGCGGGTGTCGAAGATGCCTATATTCTTTGAGCTTTGTGCTTGACTTGGGGTGGGATGAAGGGAGTGTTTTTTTTTTTTTTTAGAAAAAGGGGGGGGAGGGCTTACGTTGAAAGGGAAAGACTTCGCCTTCGAGTTTGTATTTGGTGTAGAATTTGTAGAGCTTGTCTGGGGTGATGACTTGGGAGTTTGTTGGAGAGTACTCTGCAATCTGTCGTCTGTTAGCCTTATGTGTGACAGATGCTCAACGAGTGGAGGAGGATGGTGTATTTACAATGTAATTGGCTATACCGAGGAGGAATCTACCCAACGCGGGGGTTGGTTCGTTCTTTTCGTTGAACAATCTTCCCCATTTGACGTCCACTGCTGATAGAGTAGACTCTGTGCTTGATCTCTCTGAAGTGGCAGCTTTGGCACTGTCTTGTCGACGGCAAGGGGAGTGAGTTATGATGGGCGTGAGAGACGGCTGTCTATCCGAAAAGCGGACGCTGGGGCGGGTCTGAGCAGCTGGAATGGTAGGGTGAGACGTTGAGGAGCTTGAAGGAGGGTCATTGTGCAGAGGCGTTGCGCCGTAGCTATAGCTGGAGGTTGGGGAGGTAGGGGAGCTGGATGTTGATGAATAGCTGGTATGTGTGGATGGCGATGGTCTCTCAAAGACGTTTTCTTTGTCAAGACTCTTTCTAGTGAAGTAGTCATCTTCTGGGTCGTCCTCGACAGTGGACTGGTAACGTTTGAAAGTCGAGGACTTGGGCGAGCTGTTGCCGGACCCGGACTGAGGGGTCAAGACATCATCTGACGACAGGCTCCGTACAGAATGAGAATCATCTTCGGTGCTCTGGGCCACTATAGACTATCAGCATGTTCGCTCAAGAATCAAGAAAAACGGAGGAGCCTTTACATTCGTCTTTGACTTTGCTCACCAACTCTTCGAACCACTTGGCGTTCCACTCCTCCAAGCCCCTGACCACATCATCAACCTGCTTCTTCCCCATCTTCTTCGTCGAAGCTGCGCTTGCATTCATGGAAGATACTAAATCGCCAGTCATCCGCTGTAGCTTGGATAACAAGAATGCTTCTGGCAGCGGCGATGACGACGACGACGATGTTGATGCTGACTGACCCCCTTTCTCCTGCTGAGCCGGGGGTCTGATACTGCTTATATTTATATCCATAGCCTGAACCTTCTTATCCTCCGTCTCTTGCGCTTTTGTTGAGGACATGTCCCGTTGGAAGGGTGTGTGGTCCTTTTTGGTCCTACGTCCCTGGACACTCGGAAGGACAAGTGACGGCGGGGACACGGCAGAAAGATTGTACAAGGAAAAAAAAAGGGGGAGGGAGCACTGGGAAAGGACCCGGATGGATTGACAAGCTGCCACAAAGGCAACTCGGGTTATTTATTGCAAGTGTATAGGACTTTTCTTGGTGAAAGTAATGACGAAGGGTGTTTTGGTACACAACGGGAATGATAGGAGAAAAACAGGGGGAGGAGGGAAGGGGAAGTGTCGATGCATTTGTACTCGAGAATCACAAGCTTCTTGTCAACCTATCCATCGAGAGATAAAAACAAGAAAGCCAGCTCACAACAAAAACACAGCCAAATAGAGAACACCGAGTACCTTGGCCTCGAAAGAGGGTGTCAAGGGGGGTTTGAGAGGCTTGAATCTTTTTTTTTTCCCACTACGCCCAACTTCTGGGGGAGGACAGCATGATGCGTGTGGGCAAATCTCCAGCCAACCTCCAATACAACTAGGCATAGATTTTCTTGTTCCGCATACTGCATGAAATCGTACCCATCATCTGCGCATCATACGATAACAGAAGAAAAAGGGCAGAATTGTGACTTGTTCCAGGACAATTGGCTGAACTGTTCCCCCCCTTTTGATGTGGATCAAGGCGTACGCTGCGTCTGTCAGTGGAGGATCGGGATTGGGAAGGGGGGGGAGGAGGCTGAGGGATATCTCGCCTTGAGGTTATTCGACAGGGCGATGATGCACGTGAATGAAGGATCGGTATTGATCATGTGGAAAGGAGGGGTGGGCATTTTCCTGTGGTCGAGGCTTGATGCGGTGTTATTGCGAAAATGTAGCATGTAGCTAGCTATATTTATATACTCGATATATTGAGGTCAAGGTGTGGGTGGGGGATGGTCCTCGGTCAAGGAGACGGCAAGGTGAGCAACAACGAAGCCCTTTGCTCCTATCCAGACCGTTATAGAACTCTTATTTGCCAATAGTGAGATTCAAGTCTTGGTAAGTAAAGTGAAATACTCCTCGACCAAAACAGTGAGACGACAAGCCACCTCAACGACAATCACCTCCAATCCATGGATGCATCGACGGATGCTCAAACCAACATATCTGTCCAATACCAATTCGACACAGAGATATCTTCCCAGACCGCTAGATGCCTTGCTTGCTCCTCCCCTCCAAATCACAAGTTTCACTCTCCGCATCCCCCACGTTTCACAAAACTCCATCATCGTGTAACACAAGAACCACCCATAACACCTCTCTTCATCCACACCGTCTACTCACCACCCCCCTTTTACCTCGTGTCCTCTCTTGCACACACACGCACACATATACACACATACACGCGCAACAACAAAAAGACACCATATCAACATCTCAAAACCCCCCCTTCTTCCAAGGAAACGTAACCCGACGACCCAGACGGACGCCACTCGCCTCGCCCATCTGCACGTCACGCACTCTTCCTCCCCCCCATCGGGAGCCCATTTCCGATCCCCATCACGGATGCTCGCACCCGTAAACCCCCCCCATCCATTCCTCGTGGCGCCTGTTAAACCCTTCACTTCTCCCCCCTCCCATCCCCACTCTATCACCAAACAGTAAAAGAAAACAAAAACAAAACAAAACAACATCACCTCACTCCCGCCCACCGACGGGAAGATGCATCAAACAATATGCGAAACGGGGGGTGCTGGTGGTGCCAGCAATACCAATCAAGGAAGGGTATCTGCATCCCCTTGCGCCATCACCATCCAATGCCAGATAAACAACAAGGTGCGGGAACAACAGCAGCAGCAAGAAAATCAGAAAAGCATGAAGCGGTGTGCGAGCTTGTGATTCGCAAACATAGCAACTTCTCCCTCGGTCGACCAACTGGGACTGGAGGATCCAGAAGGATGGGCGGGAAATACATTACAACAGTGAGGCTGTCAAACACACACTCAGCCGCCATCAGCTCCGCCAAACGGCGAGGCAACCGTTATCACAAGCAGCACAGAAATTAGGCAATCACTTGATATCGATTTGCCTCGTCTGCGCCCGTCATCCTGGCCATAGCCGAGGCTCCCGTCTGGAGTGCAGAAGGGCAGAACACGGGGATGGATGCATAACCAGTGCAAGTCATGATACCACCAAACGTAATGTGTTTCTTGCAGTTGGATTTCCAAAAAAGACTCATTGAATTCCGCTGCATGTAAGCATATACCATGTCCGCTGTCTAACAAAAAGAAATATCCAAAATGGGTGACAGCTTTCATTTCACTCACCCCCCCCTCCCCCATATACACTTTATGCCTTGTACAATAAATCCAAAAAGCCAGTGGCCAGATCAACTACGACACTCTTGTTAGGCAACGAGCCTGCCACACCGTACAGAGCCGCAGAGTCGCCCATGGCCTTGCCCTTGGCTCCCTGGCCCTCGACCTGTCGCACTCTCTCCTTCTCACGCTCTTCTTCTACTACAGTCTCGAGGTCGCTTATCAACTTCTCCCACACATTAGTAATGGGGAGAGTGACAGCCACGTGAATGGCGGGGGGATCCTGCAAGGCATTGAGGTGCCATCCCTTGCCTGACATGCCGTCGGCAATATCGTAAATGTTAAGTGTGGAGGAAGTAAACGCAATGACGGAGACGAGGGGCTTGCCAAGAAGTTCCAGTTCGCCTCGCAGAGCTGGGGAGTCCTGGATTGCATCGGCCAGTTTCTTAGCTGTTCCGACAATCTTGACGCAAGCCTCTACGTAGCCAGATTCGCCGAGCCTCATCATGCTGGCCCAGCAACCGGCAATCAGTGCGCCAGGTCGCGAACCGGCCATGCCTGGCGAAGCATAGACACCACCGGACCAGTCAGGAGAAACAAAGTACTGGTAGGATCTCTGCTCAGCACTACGGTACAAGACCGTCGAGCTGCCCTTGGGCGCGAAACCATACTTATGCGTATCGCAGCTGATACTCGTTACACCCTTCAGGCGGAAGTCAAAGGGTTCAGATTCGAAACCGGCCTTGTCGAGGCATGCAATCACAAAGGAACCGAGACAGCAGTCAACGTGGAGGTTAATCTTTCTGCGAAGAGCGAGCTTGCTCAGAGCTGAGATATCATCGATAATACCATGGGGGAAGTTGGGAGCGGAGCCGACGAGGAGGACAGTGTTGCGGTTGATGAGACGGGCGACGCGGCGGACGTCGACCTGGTAAGTTGGCGCAGGGCATTCAACGAGGTGAATCTTGATCTTGAAGTAATCACCAGCCTTGCGGAAAGCAGTATGCGCAGTCGAAGGGAGGATCCTGCATAGTAGTTAGCATTGGGGTATCGTAGCAAATACCTGATCCACTTACATCTCAGGCTCAGTAACTCCACGCTCGTGGTATGCCTTTTGGCGGGCAGCAAGACAAGCCATGAGAATACTCTCAGTACCGCCGGAGGTGGTGACGCCAGCGGCACCGACGGGGGCGTGGAACATGTTGAGAACCATGCTTACAACCTCGGCCTCCATCTTGCGCACACCTGGAAAGACGTCTGGATGGATGGGATTGGCCACGGTAAATTTGCCAAACGCCTCGGTCTGAAGCTTCAAAAGGTCGTCACCGCCATGATAGACAGCACCGGACACAAATCCATCCTCCCAGCGCGTATGCTCCATGTTCGCCAGAGCATCAAGCTCGGCTCGTACCGCCTCTTCGGTTAACCCTTCCTTGGGGAGCGTCAGGTACCTTGTCTGGCCCTCGGGAACCAGCTTGGAAGACAGTTTGTCGAGAGATTCCTTGACCTTCTTTTGCACAGTGCCCCGGACACCGGGAGCCTGCAGGAAGTAGCCATAGAGAGTACGGTGAACGTCGCGGTAGAGTTCGAGAATGGCGCCAATGATGCCTCGGCCCTTGAGCTTCCACCAGAGACGGCGGGACCAGCGAAGAAGGAAGTAAAAGAAGAGGATATTTTTGATGCTGGTTTTTGTTTTCAGACATGAGCGTGTGCAATTGACTGACTGCGGTGAGGATGCGACGACTTACAGCTCAATATTAATCATGCTAATCGAGAGGGCCTGCCTCCGGCGCTTGACAGATTCAAAGCTGCCCCGGAGGCTGACTGGCATTCTCGAGCTTCCCGGCATTGTTGCCGCAAGCCAAGTAAATAAGAGACGGTAAGATGTTATAAGGGCAAGTATAATAAATGGTAATAATACAAAAAAAAAAGAGGATTAGATGTTATGTCGCCAAGTCAAGCGACTCACATCTTTTTATTGCAACAAGCAACAAAAAGAAGGAAAGACGAGAATTTAGAATGGACGGTTGGAGGATGTTCAAGTATGTAAATACTAGCAGGTACCGAGTAGGTAATAATGGATGGATGGATTACATCAATGGATCCATAAGTAGATGCTGGAACCTGGGAAGCTTGAACTGCACGCGGCCACTACTGCCCCTTCCGGCTAAAACCCTCACTGGAACCAAGCACGCCCACCCACTAACCGCCAGCTTCCGAGGGACGCCCTGGAACCTCTAGAAGGGCCCTGAAGCACCTCCTCCACCACTGAGAGGCCCCCCCCTCCAGGGCTTCAGGGCTCCGGGGGCTCTCCCTCCTAAAAGTAGTATGTATGAGCGGCTCAAGAGAACCTGTAGAAACGTGGGAAGAAAAGTGTGGGGGGCATCGACGCTACTTGATTATTTTGACTGTGGAGACTCTCAGCAGACGCCTGCTTTGTTCACATGCCATTCGTCGGATTCCACTTCCAGGAACGGCCTGGATGGGCGACTTGGCAGCCCGCGGACGCCGTGAAGCTTGAACAAATCAAGTTTATTGCTTACACTTACGGAGCAGATACACGCCATCTATAGGATAGAATAAAATAAAATATAGATAACTCGTATCCATACCTATATAATATTCATTCATTGCTCCCGTCAACAAAATCTTCCTCATCGCCCCTCCGCAGTCGTTGCAGTCATCGCAGTCATTATTAGTCGTGTCACACACAATGTCAAATGTCTCTCGGATAAAAAATATCCTGTCTTGGCCATGCTCTACCTGCCTTGTAGCATGGATCAACTGACACATCAGCTCTCATCGGACTCGGCCTTTGAGATGGTAATGTTGCATCAACAGTTGCAGTCTTCCTTCAGCCTCAACTCCCCACCATGTCCCTCTTGTTACATGCACATGACAACAATTCTCCACCAACACTTGATCATAACCAAGACAAAAAAAATAAACAAAAAAACAAGAATTATATAAAATAATCATCAAAAAAAAGGTTTCTCCTCTTTTATTTCCCTGGAAATGACCATCAATCCTTTTGCCTAGATACTCCAACATGAAAGCTGATGGCCCCCTTCCGCTCTATCGTTAATCTTTCACTCCAACACACATTATCACTTTGTCAACCCAGATAACGCCAATGGATATAGACTCCAGTCGATGCTCCGATCGAACGCCGGTATTACGCATGTCTGTTCCTTTGCCTCCCTTTCCTCGATGCCGTCATGTACTCTCTTTCACCCAAAAACACACCCTTTTCTTTTCGAATTGGAAATTTTAGTTGACGCCAAACGTCTTCTTCCACTTCTCCCAGAAATGTGACGATTCTGTCTCACAGCTCGATTGGCCCGTCTTGGTGCACCCTGCGAACATGACGACAAAGTCTCCATCCTGATAAACTTCGCCCTTGTCTGTGTTGGTGTACGCCGAAATCGTCCTTTGCGGTACAAGAGCTAGCTTCGAGAGAATGGTGGGGTGCCATTGAACAATATGCTCCTGTCGTTTGTTAGCAGTGGGACTCAACCGGTTCGCATATAGATAGGTAGTCTTCTCACCAGAGCATGCGCCTCGGCCTTTTGGAAGTTGTAACTCCTGTAAAGAGGGTCCAACCATGTTTCAAGAAAAAACTTGGCCCAGTCGCCATTCCTGACAATGAAGCTGTCGGCTATTAAACCAGATTTATCCTGAGTAACGATAAAGTCGACCGTCTCCGCCTTGAGATGCGCAAAGGTCTTGATGATGCTGTCCGGGGGAACCACAGGATAGTCTTTAATCATCAAGCTCTCCAGCTTCTTGGAATTCAACAAATGGTCCTCAAGCTTCTTGGTAGGGTCCATAATGTATGCATTTTGGTCGAGGTACCAGACGTATTTGCATTCGGGGAACTTGGCCAGCGCATGTCGCACAGCCATCAGCTTGGCCCAAGACTGTGGGGCCCCGCGGGTATCGTAATCGAATGCCTTGACAACCAATGTCTCGTAGCCTAAACGCAGCAATTGTTAGCAGAGGGTTCAATTGGGCTGTACCATTATCAAATATCGCTGACCATGTTTGGCGGCATAAAGCTCTCGATTATCCTTGACCGTCTTGAGATAGACGTTGTTGTATTGCGTGGGGTCAACGACTGTCACAATCACAACGGGGGGTTGTCCGGTAGGGACATGTTCTCGGGCAGGCCCTGGTAGGCTTGAGCCAGACAACAGCCATAGTCCGGTTATGAATACAAAAAAGACAATGCCAATCGTTTTTAACCGACTCCTCCGTAATGCAGGCAGCCTTGTGGATCGTGGTCGAAAGGGTGGCGGATTCGAGTCTTTGCGAGGGGGGTAGGCGAAATGCATCTTGGCTAGTCGAGTCGCCTCTCGAGAGGCGAGAATAAAAAGGTCGAATTCTCAATGTATCAGGGGACGTCTTCCGTCTTCTTCATCCAATCGTGATCGCGTGCCAGGAAGGACAGAAAGAAAAGGTCAGGTCTCTGCTGAACCTGTCTTGCTTCTCCCGGTACTGGTGAGACTGATGGTGTGTGGAGCGCACCCCTTTGACACGCAGCCAAGAGTGAAGAGCCAATGTCAGCAATGCTGCTGCTGCTATTGCTGCTGCGATAAGCAACAGTGATTGCTGATGATATAAAACGAGTGTAGGTTTTGCTATGCGATTAAAGATGAATCAGCTGGCCGCTGCGAGGGTATTCGCGCGCAGTGATCGAGGACGCTGATCCCTTATGACATTTGTGGCATGTTCAAATGTTGCCAGACTAGGGGGGGTCCGACTGGGCTGGGCAATCGTCCTGGGTAAATTTAGAACACGAATCAATTGCTCTAGAACAACCACGGCCCCGGGTGCACAATAAGCCGATGCAACCATCCAATTGATTTTGATCCACTTATTGATACGAAGAAGGCTTGTAACCTTGCATGAGGCTATCAAAAATATGGCATATGTATTAACTAGCTCATTTCTCAAAGGATCAGGTAAAGGGACGTATTTGATAGAGTATATTAAACAAAAAGCGGTTTTGGCCGGCAAAGCTACGAACTATCGTCTACGAATGTGCCAGGCTGTCCCGGTAATAAACTACTCGCCAAGGTGTACTGGAGTGTACCGAGTAGACATTGTTGGGATGGCTCTAAATCGAAACCCAAGGGTATCTCAACAGAGCGCACAAGCGCTGGCAGTCTCATACCATGCCGGCAAACGAGGAACCAAAACGGCCCAAGTTCAAGGCAAAGGCAGAGTGTTGATATATGCACGCAGACTAGTTGACTTGACACGGAAGAGCGAGTTCGAGGCAACTTAAGAGTGTGCAGAAAGTGTAGTTGTAGGGCTTTCCCTACTGACGAGAAACATCACTGTTCATTTCCCCCGGGCGCCTCCTCATAGATGAAATCATCCTCATCTTCCACACCGATATCGAGGACAGCCACAGACACATTCTTCAGGAAACCCTTGCTTATCTTATTAACCGCCTTCCAGATCCCCACGAGGGCTGTAAAAGCTCCAATAATGACAAACAAAATGCTGATGTTCTCGGCGCGTGCTCTTCCGCCACCCTGTCGTCGCCCCCCTCCCATATTGAGGTGGCGATACCAATACCAAGGGGAGAGAAGCATGCCTGACTTGAGAAGTCCGATAAGTCCAAGGGAGAAAAAGCCCTTGAGGAAATGATCACTCCACGAGATTTGGTCCTCGAAGTCGGGCTGCTCGACATCTCCCATGGTGGTTGAGACCGTATCAGCTATGGTGCCAATAGGGTCCAACCACAAATTGAGAACGGGATCTGCTAGAAAACCTAGGACGAATATGCCTATAATGAAGATGACAAAGGTCAGAGTTGCTTGCGCGGCATCGCCGCTCAGCACAGTAGCCCAACCCAAGCGAGCCATCGTGTATGAGTATAGGCAAGTAGGACATCGCCAGTAATTCCGTCTCTCGGTCCCGGGATTCGAAGTTCGCCAAGCCTCGAGACATCCTTCGTGAACATACTTTTGTGATCCCCTGCACTTGCATGGGGAAATCAGCCTTCCCAACTCCGCATCTTCGGATACATATACTGGTCGTCGTGACCCATAGAAGCGAGATGTCATTGTTTCTTCATAATACGATGGCTCCGCTGTCTCAAGACAGATTCGGCACGTTCGGGGGCCATAGCGACGAACTCTTGGTCTGGCTGGTTGTGGTTGAGAGGGAGCAGGTTCTTCTCTAGGTACTTCTTCCATGTTGACCGATATCTGTAGGTTGTAATTGATTCCTTTCTGGGGACGTTACACCTTCGGCTGTGCAGTGTGTGGTGAGAGTGGAGAAAAAGACCACCAGCTGTGGAAATATCCGGCTTCTTAAAGGCGAGCACTACATGGTAGAGTGGCAGTGTCGCGAAAAATCTCAAAGGGACGCAGCAGAAAGGCTGTTGGGGATAAAGGGAAGAGAAGAGAGAAAAAAAGCGTTCAAATGAAGAACAAAACAGGACACCTCATCGCTTCGGAAGCTGCATCCTTGTCATTCGGATTACGTACCCAATAATCCGACTTGTTCACATAGTACAGAGCAAGAATGGTGCAAAGGAAATTTATTGCAAAGGCGCATTTATGGGCAGAGGTAACCGAGTGGATGGGGTGGGGAGCTCTCCCCGCGGGCTTCGGCAAAACTATATCCCCGCATTCATGGTGGGCGGGTGAGCTTGAACGCGCAGCTCGCCGTGCCTGCTGGGGGCGGGAGCAAGTGGCAGAACATCACCAAGCTCATTGCAGCTTCATTCAACTCTGGTTTATCGCCAATCCACTAATATTTGTGTCCAACTAGCAAATACAAAGTTGATCAGATTCCCCGAATAGGCGATACAGCTATGGCCGACAGATACTCCTTCTCTCTCACTACTTTCTCTCCCAGGTAGGCCAGCTATGTCATTCATGTCCAAGATCTGGTTGATTGTACTGACAGCATTATAGCGGAAAGCTGGTGCAGATTGGTATGCAAATCCACATTAAAAACACTTGGAAGACCACACTGTAGACTGGGGGAAACCATACGGCTCTCAAAATGGCGAAAACTAACATGGTATCTTCATATAGAGTATGCGCTGAATGCTGTCAACCAGGGTATCACAGCCCTTGGAATCAAAGGTACGTCAGGATCCCATATGCCTTGTAAACTGTATCTGACCAGGACAGCCACAAATGGAATTGTTCTCGCCACCGAGAAGAAGTCGTCCTCTCCCCTCGCCGACCAGAGCACTCTCTCCAAGATCAGCCACATCACTCCCAACATCGGCACAGTCTATTCTGGCATGGGCCCCGACTACCGAGTATTAGTCGACCGAGCGCGCAAGGTCTCTCACACTGGATACAAGCGCATTTACAACGAATACCCTCCCACACGGATATTGGTTCAGGATGTTGCCAGAGTCATGCAGGAAGCCACTCAGTCCGCTGGTGTTCGTCCCTATGGTGTGAGCATGCTGATTGCTGGATGGGATGAGGGCATTGAGCCCGAGGTCGAGGAGACCGAAGCTGAGAAGAGCGAGGAGGGAAAGAAGACCAAGAAGACTGGTGGCATCCACAAGGGTGGCCCTATGCTGTACCAGGTCGACCCCACAGGCAGTTATTTCCCTTGGAAGGCTACCGCCATTGGCAAGAGTGCCACCAAAGCAAAGACCTTCTTGGAGAAGCGATACTCGGAGGAGCTTGAATTGGAGGATGCCATTCACATTGCTTTGTTGACGCTCAAGGACAACATTGAGGGTGAGATGAACGGTGACTCTATTGAAATCGGTACGTTTACATTTTACAACCTTTCATGAGCTTGTCGCATTCTAACCATGAGATTGCAGGAATCGTTGGCCCCCCTGCCGATCACCTGCTTGGCGTCGAGGGAGTTGAGGGAGCGACCGGTCCTCGGTTCAGAAAGTTGACCCCCCAAGAAATTGAGGATTACTTGACGAGTCTATAATATGTCATGTCCCCGCCATAAGGCGATAACGAAGGCTTGATGTACTATAGAGGGGCATAGAGGGCTCGATAAAACAATGAATAAAGCAAAGTCTAAGCTGTGCTCGATTTGATACTACAAAGATGCCGGGTGATATGAAACATCCAAAGAGTCATTGCGATTAATAAGCGCTTTTTTTCTTTTTGCATGCATGAGTCACTAAAGATGACAACATCTTATGCAGGTGTTCAATCTATGTAAGATGTTCTCTTCCTAAAACAATCATAATACTCAGCCTTTGAATCCTATGACTCATGAATCCGTCACACTAGAGGTAATAATGAACGATGACCTGGGACCAGCTGCAACTCCGACGACTTTGAATCCCGGCCCCATCTCAAAGCAAACTCTTCTCCACTCTTCAGCTCTTTCGCCAAAGTCTCTGCCCAACCCAAGCTGGCCATTGTTATTCTCACCAATGACATAGACGCAGCCATCCGACGTCAGTGCTATGGCGTGCGAGTCACCCAACGCAATGTCTTCTACGTCCTTTTCGTAGTCAATTTCCATGTAGTTGGGCACCCCGGTAATCGATGGGAAGGCCTGTCGTTTGCGGTGGGTGCCTGCAGATGGGGTGCCCCAGACATACACACTACCGCTGGCTGTCAGGGCAGCCATGGAGTATCCCCCCGCTGTGACGTGTCTGATGGGCTCGCCAAGGCTGTTTAGATCGGGTACAGGTCCCGGAATGTGGGCGGGTCTGGCGCCCGGGTCAGTGTTTAGGGGAGCTGGGGAGGGTGATCTCAGCCATGCTGTAAACTTACTGCTCTGGGGTGATATCTCGTCCTAAACTACTCTCGAAGCGTGGGTCGCCGAAAGTTGACACTGTGCCGTCTTGGTAGAGGACTACGAAACCTGTATCGAAGGCAGCGATCTGCTTTGCTGGGCTGTAACATGACCAGGTTTGCGGGATGCTGCCAGATTTCCAAGCGGCTAATGATCGGTGGACGATGACATTGCCGGGTTGTCCATCCATCAAGTCGCAAGTTGTTAGAATCTGCCCACTGGCTGCCTCAGAACAGTTGTATAAAACCTCCAATTCTGTATTGCTATCCGGACTTTCGCCAGCTAAGAGGAAATGCGAATCCCGGCAAGCTATACGGGGCGTCAGCTTAGAAAATAGCTTCGGGTTCCTTTCGGACCCCCTGATAAGCCCGGGTACCGTACCAATAGTATATGAGAGGCGTGCTGCAGGGCGTTTGATATTGGCACCTTGAAGGACTTTTGTGAAGGAGTGCAGATCATGAGGCTCTTCTTCCCTGTGACCTTGATTCTCGAAAAAGAGTTGATGCCAGGCATTACATCCTGCAGCGAACAACTCCATGGGAACGTGCTTTCGTCTTGTGGCTACTGCTGATTGATGAAATTATGCCGGTAATCTATAGTTGCATATGTTGTTGATCAGAACCATATGGAGAGTTAGGAACCTCCTCTCTCTGGCAAGTAAGAGTATGACTACATTGAACTTACTAATCGGACCTCCAGAAATCTGTTAATGAAGGAAGGAGGTAGCAGTGCAGATCAGCAGATTGATTGGTTGTCATGCATATACCGCAATAGACGTTGTGTATATCATATGCTCGTACACATTGAGTAATATCCGATTATAGCCAACGAACGAACAAGGTGTCCCTCTCACGCATGAAAACTGACACAAGGCTCCTATTTAGGCATTAATACTGCAATAGTGTGCTGGCTGAAAGGGGAGAAACGAACTTTGCTAAACGTATTCCTACAACCTGCATCTGCTATAGACGGGGGATGTTAAACTGACATTATCCGGCTTACAACGAATGCAACGTCCACTTAAACCTTGCCAGGTTAGGTTTCTCGGGGGATATGCATCCGAGCTCGGTACACTAGGAAACTAAGCCGGTAAGGCCGGTAGTTGTATGTTGGGGTCTGGATAATGACATTTGTCAAGAACTTTTGCTAGTGAATGTTGTCCTGTGGTCCTATTTTATTATAGGGTAGGCGATAATAGGAAGAATTTTGTTTCCACAACAATGCCAAGATTTCACATGTTGAAACATAATCAGATAGATAGATGCCTTGCAATTGAATACAGATGTAACAAGGTAAAAACCGTCTAGGTGGTAATATAGAAGCCTGCTATATGCATTGATGCTGCTTGCGTCTACCTGATGAGTGGTAGCAGGCATCAATAGACGCACAGGAGTGGTCCTGTATTAACCAATCAATAAGAGATGAAAAGTGGTTGCATGAACCTTCCGACTTGCTGTGATTGTTGTAGGCAGAGCAATGATTCAGACCAAAAGTTTGTTTGCTCACGAAGAGTTTATTAAACAGGTCGACTTTTTGAGATGCACGTACAATCAAAATTCAGTCACTGCCTTCCTTGTGAACGGTTGGCCCCCCACATCGACACATGACGCCCTGTTTTGAATTTGCTGTACAAACAAAGAGCGCGCCAACTCTTCATGTTTTTTCCCTCTTCTCATGTCGCCGCTCACTACTAGATCTCGCTTCAAAGTCCATAAGTGTATTCTCGCTTCCAAATACGACAGATTATTGTCAGATTGCTCAATATTTGCTTCATGGCCACGTTGCCTCCTGGCATTTCCTTCAGTGTGTGGCATCCAGAAGAAACCCCGCAACCGCATCAAGGGACCGCTGCCACTGCTTCTGCCACTACTGTGCTCATGGTCTTGGTCAAGGCCAGGATCTCCAGCTATTACAAGAGCTAGATATTCATCAGCCTATCGTCATTGCCATCATCTTTATTCTCGGACTGCGTCGTATTCCGCATACGTCAGGCTACCATTTTGGAGCCTGGGGCTAGCTCTGACTCACACCGTACGGTTCATCCTTTTTTTTTTGGGGGGGGGGGGGGGGCTTGAGAGATCTGTGGAAACAGACCCTTGCAAGCACTTCCCTGCAGTGTAACTGGTTCGGTTCAGAGGCTTACTTGGGACAGCCTTAGAAATCGTTCCCGCCCGTTTCCTCCAGTGACGAGATGGTCGTTCCGGGTCATGCTGCGTCAACTTCTGCATCAGGAGATGACACGGACTCCATTACAGATGGATCTAGTTTTGGTGAGTTTGCTCTCGTAGCTACCAATGGGGGCACCGACCACGCCCTCTCTTCTTCTAATATTAGGGGCACTCTTTCCAAGTCCGCCCAAGATGCTTCCTCAGGAGTTCAGGCATCTCTTCCCAGTGGTGACGCTGAGAACGAGAGCGAGGACTCAGCCGGCGCCATGAGTTTAAGAGCCTACCAGCTTGAGATGCTCGATCAGAGCTTAAAGAGAAATGTCATTGTTGCTGTAAGTTAAGCCCAGCCTGAGACCATTCCGTTATGTTGTGTGCTGATATATCTTCATGTAGATGGATACTGGTAGTGGTAAAACTCAAGTGTATGTCCTATCTTCATCCACATGAATAGGGAGCCCCAGACTTATCTCATGTTTCCTGAGCTAACGCACCACTAGATCTGTGCTTCGCATCAAGGCCGAATTGGAAAAGGGTGTCCCCGGAAAGGTACGTAATCATTCTGAATATTACTCGAGTTCGACGGGCGAAAGTAACAATGATTAGATAATTTGGTTTCTCGCACCCACTGTCTCCCTGTGTGCTCAACAGTTTGAAGTCATCAAACTTCAAATCCCCGCGGCCAGCATGAAGATGTTGACCGGCAACGATAATGTGGACACATGGGATGAACGCATCTGGAAGGGTATCCTTGATGGTGTTGATATAGTAGTGTCGACATATCAAGTATTGTTGGATGCCATGAACCATGCGTTTGTTACTATGGAACAGTTGAGCTTGATAGTCTTTGACGAAGGTATGTAAAGCCCATATCTATCCGCCTCCTTGTTGCTGATTCATCATGTTAGTCCATAACTGTACTGGAAAGAATGCAGGGAATAAAATCATGGCAGATCATTACCAGCCGCGGAAACTTGTTGGAAAGAGGGTACCCTCTATTCTGGGTCTCACAGCAACCCCTAGCATACGAGCTGATGTACAGGGTCTTGAGAAATTGGAGAGTATAATGGACTCAAAATGCATCTCACCTACGCTTCATCGCGACGAACTCCTGAAATGTGTCAAGAGGCCTCAAATTACCTATCTCATATACACTCCCCGTATTGTCTATTCCACGCCAACCATGCGATCGCTACAACAAGCTTACCTCAATTTGGATATCCGAAAAGATCCATATATACTAGGCCTTCGGGCCAACCCGACGGATAGGAATAAACGCGCATTAATGAAGGCTATCGAGAGGTACGACACATACTCGCAAACTCAACTGAAAGGATTTAGTGGCCGAGCAGTAGAAATATGCCAACAGCTTGGACCTTGGGCCGCTGATCTTTATATATCGAGCATCATCGAGACTTATCTGAGTAAAGTCGAAGGTCGTGTGGAATTCTTTGACACCATCCTTGACAAAGAGAAGAAATACATCGCGGAGGCGGTGCGCCAAGTGGCAGTGGAAAGTCGCCCCGACACACCTCAGCAGCCGGATGACCTTTCAGAAAAGGCCAATCTTTTGATCAACGCCCTCATTTCAGCTGACAGCTCTGTCGTTGGTATCATTTTCGTCAAAGAAAGAGCTATGGTAACCATGCTCCGTGAGGTTCTCCGTTCACACCCCCTGATTAGGGAGAAATATCGCATTGGTACCATGGTTGGTACGTCCAACCATTCGGGGAAAAAGAAGAGCTTGTACGAGTTTGCAAGCATGGGTGATCTAAGATCGCTACACAATTTTCGCGCCGGAAAACTTAATCTTCTCATCGCTACCTCCGTTTTAGAAGAAGGAATAGATGTCCCTGCCTGCAACCTGGTCATCTGTTTTGATAACCCAGCAACTCCGAAATCGTTTATACAACGTCGTGGAAGGGCACGAATGAAGGATTCTCAACTAGTTCTCTTTTTGGAATCTACGAGTACCGTCATTACACAATGGGAAATCCTAGAATCAGAGATGAGGGCGTTTTATGAAGACGAGGAGAGAGAATTTCGTCGCCTGGAGAGGGAGGAAGAATCTGAGAAAGCTGGCGATACTTGCTTTGTGGTGGAATCCACGGGCGCAAGACTTGATTTTGACAATGCAAAGTCACACTTGGAACATTTTTGCCGGCTGTTGTCGCAGGGTGAATACGTCGACAGCCGGCCCGACTATATCATACACCGTCATACTGAGGGGTCGGTTGTGATATTGAGCGCTACAGTGTTGCTTCCATCATTTGTGCCAGTCGGTCTGCGCAAGGCCGATAGCTCAACAACGTGGAAATCCGAAAAGAATGCAACCAAGGATGCGGCATTCCAGGCGTACGTGGCCCTATACAAAGCCAAGCTTATTAACGAGAATTTGCTTCCGTTCAAGAGCGAGGATATCACTGGCATCGAAGCTAGGGCAGCAGAAGTCACTGTTGAGCCACTAATCAACCCGTGGGTTCGGGTTGCCGGAGAATGGCTTCAACCAAGCGACAAGTGGCTATACTCTTTAAGTTGTGTTGATGGATATGGTCATGCTACGGGTAGCTATGAAGTTATCTTACCTGTTTGGATAAACCAACCACAGCCAATTCAGATGTATCTTGATCGCGATCAGAAATGGGAGCTGCAAATCAGCGAAGGAAAGCCCCTACCTCATGCGCAGATGGAATCTATGCCTGATCACACCTCGACGCTTCTTGCACTTAATTTTGGCCATCGATGGCAGGTTGTGGAGAGCGCCCATGTCATTAGGGTGGTAGCCACAGATGCAATACTATCGATGGATCAGATTGGCGGCGTCAAACTTGACCTTGACAATGAAGAGGTCAAACAAGGCCGGTACCTGATCAGAGACAACACGAAGACGCCGTTTTTGTATCGAAATATAATATCTTCTAAACCTCTTGCCCAAGAGGTTCAAAGAGTCTTTTATGAATACGAAACTGCTCCAGCGGATGTGCCTTATCTCTCACTTGGGCATTGGACCAAGAGAGTCGACCTTCTTCACCCTTCCCAAGGGAATGCAAGCAAGGAAATGGTCAGCACTAAACCTTATCAAAGAGTCTTGCCACTTCCGTGGGCTGCGGTTGATGTCGTTCCGGCCACCCGCGTACAATTTGGCATGATGATACCATCCCTTATACACAAGATTGAGGTTATGCTTATAGCCAAAGAGCTGGTTGAGACCCTGATCAAGCCAGTTGGGATATCCAATCTGGACTTGGTGAGGGAAGCTATTTGCTCGCGAAGTGCAGGCGAACCGGTCAATTACGAGAGATTGGAATTTCTCGGCGACTCGATTCTTAAATTCTGCACTTCAATTCAGGCATTAGCCGAGAGTCAGTTCAATATCCCTTGTGACATTTTGAAGATGTAAAGACTGACATGCATGCAGACCCTGACTGGCCTGAAGGCTATCTATCTCATTTCAGAGATCGTTTAGTTTCAAACGCGAGACTTTGTCGAGCCGCTCAGGAGAGTGGATTGGCCAAATTTATCATTCTCAAGGCGTTCACAGGCCATAAATGGCGGCCTCTTTATTTGGATACTTATCTTGGAGAACAAACAGCCGAGCCGGATAGGAAAATGGCTACGAAAACTCTTGCTGATGTTGTGGAAGCATTGATTGGTGTTGCATACATTGAAGGGGGCCTTCCCAAGGCATTGGAGTGCATTTCTTTCTTCATCAACGATTGCAATTGGATGGCTGTAGGAGTTGGGCGACAAATCCTCTTTGATATGCCACCAGCAAATGAACCTCTACCGACAGTTCTTGCACCCCTTGAGGAGTTGATTGGATATAAATTTCAGAAGAAGGCTTTGTTAATTGAAGCCATGACGCATGCTTCTTATATTGCGGATACCGGCAAACGCTCTTTGGAAAGACTGGAGTTTCTTGGCGACGCAATTCTTGATAACATCATTGTTACAAAACTTTTCGCTCTTGAGCCTTCTTTGCCACATTACCGGATGCACACTCTCAAAACGGCCATCGTGAACGGCGACTTTCTGGCGTTCATGACCATGGAGCATGGGCTGCGCGTGAGCGAGTCCGCTCTGGTGATGGATGCTGACGCGACAATGAAGGTGACGACGCAGGATACATACATGTACTTATGGAAGTTTATGAGGCACGCGTCTCTTTCAATAGGATTGGAACAAAAAGAAACATCGGATCGACACATGAGGATGCGAGGGAGTATTCTGGATATGATGAACCATGGGAAGCGTTACCCTTGGGACCTCCTTGCTCATTTGCAGCCCAAGAAGTTCTACTCAGATCTTTTTGAGGCAGTCCTTGGAGCAGTATGGATTGATTCAGGATCCGTAGAGCAGTGCAAGGAAGTGGTGCGGAAGTTCGGCATGTTGGACTACCTGGACCGCATCCTACGCGATGACGTGCATTGTCTTCATCCAAAGGAGCAGCTGGGCATGTTGGCCGCCACAGAAGGCGTAGCGTACATGCTCAGTGTGCGTGAGAAGCCCACCGGCGAGAGGGAATTTCTCTGCAAGGTTATCGTGGGAGATAGAGTGGTAGTTGAAGTGGACGATGGGGTGAACAAGGAGGAGGTGAAGACCAAAGCTGCGCAGGCAGCAGTGGAGTTGTTGTTGGCGGAGAGGGCTAACGGGAGGATTGAGACGAATGAATAACACTATAATGACTCGAGAAATGAAATATTTGAAAACGAGCATGGGTTCAAAAGAAGGGTATAGATGTTCTAATAGATTGATAATACAAGATGCTTCATATTGGGGCTGATATTTGTTAAGCTCCAGAAGAAATAATGGCAATGGAGTTACTTTATGCGTCGATTTACCCTGGTTTTGGGCCATTATAGCTGGAAATGGCAATCATGGAAGAGGTTGCTTGCATTATGAAGATAATCTCTCTCTTAGGATGTCCGTTTTTTCCTTCATGCCAGTTGCTGTCTTTGAGTGTAGAGTTGTTTCTCGTTCCCTGACTGCCTACGATGGGACTTGAGGCGGGTGTGGTTGAGGAAGAGCTCAGGGAACCAACAACATACAAACTCACTAATTATAACCAAACCATTTATCTAATATGTTCAATTCCTATAGCAAGGATCGCATGCAGGCATAAGTAGGTAGATACTCATTCTGCTGTGTATCCAAGGATTCCATCTACTGGTTTCAAAGTGCGAAGCAGGCGAAGCAATAACGTCTAAGATGGTTGCGTCGGCATGGCATGGACTGGTAGACAGAAAGATTGCTCTATCAATCACAGATAAAAACGAATGTCATCTTGCATCCATGTGGCCTGATAAATCATGGTGATACCGACGCTGCCTTACATCCGTCAAACTCTGAAAAGGGTACGGTGGCGGGTATATGCGTGAAAGCGTGAGGGTGAAATACTTGTATAAAGCAGGTGAATGATGCCAATAAGGTACCTTGTGAGGTTGTACAATACTCACGACGGGCGAAGAGAAGCTCCAATGGATTAGATCTGCAAGTACCGGGGGCGACTGGCAAGCCGGATCGGCATGGCCACCCCTGCACTCAGCTTCGCCTCGGTGACGAAATGTGTGTCATGTCCCCTCACCGGTGCCTGAATTGAAAAAGTGTGAATGGATTGCTTTTGTTTACTTGTCGTTCTTCACGGGGGGGTGGTTGAAATGACGAAGCCATTGTCGTCATTATGAATCGGATGCCGTAGGCACTCATGGGCTATGAATACGTCACGCCATGGACCATCAAGGCAATCAACAATCCGGTATAAACCTTCAGCATATATAAATCTTCAAATGCTCAGAATTAGTGAAGGGAAAATCGTCTTACACAGCATTCAATACCAACCAACCACCATCCACACCAAGTGCTCACAACACCATTAACCAACGACCCTTTACCAAAATGTCCGATTCTCACGTCGCAGCTGGCCACAAGGCTGCTATCAACAACCCCAATGTTTCTATGGAAGCCAAGAAGCACTCCAAAGAAGTCCTCGAGACACAATTCAACGAGCAGGGTCAGTTTGATTAGACATCTCATTCTTGAACCCGAATTCATGCTGACTTGTTGTTATGCCAGCGCCCAAGGGTGTTAACAGCGAAGGCAAGGGACTAGGCCATGTTATTGGTGGCCTGAAGTCGTAAGTTGTTCACCGGTTCTGCATCCAAAGATGCTTTGTCTAACAGATTTTATAGTACGCTCAAAAACCCAAATGTGTCTGAGGAGGCAAAGGAGAATGCACAGGACCGTCTCCATGACTTGCAATAATAGGCTTACGCCTATCCAACGAATACCCGTCTTCTATCTATCTAGATAGTCTAACAATCAAATAAATCTCACCTGAATACCCATGTCTGCATATCATTGATGCTTATCCAACTCTTGTAGTACTGTATCGACCATCCACTCAAGCAGCAAATCCATATTCCCATCAAGCTTGTCACCCGACAGCACTTTGATCCTCTCCCTCTCCAACACATCCTTCTTAAATCTACCCTCCACATTTCCATCCTCAAACATCCACGCATGTGCCTCTACATAATTCGGCCACACAATATTATCCACGTATCCAGGAGGGTCGGCCCAAAAGCCCTCGAGCGTGACATAGCCGTCGCGGGCTTCACGTCGGGCTTTGGCGCTTGCGTAGGAGGCTCGGAGGAAGAACTTTACGTCGAGATTGGCTTGGATGGCGGACATGGAAGGCGGGTAGAGCAAGAAGCCGTCAAGGAGACAGAGGCGGAGGTTTTGACGGAGAGGATGAGAGGGAGGGAGAGCTGAGGACACCTTGGATTTGAGGGAGGCGATGGTGGAGGGTTGGACGGGGCATTTGCCAACGGTGTTTTGGTCTTCCTTCGAATCAAGTGTTGGCTGTTGGAAATATCAGTTTGAACAGTAATTCATAGGTGGAAAGAATTGAAATATACAGGAAAGGCAGCATGTTGGCGGATGTATGAGAGAGCATCAGACATGGCGGGAATGTCTATAGCTTCAGCACAGTCCCAGTCAAGAAGACCATTTTCGAGGGCAATCTGAACGATATAATTAGAGACTTGATATCAAAAGCAGAATATCAGGCAAGGTTATAAAAAGTTGGCGTCAAGACCAAAAGGGGGGGGGGGGGTCTCACTCGTCCTCAGGTCTATAAAAAGTCATCCTCATGTAGGATAAAGGTATTAGGGAAAATGTCCCGGAGCAAGCGGGCCAATGTCGTCTTGCCGCTGGATGAGCAGCCCGAGATGGCCACTATGAGGGCTCTTTTATCTGCCATGATATCTCGACCCAAAATTAATGTAAAATAAGAGGATAGATGCGTGTTAGATTAGAAAATAGGTCATCAAGGTGAAAGTCTGACAAAGCCGGAAGATGGGAACCGAGGTCGCCGTCTCAATTGGGTGACCATGAGAGAGAGAGTCCTGATAACGGTTCCGGCTGCCCCTCCCCCGCCATCCATTGACTTTTGGTTAGCTCCAGCTGCTGATGGCCGCTATCGCATTGCCTGCTTAGCGGACAAGAGCGGGTCTTTGAGCGCTGCAGCCCACCAAAGTCCAAAGTCACAATTGAAGCCTCAAACATGCCCGCAGCAGCTTAATCAGATCACACCGGAAACATCAGGCATTAGGTACGGCCTGACATTGCCACCTCTCCTTTTTTCCCCTGTTCCTTTCTGCCTCTCGTCGAAAATAAAGGGCCACTGCCATAGAGCTGCCTCAAACTAGTTGCTCTCACCATGCCTTCTTCCTCCTCAGACCAAGGCACCCAAACGGGCATCATCCTCACCACGGCCCTGGTCTCCATCATCACAGGCTACCTGTTTGGCATCTTCACCGTCCGCGGCTACCTCATCTCCCCCTCCCTCACTGAAGAGCGAAGACGGAACCGCACAGACCCCGTCGAGAGCGAGGAGAGCGACATTGACGAGGGCGACACAATACTGGATCATGCACCCAACTGGGCCAATGGCGAGGAGGCAGACCGGAAGCAGGGGCTGAGAATTGCTCAGCAGGTGGAGAAGAAGAAGCTCGCGACGGGGGATAGCAAGGAGGAGTGTAAGCTGGTTTTGGTGGTGAGGACGGATTTGGGCATGACAAAGGGTATGTTCGTTTGTTTCTTGTACATGAAGCAGCAAACAAGGTGTTTTTTACTCTTGAACTAACGACGACTCGGTAGGCAAAATCGCCGCCCAGTGCTCCCACGCTACCCTCGCATGCTACAAGAAGCTCATCCGCGCCGAACCCGACTCGCCCGAGCGAAAGATCCTCTCCAGATGGGAACGCCTCGGCCAGGCCAAGATCGCCGTGCAAATCAAGAGCCAGGACGAGCTGCTGGCACTGCACAAGAAGGCCCGCGAGTTGGGTCTCACGGCCGAGTATATTCAGGATGCGGGCCGCACACAGATTGAGGCTGGCAGCATGACGGTCCTGGGCGTTGGACCTGCGCCGAAGAGCTTGGTGGATCAGATTACTGGCCACCTGAAGCTGCTATAGAAAACGGTGAGCATGTAAATGGGTTTGAATGCAGATTTGTATGGGATAGCATATCGGCGAGGGTATCTATGGGGGAAAAATGATCAAGATCATGGCGAGAGAACGAAAAAAAAAAAATACGGCTAGAGCATTATACAAGGAGCGGGCGTGTAGGTATATCCAGGTTGTGTGTATCAGAATTTCCAGAATCAAACGACTCTGGGGTATAAAAACTGCCATTGATTAAACTGGAAAAAACAAATTCTATATTTACTCCCTCCGGGCAAACCTCGACAACGCCGGTCCAAGATTTTCTTCCGCCTCTTCGAGCTTCTTGTTCTTCTTCTTTTGCTGCTCGTTCCACAGCTCGTCCACCTTGAGCCTCTTCTCGTCGATGATGTTCTTCTTGCGCTGCTTCCTCAGATACTTCTTCAGCGCGCCGTTCTTCCCCCTCGCCCTGTTTCGAATCTCCTCGGCAATGTCCACGGGCTTTGCGTCGAGGTCCTTCTCCGCCTTGCGCTGGGCGTCTGACCGCAGGTCGAGGCTGCCGATGAAGTTGGGGTCCAGGGCGATCATGTCGGGCTTCAGCTTGTTGAGCAGGCCCTTGACTTCGGATTCCTGTCGCTGCTTGGCGGTCTCGAATGGGTTGGCCTCGAAGGCGTCGAAGTTGGCCTCTCCGGCTCCTGGAACAATGATGGATGAGAAACCGGCGTCGTGTCCCACGCCGAGGACATCTTCAAAGGGACACCATCGCACACGTTCCACGGCGCGGCCCTCGCCTCCCCAGGCCATGTATGGGCTCTTGACCTTTTCTTGGTCCGCCTTGTTCTTATCAAAGAGTCCCTTCCAGATGGTTGTGGAAGTGCCCCACCCAACGGCCGTGAGGCCACTATCTGAGATGGCTACCGAAGAGGCTGGCCGGTGGGTATGATAGCTGTGCACCTCCTTAAACATTCGAATATCCCAAATTGCCATCTTTTGGTCTTGTCCGGTAGAGACCATATATCGACCTTCTCGATCAATGTCCAGAGACCGCACAGGGCCACGGTGTGCCAGTAGCTTAACGAGAGGCTCTGCTGAATTTGGTGACCAGAGTGTTACTGTGCCGTTCTGGTGTCCGACATGTACAACGGCGTTGTAGTTATTATGTGACATTGAGACGGGTTGGCCCAACCTTGATGGCATCTCGGCAACGATTTCACCAGTCGATGTATCTTGGTATTTGAGAACACCGCCCGTATTCTTGGGAAAGTTAGCATTTAGGACTTTATTAATGATTCGGCATGCTCACCATAGTCGCTAAGAGGAAATGGTATGGAAGAAAGTCCATGTGTGTCACCTCCGAGTGTTTCCTTAGGCAATGAAGTTCCACTCCGTTGTGATCGTAAATGTAAACGTATTTCTTTTGCGCCACGGCAAAATATTGGTTGTTGTGCAGCCATTTGACATCGCGAACCGTTTCTCCCAACTGAAGCTCACAGCCCAGCTTGCCCTCTCTCCAATCCATTGTTGCGACATGGCCCTTGCGACCCGCCAGGAGAAGCTCCCTTCCGTTTCTTGTAAAGTCGCAAATGTACGGTCCTAGGGCATCCAACTTGAGTTCGAAGCGCTTCTTTGCAGTCTCGACTGCTACGCTCGCTGTGATTTCGTCTTGTCGGACCTTGTACGTTCGTTCCAGCTCTCCTTCGGCCTCGAGGAAACCCGCAGCGTTTTCTAACAAAATCTCGGCATCCTTGGCCTTGAGCGCAGCATCCTGGTACTTTGTTTCTAGGCGCTTCAAATTGGTCCGTAATTTTCTGTCCTTGATCTGTTTGGTGTCGATTCTCTTGCCTCGGCCGTAGACTTTGTTGGCTTCCCTCATGCGACGAATCTTCTCTCTCTCCTTCAGAGGGACAAGGTCCGTTCGTGGCTTTTCCACCACAACGGCACCATTGTTGCGTAGTTTTGTTACCGGCTTATCAATTGTGTCGACCTCCATCTTTGCTGTGTTGAGGAATCGTCGGAAGAATCCTCATTGAAGCTTTGCGCGACGGCTAAAGCTCACGCTGCAGACAAAATTTCCACCGCCCAAAAGATTAGTTTCTTATCGCGGCATTACGATTGGCAAGACTAAGACCCACCCGTTGGTATCGATAAGGTGCCACAAAGAAAATTTCTTGATAACCACAACCCCACCATCATTATCTTGATTAATCGCATCGCATCTCTTAGACGGCTCCAAGTAGGCGAATAGGGCATTGCATTGGAATTTCGAAGCAGAAAGTGTACATCTTCCGATTTAGAAAGTGCAAACTGGCTTCGTTACCTTTTCGTTTCAAGGCAGGAGGCGACAGCAAAATGTCCGCTGCTGTGGCTCATTCGCATCGGCCCACGACCAAGGTCGCCAATAAGCCCTTCAAGTCTAAGGCCGCTTCCAAGCACGAGTTGAGGGATCGCGCAAAAGGTATGAATGCGAAAAAAAAAATTTAAAAATTTTCGCTCCAGTTTTTAGAAATAAATCTAACAATTTTTAAGGACGAGTTCCAGACGAAAAAGGGACAAGGAAAAACACCACACCAACAAGTCATGTCCAAATTCGACCGACGAAACCAGGCCAAACAGACCCGCCTCACCAAGCACAAGGAGCATTTGAAGGAGACGTCGATATTTGCCGGAAAAGATGGCGCCCCAAGGGTTGTCGCCTTGGTGCCGCTGTGCGCCGATGGTGATGCGAAAGCCGCAGTTCAACAGTTGAATAGCAGTCTCGACATCGAAGCAGAAGTCAAGACGGCAATTTCCAAGTTTCCGTCGACCGGTTCAAGCAAAAAACTACAATACGTTCCTCTCCAGCGAGATCTTACCGCATGTCTGGACGCCGCCAGGGTTGCCGACTTTGTGGTTGTGATCCTCTCGGCCAGTGTGGAGGTCGATGATCTTGGCGAACTGATTCTTCGAAGTATCGAGAGCCAAGGTCTTTCTACTCTATTCACGCTTGTGCAGGGTCTTGACAAGATTGAGCCCGCGAAGCAGAGACCAGGCGTCCTGGGCTCGCTCAAGTCCTTCATCACCCATTTCCACCCTGAGCAAGAAAAACTATATAGCATCGATAACAGACAGGATTGTGCCAATCTGATGCGATCGCTCTGCAACACAACCCCCAAGGGTATCAAGTGGAGGGAGGACAGGAGTTGGCTGTTGGCTGAAAACATCAAATTCGGATCATCTGATTCAGAGTCAACAGTGATTACAGGTGTAGTCAGAGGAAGAGGCCTCAAGGCAGACCGGTTGGTACAAATTGGTGACTGGGGTGCCTATCAAATCGAAAAAAATCGTCGCGGCGCCTCTACCAAAGCACATCAAAAAGAAGGGTGAGGAATCCGTTGAGGAATCTGAAGAAAAGCTATTAGAGGAGCCATCAGATGACCGAGATGATTTAAATGATCTCGCTCCTGAAGATGTTATGATGGACGCCGATGATAATGCCATGGTAGAAGAGCCTTCCTCAAAGAAAGGTGTCTTGCTGGATGAGCATCATTATTTCTCGGATGGGAAAGAGGAGGAAGAGCAGAGAGCAGCTACAAGAAAGCTGCCAAAGGGCACATCAAAATATCAATCGGCTTGGTATTTGGAAGATGTATCCGACTCTGGCTCCGATATGGAGGATCTTGATATGGATGATGGAAATGAAGAAGAGGCCCGTCCTGAGGATGGTATGGAGGGCTTTGCTCAGCCAGAGCCGACAGAAATTGGCCAATCAGAGTACCCACAGTCCGAGATGATGGAGCCGGATGAGGAGGAAGATGCAGCACAGCTTGCGCTATACCGAGCGAAGAGGCGAGACGATGCCGAGGATGACAAGGAGTTCCCGGATGAGATTGAGCTGCTTCCAAACGTATCCGCAACAGAGAGGTTGGCGCGATACCGAGGCTTAAAGAGTCTGCGAACTAGCCCTTGGCAAGAAGATGAGGATCGAGCTCATGAACCAGAGGAGTGGCGACGCTTGCTGCAAATCCCAGACTACGCATCTTCTCGATCAAGAGCTACTCGCGAGGCTCTAGTCGGCGGAGTGGAGCCTGGAACTAGAGTGCATGTTTACATCAAGGGCATCCCTACTACGCTGGCGCAGTCATACAACCCAAGCTCGCCAGTTACACTCTTCTCTCTTCTGAGACATGAGAACAAAAAGACAGCTGTCAATTATCTGATTAACCTCAGCTCTGACTATACCAAGTCTGTCAAGTCCAAGGAGGAGCTCATTGTTCAATGCGGGTCTCGACGAATGGTTGTAAACCCTCTATTTTCACAGTCTGGGTCGACACCAAATGATGTACACAAGTACTGCCGATATTTGCACCCCGGTCAGTCGGCTATTGCCACATTCATGGGACCCATAACTTGGGGTTCAGTCCCAGTTCTATTCTTCAAGAGAACAGAGGGAGAATATGGGTCAGGCGTCGGTTTGACGCTTGTCGCTACAGGCACTGCTCTCCCACCCTCAACCTCCAGAGTTGTTGCCAAGAGAGTTATCCTAACTGGACACCCTTACCATATTCACAAGAAGATTGTAACAGTGCGATACATGTTCTTCAGCCGCGAGGATGTGGAGTGGTTCAAGGCGATGCCACTCTGGACCAAACGTGGAAGGAGTGGTTTCATCAAAGAGCCCTTGGCACACACGGCTACTTCAAGGCTACGTTTGACGGTCGTATTAACCCTCAAGACGCGATTGGTGTCAGTCTTTATAAGAGGGTGTGGCCGCGGAATGCAGTTCCAGTTCAGGGCCCCTTATTAGAAGCGGTTCAGAGTGTGCAGCAGCAGGACGATGGCGATACCATGATGGAATGATTATGCACTTAGATTTATGATAAATTGATGATAAAGTTTCTTGTTTTTTTCTTCTGATTGGCAGATAGCATTTTTCAATCCATGCCTGATGAGCGAATGCTGCGGAGCTACATCACAAAAAAACCACTCTCCTACTAACATGGCGTGACATTATCAGTCTATTATACCTTGGTCTTGAAATCCAGCCCAAATAGTCAACTTCTTTTAAAAGTTCAATCGACATACAACTACCAATGTGCTCAAGGGAGCGACTAATCAGATACATTTCTTAGCTAATAGCCTGCATCCTTGGCGATCCTGTCCAAAAGCTTGTGAAGCCTCAAAGCGTCTTCGAAATCAGCAAAGCCGTCTTTCTTCAGCGCATACGCCTCAAAAAGCCTCGCCGTGTTGAGCCCCGGAGCCTTTACGGACTTGACGTGCTCCGGTTCATCTATCTCCCAATCAATCTCCTGCACCTCTCCTGTCTTGCCAACAGCCAGTCGCAACTTCTTTGGGTCCGAGCCCATCTGAACCATGGCTCCAGTGATGGTCAATTCAAGCTCTCCCTCGGTGCCGGATATGATCCAGCGGAGGGCATGACCGTCGACTGACTTGGGTGTCTTGCGACAGGTGATGCCAGCGATAGCGCCGCTTTCCAGAGTGCCGTTGATGGCGACGTGGTCTGGTGCGGTTCTGCGTCGCTCAGGGTTGACGACCTCGCCCGTCTTAGTGTCCAGAGTCTTGACAATGGGATGCTGTATAGCGAAGGTCGACTTCAAAGTGTTGAAGTCGCCCAACGTGTGGAGGAAGCCATCCAGGACTGGATACTTGTTAGTTTGGTAGTATTATTGTCTCAAAGGGACTGGATACTTACAGTGGGCAACCCAGATTGTAAAGTCGTTTCCACCACTCTCAAGGTCGAGGAAGTATTCCACATCGGCAGGCCAAGTATCCAATGGGAGCGCGGAGGAGCAGAGGTTTGCTTGGGTGCTTGTAACCCGGCCAATTGCTCCGCTCTCAATCAGCTGCTTGATCTTGGCAATAACCGGGTCTGCACGGAACTGTGCGCCAACCGCCGTCTGAAGCCCAGCTTCCTTTGCAAGGCGATACATCTCTTCGGCCTCCGCGGTGCTGGCTCCCAGCGGCCACTCGACAAAGACCTGTTTCTTGGCGAATAAAGCAGGCTTGGCAGCCTTGAGATGGCCCCCAACATGGATGGACACGGAGATGAGATCGACATCGGGGTCGTTGGCGAGGTCCTCCGCGCTGCCGTAAGCCTTGACCGTGGCGGGGAGCTTGTGAAACTCAATGGCCCTGCGGGCAGACTCGACAGACGAGTTGCAGACGGCTACAAGCTCATAGTGAGGTGAAGGAAGGTAAGAAGCCAGATGCGCTGCAATGCCCCAAGAGTGTGCTCCAATAGCATGGGGGGTTCCAGAACCGAGTCCGATGAGACCAACACGAATGGGAGCCATTTTTTGATTTGTTTGTTTATTTGTTTCAATACTTGGTGTGTGGAAGATGTTGTGAGCCGATGTTTCCCTGCAAGATGAGTAGCCAAGAGGCAGTTTCCAACAACGGCCTTCGTCGCTATTTATATACTTGTTCGGATCTACAGCTACGGAAGATGTCACATCTCAGCCCTTCATAGAGCTGATTGATAATATCACAGACATATTAATCAATCCATTAGTTTCATAATGCCATATTGACGATAAACTTAGACGACCTGTGGCTTTCTGCAAGGCCCCCCCTCCCCCCTCCACCTCCTCCCTCCCGATTCAGGGTCAGAAAATGACAACAGGGAAAACATTGATCTACCAAACAATATCGATCCCAAATATTCTGTAAGCCTATTTTCTGACATCAAATTGCCTTCGCATCTCGTCCCGCCAATGTTATGGCCCAGAGCTCCGGAAGACCCGCTCCAACTCCGGTACCAAAATTCCGCTGCCCCGCCAGAACTCCGTCAGAGTTCCTCGATCCGACATTCCGCTTTAGTCAGACACTGCCGTTCTTGGAAGCTGCACTGCTTGGTGCGCGCATAAGCAGAACAGTCACGGAGACTTACAACTCGGTTGCATCATCTTTTGATCATTCATTTGTTTAATTCACACGGTAGGAAAAGAAAGAGAGAAAGAAAGAAATGCCTATTCCACGCACAAAGTCGTGTATGCAATGCCGGAAAGCCAAAACAAGGTGCTGCTTAACACTTCCAAAATGCTCTCGGTGCATCGACAGGGGCTTGGATTGCAGCTATGCCAACCATTCTATTAGAGCAGCTCCATACGCGATATCACCATCATCTACGCGACGGAGCGAGCCTACGGAATTCCGGGCGCAGGGACAGGCCACACCTGACTCTGAATTGAACTTGGAGGCCGTTTTACCTGGAGATATGGATATATCGGCTGGGTGGAATGTCAGAAACACAAACATCTTAACTCCGAACGTTCCTGCTTCCCAGGTTCTGAATTATCAGGGGCTATTTGGCTTCATGGACAACTGGCCTATTACTCTTCCTAACCAGGAGCATGAAGGGAGCGAGCAGCAGCACGTTACTAATGTTCCAGTTCTCCCAAGCAATAAACCCTTGTCAGGCTTCGCCAAACGCCAAGCCATTACAGCCAAGACTATACTGGCAACAAAAACCATGCTGGGGCAGATTGCAGCGTATCCAGGCATGATGGCCAGTGGTCACACACTGCCCCCATTCATCCATAGCCAATGTGCCTTGGATGACACTATGTCTTATGACTGCCTTACCAAAGGTGCACATCAATGCCTACCCCGGACATTGAGCATATGTGCCTCCTTAGTCAATATGCATCAGACCAAGACTGAGGCAAGCAGTAGCTTTGTATGGGACACGATACATGCCGAAGTAGACAGACTTGCAAGAGAGGTAAAGAAACGACAGGAGCTCTGGGTAGCTAGCGGTTATTAAAAACTCTGCAGTATCACGATTTTGGGATAGCACAACTTCTCGAAGCCGTGCAAGCCGTCACGATATACATACTTCTTCAAGCATTCGACCAGGATTCGATGGAGAGAAGCGACATAAAAACGTCTCTTGGGAACTATGTGGGTATGTAAAGTGGAACCTTATCACAGCATTACACATGGCGACTAACACGATAGGGTATTAATGCGTAGAACATTGCACGCAAGCTTTACTTTACCTTAGACTGCACTGTAGTGGACACTATAGAAAGTCCATTCAGCCGTAAAGACTGGGTTTTTTATGAGAGCACAAGAAGGTATGTCTACTTATTCCATCACATATATTATTAGTAGGAGAAAATTATGCCGTCTTCGACCAGCTGAACCGAATTCGTTGTCTATACCTGTCAGACATTGCTTTATTTCTCTTAACCTCACTTGTTACCCATTCACTAACATTCTACGTAACAGGGCAATGTCCCTTCTCTGCATCATAGAGGTATTCATCGAAGTAGCCACCGGCACATGCGATAGATGGTGCGATTCAACCTTTGACTCCGCACCCCTGCCCTGCAGCCGCGACCTGTGGGAGGTGAAATCAACGTATGAGTGGACAAGACGCTACAATGCGCACCTTCGCGGCCGAAATGTAAGTAAGATGTTGACCTTGGGGGACTTTAGCTACTCGCAGTCGCTTTCACCGGATCAGATGATGGGTGATGCTGGGGATGACAGCGGGGTTGTGAAGGACGTGATGAGGTGGTGTGAAAGCATGGATCAGTTTGGAATGCTGGTATGGTTGGCTGCGTCGTTGGTCAAAGCATGATTTGGGAGGATATCATGCGGAGGCCAAACAAAGCGTTACATCAGGAAGAGATTAGCACATACAAATGTCTAACGCTTTTTCTAACCCCCTCTTGATATTTAAACTTGACATCGTCTGAAATGATATGCTCTCTATTTAATAGCTCTCGAAGACATGGATGGGGCCCTTGTCCCATGCCCCAGCCATTGGTTCTAAGTAAAAGGGGGTTTGAAAGAGAACACAGCCCCTACTCTGAAAATCTTTCTATATCCATCGTCCCCAATCATCAACGTACTTTTGTCATGGTCAGCCGAGTTGACATCAGAATAGTCTCAAACCAAAAGATTCTTGACCGGAAACGGAAACGGATGAGTGTCAATATTTAAGTCATTTCTTTGTTTGCTTGAATCAAAAATGATGAAATTTGAAGCACAAATTGACTACTTCACCTAGACATTCACTACCAGTCATGGCTCTTATGAGCAACGTTTGTAGATGCGACCCGATGGCCACCGTCGCTCAACTATTTGCTACAAATACGCATTTACATCTTGATGTACTGCTTAGCGGCGGCTGCGTGTAATCTTTAATAATCCAGTCTAGATATGCGACGGAATAACTGTTACAACGGCAGATTAAGAACAGTGCAAGCTGTTATAGCTACTTCTTCTCGCCTACGTTCTATAGGCCAAGCTTCTAGCAATTCATAGAGAGATACAATGGCCTCGCTATCTGTGGAACTGGCTTGTTGGTTGAGAAAGTATAAGAGATCAATGACTTATCTTCTTGCTCGGAAAAGACAAAAAAGGGACTCAGCACACAGACCAACAAGCACCTACGCTCAACTGCCGACCTCTTGAAACCAGCAAGCTAGAATAATGACCCGATAAGGCATGAGGAGTGATAAACTTGTGGGAAGTTCCGGTTACCATGTAAACTTTGCTCTCTTTGGGATCAGAGGAGGTCCATATCGTCCTTTAATCCACCAAGGACGTCAAGCTAACGTTTGAAGGCCAAGATAAGCTACTCTCAAAGCTCTACCAACCTATTGTGGATAAAAGTCAGTTCGCATATAGGTCAATCTTGTAAGAGATCAAGCACATACGACCATATCCATGGGAATATACGGGATCCCGTCCGCTCTCCCATAGTCAAGCCCCTGAGAGGCAGATTAGTAGTTGGGTGGGTGACCACCAGCGAACACCGGCTGTTGTATGTTTTTTTGTGGGTTTTTTTTTGGCTGATATCAATAAATTTCAACAAAGCGATAAATATTCGCCATCTTCCACCGAAAAACTGGTTTGACATTACATGCTTTTTGCTCGCCAAAATGAGGCTGTATCACAAGTTATGAATAATTCGGGGGTAAGACCGCATGTGACGCTGCTCAAGACTCCACGGTATTCGCACCACGCTGCCCATTGTTTTACAGGGAAAACTGTGCAATCACAGCAAACCCCCGCAATCCGGTACTAAGCGTAATCATATGCTTGTGGTTGAGATTTTGGCCATTGTAAGAGATGATTAACACGCCTCTTTCTAACGTCGTAAAAGCTACCCACTTCAGTATCTCCGGACGCCTTAACTCGTCTATGCCAAGTTCGCTACTGCGACTGGTTCCTTGCTCCACGCCCAGAAGAAGCATCGCACATAAAGAATCCAATGTATCGTTGCCAGCATTATAAAGCTCTGATGGGTCGGACTGGCAGCTAAGCTCAGGTAGTACGCCACCCAAAGAGAGATTTTGTCCAGATTGGAGATGAGTATTCGAGCCATTAGATATATGTATGTCGAGGAACCGCATAATCTTTCCTAATGGACTGTCCGACCAAAACAATTTTGCGCGGCGGTCCATCCTCAGAGCAGTCATCGCGGATACGCAGGTTTCGCGCGATCGTCATAGGAACCTATTCCCAGGTAATTTCCTGTAGTTTCGCGAAGACGCACCGCATTTTGCCTTTTTAATTGGACGCTCTTGGGCAACGACAGCCTAGTGACTTTGAATATACGAACGGAGATCAAGCCCTTCATGTCGCTTGAACCGAATAGGGAACAAACGTCTCGCGTATCAAAACTTGCAAAGCCAAGCTAAATGACAACAGGTTTGTCGCCTGACAGGTGAAGGCATCTTTCGATCTGAAACCACCTCAAGATTGAGAAAGATGAAAACGGCATCCGTTGATAAAACTTGATCCCGACAAAGGCCTAGCGGCCGCTCTAAGTGATCAAGGCCGCCGGGTGGAGGCTTTGGCTTGGTTGGTTTTGTAGCGAGGAGCGGTGAGTCCATATTGCTTCCATAAAGGCAGTAGCTTGGGCAGCGGTGATTGTCATTCTCTCACCTCTCCTGCCAGCTTTGGTCAAGTACTTGGAGAGTTTAAGCAGGTCATCCCCAAGCCGTAATGGGGGCATATCGAGAAGATGTGCACAAGTGGCTATTATGATCGGAAAGGCATTACCAATGTCCACCAAAGACAATGCAAATATTCCACCCAACACAAACCTCAAAGTTCTTACCTGGCCATTACCCTTCCAACATCAAGTTCTCAGATGAGTTGATCGGGTATTGCTAGGTAAGTGGAAACCCAAAACTTGAACATGTTTGCATTATAACCCTAAACAGAGTGATCATCAAACACATACGACCATAGGTAGTGGAAAATTCGGGGTCCCGTCCGCTCCCCCATAGATAAGCTACTGACCGGCAGATTAGTAGTTGAGTGGGTGACCATCAGCGAATACCGGCTGTTGTATGTTTTTTTTTGGTCTTTTTGTTATTGATATGCAGCGGTGGTCGATATCTTCACGATCATCAAATGTAGTGTGGCTGTGGCTGGATGCGAGGCTGAGGTCGATTATTGCAGCCACGGCTCTGCTCATTGGCCCTTCAGTTTGATGAGGTCAGGGCAGTTTGTTTTGGCGAGAGGTAATTCTACCTGCTGTATTAGCAGCGGCTTGAGGCTCCGGTGCGTCATGCGAACGTTCTCTTGATTTTTTTTCTTCTTCTTTTTTTTCTTATTTGTGATGCTACTCATATCTCCAAGTAAAGAGCGCATGTGGATTCTCAAAATTTACTTAACGTAATCCATAAGCGAGTGGTACACACAAGCGAGTGGTACACCCCACCTAGTATACCATTTAGAAGAAAATAAAACCAACTTTTTATAACGTTCAAGGTATCAGATAGCTAATAGTAAATAATATTATTAATGATTAGCTAAAGCTAATTCTATCTAAGTGATATAAAGGATTATATAGTAAATAGGTTTATTCTGATCGTAACGAGTGTAAGGCTTATTCTTATAGGAATGAACTAATACGCTGTTAGTTAAGAGGGATTGAACTGATCTTGTTCAAGCTGTTGAACTTATTTTAAATTTCTTTACAGGTTCGTACATTATGGCCAGTCTTGCTGCACTTGCTACAGCGCAAAGCTTTTATACGAGTAGACCTTCCTTGCCGTTTCTCTTGCTCTAGTTGCTCATTGATATCCCTTTGATCCAATTGATCTATTCCTTCTTAAATAGTCAATGTGCCTCTAAGTTATATGCGAGTTTTTTTTGCTTTGCGGCGCTTGCTTAATGCCTTATTTACTGCACGAAGTTCAGAGACTTCTTTGCGTAAAAATGCTACTTGATACATAATTGCCGTTGCTCCCTTTATAAATTAGTCAATTATATTTAACATTAAAGTTAGAGAGCTATCTTAATGAGTAGTAATATAATTCTTTATATACTCTGACTATAAGTCAGCTTCGTGTGCGTTTTTTAGTGTTTTTGATACCCAAGACTATACAGGCTTAAACAGTGTTTCTAGAGGTATTAATGTTCGTAATTCTATATCAAGCATTGAAAGAATCCTTTATGGATTAAATAGTAATAGACCAGCTCCTGTAAAGCCTCCTATAATATTCTTTTTATTAATTATAATAAAAAATATTATATAAAAAGCATAGAGAAAGTTAACTTTATTAATGTACGTAATATATATACGCATTAACTTCTTAATTTACTAACTGTATACCTACTTTAATGGCCTAAAACAACCAATATCTAATAGCTGAAGGATATGTAAGGAATGCAGAGGTATACAGACTATAATAATCTTATACTCTTTGCAATAAAGCTCAAATACCGTTAAATAATAGCTCTTATAGCTATCAAGAATAAACATTCAATAAATCCCTTTTATATAAGAAGCTATATAATAATTAAAATACTTAATCCAATCTAAGCCAATCTTATTGGTAATCCAGCCATTCTCTATTATTATAATATACCAATCTACTAAAAGATTACACTCTCAATACTAATTCTTAAAATAGTATTATACAGCAAGAATAATAAGTAGTAGTATAGCCCAACCCATTACATTAATACCTTAGATTACAATTACCCATTCCCGATTACCAGGCTAGGATAATTTTATCTTTATAAGGCCTTCTAAAGTCGTAACCACTATGCCTAGAAAGATAATACCCATCATAAAACCAGTCTCATCAAAGTTATAAAGATTATTATTAAGGATCCTATATTTAGTCTTTATATTCTGTACAAGTATAAACTAATTACTAATAAGCTTTGGATCTTTACATTAAGCTCTTTAATAGTCGTATTTACAAGCCCAGCGTATACGGAGCTTTAGCTAGCGTTTAACAAAGTTTAATGCCCAGTTTTTGCCAACTAGTAACGCGTCGTGTACGCGCAGTAAATAATTGGCCATTTCTTCAACACCACGCAATCTAGAAGGAAATAATCTTGTAGATAGATTAATTATATACTTAACTATAGCCTTTTCTTCTGATTTTGTAAGATTTATTGAATTGGCTCTTATATTGTATTTTAATAGTATACCAGCGCGACGCTGACTAAGAGTTATATAACTAACATTATAGATCTTTACTACAGCTCTAAGACTTAAATTTGGGTCTTTTTAAAGAGATTGAAGGGCAAGAGAGATCCTATTCTCATTTGAAAGTGTTGCCATAATAGATAATAGAGGAATTTGATGTATAGTAATAGAGGTAGATATGGCTATGAAGGGTGTACCACTCGCTTGTGTGTACCACTCGCTTATGGATTACGTTACCAAATTTTCTTAATGCAGCATCCGGTCGCAGTGACTGACCTGGCAACCTGATCCCTGCTTACCATTTAGTGGGGCGGCGGCTTGAGAGACTTGCCGATAAATTCGCTTCCGTCTGTCTTCAAAAAATTTTCCTTCTTCCATCATCAAACATCTGACAAGCAGAACTTCAAGTCAAACTCGACACCGACTTTCCTTCGATCACCAATACCGGCGCGTTCTAGCGGAATATCTTGCCTATTCATATCATTAGCAAATTCTTCAATGCGAAAAGCCGTTACCTTTCTTGCAGTCCACGTCCCAATCGCATCTCGTGACCCCCCATCATGTTTGGCACTTTCGAAGCTTTGGCGATCCTTCTCCTCAATGGTCGCCAAAGTCAATTTGTTGCCTAGATCAATCCCCAAATACCCTGCCAAGGGTTATTCTCTGTCGTGTTACAAAGTCTCAGCGTTGGCAATGAAGAACTTTGCGTCAAATTATCAAAGAGATACATGCCCTCTTCACATCGTAAAAGAAAGATGAAAAATTTCGTAAATCTGAATTCATGCTCTATATGATGGACACTGTCTATGAAGTCTTCTTCTCTTGGGTGGTTGCCTTGGCCGACGAGCCATTTCCGACCTTGACAGGAGTTTCCTTTTGTTTCGCACTACCGATGATGAGCTTGAGAAGTGTAGCGAGCACGTCGCTGAGCAAGGCGACAATTCCTGTGCAGGCAAGCTGCCATGATGCGATGCTTACGCTTCCCACGGGCGCGCGGGGGAAGGAAATGAGCCATTCTGCGTAGTAAGGGAACCAGCCGTGGGGCAACCAGAACATCGGTTCTTTGGCGTACCAGAAGGGGAGTGCGTATTGCGGTGCTCTGGTTACGAGGAGTCGGATGCCAGTCAAGTATTTATCAAACTTGGATCGCGAGGATTCCAGGGTTTTCTCTGCAAGTACCACGAATGTCAGTCTCATTTTTCCATAGGGCTCATGTTGTTGTCACTTGAATGTGTTCCACGTACTGGCATTCTCCAGCTGCTCCAACAGCTTGTCATGCCTCCGTCGCAGCTTCGCCCACTTTGCAAAACTCGTCCTGGCTGCTCGTAGCATTCATATCCCGTCGAGCCTTCAAATATTCAGCTTGGAGCTTTCGCTGCTCGGAGGCGGCCTTTGCCGTCGGGACTGGGAGGTAGTTGATGCCAGTCCATAGCTACACCCGCCTGGTTAGCACAAAGCAATTTCCAAACATGACGAGGGGTAAATCCACCAAATCGTTGAGTGTTGAGGCGCCGACGGCGTCGATGAGGCGCACGGCAACCTCGATAAGGAAAACGAGGACCAAGAGGGACGGCATTTTGTTTGAGATCCTAAGGTGTATGCGTGAAAGAAAAGGCCGCTGTCGAAGCGTGCCGTGTTGGAGAAATCCCACGACGTGGCAAGCTGGGAGAGCTTGTCCTGTGATCTCAGTGGGCTGTCATCTGGTGCTAAAGCCAGATGGCCCTCCATCCCTATGTCATAACCCCGTCAAATTGCATTCCCCCCACCGTCAGGTTACCCTATACGCTTTTTTCAAATTGTCAATCACCACACCATCCACATAAATGTCGAGAGCACTTGATCATGGCATCAAAGAAGCTATTAAAAATGGCGATCAGGAAGAGGTGTTTCAAAAAATCACCGGCGCTCTTTCACAACGCCTGCCCGAACTCCTGGAGATAGAATTCCTAAGTGGGAGCCATCCGATTGACAAAGATACTGTTTTCCTGCAGGATGGTGCCTGTATCGCTATACCCAAATTACGATTACTCCAGGCCTTTGTTTTTGCGCGTCGTATACTCTTGGGGCATTTGAGTAAGCCAGGAGAACAAGATGCTGATCATGTGTTGAAAGCAACGTCAGTTATTCTATTGATGGACCCGGAACATCTGACGGCGGCAAACGCAAGAAAGAGGCTGCTTCTCAGCGCCGTGCAGGATCGGGCAAAACATCAACCAAAGCTTTCAAGATGAGAAGTACTATATAGACAGCTTGCTCACCAGTCGCTTGCATCGTCATACAAAGTCACCGACTTTATGGAATCATCGGCAGTGGCTCATGGAGCGCTTTCAAGACCATGGCCTTGAGCTGGAAGCGGCGGGGGGAACCATGAAAGCAGTCGTCCTCGTGGCTGCAGAGAGGCATCCTCGCAATTACTATGCTTGGTGTCATGCGCGGTATCTTGTCAACAATATCACCATGGATACCACTTCAACGCAGCTTCAGGAAATACTGGAAGCCTCCAAGAAATGGGCCTTTTGTCACCACGACGATATCTCGGGCTGGGCGTTTCTCATGTTTTTCCTCAACAAAATTCACCGAGCATGCGGCGGCGGTTTTTGGAGAGACACTGAAATTGGCAACTTCATTTCACTGGAGGAATGAATCGGTGTGGTACTTTCTTCGGAACATGCTGCAACAGCCGGCCGTGAAGGAGAGCCACGAGATGGAGTTTCATTCTATACGATCATCCCTGCTAAAGGGCACCGGAGACGACAGTGATGGAAGACGGATATTGGATCAAGCGTTGCGCTGGGTCGAGTCTTAGCCAAAGAAGCATGTCTTCCGAAGGGAGAGAGCATCGGATGATTATTGATATTGGAAGCCATGTTAACATCAAGTGTTATCGGTTATCATGGGCAACAGGCGAAACAATACTCGGTACATCAATAAGAGTGTGTGATCCGGAAGAAGAAGCCGTAGAAAATGACGGCAATTTAAAAACCTTGGTGCCAGAATGACATGACTTTGTGTGCCCTGGCACCAACACATGAATAAACAAATCGCATGGCCCAAGCTGTGGTCTGAAACCTGGAAGCGAATGCAGGGGATCAGGGGAATGGCGAGAAAGTAAAAAAGCTTGATGTATGTATGTACATACAAGTACAAGTAGAAAAGAAAGACACGCGTAAAACGGAACAAGGGGAGAAGAAGGCTGCATGGCTTGATGCAGGAATCTGGACGAGTAAAATGATGGCGATGCGCAGTTTGATAAAGGAGATGAGACAAGGTGGCGGCAAGCTCAGAGGGTCGACGCGTGGCTACAGGCACATGCTCCGTACGGAGTGCAGCTCGGTGTGCGTTCCGGCCCTCTAAAATTATCCAAAATTCAGACATTGCGTGAGTGAACTTGTGCTCAGTTGAAATGATCTGCAGTTTTTTTTGTTGCAGGCTATTTTAGCGAGAAGCCGGACTGGTTACATTGAGTTGAAACGCTGGCTGGCTAACAAAACAAAAACAAAAAAGCATTCAAGTATTCGTATTGCATGAATCGCTTTCCTGTTGGGTCGGCCTCTTGTTGAGAGATTCCCCATGTTGAGCAGGTAAAAAAACAGTCCTGATCTGGAAGGCGATGTTATTATCTTTGGGGGACTCGTTGATGGTGATACGTAACAATGGATTTCTTTATTGTCGATATTTCATCATTAGAACTCTTATCATTGGTGCATCTTGCATTCCTGTGTCTGCTCATTGTCTGTTTTAAGGTGAGGATTCCTGTCAAGGGATGCTCTGATGCACGATAAATGGCTGTCGAGGGCTGGTAAGGGCTTGGCCCAGGGGTGGCCTAAGCCAACTTAACCGGCCCATCACCAGCCTCCCCTGTCAAGGTTTTGGCTGGATTTATGTACGGGGGGCGACGATTCAAATGAACATGCCATGGACAGTTGCAGTGTCAAATGCAGTACGACGTTGTAGGAAGTGAAGTACAGGCGGAAGTAGGCTGGCAATAAACAGAGCGCTGTACGAGGAGAATTAGGCGCTGTGGCCGTGATGGGGATCGAATCGTTGCGAATGAACTCGAGCTTGAGGCGGCTAAAATCCCCAGCGTTGCCGGAATTTGCGGTTAATTCTAAGCTTGGAAGGTTGCGTTGATTGGGATGCGAACCAAAGAAGAAGAAGCCCATTCAAGCCCATTCATGCAGGCAAAGACATTGTGCATGCTTAGAATGGGCCACAATTGATGCTAAAATGGCTATGGGGGATTTGGTGCATTAGAGGCCATATGATTAATCTAAGTTTAAGATACCTACTGCCTTAAGGTTATACATTAGGCCTCTTTTAAAGCTAGGCTAACCTTAATTTAATTATCTTTTTAATAAACTAGGCCATATACTAAAAGAATAGACCGGGAATACGATTAATAGAGAAGGAAAAGGAGGGGGGGGAAAACGTAAAGAGGGAGAGGGAGCGGGGAGAGGGGAGGGGGAGGGGGGGGGCGGGAAAAGCGGAGAACGGGGGGAAGAGGGAGGGGGGGGAAAGGGGGAAGGGGGCGGAGGAGGAGGAGGAGGGGAGAAAAGGGGGGGGGGGGGGACGGGGAGGAGGGGAAGGAGAGGGGGGAAAGGGAGGAGGGGGGGGGAAAGGGGGAGAAAAGAAAAGGGGAAAGAGGGAAGGGGAAAGAGGGGAAGGGGAAGGAGCGGGGAAGAGAGAAGGGAAAAGGAGGAAGAGAGACGGGGGGAAAAAAAAAGGGGGGAGAGAGGGCGGAAAGGAAAGAGAAGAGGAGAAAGGGGGAGGGGGGGAGGAGGAAGAAAGGGGGGGAGAAAGAAGAAAAGGGGGGAGAGAACGGAGGAAGGGGAGGGGAGGGGGGGGAGAGGAGGAGGGGGAGAGAGAAGGAGGGGAGGGGGGAAGGGGGGAAGGAAGGGAAGGAAGGAAGAAGGGGCGGAGGAAGGGAGGGGGGAAGGGGGGGGGAGGAGGGGAGAGAAGAGAAAGGGAGGGGAGAGGAAGGGAGGAAAGAGAGGGGAAGAGAAAAGGGAGGGGAGAAGGGGGGAGGAGGGGGGAGGGGAGGGAGAGGGGAAGAGGGGAAAAAAAAGGAAGAGGGGAAGAGGAGGAGAAGGAAAAGAAGGGGAAACGGAGAAGAAAGGAAGAAGGAAGAAGGAAAAGGAGAGGGAAGAAGAGGGGAGAGGAGGAGGGAAAGAAGAGGGGAGAGGAGGAGGGAAAGAAGAGGGGAGAGGAGGAGGGAAAGAAAAGGGGGGAGGAGGGAAGAAGGGAGGGGGAGAAGGAAGGGGGAAGGAAGGGAAGAGAGGGGGGGAGGAAGGGGAGAAAGAGGAAAGAAAAGAGAAACGGAGAGGGAAGGAAAGAGGAGAGGGGGGAAGGAGGAGAAGAAAGGAGGAAGGGAGAAAAGAAAGGGGAGGAGGAGAAGAGAGGGGGGGGAAGGAAGGAAAGAGGGGGGGAAGGGGAGGGGGGGAAAGAAGAGAAAGGGGAGGGGGAGGGAGGGGGGGAGAGAGAAGAAGAGAGAAAAAGGAGAAGAGAGAAGGGAGAGGGAAAAAAAGAGAAAAAGAGGGGGAGGAAAAGGAAAAGAAGGAAGGGAAGAGGGAGGGCAGGGAAAAAATAAGAAATAAAAGAAGAAGATAAAGGAGGGAATTAAGAAAAAAAGAAAAGAATAATAAATATAAGATTAAGTTTTTTTTTTTTAAATATAAAATAACTTTTTATTAAATATGTGTGTAATGATTTTATTTTTTTTTTGTTTTAGTTTTGAGCTTAATTCTTTAGTAGTTTATAATTTAATTAATAAAATTAAAAAAGTAATATTTTAAAAAAATTTATTTGATTTTTTTATAAATTTATTTAAATTTTTATAAAATTTATAATTCTTTTATAATTAATATAAACTTTAATAAAGTATAATAAGTAAGCTATTATTTATTAAAATTCTTTTAAGATTTTTATTATAATTAATATTTTTTTTCTAGTATAAAATTTTTTTTTAATTTTTAATAAAAATTATAATATTTATATAATTTTTGTTTTTTTTATGTTTAAATTTGTAATTATTATTCCTAGTTTTAAATTTAATTATAATTTTATTTATTTTTGTTTTTAAAGTATTTATTATTAAATAAAATTATATTTTAATTAAACCCTTAAAATAATATTTATTTAAATGTTATAGTAAATTTTTAAAAATAAATTTAAGTTTTATTTATTTTAAAAGTCTTGCAATTAAGATTTTATAAATTAATTTTTTTTTTATAGTTTTTAGAAAAAAAGTTTTTTAATTTTTTAAATTAAATGAAATTTAAAAGAAAAAAGAAATAAAAGAAAATAAAAAAAAAATAATTTCTTTTAAGGAAAGGAAAAGAGTAGAAAGCATTGAAATTGGAATAAAGTAAATAGGGGGGGAGAGAGAAAGAAGGGAAGGGGGGGGGGGAAAAAAGAGAGGAAGAGGGGAGGGAGGGGAAAAAAAGAAGAAGAAAAAGGGAAAAAAGGGAAAAGGGGGAAGAGTATGTAGAAAAAAAAAAAAAAAAAATTCTTTTAATTTAAAAGAAATAAAAATTTTTAATTTATTAAAAAAAAAATAATTAAATATAATATTATTAAACTAGATGTATATTATTAATAATTTTATAAGTTTTATAGTATAGATTTATATTATTATATTTATTTAATATTAAAAAGGCTATTTTATATTAATTCTATGAGTATATTTAAATAGTTTAAAAATTATTAAATATATTTATTAAAAAAAAGATTTTAGTATATTATAATAAATAAAAGCTAGAAAAATATAAATATAAAAAAGAAGAATGATTATTTAGTAGGAAGGCTTAAAAATAAATAAAAGAGGAAGGTTGAGTTTTTAGGGGGAAGAAGAAGGAGGTTAATTTATAATTAAAAAAAAAATATATAAAAACTTATTTATTTTTTTTATATTGTTTTTTTTTATTAATTTAATTTTTTTTATTAAAAAGATTTATATTAGATTAAATTAATAAATTAAATATTTTTTAATCTAAAAATAAAATAATTTTAAAAAAGTATAATATAATTTATAATTAAAAGGTATTATTTTAAAATCTTAGTTAAGTTTTTAATTTTTATTTAAAAATTTTAAATTAAAAAATAATTATTTTTTAGTTTATTTTATTAATTTTGATTGTATAAGATTTTAGTTTAATAAAAAGTTAATCTTAAATTTTAAAATTCTTATATAAAATATTAATTTTTAGATTTAAAAGTATTTAAATCTAAGAATTAAATATTTTTTATTTTAACGGGCTTTTAAATATTTTAATAAAATCTAGGCTAAGAAAGGGGAATTTATTTAAATATTTTAAGTCATTATTTATTAGTCCTTTATTTATTATTTATTTTTTATTAGGGGGAACTTAATAGGAAAGGAGGGGGGGAAGAGCGGAGGGTGGAAGGGGGAGACGGATAGGGGGCATTGTATTTTTAGGATATTTCCAGGGAGGAGGCGGAGGAAGGGGGGGGGGGGGGACGGGGGGAGGGGGAGGGAGGCGGAGACGAGGGGAGGTAGTAAAAAATTTAGGGGAAAAAATTTTTACTATTATTTTGAAATATAAAATATTTTTTTTAATATTTTATTTATAAAAAAAAAAAAGTTATTTAATTTTATAACTTATAAAAAGTAATTATAATAGTATTTATTAAATCTTTTGATTATATAAATAAAAGAATTTATTAAAAGAAAATTAATTATAAAAAAAAAATTTAATAAAAAGATAAAAAATTATAAGAGTTTTTATTATTTTGGCTTTTTGTAAAATATATTTTATTGGTTTTAAGTTTATTTAATTGGTTTATTTATTTTATATGGGTTTAGCTTTACTTTTAATAATAATATTTGATTTAAGAGAGTTTATTTTTTTAGCTTGTACTTATTCTTAGATTTTTAAAAAAAAATATTATATTTTTTTTTTACTTTATATATTTTTATTATTATATTTAAGTACTTTAATAAAATATTTTTCTTCTTACTAGTTTTTATATATAAGATTTATATTATTATAATAGTTTTTGTATAATTTATATTAAATTAAAATAAAAACTATTATAATAAAATAAATTAATAAAACTTAGTTTATATATATATTTATTTAATTTGTTTTTTTAATTTAAATAATTAAAAATAACTTTTTAAGAATAATAATAATATTTATTAAAATTTAAGATTTTATAGTTTAAATAATTAAAGTATATAATCTTAGATTTTTAAGTTTATAATTATTTGTATTTTAGATAATCTAGACTAGTCTTTGTAAAAAATTCCTAAAAATATTTTTATAGGTTTTAATTTTTTATATTAAGTTAAATTTATTAGTTATTATATAAAAATTATTTTTAATGTTATTTAAAATTTCTTTTATTTTTATTAAAATCTTTTTATTATTTTTACTAATATAATTTATTTTTTTTATTTTTAATTAAAGTTAGAGTTTGATTAAGGTTTTTAAGTATTTTTAGTTTTAGTTTAATAGTATTAAAAAAATTAAAAACTAGGAATATTAGAATTTTTTTTATATAGTTATTTATGTTTTAATAAAAAAGTTTTTTATTAGTATAATCTTTTCTAGTCTTTTTCTAAGTTAAATCTTTTTTAATAAAATATTTTATTATTTACTTAAGATTAGATGATTATTTATTATTTTAAGATTATATATATTTATTAATAAAATATATTTTTATTATTTTTTAATATAAAAAATTTATAAATTAATATATTTTTTTTATATAAATTTTAAATAATTAAATTTATTATAAACTTATTATTTAATATAATTAATAAGCATTAAACTTTATTTATATGTTTTTTAATAAACCTTAAAATAAAGATTATAGTTTTTTTTTAGAATTGTTAAATTATAATAAATTATATTTATTTTGTTAATATTTTTAAGTAAGATAAGTTAGTTTTTGACTAGCTTTGATATTTTTGTTTTAATTTTTTATTATAAAATTATAAAATATAAAAGTATAATTAATAATAGTTTTTTTAATCTTATTTAATTAAGCTTTTTGTTTATATTAATTAAAATAAGGATTATTATATAAAAAAAGAAATTTAAAATAATTATAAAGTGTTAAAAGTAATTAAAAATATTTATTTAAAGTAAAAAAGTAAAATTTAATAAAATTAATTTTTTTAATTATTAAGTTTAATTTATTAATAATATAAAATTTTTAAAGTTAATTAACTTTAATGTTTAGGTTAATAAAAAAAAATATTAAGAAAAGTATATAAAGGGGAAAAAGAAAAAAGTTTTAGTTAAAAAAGCTAGAAAAAGAAAAATGGGAAGAAGAGAGGGAAAGGAGAGGGGAAGGGGGGGAGAGGGAGGGGGAAGGAGGGGGAAAGGGGGAAAGAGAAAAAAAAAGAGAAGGAAGAAAGAGGGAAACGTAAAGGGAAACGAAGGAGGATTCGAGGGAGCGAACGAGAAAACGAAGGGAAGAGGGGGGAAGGAGAATAAGAGCGGAGGAGGAGAAAGGAGGAGAAGGGGAAGGAGGGGGGGGGCAAATCTTATTTATAGGGGATAGAGTTACTTATTTTTTTTAATTTTTTTTTTAATAAAGAGAGATTATTATAATTATTATCCTAAGAACGAATTTTTTATATAATTAAAAGATTTAGTAATTAAGATTTTTATTTGTTTTTTTTTTTATAAAGGAAGAAGAAAAGGAGGGGGAGGAAGAAAAGGAAGGGAAGAAGGGAAAAGGGGGAGGAAGGGGAGAAGGGAGAAAAAAAGGGAAGGGGAAAGGAAAGAAGGGGAGAAGAAAGAAGAAAGAGGGGGAGTAGGAGGGCGGAAAGGGGGGGAGGAGAGGAGAGGGGAATTTAATAAAGACGGGAAAGAGAGCGGGGGGGCGGGGGAAGCAAGGAGAGGGCGGAAAGGGGGAGAGAGAGGGAGAAGGAGCGGAAAGAGAGAGGGGGAAAACGGAGAAAGAAGGGGTAGAAGAGCGGGGAAGAGGAGAGGGGGAAGGAGAGAAGGAGGGGGGGACGGGGGTTTTTCTTTTTTTTCTTTTTAAGGGGTAGAAATGAAGAGAGATATTTTTAAAAGGGGAAAGTTAAAATAGGTTATATAAAAAAAGTAAATAATTAAATATAATTTAAATTTTTAATTAATAAGTATAATTTTTTATTTTAAGGAAGTAATAAATTTTTTAAATAAATAAAATCTTATATTTATTTATTTAAAATAAAAAAAAGTATTATTATAATTATTTTTTTACATTATTAAAATAGGAGGAAGGGGATTTAAAAAAAAGTTTTTATAGTTTTTAAAGGTTTTAAAGGAAAGGGAAATAAAGAAAGAAGAGAGGGGAGGGGGGGAAAGGGAGAAAGGAAGGGGGAGGAAGAATAAGAGAAGAAGAGAGGGGGAAGAGAGGAGGGGAAGAGGGGAGGAGGGAAGGAGGGGAGAAAAAAGGGAAGGAGGGGGAAAAGAGGGAGGAGAGGGAAAAAAAAAAAGGGAAAGGAAGGGAAAAGGCGGAAAGAAAAGATTAAATTAAAATAGAGTTTAGGGAATTATAAATAAAGAGAAGGGGGAGGGGGAAGGGTTTAAAGTTTTAAATTTAATAAAAACTTAAAGAATTAAAGGGAAAGAAGGGAGGAAAACGAGGGGGGGGAAAAGGAAAGAGAGGTAGAAAATAAAAGAGAAGAAAGAAAAGAGGTTTATAAATTAAGTAATTATATAGATAAGAAAATTAAATTATATTAAAAAAAATAATTTTTTTTTATTAAAGTATATAATTATAAAAATTTAATTTAATTATAATAGTTTTAAGAGTTTAAGTTTAATAGTATAAAAAAAATATTCTTAAAATTATAAGGATATAAAATTTATATATTTTCAGATAATAGAATTAAATTTTTAAATTAAAAGCTTAAAATTATTATTATATACTAATAATACTTAAATAATTTGTTTAATATTAAAATACTTTTAGTATAGTTATTTTAATGTTTTTAATATTAGATTAAAAATAAAATCTTTAAAATTAAAGGAATAAAAAAAAAAAAGGTAAAGAAGGAAAAAGAAGGGAAGATTCTAGAAAAAAAAAAGGGAATAGTAAATAAAAAAAAGGAAAGAATAAAGAAGAGAGGGAAAGGAGAACGGGGAAAGAAGAGGGAGAAAAAAAAAAAGGAAGAAGAAAAAAGAGGGGGGAGAAGGGGAAGAAAGAAAGGGGGAAGGAGGGAAGGGGGAGAAGGGGGAAAAAAGAGAGGGGGGGGAGGGGGGAAGAAGAAGAAGAAGGGGGGGGGGGGGGAAGGAAAAGAGTGGGGGGGGGGGGGGGGAAGAGGGGAAGGGGGGGGGAGGGAGAGGAGGGGAAGAGGGGGGAAGAAGGGGAAGGGAAGGAAAGAGAAACGGAGGGGGAGGGGGAAAAGGAGGGGGGAAGAAGGGAAGGGAGGAGGGGAAGAGGGAAGGGCGGGAAAAAGAGGAGGAGGAAAACGGAAGGGAAAGGGAGGGGGGGAAGAGAGGGGGAAGGGGAGGGGGGAGAGAGGGAGGGAAAGGAGGGGGAGGGAGGGGGGAGGAGGGGGGGGGGGAGGGGGAGGGGGGAAGGGGGAAAAGAGGAGGGGGGAAGAGGGGGGGGAGGGGAGGGGGGGAGAAGGGGAGGGAAAAAGGGGAAAAGGGGAAAAGGAAAGGGGAAGGGGAGGGGAGACGGAAAAGGGAGGAGGGGGAGGGGGGAAGAGGGGAGAGGGGGAGGAGGGGGAGAAGAGAAGAGAAAAGAAGAAGAAGGGAAAAAGGAAAGAGAAGAGAAGAGAGGGAGAAAGGAGGGAGAGGGAGGGGAGGGGGAGGGAAAGCGGGGGAACGGGGGGAGGAAAGGAAGGGGAAAGGCGAGGGGAGGAGGGAGGGGAAGCGGAGGGAAGGGGAAGGGGGGGAAGAAGGACGGGAGGAAAAGAGAGGGGAGGGGGAGAGGCGGGGAGGGGGGGCGGGGAAGGCGGGAGGGAACGAGGAGCGGGGAGGAAGGGGAGAGGGGAGGGAGAGGGGGAAGCGAAGAAGAAGGGGAAGGGGGGGGAAGCGGGAAAGGGGGGGGGGAACGGGAAGAGGGGGAGGGAGGGCGGAACGGAAGGGGGAGAAGAAACCGGGGAGAGGAAGAGGGGGGACGGGAACGGGGAGGAGGGGGGGGGAACGGAAGGAGGAGAAGGAGGGAAACGGAGGGAAAGGGGGGGGGGAAGAGGGGGGGAGGGGGGGAAGAGGGAAGGGGGGGGAGGAGACGGAGAAGGAAAGGGGGGGGGAGAGGGAGGGGAGGGGGGAGGGGGAGGGGGAAAAGAAAAGAGGGGAAGAGGGGAGAAAAAACGGGGAGGAGAAAACGGGAAAGGGAAGAAAAAAGGGGAGACGGGGAGAGAAAAAAGAATAATTATATTTATAAATTTAATAAGATTTTTTTTTTTTTTTTTTAAGGAAGAGGGGATAAAAGTAGATTATAAAAAGAAAAAAAATTAGGGGGATTTTTAGATAATAGGAGGGAGGAGGGATTTATTTATTAACAATAATTAAAAATAAAATTAAAATAATATTAATAAAAGATTATTTAATTATAAGTTAAAAATAATATTATTTAATTTTTTAGTTATATTAAAGTTTAATTATAATATTTATTTTTAAAAGAATTATAAGTTTATTTTATATATACTTATTATCTTAATAAAAATCTTTAAATAAATAATTTAATTTCTTTAATAATTTTTTATTTTAGTTATTATAAAATAATTATAAGAGATTTAATATATTAAAGATTATATTAATTAATCTAAGTCTAAGATACCTGCTGCCTTAAGGTTACATATATTAGGCCCCTTTCGGAGCCGGGCTAACCTCGATCCGGTTACCCTTCCAACAATGCCCACCTGCCGCCCTCTTGTTCAGGGCTTCCCGAGACAAGGATCCTTCTCCATGATGGATCACATGTATGTATGTATGTACTTGTATGTATGGAGTATTATGGAGTACATATGTATGTACTTTTATTATGTGCGTTCAGTGCGTACATACACACACACATACATATTCACACACATACATACAAGCATGTAAACCGTTGGGCTGGCGTCATCCTTTTTCTTGAGAAACAAAAACAGTGCAAGTAGAGTTTGGAGGCAATGGCTGATCCAGGGGCATGGAATGCATGTACCTGACTTGACCCTTTGATGATTGTTTTACTGAGCTCAACAATGAAGCCGGCCTCGTTGTGGCATACCTAGGTAAGTCCCTGATAATCATGTACTCGTACCGTACAACCGGGCTTTGTAAAGATCACCACTGCAGCCCTCCAATGTTTCAATTTGTGTGAGAGACACATTCGAGGCATCGCCAATTGGTAGCCTCTTCTGCAAGCTTGGGCCTATGGATACCGAAAAGAAGAACCCGGGCCACTAAGGAATGCAGCTTACAGGGAGGTAAACACGCCAAATGCTGCTCATCCTGCGCTAATGCTTGGCCATCCCCCCCTAAACTCATCCACTAAGAAGAAGCCCTCCGATGGGCCGCTTCGGTTGGGTCGATCCAAGCTTATCTACTCCCCGTACTGCCGCTCCTCCTCCACCAGGTCTGGTCTGGAAATCTCGACCTCCTCATTTTCTCGTGTGTAATAGTTCAGTCTATTATACCTTCCATAGACGAGCCGAGTTGAGTCGAGTCGCTTGCATTTTTTCCTTCTTTCTGTACGGATCTGCTGCGGATTGCATTTTTCTTCTTCTAGCATATATACTTTATTCCTTCTATATCTTTATTTAGTCCTTTTCGCTGCATCCAACGTACAAGAGCGACCTACCTCTCTCGCGCGACGCCTTTGTTTTGCTCTGTTCCCGGCTTCCACGATCTTCCTGTCTGCATTCGGCGTTCTTCTTGGGCAAGGTTTTCTTAGGAATTTGGTTCCTCATAGCATCAACTACTTCATCGAAACGAGCATCGGGTTCTCTTTGCATGACGACCAGTAGCATTACACGGCAATGCTTGTTAATTTCTAATCGATCCACCTCGAGTGCGGGCTGTTGCTACCTTCAGCTTAGCGATACCCCCCCGACCTCGAACACCTTCGCATCGTCACTGGGCCATTTAGCTGAAGCAATATTGTTCCATTATATCGAATTGGCTTAATCGATCAATTATTGCTTCGGCTATACGCGCACGAGGTCGCGAAGAAGAAACCGACGTCCTGTCTTTCTCGATAACCTCACCATGCGACCTGACGCTGTCTTGCTGGCCCAACTGGCCCTGCTTACTTCGAGCGCTTATGCCTTCTTCGCATATACACCAGCATGGCTGAAAGAGATCGAGGATGCAAGCGCCGCCAGTGAGGCGAAGAGGAGTGTTGGCAATGGCGTGACCTTTGAAATTAAACAGAGAGCACGAAATACTGTAAGTGCGGTTGGAGATGGCGATGACAACACGACGCTAAACAAAGCAATTATACAGGGACCGGAATCTCAAGCACAGAAAGCTGCGTGGCAGGCCTCTTTGATATCACACAAGTACGACCACCGCCGTATTTCAAGATTCTCCTCAGACCGTTCCCTTGCAAAGAGGAGCAATCAGTACAGCATAATGCAGGCTGTTGACCCAAAACAGCCCAGGACAGCTGGCGTCAACCAGGATGGAGCTGATTACTCGTACTTTATTCAAACAAAGCTTGGATCCAAGGGCAAGGAGATGTACATGCTGATTGATACCGGCGCTGGATCGAGCTGGGTGATGGGTACAGATTGCAAATCCGACGCATGTTCAAAGCACAACACTTTCGGATCGGGAGACTCGGACACACTCGAAGTCAGCTCAAAAGATTTTACCATTTCGTATGGGTCTGGTGATCTAAAAGGGAAGCTTGCAAACGATACCATCAAAGTGGCAGATATGAGCTTGAGATATCAATTTGGTCTTGCTGAGACCACCTCAGCTGACTTTGTCCACTTTGCTTTCGACGGTATCCTTGGATTATCAATGAACAGTGGCGCAAACGAAAACTTCTTGCAAGCCTTGGCTAATGCAAATTTGCTCGATAAAAATATCTTTTGTGTTGCCCTTAATCGAGCTTCCGACGGTACCAACACCGGAGAAATAAAATTTGGCTCGACAAACCCGGATAGGTATAGTGGTGATATTGGCTATACCTCCACTGCTGGTACAGGCGATGACTGGGCGATTACCCTGGGAGACATGGGCTTTGATGGCAAGAAAGCGAACATCGGCGACATCCTTGCCTACATCGACACAGGCACCTCGTACATCTTCGGGCCGCCCAAGCCTGTCAAGGCTCTGCATGCACTCATCCCAGGAGCTGAGAGCTCGGACGGTGTCACTTACACAGTTCCCTGTGATAGTGATAAAACTATTACCGTCAACTTCTCCGGTGTCGACTATGAGATTTCTCCCAAGGACTGGATCTCACCAAAGGATAGCTCAGGGAAGTGTACAAGCAACATCTATGGGTTCGAAGCTGTCACTGGTGCTTGGCTTATGGGTGATACGTTTCTCAAGAATGTATATGCCGTCTTTGACAAGGATCAAAAGCGAATTGGTATGTTTGATCCTATTATGTGGATTTCTTACATTTGCTAATTTCATACAGGATTTGCCAAGAGGGTTGACACGCCGAACACTTCCACCACTGCTGGCGTCCCGTCTGCCACTACAACTTCGAATGGCAAGTCGTCCCCAACAAACCACAGTCCCGGCTTGGGTGGCCAGGAAAGTTCCGGTACAACAGGAGACGCTGCCAAGGCCACACAAACATCCAAGAGCTCCACGGCTGCATCGCACGGGCAAGGCACCATGTTTGGTGTTGCTGCTTGTATACTGTCGTATCTTATCCTATTAGCGTAGTCCGCTGTCACGATATCATTTCATGCTATGAACCCTCAAAATAGATGACACAACCTCTTTGACTGCCATGCCATGGGATGGTGCCAGACCAGGAACCAGAGTGAAGGGAGGACAGTTGGTATATATTGTAGTATACTTATTATGCATAGACAATCAATCAGCGATTTTGAACGGTGATACACACCGTAGCGAATCTTATTTTTGCGAAGCCTCGAGTTTTTTGTTCTTTTTTGTTCTTCCTTTCTTCTTTTTTTCACATCTCATATTATTGTGTCTTTGTTACCCGTGTTTACACCTTGGTATGATTGTGGGGTTGTGTAGGCTACATTTCACTGCTGCCCCATAAAGTTCACATGTGGGCGGCTATCGTTAGGGATAGTCGGGTCGTAGATCAACCTCTCCTCAAACTAACCTTGGCTGGCCACTAACTCCATCTATCTCATCATCTTTTGTTGGTATATAGCCAGAATCAGAATTGCTTTTCATGAACTGTGGACTTGGTCAGAACATGACTGGAAACCATGGCGGTTGGCTTCTGGGTCCTCGTTACCTGTATCAGTCAGAAACACCAGCGATGCAAGGCAAGTTTGATGAGATGTATACGGAGAGGGGACAATGTCACCGCTGCGCGGCTACGGGGAATAGCAACCTATCATGGCTATGAAGATCTGCCATCCTACTACATGCAAGCTGCAATAGGACGAGACATGAGACTTATATTAGTAAAGCCCACTGTTCTCGCAATGAACTGAACGTCTCGGATGATAACTTATATACACGTCAGTTGGGTCTCCTCATCCGACTTCTCTCATCACGTCACATTCTAAGACCACTGTTTTTTCTAAACTTTGCATCTACAGCAGCAACCATGGCCATCAAGATTGGAGTTGCCGCTCCCAAAACGGGCGACCTTTCGTTCTTTGGCAGCTAGTAGTTGCATGGTGCCCGATATGCCATCAATGCGATCAACGCTAGCGGCGGTGTGAATGGCGAGGAGCTCGAATTGGTTGTGGGTTATAATGATGGGGGTGCTAAATAGGCGGTAGCTGTTACAAACAGGTTGGTAGACCAAGATAAAGTTGTGGGTGTCATTGACCGTTTCACCTCTTCATCTACCCGGGCGGCTTCGGATGTGTAGACCGAGGTCGAGGTTATCAAAGTTACACCTGGGTCTACCGTTCCCAGCGTAACTGAAGGCGAGCTACTAGTAATCTTCCTCTTGTGTGGCCGTGATGATCAACAGGCTGTTGTGGCCAGCGAATACGTGGCTAGTGTTCTTAAAGCAAAGAGCGTAGCTGTCCTCCACGATAATGACACCTACGGCCAAACGTTGGCGGATGCGACCCTTGACCATGCACAAAAGCTTGGGGCCCGGCAGGTTCTGTGTCAAGGTGTGACGCGAGGCGGAAAAGATTTCACCGCCGCCGCCAGCAAGATTCGTTCGTCTGGTGCGGACACTGTCTTCTTTGGCGGGCTGCATCCCGAGGTTGGCCCACCGGTCCGTTAAATCCGAGAAGCAAGCTTGAAGGAGTTACCATTTGTGTCGGGCGATGCTCTCGCTACAGACGATTTCATTCTTACTGCTGGAGATACCGGATACATCGAAGGGTAGACCCGCGTAACCTGGCCAGTGTAAAAGCCGTGGTTGAGGACCTTCGTCGGATGGGCTGCATCCTGTACGCTGATGATGCGACTCGCTGGTTAAAGGCTGATACGGTTAAGGCAATGTTGGGAGAGAAGAAATGGGACTCAAAAGGGGACTTGGAGGAGCCAGAGTTTCATGTGTACAAATGGACATCAGGAAGGTACAAGCAGGTGGATCGGAAACGAGAACAGCTCTATATATAACTCTCGGCTGATGAAAAATGAAATGTCTAAGCTATTGGAGGATTATGGGGAGCAGTGGTGGCATGGGGTGATCCTGTAGCTCTGTCGTTGTGACATAGCAAAGGGTTGGCATAAGTTGAAGCCAAAGCGAACATATTGTCTGCTGTCGTCTGTAATATAATTGGCCTGTGATAGTATACTACCTAGCCGTTTCTTTTAGAGAAATGAAATGTGTTATGTTTCTCAGTGGACAAATAGAATATTGGTATTCTTGCCTTTCGTGAGTCTCGCGTGTTGTTCAGAGCGAAAGCGCGTGAGTACTTGAAGACTGTATGGCTGAGTGTATCCGCCTCATCCATTGTCTGCCGACGGTGTATCACTCACGTTCCGTTCCAGTGATGGCATCTACCCCCCCCCCCCCCCCCCCCCCCCCCCCCCCCCCCCCTTCTCCCTAGACCTTCTCATATCGACGGGCACTGCTTCGAAGCCTCAAGATGTTATTGAGTTGTCTACTGAGGGCTACGAATTACTACGATCTGATGTGTAAGTGGCACATTCTGTTCTTCGGGTCTATAATGTTCACATAATTGGTAGGCGGCAGTCTTGCTTCGAGCTTTGACAATTATAATCGGCATTCCTAGTTGAGAGCATAATTTGTTCCTAGACAAGGGGTGGGGATTTAAGCCGAACTCACACGAAATTGTCAAGGAGAGAACAAGAAGACTCTACGCGCCCCTGTACGTTAATCGTCTACTCCGTACTAATGTCCGACCTTTTCTGTACCACCACGAGACGATCTCATTGTTCGTCTTCAGCTGGAATCTTCCGCCTTAGGGTGAGACATGCGTTGCGTAGCGTGTAGTCTTGGCCTCATTGAAAATGTTCACGCAAGGGCGTAGCTTTATGACGCAAATGAGAGACTGATGACAGAGTCTCTCCCAGTCACACTAGTATAGCTATGACTTTTATACCGCGGCACATCAATGGTAATCAGGTTTTCTCGACGCTTAAAAGTGATGAAATCACACAAGTAACGCGTCTTACACCAAAGCTGAAGCTTGTTTAAGAAGCCAGTGTTGTCATGACTGATAGAAGACAATACGTTATTAGCCGCTTCTACTTCAAAGGTAGTAGGTCTAGCCAAGGATAACTTGCTCTATTTGTTTACTGTTTAGATAAGAGTTGTAGAGTTACCTGCCCTGTAGGTTGAGTCATAGGATGTGGGCTTGTTGCTTCACAATGGCATCCTCATCTTCATCCTCATTGATCACGAGGCCCTCGCTTGGCTAGTGTTGGGTATAATAACCCAGGACTTGAGACTAAATATTTTCAGCTTCAATTTCGAATTCCCTAAGCATCCAAGACATTAGGTCCGTTTTGAACGTGAAAGTGTGTTAAGCTGGCCTGGCCATAGAAATTTGTATGTAGTAGTGACTGGTGATTTACTTCGTCCGCGACGTGCCCGGTTTTGTTTAACACTTTGACCCCTTAATGAGTGGGCTTGAATAGCGCAGCACGATTCCAGATCAATTAGCGTGATGTAGTGGAATTCTTTCGATATTAGCACTAGACTTCTGCTTTTGCTGGCTTGAAATGTATTTGCTTTTTCGCTGTCTCCATTAAACAGATGCCGGAGCGTAGAGCCGGGTGGCGTGTAGATCCAAAGCTAGCAGCCTTGGATCGAATCTCCGTTTCTACCAGATATAATGACAATTCATCCAAGCGTAGGGCGTTATTTATAATTTCCCCGTCGCCTGTATTTGCCCAACTTGGTCTACACCTTTCCCTATTCCACAACAAGCGGACCCAAACAAGAAACAGCAAGGATAAGAAAAGAAAGAAACGAAATCGACGACATGTGTAGTATAGAAGCTGATGCTTTGCTAGGGGGGTAGACAGGTATCTCATTTCCTTCATGAATAGAAATACATGTCTTAACTAGATAACCCCTAAACAGATCTAGCTGACCACGATGCTACAGTCCACGGGACTGTTGATGTCATCTCATGATGGGATGGTCTACATGATGAGAGACTTTCTTCTCTTGTCATCGGCGTTACTCGGTTTGCCATAGGTAGCTGGCATAGGATCTTCTTCGTTTTGAAAAGTGGTCAAGAACCCCCCTCCCATCAAAGTCAGTCTTCTGGTAGCAGCATCAACCTGTACGATGAGAAATTTCATTCACAGAGCACTTTGTTAAGAACTGACCTTTCTATTCTAGATAATGCACAGTCTCTCTGCTGATAGACAACCGAGATCATATTGATCACTCTCTCTTAGACGAGGGGCCTACCATCTAGAATATCGACTGAGGAGAAGCCAACCCGACGGAGCAAAGATGATTCAATCCCAGTATGGGCTAGATAATACTCTTAAATCAACAACTTCGGCCATTTACACAACACAGCCCCCCGCTGCTTGTCGAACGCTCATCGATATACTCGACACATCCGCCACTGCTTACCCTACGGCCATTGCGATAGACGACGGTGCAAAACGCTTGAATTACGCTGAGCTAGTGAGGGAGGTACAAAACTTGGCTGGACGACTACGAGATACAGGCATCGGAGCCGGAGACCGGGTCGGGATACGGGTCAGTTCTGGATCTACTGAGCTGTACTTGAGCATCCTGGCTGTGCTCACGGCTGGTGCTGCCTATGTACCTGTCGATGTGGACGACCCTGAAGAACGAGCAGAGCTCGTATGGGCCGAGGCTGGAGTATGTGCCGTGCTCAACGACAATGGCAAACTGACCGAGCTCAGCAAACCGGTTGGTTCACCTCGCCAGCCGGGCCGGGAAGACGACGCCTGGATCATTTTCACGTCTGGTTCAACTGGTAAACCAAAGGGCGTAGCTGTCACCCACCGCAGCGCGGCTGCTTTTGTCGATGCAGAAGCTCAGTTGTTTTTACGCCACAAACCGATAACACCGGGTGACCGGGTTCTCGCCGGACTCTCGGTGGCATTCGATGCTTCATGTGAGGAGATGTGGTTGGCTTGGAGACATGGTGCCTGTCTTGTGCCCACACCACGCTCCTTGGTCAAGGCTGGTGCGGATCTTGGGGCTTTCCTGGCCGCACAACGAATCTCGGTAGTGTCCACGGTACCAACCTTGGCCGCCCTATGGCCGGCGGAGGCACTAAGCAGGGTCCGGCTACTGATCCTTGGGGGAGAGGCCTGTTCGCCTGAGCTGGCTACCAGGTTGTCTGAAGGGGGGAGAGAAGTATGGAATACGTATGGCCCTACTGAGGCGACAGTGGTTTCGTGCGCTGCCCCCTTATACGCTGGTCAGCCCGTACGTATAGGATTGCCCTTGGCCGGTTGGAAACTGGCTGTCATCAGCCCAGATGGCCAGCCGGTGCCGTGGGGAGAGACGGGTGAGCTCGTCATTGGCGGTGTTGGGCTGGCGCGTTACCTTGACAAGGAAAAGGACGCAGCGAAATTCGCTCCATTACCTTCTCTCGGCTGGGAGCGTGCTTACCGCAGTGGTGACCTTGTGCGTGCGGAACCCGATGGGCTTGTCTTTGTTGGCCGCGACGATGAGCAGGTGAAGTTGGGTGGACGCCGTATCGAGCTGGGAGAAATTGATGCTGCGTTGATGACGCTCCCTGAAGTCACTGCGGCAGCCTGTGCGATACGACGCAGCGAGACAGGTACATCTATACTTGTGGGCTATGTTGTTCGTAATGGTGTCAACGGAGGTTTAACTAATGCCACGGCTACCGACCGTGAACTACTTCGACGCCAGCTGCCAGCGGCACTGGTACCACTACTTGTCGCTGTTGACAATCTACCAGTGCGTACGTCAGGCAAAGTAGATCGTGCTGCTCTGCCGTGGCCGCCTCCGCCTCCAAAGACCAACGCAACTTTGCAACCGGCCGAGAGCAGCACGCTTGGTTGGATTGCTGAGCAATGGCGCCGTGTCCTCGGCATGCCGGCCCAGCTGGAGGACAACTTCTTTGATCTTGGTGGCACCAGTCTGGCTGTAGCACAGCTCGTATCCATCGTACGCGAACGATATCCTACGCTATCGGTCGCCGATGTCTATCAGCATCCAACGTTAACATCCATGGTTACGCTTCTGGAAAAGAAAACCGATACCAAACATATGGCCCGTATAGTGCTGCCGACTCCATGTTGGGTTGGATTCATCCAGTTTCCAGTCATGCTTATGCTGCTCAGCTTTGAAGGGCTACGCTGGCTTATTCTTATAGCTGGACTGAATAAACTCGCTGGGACATTCTTTGTTGACCCTCTCCCTTGGGCTGTGAAGCTCCCGCCGTGGTGGCAACTCATAACTGGCTGGCTGCTATTTATTAGCATGCCTGGCCGTGTGCTGCTGACTGCCTCCGTGGGACGGCTTCTTACTACCGGCATCACGCCGGGAAAATACCGTCGGGGTGGAGCCGCACATCTCCGGCTGTGGACCGCCGAACGGTTCGTCATACTCAACGGCATGAGCACCATTATAGGCACTCACTGGTGTCGTCGATATGCTAGGCTCCTTGGATGCCAGGTGGGATCCAATGTGCAACTGCATGCTATACCACCGGTAACGGGATTGGCCAGCTTTGGTGGGGGTTGCTCCGTAGAGCCAGAAGCGGATTTGTCTGGTTGGTGGCTTGACGGCGATATACTACATGTTGGATCAATCAACATTGGCATTGGGGCCAGAGTCGGGGGCCGTACGACGCTCATGCCAGACACGGTGATCGAGCCGTTTGCCAATGTCCCGTCAGGAATCTGCGTGACGGGCACGGTGCCAACTGGAGATCCGGTATCCAGATCCCCACTGACTGAACGGGAGGGATCTTGGACTCAACTGCGATATACACTATCACTGTTTCTGCTTGAGATGCTTCCGGGGCTTGCCGCCGTACCAGCGCTGGGGCTCAATGTTAAAGTAGTCAGTGGTGGCTATAATAGCAGCAATAATCTTGGACAGCAAGTATTGTCTATGCTTGCTCTGGCGACACAGACCACCATCATAGGAGTGCTGTGCTACGCTCTTCTGGTCATTGCATTGACGAGGCTTGTCAGTCGCCATCTCCATCCAGGCGTTTACTCCTGGCACAGCACCTCAGCCTGGGCAGCCTGGTTCACCCACCGCCTTATGTTTGACGCCCGTGGAATGCTGTTCCCCATCTACGCAAGCCTTCTTACCCCTGGCTGGCTAAGTGCTCTTGGTGCTAGGATAGGCCGTGGAGTTGAAGCATCTACCGTCTTGGCTGTGCCATCGCTGTTACGGTCTGACGATGGTTCGTTTCTGGCTGACGATGTCTTGCTGGCCCCGTATGAACTATACTCTGGACGACTTCGATTAGGCACCTCGACGATCGGAACACGAACCTTTGTTGGAAACTCGGCTATTATTGGCCCGGAGAACGTAGTATCTGATGGCGCTTTGATCGGCGTACTGGCCTCAGCCCCTGAGTCTGAAAAGGCGAGTTCCGGTTCATCTTGGCTTGGCCGTCCAGCCATCTCCTTGCCACGTCGTGTGGAGGCTATTGACCCAAGCCGTACCTTTAACCCGCCGGTTAAACTCGTCGTGGCAAGGGCACTAGTCGAATCCTGTAGGATAGTGCCTTTAATTTGCTCCATGCTGCTGGCCGAACTGGTTGTCTTTACCATGGTCTCCCTGATTGATATGGCCGGCTTCGGTTGGGCAGCTATGGCCAGCGGCGTGCTGATACTAACTGCTGGAATAATCGCCTGCGCACTTGCTACTGCTGCTAGGTGGCTATTGACCGGCGCAATCCCTCGAGGCAGCCAACATCCCCTCTGGAGCTCGTTTGTCTGGCGCAATGAACTGGCCGATACGTTTGTTGAATCATTGGCCGTGCCGTGGCTGGTCAAGTTGATGTATGGCACCCCGTTGCTGTCCGTGTGGCTACGCTCTCTTGGTGCCAGCATTGGCAAGGGAGTGTGGTGTGAGAGCCACAAGTTCCCGGAGGCAGACTTGGTCCAACTCGGTGACGGGGCTACCGTCAATCGCGGATGCGTGATGCAGACGCACCTCTTCCACGATCGAGTCATGCGCATGGATACGGTCTGCTTGGAACCGGGAGCCACTCTTGGTCCACAGGCCATATCCTTACCAGGGACCGTCATTGGTAGAAGCGCGACTGTTGGCCCTGTGTCACTGGTCATGCGTGGCGAGCACATCCCGGACGATACCCGCTGGTTGGGCAATCCGGTACGTCCCTGGCCGAACGCGGCACATGAAAGCGACAGCTATATGGAAACAAGGTGTCCATCTTGCATAGAGTTATCCAGCTATACTGCGTGTGCTGCGTGTGCTTAATGTGTGAGACTGCATGTCATACCCCCCCTGCCTTAGACAATATTTTTTAAGCACAAGTTTTCTATCCTCTATCTACTTTTTTCTTGCGTATATATTTGAGTCATAAGTTTGATCTAGCATCTTGTTTTTGTAATGCGCGCGAGTTTCCGTAGACTGAGAATTACATAAAGTTGGCAGCAATTGGATGGGATTACAAGCTCTAAGATGAATACTGTCTGGTTATGCATATAAGGATGGACACTACTACGGCGCGAAGTTAGTCATTCATTAAAAAGAGAGTTTTGCGGCATTAGATGAGTATTTTTTTTTACATATAAAATAGAACATTTTTGAAAATAGACGAAGGGTTCAGCCTGATGTTGTAATTTGTGGTCGGATGTCTAATAGGGTATCGGGGCCGTGGTTAGAGGCCCCAAGCACAATTCCTCTGCTGTCTTCTGGCAAGTATTCAAACTGGAACCTATCATGAAGGGAATAACATTGTAGCTGAATGAGATGATCTCAGTGGCCAATGTAATGGGATTACAGATTAACATCTGAAAGGCGTTGTAGGTTAAGCTGTAATTCGGGGGCAAACCGAACTCGTAGTGATCGCGAGAGAGATCTTGTTCCCTCTTTTCCATTCTCTCTGTCATATGAGGTAGGACTATAGGTTCCCCCATGGCTGGCGTAAGGACTTGGAGGCTCGTGATGGTGTTGACTCGGCTCATCCGTCGCCATAATACCGATCAACTCGACCACACCACTATGGGGCGATATTGCATAAGGAGAGCAGAGCCGAGTTTCAGCAAAAGCTTTTCCACAGAAAAAGATGCCCAGCGCTATGGAAGAATGGAGGATTCTCAATTGATGACCCCTGGTGAGCGTGAGAAGGAAGCGTTGGTCGTGGTCAGGCGTGGGAGGGGGATCGATTACGAAGAGAAACGAGGTTCTCCGTACCATCCGGACAATGACATCCGGGAACAATTCCCAGGAAAATACTGGAAAGAGATTTATAAAGAAGGCTTAAAGATTTGGATCAGATACAAAGTTCTCAGCATCAATGGTGAAGTGTCTATCAACGAAGGCGACGAAGACTCGTTAGGGGAAGACGAGGCACAAACACCACCTCTTAGCAATAAGATTTTATATCTTAAGGAAGAGGGCGAGTTATTCAATAAGAATCGATAGTGTTATCAGCGAGGTGTCTAGGTTATTCTGAGAGAAAGACGTAGGTGAAGGGGATATCAAGGATGAATATGAGGATGTGAACAGCCATGAGTGGGAGCTATACTTTTTTCAGTGAGTGAAGACGGCTGGCTGGCTTTACGGTGCTCTGAAGGAGATATGGAATGAAGGATGTTGCGCCGCGATAAAGCCAAGGAAGAAGTCCATTCTGGAAACTGTAATGATGCACTGCCACTAGAGGCCTTAATAAATTCCCTACTCATATCAATCAAGTAGAACAGGGGCTTAGCTTATCTTAGTAATATCACTGATTTACTATCTATGAATATAAACGAATGTACGTACTACAAAGACAAAGAAGATGCCAGGTTTGGCTGATGAATGATATTATGCAAGGGAATCATCTCATACCCTTCTCTTACTTCTCTATCCTTTCGAACCAGATGTAACCTTCAAACATCTCCTCCAATTGCAGTCCTACTCTGACAGCTTCGCCGTTCTGAAGAATAAATTCGCTTTTCAGAGGCACGTTGCCATTGTCTGGACCCGAGGTCATGTAGGCGAGATATTTTGTCTGCTCAGAGACATGCTTGAAGGTGAGGGTGAATGCCAGAGATCGGTCTGTGGCATCGACAAAAAGAGACCCGTCTTTAACTTCGATTTTAATGCCTCGATAGCCTGGGTTCCAATATTTTCCTGTGTAGGCGCTGAGGGGTATCTCTTGTGGTCGAAACTCTTCAATATCGGGGCAGAGCTCCCGGCGTACTTCTTCTTCGAATTCCGCCTCAAAGTCCTCCGCATAGTCCCCGGACTCGTCATCGGACTCGTCATCGGAGTCAGGTTCCGAATCCGAATCATCAATGTCCATTTCGGACGAGTTTGCAGGCTGCGAGCCCTGCACCACTTCATCGATGAATCGATACATTAGCTGGCTGATCAGCATATCCGCGTGATTCGAGTTGCTGAAAATGGCGCCTCCAAACTCAAGCTCGGGTATGAAGAAGTGGTTGCACTGATAGCCATCATCCCCGCCAGCGTGCGAGGCCATGGTATAGCCTTGGTAATGACGAATGTCCCATCCAAAGGCGTAGTACGTCGCTTCATCATCGCCCAGATCATCTGATAGAGGTTCTTGCCGAACACGCTTCGCTGTAAGACCCTTGAATATGTCTTCCGTGATGGGTCCCTCGCGATAGATCATGGCCTTGATCCATTTTGCATAATCGTTTGCGCTGGAAAAGATTTGACTTGCGCCTTGTGCCTCGGGGCTGTCAGTGTGTGGGACCTGGATATGCTTCTTGGCCTTTTTGTCTCGCAAATATCCGACCGCAACACGATCGGCCAGTCCCTTTGACTGGACACGATGGAGGAGCAGGGAGGTTGAGTCCATTCGAAGGGGTCGGAAAACATGACTGTCTAGAAAATTGGCAAATGTAACTCCGGTCTTCTGTTCAACCAAGTAGGCAGCCACACTATACATCATGTTACAGTAAATGAACTCTGCTCGATTGGGCACCAATGGTGTCAGATTGCGCAGGTTTCTCGTTATGGAACGTCCATCATCCGGTTGTTCAGCCTTGGGGCCAAGGAATGAAAGCTCATGTCTGTTCAAGGCTCCGGCCGTCAGTAAATTGCCTTTATATATCACAATGTAATGGGAGAGGGGACACATACGGCGGCATGCCAGTCTGATGACTCAACACATCCTCCAGGGTGACATCCTTATGGTCCTCTCCATACATGACAAAATCGCCGGGTAGAAGATCAGCCATGGCCGCCTCATACTGAACCTCGGGATATCTTGCATTGTCGCCCACCAGCTGCGCGACCGCTCCAGCTGTGATAGGTTTAGCCGCCGACCCGACGCATATAAGCGAATCTGGCGTAAAGGCTGTTGGCGGATCTAGAGAAGCCTTTCCAAAGCCTCTGGAAGCAATCTTCCTGTCCTGCACGAGGGATATGGCAAGCCCCGGTACATGATGGCGGTTAAGAAGTTTTTCGACATAGTCGGAGAATTCTGCAGAGTGAAGAAGCTCCATTGCTGAGTTGATCTGCTGTCTTTTTTTTGCTGGAGGAGAGTGGTGAGGCGGAACAATATCCATATGGTGGTGAGACAACTCAGAAAATTTGACGGGAAAAATGGGTTCAGTAAGAATGGGGCCCAAGAGTTTGGTAGTGCCTGGGCTACTAATCGTCCGGTAGTTAGCTCGTCTGCAAATCAGTGACAGCGTGGAGGACGAACAGTGTCCGAATCGGCAAACCTTGAGTTTAAGTATGACATTGTTTCCATATCTTGTTTTAAGATATCAAGAGATGCCAGTTCACGCAGAATCGGATGGCGGAAAATGTCTCTGACGGTCAGCGAGGGTAGCCCATTCTGACGAGCCAACCCTACAAGCATCATGGCGCCAATCGAGTCGCCTCCGATTCGGAAGAAATTATCATCAATGCTGATGCTCTGAGTGTCAACTTTGATGATTTCTGCCCAGAGCCTTTGCATAAAGAACTCGGCGTCTGTTCGTGGTGCCCGTCGCTCGCCATCAATACGGCTCAGCTCTGCCAGGTTCTTTGCGTTGAGTTGCGATCCCAGGGCGCGGAGCTGCCGGCGGTCAACTTTGCCTGCGGGGACTCTTGGAATGTTGCGTAGTGGAATATATACAGAAGGGATCATATACGGTGGGAGCATGGCGGCCAAGCGCTCGCTGATACCGGCTGTTGCACGCTTCACAGCAGCGTCATGCTCGCCCTCATGTGTACTGCCGAAAGACACAAAGGCAGCAAGCTGTTTGATATTAGTCTCCCCGGGCTCAATGACTTCCGCAACGACCTGCACATTCTCAAGGCTTTCATCTTGAGCTTGCAACGCTACCTTGACACCATGCTCAACCTCCTCCAGCTCAACGCGCTGACCACGAAGCTTGACTTGGGTGTCTTTACGTCCGATAAAAATGAGGGATCCATCCTCCTGATACTGAACAATGTCACCAGTTCGGTACAGCCTGCCCTGTCTTCCTGATCGCCGATCTGGGATACCACGGATCAACCACTCTGGATCTTGAATAAACGCTTTCGCTGTCTTTTCTTCATCATTCAGATAGCCATCGCCAACAAGAGGCCCTTCTAACCAGAGCTCTCCGGGAGCTCCCACAGGCGAAAGCTGGTTCTCATTATCCGGATCAACGATCCATGTGCAAACACCCGCTCCGCGACCGAGACCACTTCTATTTTCCCTGGATAGGCTCAGAAGAGTCGCAGTTGGTGTGCATTCCGCGGGGCCGTAAGCGCTGTTAACACAAGCTTTTTCGCCTGCCAGATCACGATCACTTGGGAGCACAACCTCACCGCCCAACACAAGCGTGGAAAGGCGTCCAAGACCTGTGGTATGGCGAGCGAGCGAAGGTGTCAAGTCAGCAAACGTGACATTGTACTTCTCGAGCGCGCCAGACAGATCATTTTGAAGTTCTTCGGCTGATGCAATACACAGACAGGCACCTGTCGATATGTTAATAACCAGTTCTTATAAGGATGACATTCAGCAATAAGATTCTTACCAACTGTCAAAGTGTTCAACAGATTTGACCAGAACACATCAAACGCATAGGAAGAAAAATCCAGTACCCTGGAATTCTTGCGATATCCGAGAGCTTTCCCCTGGTGGGCTAACGCGCTAGACATATTTCCGTGGTTAACCATTACTCCTTTCGGAGTGCCAGTCGAGCCTGAAGTGAACACTATGTAGACCAAGTCACTTGGGGTTACATTTGGGAGAGACTGTTTGGCAATGGAAGCGCGAAGCCGACCAGGACCAACAACCAAGACCGAAGCACCCATATGACTTGCCATATTTTTGTTGGCGACTGAGGAGAGACACAGCTTGGCCTTGACTTGCTGTGTAATTAAATGCAGCCGCTCTTCGGGCTGTGTCGCTGTGTCTACGGCCACTGCTGCTGCTCCGGCTTTCATAACAGCAACGGCAGCGACGGGCATCCATACTGACTTTTCGAAGAAGAGCGGAACGGAAGTGCCTGGCCTTACCCCTCGTTTCACAAGTGTTTTGGCTAGATTGGTAGAAAGCTCGTCAAGCTGCCGATAAGTCAAACTTCCATCCCATGCGCAGATCGCTTGAGCGGATGGTTGCTTTCGAGCTCTCTGGGTAATGAGGTCATGCACACACGCATTCATGGCCTTGGGGATCGCGGCGTTCCAATTCCAGATCTCATCCATATCTGAAGGGCTGGCTATGGTGAGACTTCCAACTGTGCGCTCCTTTAGGCCCACGTCCAGCAGCTGATGGAGGATGTGCTTCAGTTGGTGGCTAAGACGCACAGCTTGTCGCTCCGCCAAAACTCTTGAATCGAAACTGAGGCGTAGCCTGGTGCTATCTTTGCCTAATTCACATTTAATCATCAGGGCATAAGATGTGTGTTTTGGCTGTTGCTTGACAGACTGGTCAACCACTTGCACAATGGTCTGGAAGCCACATGCGAGAGCTGCTTCTTCGCTCATCATCCTGATTCTGCGGAGCCCAGTTCTCTCAAATGGAGCCATGCTATCAGACTGGCGTTGTATAACTTGGAGTAGTTTATCAATGCTGCTTTGCCGGTCAAGAGAAATTCGGATTGGAACGGATTCACCATCAGCCGTGATGGCACCAAACAACGCTTCATTGGAGCTGGTCATGCGACCTGCAAGAATAGCCCACGCGGCTCTGACCATGGTGCCTGTACTGAAGCCGTCTTGATCTGAAAGGTCAAGCCCTTGCAGGTCCATGACCACCTCTTTGTTGACTTCTGATTGAGTCCCGATCCTCAGAGGTGGGAAATGTGATCCTTCGAGGTTGGCAAACTGATCTCGCCAGAACGTATTGGCAGATGACTCACTTGTGCCGACAAGATCCTTGAAAAATCCATCGAAGAGGGATACCTGCGCCGTATCGGCGTCCAGCTCATCAACGCTACTTACCAGAAGATATCGGATGGCCTTGGTGAGAACTACTGCAATCTCTTGCGCAACATTCGACGTGATATACGGTGCACGGAACTCCATCGCAATGTCCATTTCATCACCATCAACATTCGCACTCAAGCCCAGGTCAAATTCGTGAGGGTCCTCGCCATTATACGACTGGAAAGTAAAGGTCTGTTCCCTATTGACGGTTGGTTTATCTGATCCCCGGATTGAGAGTGCCGTATTGAAGAGTCTTTCCGAGAGACCAAGATGATGTTGGATCTCTGCCAGTGACGTATATTGGATGTTAAGATGTTGGATGGAGTGCTGTGAGGTTGTTTGTAGAACCTCTTTGGGTGAAGAATCAAGATTGACTCGGCCAATCAGCAGGTTGGCCAGAGGACCAACCATTGCTTCAATGTTATTGATGGGAGAATCTCGTCCATTAGCAAGATATCCAAAACACACATCGCGATTGCCGGTGAACTGAGCAAGGACCATAGACCAAGCAACTTGCATGAAGACAGATCGCGTTATGTTCAGTTTCCTGCAAAACTCTGCGACGCCTTCAATTGCGGTGGCGGGAATGGTGATGCTGCCGTGCGGCCCATTCACATTCTGCTTCGCGCTGGGTTGGGAGATTGGAAACTGGCAAGGTTGAACACCACGTAGCAGCTTGAGCCAAGAGGCAATCCTTTGGCTTTTTGGTATGCTGCTAATGTATCGAATCATCTCACCAAATGGGGGAGCCAACACCAGATTGTTTCGGTCGTACGTATTGAGAATGTCAGCCACTATGACGGCCATGCTCGAAGCGTCAATGAGGGTATGGCTGGCATCCAATCTGCAAGCAACCCCCCCGGTGACTGTTGATTGGCAAACGGTAAAAGCGTGTTCTGGCTCGTTGGCCGCGAACGATGGCCTCTCTAAACAGGCCAAGATATCGCCTGGACTCTCACTGTCTGTATTGAGCTGTGCAACCCGACATGTAGAGCCGGAGAGTACAACTTGAATAAACCCACTGCCTTCTGGATGTACGGTCATTATGGACTGCAAGATGGTATGCCGCTTCACCACAGCCTCCCAAGCTTGTTGAAGGCGGTAGGGAGACACAGCTGGAGCGCCTTGCGTTGGGAGGCAGTCCCATACCGAGAACGTCGCATAAGAGGCGGCTTCTTTCTGGGCACTAAGCAAGATACCCTCTTGCAAGGGGGAACAGGGGTAAATCTCCACAACATCGCTCAATTCAATGCCACTACGTGGAAGCTGCTCTTTTAGCAAGGTATCCAATCCTTCGTAGGATAGAGACACAAGCGGTAGATCCGTAAGTGTTAAGCTCCGTGGTGAGTTTAGGAGATCCTTGACCGCTGACTTCAAGGTGCGATTGAAATTCTCTGTCCATTCCTGGAGCCTGTTTTGATGTCGCATCTTCTTGTGAACCTGGAAATTCACTACGAGTTGGTTGTTTTCAACCTCCGCACCGATTTCAATCATAGTGAAGCGGCGCGCCAGGGGCGAGGCTTCGGTAAACTCTCCATCAAGACCTTCAGGTCTGTTGAAGAGCCCCTCTTCGCTTTCGAGTTGCTGGAACTGTCCGCTAAAGTTGAGCGTCAGCTCGGAGATGTCGTGCTTGCGGAAGGCCTCACGGCCAGATGCACTGTGATATCGACACATGAAATATGAGTGTCCCTTGCTGGGAATTTGCACTCGCCTGTCTTTAGCAATACGTACAGCATCGATGACTGAACTGCCAGACGTTATAGGAATTGGCCGTGGATGCAAGGTCGTAAACCAGCCGACAGTGGCGGCGATATCGAGAGGAAGCCCCTCAGACTGTTCCCTTCCATGCCCTTCCATCCACACAACAGGAGTTTCACGCTCAGGAAAGGTATGCAAAAAAGAGTGCGACAATGCTCCGATAATAATATCTATCGGCTCACTGCGAAGGCTGTCGTTGCTGTCGCCAAACAAAGCAGCGCTGGTCTCTCTATCAAAACGGACATCATATGTCTCACAGTTGGAGAATGTGTTTTCGGACTGTGGTAGCCCCCAGAACTCAAGGTTCTCTTCCGGAACAGAGTACGGAAGCACCGAAAGGGGCGAAAGATTTGCCCCGACAGCGGCCTGGCGTCTGCACCATTGTCGGAATGAGGTGGTTGGCTGGGAGAGAAGCTTTCCATTGGAGACAAAATCCTCAATATCGCCCCAAATGATGCGCCAAGACACCAAATCGACGACTAGGTGATGGGATGAGAGGATCAACAGTTGACTGCCATCGGGTGTCTGGAACAGATCACAGGCGAACACTGGACCTTGTTGGATATCAAGTGCTTCTTGTCGAGCTTGGCCAATCCCAAGAATTTGATCACGCTCCACGAAATGTTCAGCAAAGACATATACCTGCGGATTACTCTCTTCAAGTATGTGCTGCATCCATTGTCCAGTTTTAGGGTCTTTCTGGAATCGACAGCGGAGCATGGCATGTCGACTAACAAGGGCGTTCATAGCATCACTGAGAAGACTGCTTGATACTGGTTTGCTTAGTTCCAGGATAAAGCTCTGATTCCATTGATTCAATCCCTCCGGGTAAGCATCGAAAAACATCTGTTGAGCTGGCGATAAATCAAAAGGGTTTGCTGAGATGTCATCCTCCTCAGCATAGTCCTCTTCTTCCGCCGCAGGCTTGGAGTGTGAAGCGAGAGCGCAATGGGCCGCAAGCTTTCTAATCGTGGATATCCGAAGAAGGTCACTGACTGTAAATGCCAGATTGTGGAGCTTGCACTGGGAGACAATTTGCATCGCCGTAATCGAGTCGCCGCCAAGTCTAGCGAAGCCCTTGTCTATGGACGCCTCCTCAGCTGAGAGGTTAAGTACGGACATCCAGACCTTTTGAAGGACAGCCTCCACAGGATTCAGAGATTCCGCGAGTTCTTGCTTGTTGCTGGTGTTTCGGTACTGCAAATGGATCGACTCTGCGATAGTCTGAAGCGCTCTTCTGTCTGTCTTCCCAGTGGTTGTCATTGGCAATTTGAAGATGGGAATAAAGGCTGTTGGGACCATGTATGTAGGAATGGATTGTGTTAGGCGGTCGGCCAGTCCTTCTGTTGTCTTTTCCACGAGCGTATTGTGGGCGTCCTCTGTTGTAATTGGATCGCTTTCGTCTGTCAGAGTAATGAATGCGACAAGTATTACACCGTTGGAACCCTTTGGTTGGATTATCTCAGCAGTTACCCTGGCAGAAAACGTTGGCAGGTAAAGCCTTAAGAACATGTTGTTCAACATCGCCCAGTTCGACTCTCTGGCCTCGGATCTTGACTTGGGTATCCTTGCGACCAACAAAGATGAGTGACCCATCTTCTCTATACCTAACCAAATCTCCGGTACGATAGAGTCTGGCCCGGCGACCTGGTCTCCCAGCCCTTCCAGGTCGGTCCGGAATGCCATGAAGCAGCCATGGAGGGTCTTGTATAAACGCATTTGCCGTCTTTTCTTTGTCGTTCAGATAGCCTTGCCCTACCAATGGGCCCTCTAACCATAGCTCACCTACCGCTCCAACTTTGCTTGGTGTCTGCATCTCTGGATCTATAACCCAAGTACAAGTGCCCACACCACGTCCAATTGTGATATTATCTGGCGATATTTCCGCCAAGGTGGCAGTCGGGGTGCACTCGGTCGGACCATATACATTTATTATCTTAGTCTGGTCCCCAGCTAGGTATGCGTCACTGGAAAGGACCGCCTCACCACCGAGAACAAGAGTTGACAGGCGTGAAAGTGTCTTTTGGCCCACAACTCGTGCAACAGAAGGCGTCAAGTCGACAAAGCTCGCGTTGTACTTTTCCAATGAGCCAGCGAGATCGTTTTGCCGTTCGTCTTGCGATGGAATGCATAGGCAACCTCCACATGTGAGACTAAGAATGCAATTATACCACGCGGCATCGAATGCATACGATGAAAAGTCGAACACACGCGATCCTTCAGAAAGTCCCAAAGCGTTCTGTTGATACGTAATGGCCGAGCAGAAGTTCTCGTGCGTGATGATGGCACCTTTTGGAACACCAGTGCTACCAGATGTGAAGCTGAGATAGAGCGTACTTGATGGGCTGACTGGGGGTAAGGAGAACGCCGATGCTGACCACTGCTGGTCTGGCCCGACGATGACAGTCATCTCGGCTCCAAGTTGATGGGCGAGTTTTTCGTTGTGAATGGACGACAAGACAAGAGGACCATCGGCCTGTGCCATGATAGAGCGTAATCGCTCTTGAGGTTGTTTGGGATCTAATGCGAGGCATCCGCCACCTGCCTTCATTATGGCAATGGCGGCAACTGGCATCCACTTGGACTTTTCAAAAAGGAGGGGGATGATTTTCCCTGTTACACCCCTGTCAACGAGATGGAGAGCAAGGTGTGTTGACAAACTGTCGAGGTCATTGTATGTGAAATCACCATCCCACGCATTGACTGCGGGCGATAGAGGCTTTTCGGTGGCCCATTGAGTTATGATGTTGTGAATCGTGCCTGGTGTGGACTTGGGCACTTCGTTATTCCAAGCCCAGATCTGATGAAGATCCCAAAGATCATCCTGAATGCTCCTGAGAGCTTGTGCACCGCGCTTCCTGTCAGCCAACTGACACAGGGCAAACTCAAAGTTTTCAACCACAAACTCCATTTGGCTCCGTCCAATTATACTGGAGTCAAACGCTATTCTCAACGAGACCCCATCGGAATCCAGCTGGCACTCAACAACGATAGGATAGGTGTCCGACGTCGATACAGCCTTGTCAGTCACAGTCTCCACCACTTCACTTAAAAATGGCGTATCAGCGTCACCTTCACCATGATCTACCGGTTGCACAACTAGCAATGATTGAAACTTGCAACCAATCGCAGCTTCATCACTCATTTTTGAGATTCTTTGAAGACCAATCTGTTCAAACGGGATCATTTCTGCTGTCTGATCCTGCACAGCATGAAGAAGCCCGTCAAGGCTCGCATCCCAATCCAACGAGACTCTCAAGGGAACCGTTGCAATGGTGGGACCTGCCACAAGCTCAATCCCCGGCAGGGGTGCTTGGCGGCCAGTAACAGTGAGGCCAAAGAGAGCTTCATCAGAACCAGCCCCATTGGCAACAGCAACAGCCCAGGCAGCCTTCACGATGGTAGCTGGAGTGAATTCGCTGTAGTTCCAAGCCAGGTCCGAGACATCTAGCTTTATCTCGGTATCTGGCTGCGGATGGTGATTCGGCCTGGCAGAAGGGAAGTGAATGCCTTGAATTTTGTTAAAGTACGCTTTCCAAAAGGCTTCTCCTGCCGTATCATCCTGATCTAGTAAATATCTGATGAAAGTCGTTATGGGTAAGAGACCTTGGCTCTGCTGGTTGAAGTATGCATACTCAATCTCTTTCAGAAGAAGGGGCAAACTCCAACCATCATAAAGCGCGTGATGGATCTTCCAGACGAGATGGCGATTTCCATCAGTCGCGGATTCGGTAACGGCAAACGTCGTGAGAGGTGTGCCTAAACCCATTGTATCCTCGCTACCGGAACCCGTTGAGCGAGTCTCTCTGCTATGATCAAATGTCCATGACACCCTCTCATCAACAATAACTTGCAAAAGAACGTGGCCCTTTTCCAAAGGAAAACTGGCAATTCTTGTTCGTAGAATAGGGTTCTCAGCGGCGACTTCATCGACAGCCTGCTGTAGCCTTTCCACCTCCACATCTTCTCCCATCTCGAACATATTGGTTGTAACATAGTCACCAGGTCGCATAGTGGTGAGTGCAATTAATCCTTCTTGGAGAGGAGTGCATGGTATAATGTCAAGCACCTGGGATGTTTTGACATGGCAGAGCTGAGCAGCCCAAGAGAGCATTTGATCCCTGTTAAATGTCGGATCCAGCAGAGAGAAAGGTGGAATGGATATGTTGAGAGGAGAATGAGCTGCAGGGCTTGCGGTTCCTTCGGTAATGGAGAGAGATTCGGCCGGCGAATATATTCGTTCAAGATGTCGAGGATGAGGCTTGATTCCGCCGTCTTCCTCCGGCTGTAAAATATGCTTGGATTCCGCAGTGGGAACGAATATGGATAGTTTATCGACATTATGCCACTGTAGCTCACCTGATTCGGTGAACTCAGCGACTTCAGTCAGAGAGCTTTCCGTTACTTGGTATTCCATGGCGTATTGTGTATACCTGTCGTATTTTGCTCTGCCAATGTCGTAGGAATCCTGTCTTAGCTGTCTGAAGCTCGGAATAGTAACGGTTGAGGGTGATTTAAAAAAGCAGTATCCTTACAATGGGACACAGAAAGCTTCCGTATTAATGGCCTGAAAGAGAGAACGTGACAGACCAATAAACCATTTTATTAGTTACATGCGGAGTGACCTTTGGTAATTACTTGTATCATACCGGAGACAAAGCAAGCATAGCCTCCGCATGGCACCCTCTCATACAACCTCAGCAAAGCATTGTATCGAGTTAGGATTAACACTGTAGCTAGCCCCTGATGAAGATGACGCCACGCGATGGTTCTTCAGCACGAGGTAAGCCAAAGGAGAACTTCGGCTATACGCAATAACATAATTGGGCCAGAATGAAACACATCCCGTACTCTACGGCGATATTTTAGTCACTGGGTCTATCATCCGAGCTTGAGGTCTGAAACCTCATTTAGCTGACAGTAGAGTAGGACTTACATTAATCTACTTGAGCAGGTATACATGTCCGCCAACGCAGCTTCACGATGTGCAACGCTCCTCTAGGTCATATACTACCTTCAACTGATACACGCTTGTTGACTGGCCTTGCCGCGTTCTGCGACTCCTTTCTAAAGCCAAGGATTGGGCTATGAAGTCATGCTTATTTATTCTTCGCTTCCGAGTCATGACGTTTTGTCTTAGGATAGGGTCCAAGGCCGTCAGCTATCGTCTCCTAAGAGCATAGCGTTGAATATCGCGCTTTTGCTAAAGTAGTACCAACGGGCGGGCCTCGCGCCCGCTGAATCTACCATAACTCCTTGACAGCCAAACTCCTCGGCACGTTCCTTGCCGCGTGCTTTCCATATTGAAGATGCCGGGTAGATCCCAAAGTATCTCGGAACCTTGGTCCTCGATTTAAAAAGGCGACATGGAGTAGATCTTGTTCAAATCTTATCACGAGACTCCAAACATCTGCGGAACTATAGACAGGGGTTCATCCAAGCTTTAGTGAAGAAAAAGAAAAAAAAAGCAAAGTTCCAAAATCACGTCGTATCCAATAACAACCTCCTTTCTTTCCTGAGGCTTTCCTTTTTCGGAGAGGAGTGGGGAGCTGATCGAGGATCTCCCCGTAGCTCCGGTAGTCTTTGAACGAAAAACTCCACCATCATCGCCAGCTTGGGATTAGAGTCGTTGGCTGTTTGGATCTAGCGCACCGACTGGACTCTTACTACTGCGTCATGACAATCTCTCTCCCGGCCGATGTTTTCAAATGTCTAATTGCGTTCCAGAGTTCCGGTCGCTATCCCTTACAACCAAGTTTACACAGCCATTAGCTAATGTCCAAGGCATGTGTCAGCCAAGGGATGCAACCTGAGAGTATACAGATCTTATTGGCGAAAACGCAATTGCCAACAGCGCAAATTTGCCAATCACCACCAGACGAGGCATGTAAGGACATTCACCGTATCTCTATCTTTTCAATACCTTCATCCTCACATGACGCTGTGCTACCGATAGTTTGCGCTCGATTATCTCTCCCTGGTCGTGCCTTCGAGGTATTCATTGACGCACTGGCGTCTTCGTTTCCCTTGGCCATGACGAACAATGGTACTTCTTGTTCGATCGCCGTCGAGGATGTTTTTGGTCCTATAGTGTCGAGTGCCTGCCTGGAGGGGTTTGACTTTACTCTTTTATTCGAAGAGAGTATTCTCACCATATTACCATTGGGGATTGCTGGTAGGTTTAGTCAAATCATCATCATCAACATTGTCATCGCTAAATGTCTACCAGGTGCTTGGTCGATTTGGTGCTTGCTGAATCTTCATCATGAGGCATCCAAGGTTCGATCATCTTGGCTCTTGGCCTGCAAAATGGTATGGTTTTCCTTTCTTAGCAAGTATCTTCATTTCCTATCAACTAACTTGTCCAGCTCGCCTTTGCTACATATGCTGCTCTTCAAATCACCTTGCTTGCACTGTGGGCTCCTAGCGGAGTACCAAAGACAAAGCTCACACTCGCATGCGTCTCTCTGACTATAGTCTTTTCTTTTATGCTGTCAGTGGTGTCATATTTTGAGCATATACGTTCAGTTCGCCCGTCCACAGTCCTAATCGCATACCTCGGCACGTCTTTGGTCCTGGACCTTGCACGAGTTAGGACATTATTTTTTATTCCGCAGGTTGATACCGTTGCCAGGGTCTCTCTCGCAGGCTTCGTCGTCAAATTCGTGATCTTTTTGCTCGAGATTACTGAGAAGCGGCATCTTCTCCAAGATGGGTGGAAAAATGCATCACCGGAAGAAACAAGTGGGACACTCAACCGCGCCATGTTCATCTGGTTAAATGGTGTCTTTATAAAAGGCTTTCGGTCATTATTGACAGTGAATGAGCTAGCACCACTGGATAATGAAATCCTCTCAGCATCTAGACCAACAACATTGATGGAGGACTGGGAACAGGGTAGGTTTCGATATCTTTAATCTTTCACCCTTGATACTATCTGCTGACCTAGATTATAGCCGATAAGTCGAGTGATCATGCGCTCTTCTGGTTATTCGCCAGACACTTCAAATGGCCCATCTTGGCCGGTGTCCTGCCGCGATTGGCATACGCAGGCTTCAACTTCGCGCAGCCCTACCTGGTTCAGCGTGTTCTTGACTTTACAGAGGAACCTGCAGGACCGAATAGAAAGAACACATCGTATGCCCTAATCGGCGCGTATGCAATCACTTACATAGGGCTCTCTGTCAGTACAATGCCGCCTGACTTTAATATCCTTGCTCCTAACCCAGCACACAACAGTTATCATACTCGGTCTACCAGCACAAGACGTATCGTCTGTTGACTTTGTATCGAGGGAGTCTCATCGCCATGGTATCCGACAAAACACTTCGCATTGATTCTTTAGCTCTCGACCCTGCGGAAGCGATTACCCTTATGAGTGCTGATGTAGACCGCATTACAGGTAGCATGCATCTCGTCCACGAGATATATGCTAGTGTTATTGAACTAGGCATTGCACTTTGGCTCCTATACAACTTCCTGGGAGTAGCTATGGTCGCCCCGATTGTCTGGATCATATGTAAGCTACACTCCGTGCCATATAGTTGATCCATCATTTAATGCTAATTCTTCTGCAGTTTGTCTATTGGCAGGAATACCACTTGCCAGAGCGTCCGGAAACGCACAAGTCCCTTGGCTTGAGGCCATTGAAGATCGCCTTGCTTTGACTGCGAAAGCGTTGGGCGCAATGAAAGCAATCAGAATGACTGGACTGGCAGATATCGTTTCATCCCAAATTGCTGATCTCAGAGTGGCGGAAATCCGAGCCTCTCGTCGTCACCGTATCTTGAACATCTTTGTTTTCATGTCATGTAAGTCGACAACTCGACCCAGGCATATATATCTCAGAGCAGTTATTAACATGATGTTTAGCTTTCACATCTTCTGCTTTGGCGCCTGTCTGGGGCTTCATGGCTTACATTCTCATTGCCAAGAAAAATGGTACCGAGACTCTCACCCAGGGTGTGGCTTTTGCTGCCTTGAGTGTCTTTGAACTCCTCGACCAGCCAATACGATATGCCATTGATGGGACGGAAGATGTGCAGACCGTTATCAACTCTTTTCGCCGTGTCCAAGAATATCTGATGTCTGAAGAGCGAGAGGATTATAGAAATACGCCCTTGACAGGATCTGTAACTTCGTCCTCGAGCTCGTTGAATGAGAAGGTTAATGAGCTGTCTTCGAATAGTATGCACGTTTCTCAGTCAGAATTTGCCGCGTGTGTCGAAGACGCATCGGCTCGTTACGCAGAAGAAGACGGGACAGTCATTCAGGACATAACGTTCCAAATCGCGACTCGACAAACAACCATTATTTACGGCCCCGTAGGCTCGGGAAAGTCTACGCTTCTTAAGCTCCTCCTTGGTGAAATTCCCTTTGTCGGTGGTTCAATATCCACAACCTTCTCTGAAGCTGCGTACTGTCCACAATCTCCATGGTGTAGCTGGGGAACGGTTCGGAGTAATATTGTTGGGATGTCGAATTGGGATGAAAAATGGTACAATACTGTCATCGCTGCCTGTGCTCTATCAGCAGACTTTGAGGACTTACCTCTGGGTGATCAGACTCACGCAGGTACTAGAGGATCCCGGCTGAGCGGTGGCCAACAGGGCCGAGTGTCACTTGCTCGAGCATTGTATTCGCGGAACGCGACAGTGATCCTTGACGATGTCCTCGCAGGTCTGGACCGAACTACTGAGCAACACATCATTGATGCTGTCTTTGGGCCGGAGGGATTGTTAAGAAAAGCCAACTTGACGGTCATCTTAGCCACTAGCTCGGTTAATCATTTGCGTTTTGCAGACAGCATCATCTTCCTGAATGGCAATGGTGGCATCGCCAAACAGAGTACAAGGGCCGATCTTGAAGGAGAAGATATCCAAAAGCTCGAGGGTCAGCCTCGCGCTACAACGACCAAACCAGAGGACGAAATTACTGATGAGCTTTTGGAAGAACTGGGCTTACTGGAAGATCCTGACCCAGACGCCAATCGTAAGGCGGGCGATATGACGATGTATGCCTATTACGCCAAGAATGCGGGATGGTGGACAATATCGCTCTACCTATTTGCATGTGCAATCTTTGTATTTGGAGTCACGTTTCCTTGTAGGTTGCCTTGGATAGTATGCTTCACTGTCTGTTTTACTAACAATGTCAGCTGTTTGGGTACAATGGTGGACAAACGCAAATGCAACTCATCCGAACGAGAGGATCGGCTACTGGCTTGGAATATTTGCCGCATTAGGCGTCCTCACTCTTGTTGGTTGCGGCATAGCTGACTGGTATGTTTTGTCTTGCCCATTCGACGTTGGCTTCACTTATTGACGCTTCTGTAGTGTGTTTAACCTGAACGTCTTACCAAAGACGTCCAAGAGGTTTCATCAACTCCTCCTGGACACTACTATGCGGTATGAGCTCGCAATCGACTGCTAGGACGCAGTGATGCTGATCGTTTCTAGGGCACCCACGTCTTTCCTAACATCAACTGATGCTGGAACCACCCTGAACAGGTTAGTAAAGGACTCTTTGACGCTGAATAGCAATTGTTGACCCCATGAAATAGATTCAGCCAAGATTTGGAACTGATAGATAATGATCTTCCCCAATCTATTGACTCAGTCGTCTTTCAGTTCATGTCTACCATTGTTTCGGCAGTTCTTGTCTTCATGGGCTCTGGCTATGTCGCAGCCGCGATTCCCCTCTGCATCATTGTGCTCCTTCTGCTTCAATTCTACTACCTGCGGACGTCGAGACAGATACGGCTACTTGATATTGAAGCCAAAGCGCCTCTGTTTTCCCAGTTTCTTGAGACGGTTCAAGGCATAACACTGATTCGTGCTTATGGGTGGACGCAGAACTATAACGAGCGTAGTCACCAAGCTTTGAACATTTCGCAGCGTCCCTATTATTTGCTCTTCTGTATACAAAGATGGCTAACATTGGTTCTCGATTTATTCAACGCTGGTCTTGCTATTCTAGTGGTCGCTATCGCGTTGAACGTTCATAGCACGGCATATCTCGGCGTGGCGCTATTCAATATCGTAACATTCTCATCAACCTTACAGACATTGGTTACGGATTGGATTCAGGTTGAGACAGCTCTTGGTGCCATAAGCAGAATACGCACATACGTTCGGACTGTTGAGGACGAGAATCTCCCCAGCGAAGACGGTGACGTACCAGAGGACTGGCCGACGAACGGTACCATGACATTAGACAACATTTCAGCATCCTACAATTCGTCTACTGAGCCTGTATTGAAGAACATTAACATATCCATCAAAGACGGCGAGAGAGTAGCAATTTGTGGCCGCACTGGTAGTGGCAAGTCGTCTCTCATCTCCACTCTGCTCCGGATGCTGGAGGTTGATTCCGGTACGATGACCATCGATGGCATCGACATTAGCACGCTGCCTAGACAGGAAATCAGAAGCAGGATCAATACTCTACCCCAAGAGCCGTTCTTCTTGGAGGGCTCTGTCCGAGAGAACCTTGATCCGGTTGAATCTGCGAGCGATGAGCGTATCATCGAGGTGTTGCGTGATGTTGGTCTATGGGAGCAGTTCGAATCCAATGAGGGACTCGACGGCGACATGGACGAGGAGATGCTTTCTCACGGACAGCGACAGCTTTTCTGCCTTGCCCGTGCTGTGATCAAGTCGGGGAAGATCCTCATCATGGATGAGGCAACCAGCAGCGTGGATAGTGAAACCGACGAGTTGATGCAGGAGATTATCCGTAAGGAGTTCCAGGGCCGTACGATCATTTCTATCGCGCACAAGCTCCAGACAATCCTTGACTTTGATCGCGTCATCCTACTACAGAAGGGTCAAATCATAGAGACGGGGCCTCCAAGAGAGCTTCTAGCGGACGAGGCATCGGCGTTCCGCGCACTTTATGACAGTCAGAAGTGATATATATATCTTAATGTTTAAAAACCAAAGGCAGTTAAAAGGGCGGTGGAGTTGGTCACACTTGGGAATGTGTGGCAGTATCCGCCAGGTGTTATGATGATGTATAATATTCTAATTCTACTTCATAGATTGTCAATTATAACACAGATCTTACCATGACCAAACCAGCCATGCGCCTTCAACAATAGATTTGTGTCTTGAAAGAGTTAGTCGATCCGGTCAGACAACAATACCCAATACGTAATCGTAATCGACAAAGTCATTGCGAGTAACGGCTTCTATTCGCATGCCAGTCAGTCCGAGCCTCTATGCTTAGGCAGCTGCTCACAGACGAATAAGTCGATACCTGAGGAGGCGAGCTCCCACAAAGCCTCGTCATCTATACTGCCTATTGCAGAGCTTCTCTCTCTTGAGGATAATTTCGCTCTTCTTATCCCTTTCTCTTGACACCAAGCAGCACCGCTTCAATTCCTAACTTGGCGTATTGGGCCTTGTTGAAGACACACGAAGCCTTTGCGACCATCCATCCGATGTTCTGATGACATTCTTCTAGGTTTACCCATATCCAATGATAGTAAGTCCCTATGGCCAAACCAATGGATATACTCATGATATTATTAGGTGGTATGCTAAGGACGAGCGGTATCAGATATTTGTCCTCGAGTCTTTCAATAAATAGTTTTCTCTAAAATACTACTCAATCTCGAAATAGAACTTGTCCTACCGAAAATCATTGTGGACAGTTACATTCCACATCCAATAGTCGCTACTTGGTATCCCGCAATGACCAATTCCAATATGGATGAAATTGAGAGTACCATTTATGATGACACCTTATGCGAGAGTATCGGTTCTTCAGCGGTAAAGAAAGCTCTGATATCTTGGAGGAGCTAGAATGGAATGACCGCAGCTGAGGCCAAAGTCAGGTTATTGAATGCCATTCGGACTATGGAACGATATCCCTAACCATTTCTTGAAGGGACTGCGTGGTACATCGACCAAATATTCGCCACAAAAGAGAATTACAAGGGATTCAATGAGCACCCAATGGTTATTGAAGTCGAAGACTATCTGCTCAAAGCAGTTGAGTTGTTGCGTGGTGGAAACCGGGGGTCTTCCCACCGGATTCAAGCTCCTTTGCCAGATCGAGCACTACTTCTGGCCCTGCGAATTTCCAATAACCAAGGCTTCTTCTCCACCAGCATTGTCCAACAGCTATTCTACCTGGACAGATTGGATCTTCTAAAGTTTCCCCAAAAGCAGAATTCTTCATCGGACGGAATGCAAATTGAAGGCAGCGACAGCATCGTTGATCATCGCATTCGCCAAACGAATGAAGAGACCGCCCGGGTCCTCATCTACATGAAGAATCAGGTTGAAAAAAGCCGCAAGAGAGGCTCTCGACAGTCACATCAACTCTGTTGTTGAATCGATCCAACAGGAACTCCACAGGGAGTATAAAGTATTGGAGACAGCGCTTATGAAACAAGTTAAAGCGGATTGCTTGATGAGAAAGGCCAACCTGCAAAACAAATGGGTTACTAAAAGTGAGCTTCTCGCGGTAAAGGGAGACCATCGTTGGGCCACTCTTGACAAGCTTGCAGACAGAATGGCCAAGGTTGAGAAACAAATCCACTCTCAAACACCCAAGGCAAAAGCGCGAACAGAGAAGATTTCCACAACAGATTCAAATGCTCCGAAGATCCCAGCGAGAAGTATTCGCAAAGAAAGCATTAGCCAGGAACTCGGAAGCAGCGCCGGTCGAAAGCGACGGCACGCCCAAATTGCTGGGGGTCATTAATGACAATCTCCCGCACAAACTCTGACTATCGAGTGCTATCAGCATTGATACCAATGAGGAGAATCACGATCCTGAACTCTTTATACATCGCAATATATACTTTTGGGAGGCAGCTCTTTGACTACCCTTGGAAAATAAGAGAACCTGGCCCCTTTGTATGAATCGCATGGCCAAGCGGGTAAAGAAAGACATCTGCCATATCACTACACTATTAGCCAAGAGTTACTTTTTTTCTTTCTTTCTTTCTTTCTTTCTTTCTTTGGTCAGAACACTAAATTTTAGTCATAGCCGGTTTGCAGTCATAAATGTTTCGCACAAATAATAAATAGAAAATTTATAGAGTCTAGCATCTACCACTAATGTGTCCAAGGCCGATACTCGCTATCGCATTGAAATAGCGTTCCAAATATTACTATCAAATCTCTAGTATACAGTTTATGTACTTCTCTCGTACTCTCCCCTCAAGCATGCCTTATACACTCTCTTTGTTTCAGACGCTCTCCCCATCACATGTATTAATAGGCGGCAAGGCCAGATGCACCGTCGCCAACGGGGAGACCTTGACCTTTACCGAATAGACCACCAACAGATTTCAGAGACCCATCAGACTGGATCTTCCAGCCGGCAACAGCACCGCTACCCCGAAGAAGGTTGTACAGGTAAACACCATCACTGCTAAGAGCCAAGTCCACGGGCTCACTGCCATCGCCAGGCAGCGCGGCAGCTCCCTTGATCAGCGAAACAGTGCCGTTGGCATTGATAGTGTAGCTAGAAATGGAGCTGGAGACAAAGTTTGCGGTGTAGGCATATTTCTGGTCGGGAGTGACGACTACCCAGCACGCATCGGTCTGTAAGTTCTTCGCAGACTTGGTAATGGCAGTCAAGCTAGGGGTCTGCCCGCCATTGAGACGGTATGTAGAGATGCCACTGTTATCGATAGCAGGCAGACCAGATTCCACGACGTAGAGGATATCGTCCTTTCCGAAAAATGCGCCAAAGGGACGGAGACCGCTGGATGCAATGGTTGTTACTGGCGCAGAGCTGGCATGCCCATCGGCTCCAACTGAGAAAACGTCGATGGTGCTTCCGACCTTGTTGGTAACAATGATAGACTTTCCATCAGGGGCAAAGGAAACGACGCCAGGGACGCCAATTGGAGTGCTAAGGCCGATGGTCGAATTGGTCAGGGGGGCGAGTGTCCCGTCCTTCTGGTTGACCTTGAAGCCAAAGATGCCCGTCGAGGCAACCGAACCGTCCAACACATAGGCATATCCTGTACTGCTCAGGGTGATTGACAGCGGCTGGTCTCCGGCATAGATGGTTTGGACCTTTTTCAAGCCAGCGCCTTGGACGGAGAAGACAGTAACAAGGTCGTCCGCTGGGTTGACGGCATAGAGGAACTTATTATCAGCGCTAAGCTGAAGTCCTCCCTGAGTGTCAAAGTCGACACCTTGGCCATGGCCACCCGTTGGGTATTGACCAAACTTCACCAGAGTACCGTCAGACTTGCGGGTGAATGCAATGACCTGATTATCGACCGCGTTCGTCAAAGCGAACACTGCGCCTTCGCCGTTCGATGGATTGCTTGGCAGAGCCAGAATGGCGGGAACTCCAGAGAGAGCAATGGAAGCAAGAGTAGAGATTCTCATGATGAAGATATAACAAAGTTGATAATGATAATAGATACAGTGAGTAGGGTGTCGGCTTGAATGTTTAACTTGAATGGATGATCTTGCTGGGCTGCTGTTTCGATATCAAGAGACGGTGGTCTACAAATGTTATATACCATTTACTGTTTGCATTTCATCCACAAAAAGAGCAATCCTGATTCCATTGTAATACATGTCTCTAATTAAGATCATCATGAATTTCTGCTTACACCGGTGGTTGGAGAGTGAGGCAGTACATGTTTGCTACGCAAACAGCCAATATGCTCACGACATCATTAATGTAGACTAAGGAGAACATTTACGTAAATTAAATGCATGAGGTTCAGAATGAAAAAAGGTATTTCCGGTAAGGCTACCGAGACTGCGTGAGAGAAAGGGTCTTCGGACGAGCTCGCACGAGCGCGGAGAGGGCAAGCCCAATTGAAATCTGACAGGAACCATGGTTCTGCGGGGTGAGCTGTACGCCAGGAATCCCTACCGGTCATTTGGAATCAATGATTCCAAACTTGGTATGCTAAAGCCACCAAAACCGGAATTCATCTTTATTGGAACCCCAATCGCTGCTCAAGGGTAATGTTAGGTCGAACTGTTTAAGCCAACCAGCAATGAATGTTTAAGATATGCATATTTGCCTCTGGTACGATGCTCCGCAAAGTAACTGGAATCATCACATTTCCGGGATTGCGACATGGCCTGTGGCAATGACACATCAGTTTCTGTATCTGGATCTGGATGCATCTGAATAACAAGATTGTAGATATAAACGAACAAGATGCCTCCCTTTCCACTGTCCTCAATTCGAAACAGAAGTCTACTCAGCATCAACACAAGCCTTGTTTCGTGTGCTTCATTCTCACGCAATCATCTCAGCAAAACAAACTCACCATCATTTTCAGCACGCTAGGTTGCTATAATGGCCAAGGTATGTAAGCTTATCAGGCTGAGAATCGCGGGACAAGGGGTTAACCATGGTTTATGTACGCAGTTCACCCTTTATTCATTTGTCGGATCCCAATGGGCTGGCGTTGGTCATCTCGCGTTGGCTGAAGGGGGGTTCACCAAGGCTGATTACGACATTGTAGAGGTCGATCTTGGTGTTGCCGACAACTTCAGCCCAGAATATCTGGCCATCAATCCCAATGGCACCGTGCCTTCACTGACCTCGCCTGACCTCGACAAGCCGCTCACCGAAAGCACCGATATCCTTCGCTATATCAATGGAGTTCGAGGAGGGACTTTGGTCCCCAAAGATCCCGCAGTGAGGGCAAAGGTTCAGGCCATCCTCGACCTCGTTCACTCAGATGAGGTGGGGACCAATCTCATCCTCCTCCAAGCTCGGGATGCCGAGGAATTGGAGGGAAGAAAGAGCGCTTTCAATGAATTTGTGTCCAACAGACAGGCAAGGCTGGAGAAAGAGCGAGCAGCCCATCCTGAACACCCCTTCTACGGGCCAAAGTCAGAGGAGAACGGCGCGCTGCACAAGCTATACACGACGGAGGTCGGTGATGAACATCAGAAATTCTTCACTCTGACACACAAGATGTACCGCGATTTTGCGCAGGGAGTGAAAAAGCTGGATCAACTTCTTGTACTCCCCTATGCCGCAGGAGAAAGTCTGACAGAGGCCGATTTCCACGTTGTACCTTGGTTGGCCCATGCCATGGCTGGAGCTGGAACGGGTCCAAAGGACATTCAGAATTTTGATGTGTTGGAGAAGTTGATACAGAAGTCAGAGCCTGGATTCAAGGTTGGGGATAAGACGAGGGAGTGGTGGTCCAACATCTCTTCCACCAAGTCATTCAAGGAGGTGTTCCCAATTCTACACTAAGCTTAGATGATGTAGCTGCGCCAATGATCGAGTTGAGCATGATGGCACCAAATATATGGAGGCTTCAAAATTAATGACATTGGGAATAATAAGATGCGGCTGTGATTCCAAAGTTTGAACTGATTCAACAATTCTTCTCTGCGACAACGCCGCAAAATGTGATTTTTGGTCAGCTACTCTTCACTTTATGATCAAGTTACCATTTAAACCTGATATTTCTCTGAATTAGGTTAAATAGAGGCCTGAAAAAGTGAAGTGAAGATGTCCTGGCTTAGAATCTAGTGTTCGCGTCATACGAAAGGTGATTGATCTGATCCTTCTGAGATTAGATCTTCAAGCCTCCTCACTTTACAATCTACAACCCCCCTTTCTTCTTCGTAATCATCGTGATGCTTACTTCAATGCATTAAACCTTTGAAGGAATTAAGGCGATACCGTTTTACGTCAAGGGTACGCCGAGCCGACTGTATTGATCCACTGTCAACCCTCGCCATGGCTGATACCGTCGTAAATAGCGTCATGGACCAAGATCAAGTCTCCCCTCCGAAGAAAACCCCTATTATCATAGATCTTTTAAAGGACGAAGACGAAGAGGAGCGACTGCAGGCTTCAAACGGGAAGAAAAGAAAGATAAAACAAGATGCTGTTGCTGTAGCCAAAGCAAGGTTGGCGGCAGATACTGCGGCATCCCGATACCAAATTCCACAGTCATTCATCGATGAGGTTCAACAAGAGATTGAACACATGTTCGCGGCTCAAAAGGACTGCAAAAAGATCAATGCGCATCCTCGGGTCATGGAAGCTGAGGCAAGGCTCTTCAAAGCTCTGATCTTGGTAGATCACGGCGCCAGCCAAGGCTCTCCCGAAATCGAAGCTCTTCTGCCGAAACCTTCTTTCTTCCAGGCACTGCGTATCATCGCCAATGGCGCTGTTCCGACAAGCATATATCGTACCCTCTACACTTTGGGGAGGTGGGAGATTACCATGCCTCCTTGGGAAGAACGCAACTCAGCCAAGAAATCCCAAGCCGAGCCTGTCGTTACAGATCACATCGACCGAAGCCTAAATGAAACGGCCCATAAACTCACAGAGTTGCCTACAATGGAGTATTTGGAGATGTATGTGAAGGAAAATGTGACGAGACTTGCCAACAATCACTTCAGTCACTCAACCCAGTCATCTCAGGCAGCGTTGGATGAGAGATACGAAAGCGTGGAGGAAGAGTTGAAGATGTTGCGGACACGCCAAAGCCAACTTGATGAAAGAGCGGATAAGTTGGACACTGCCCTGCAGATGCATGGGGAAAAGGGTTTCACAAAATCCGACCTCGCCAACACGCAAAGCAAGATACAAGCGGAGTTCTCTCGGTTGTTCGACATGAATATGGCGCTTGCCATGAAAGTTTCAAGCATTGAGAACGCCATCAGCTGCCAGAAAGATGTCAAGGAAGATGATGATGAGTTGATCGAGACGAAGTCATTGGATGAGAAGATGGAGGCCGCTGACGAGGCAATGCTCGACAACAGAATCCAAACGGCAGACGCAGCAAGTAAAGATGATGATGGCATCTCCCCGATTCTCAAGAAGATTCAAGACAAGCAGTTTGCATGGAAAGCCAAACTCGAGCACAGAATTGCTACCAACGTTTGTTCAATAGCCCCATTGGTGAACGAAGTCCGTACAGTCAGCGACCTGACGTCTCCAACGAACATGAATGATACACACAGTACACCTAAAGAAGAAGTGGCGATTCCCAACTCAACAGAAGAAGGGAACTCGACAAGCGGATGGCGAATCTTTCGTGGAATCACCACAACCATGGGCGGCTCTGGAAGTATCCTTGGACTGAAGCGGTCACATTCCGGAACATCCAAGAGTCATGAAGACAATATGCTGAGCAAGCGACCACGCACGACTGAATTGAATCTCTTGGAGGCGAGGGATGAGATGCACGGAATCTTTTGAAAGATTCGTGAATTTTTGGTACGAGACTTTTCGCTTGGGGATATAACAATTGAGCTTTGAAGGAGGTGGTTTGGGCTCGCTTAAGTAAGATGGTTGAACAACATGCAAATGCTACAAGCAAAAGTTGATGCAGAGTTCTTTAACAGTCAATTATGTGATCTACAGTGGAAGTTATATATTTTAGTCATGTTAATGAATCCGACACGCATCCATTGTCAATGAACCAGAGGCTTTAATGCTGCTAACTCTCTCGGATAGCCGTCTCCCGGCCTCTGCCACCACTTTCAGAGCATAAATTGATCAGTAATCTGTTGATAGTGGAGACTATTTGACTCATGTTCTGGGGTTGAGGCGCAAAACAGGGAATATACAGAGACAGTTGCATCATTGTAACAGATCATAGGTCCAATGGGGCGAGTTCCCGGCGTCTGAACCACAACCCCATAAAAAGAAGCGGGCGTCTGTCAGACGCGATCCGGGTTCTACCAGCCTTGTCAATTATACTATGGCTAAGGTATATAACATCATATTCACTATATGAGAATGAATGCAGCATTTGCCAATCGCATTGCTTAGAGTTGCCAACTTCCAGTCTTCAGCTTCAAATCACACCACTTTCTCACCACCATCAACATGACTGCAGATAAGACCACCGTTCTCATCACAGGTGCCAATCGTGGCATTGGCCTCGGCCTCCTGGAGTTATACCTCGCTCGTCCATCCCACATCATCATCGCAGCGGTTCGCGAACCCAGTGTTACTGTAGCTGCTTTGCAGTCCCTACCCCGGGCCGAGTCCACCACGTTGCTGGTCGTCAAGATCGATAGTGCTGATCATGCCTCTCCCTCAGTAGCTCTATCCGAGCTGCAGTCAAAGCATCATATCCAGCACTTGGACTTGGTTATTGCCAATGCTGCCATCTGCAAGGCCTACCCTACCGCACGCGATGCTGTATTTCAAGACCTCCGCGAGCATTTTGAAGTCAATACTTTGGGCCCTTTGGCTCTGTACCAGGCCACTATTCCCTTGTTGGAGAAGAAACCTGGAAGCAAGTTTGTCGGCATGGGCTCAACGGGGGGGAGTATCGGCAGCCTAATCTATAGCACGGTGCCGAATAGCGCATATGGGCTAAGCAAAGCCGGGCTGAACTACCTGCTTCGGAAGATGTCTTTTGAGAATGAGAACGTCATTATCTTCTCTTTACATCCAGGGTGAGTTACTGGATTTTCAATCTTCTGATTGAGCAAGCAAAAATGTCTGTTGGTAGTCCAAACGCTAACGGGAGCTGTAACTACAGCTGGGTGAAAACCGATATGGGTCATTATTCCGCCGGAACACTTGGTATCGATGATCCAGACATTACCACCGACGAGAGTGTCGCTAGTGTTATCAAAGTGGTATGCGTTGACTTTCATGCTTCTCAACCACAAACTTGCAGATACTAATGAGTGTCTAGATCGATTCGGCGACGAAGGAAACGTCAGGCAAGTTCAAGGTTTACGATGGGGAGGACTTCCCCTGGTGACGGCAGGATGCACACCGAAGTATTCTTCATATATCCTCTATAGCATGCAAATTTAGAGATCAATGCACGACTCAGGGAGCTTCGGATCATCGCATCAATTCAGTTTTGACGAGGGAGTCGGTGATCAAGGAACTCATCTGCCTGCCATATTCCGCGCACCTACACTCACATATTATGCTGTTTAACATAATCAGATATGCCCGTGATGGGATATAAGGGTAAAGGAAGTGGTCAATGTAGTTAAAATTAAATAAACCAACAACTTGTTCTTGTCTATGAAAAGAGAACAGAGAGGTTGTTAAGCAGAAGTCATCAATCCAGCCAAGAGGTGCAGCATATGTGAGAAAGAGTAACCCCTTTTTATTCCACCTACCCTACCCTGCATACAAAAATAAACATTGCGGACAAAACAAAATCCAACAATACTAACATCTTAATTCAATAGAAGGCACCTCTTTCTTTTGATCATATTATAATTATAATATTCTTCTTATATCCACCAATTACGGACTGCTCATGCGCAAACCGTGTCTCACTGAGGGTTGACGATTGCCTCCCGAAACAGCCTCAGCGGTCCTGCTGAGACACGGCATGGAGAAATATCCAAGGCAGTGACACTGACTATTGACGAATACTTCACCAGTAATTCATATACACAGCAGACTAATTGTGTCGTCTTACGGTCGCGCCGCGGCGCGTAGTTCCGGGGCAGTAAAACCAAAGAACGGAATCGCGAGTGATCTATGGCCAAGGAGGTGCGTGATTCACGATGGACCATAGATATATGCTAGTCCTTGGTTCGACAGAGGGCCCCCCTGAGAAGATTTGGTGTACACAATGAACCGTGCCAGGAGCAGTGTATGTCCATAGTTCGCAATGACATCTGCCCCTCTCGAACTCATTGCATTGGATCAAAGAATCTTTTTCTGCGGCGCATTATAGACTTAAAACGGTATCACGGGTAAAGCATTCTTTCACTTTCTACATTCCCCAAGAATTTCCATCCTTGTGTTGTCAGAATTATTCATGCCAGCCTTTTATTGCTCCTAATTTCTGCTTATCTGTGGATAGGAGTCAAGATCCCTGACAAAATGTCTACAATACATCGGCTATTGGCTTGGTACAGGTACATACATAGAAGAAGACAAACAAGGCAAAGGTTTTGCCACTGGAGGATCATTTTCCATTCACTGAAGCGTAGTATTTGCCACCCTCCCCCGTATCTCTCAACACACCGTGGGTCTATTGCAATATTCCTTCCTGTAGATCACCGGGTGGTCATACCGAACAGATACCGTAAAGCGGGGCTCTTATTTGGACGACGTATAGAAAAGCAGTTTGAAGATGTCACCCTCATTTATTCATCTCTAAGCGCCAAGCCACCCAACCAATAAATAATCCATGTTACCTATCAAACAGGGGTGCATGTAAGATCCGGTATGACAGCCCCCCCCCCCCTCCTCACATATCTCATCCTCTTGTCACAGCTAGAAGCCCTTCGCCGCAAGATTTTGCTCTTTGTTCTTGCAGAGAACATCATAATTGGTAGAAGATGGAAAAATTTATTCGGAGAATGAATACCACCATCGTTTTTTGGCCAAAACAGAACCGAACAATCCTCTGCAGAGAGTTGGCAGGTCGCAAGCATAAGGAATGAAAACTCTTTGTGGCTTCTAGCTACCACATATCTATATAGAAAAAGGGCAAAAGCCTTAAAACCGGTATATCCATCGTACAAATGATAAGCTGAGTATATTCGTAGAGCAGAGTATTACCCTCTAATCCCATGAGTGATGCGTGGATCTACAAGCATGAGTGTCAAATGAAAAAGGCAAAGACAGAAGTTTTTACCTGGATGATTTTCCCATCCACTACCATGTCGTATATGCCACCCTCCCCCCACACACCGGCGGTCACATACTCAAATACTCCATTCTTTAGGCCTCCGGGTGGTCACAATGCGCAATCATCAAAGAGTGGGGGAAGAAATCACGACGAAGAGTAAAGACGATTGGCGAAGCAGCTGAAAGAGGCTTGCCTCATTTATTCATCTTCAGGCATCAAGCGAATCGGTCAAACATCCCAGTTACCTATAAAACAGCCCCCCTCTCGCCTCATAGCTGGCATCGTTGCCTTTGATATACCCCGACACATTCAGGGTAAATGAACTTTTATCACTACACAAACAAGCACCAACATCACCACTGCCATCACCATCATGTTGTTCAAGCTCCCAATTATTTTTGTTATTGCCTTTTCGGTTTTTCAGATCGTTATAGCAAGTGATATTTACGAATATTTTCGTAACAGCGATGGAATCGCTCAGGTGGCATCTAATTTCCCCATCAGGGGCACCCTAAACAGGACAAATAGCCAAGCTTTTGCTTCTGCGGAAACGGTACGTTTTATTAGGGGTGCACCCACCTTTATATTTATATATACTGATTGCACTACCTAACCAGCCAACCATTGTTCACTTTCTTGGTATCACTATCAGTAGACATGAACAGCAAACCAAGGTCTTTCGCTCCTCAACCACCCTTTCAGTCGAAGAAGGCAATGCGGTTGTTAATCTCCTGTACAATGTGTGTCTTCATATACTTGCATAAGCTTGACTACTCTGACAACCTATGACTCTAGCAAGAGAATATACCTGGCGATGTCCTAGTGAAACTGAAAGAGAAAGGCCATTTTTTTTCGGGCGACAAAGCTTCTGATATTAAGACTGCGATAACGAGATGGAAGGCTGCGATAGATGAGCTGCTTAATGCAATTCTGGATGTCCTTCCAGAGCGTAGTCTTCGAGCGCAAATCCCGCTTATCAGGCAAGGTATTGATGTGTTGTTTAGGGAGGCAATCTCTGAGTTGAAGGCTTGAGCCTCGCCCATTTTGGCATGATCATTTGGGTGCTTATCATCCACAAATAAATTCTGCGACTATTCCCTTCGTTCTAAGGCGGTCAGTGAAGGTTCTCAATGCAACTGTTGACTTATTAGTTATGGCGGGCGGCTCATCGCATAGAGGCAGATGCATATTAAGACATTTAAGAAGCAAGCGAACTCATATCTTCCGTAGTCTGCAGTGCTATCTATCCCTGCTCTGGTTCATAATTTTGGTAGGAATGGATGAATGCCACTTTTCGCAACCCTGTCCTCACTCAAAGCGAAGTCTCGGCATTCTAGCATACGGAGCTATACTGGGAGCAAGATCAGTTTGCCAGCAGCGATTGCGATGGCTGTTTATTTTAAACGCACACCCTTTAAATAAGGGAAGCAGGCTTTTCGCTTCAGTTATGCATTCATACAAAGCCGCGAAGCTTCCTGGAGCAGTATGGGGACCCTATTGATGCTACCTGTTCGCTCTTTGCACGAAGTTCTCACTAAGAACTTGTCTAAAACCTGCGAGAATCGGTTTGCTAACTTTGGAAATAGGTAGAACGGCTGGTTCTGACTTCTTAGATACAGTATCTCATGAGATAGGGTAGACAAGACATCCATACGTCATGCCTTGATTTATCAAGTCCTATTTTATACGAGGACTGATCTTGGCGCAAGCAATGCGTCCTCTAGACCCTCATTTGGCCTCTAGGTCGACTTTGCTTTCATTTAAAGTCAATGGGGCTGTTGGGGTTTTCACTTTTATTCATTTGTCACCCTGAAGGATTTTTAGGACGTAGAAACGCAAAGTGTTTGGTCATAGAGCCTCATTAGAGTGAGTTTATCCTAGAAAAGATATATGTAGGTGAAGCCAAACAAACTCCATGAGACGCAGATCCGATGGTTGGAGCAAATGCCGTATATACAATGCGTCTCCAGTGATCGTGGATATACCCAGTACCCCAATTGATGTCACCGGAGTATTATGGTTTCGTTACCTAGCAATATACGATCTTTGATACTATATTCTAAAGAGCTTCTTGACCATATAGACTTGCTGATAGCATTCCTATCTTTGTTACCCTTGATTATCCGGCGGGAAGATGCCTGAAGCTGGCTTTGGAGTGAATGTTGGGGGATAAATAAAACGGTGCTCATTAATACGCAGTAGCCGAGAATCTTTAACACAAAACCACGCAAGAATTTACAAAGATTTTCCATGCTGTTTGAGATACGTCTCGCCATCACCACTTGAGCTCATCGTGAGCAAGTGGATCAATTGTGAGATGATATGGGTCACACAAATGAGCAATCATAACGGAGTGTTCTCCGTCAATTCCTTTCAATTCTCTTTGTTCAAATATTGTCGGTGAATAATAAGTAATAAAACACCCCGTGGAGATGGCACTGAAATGAGCACTCTTATTTTCTGGTCTCCAGGAGTCACAGATCTTATATAGAAAAACTAACAATCTTCCTTCAACTTTAATATGACTGAAATGCTGCTCCTAAAAGCTCCTTGACCGTATTCCAGACCATCCGCCCAATTACAACTCATCATTATGCTGTTCGAGTCATTCCATATCCCCGCCAGCGCCCCGGTGACTTTGATGCCTATCGAAGTAACCTCACCCCCAGTTCAGATCTATGATGAGACTAATATGACGACAAAGCGGATGGTCTCTTTGCTAAACATGATTGAGGACGACTGAGATAAAAAGCCATCATAGTTCACCGTTGTCCCTTGCTAATCCTCTCATCTAGCGATACCTTGGCATACTCCATGGCTTCGCAAATGCCTATGCTCAAGAAGTTAGCAAGATTCCTATCACTGCCTCTTTTCAAAACTGATTATAGGATGAATATCTTCCTGTACTGCTCATGTCATCCATTTACCCTCCATGTACTCAAAAGCACCGAGTTTACACAACCGCATAGTGACATTACCACAGCTAAAGCTTCAGCGTTCCATCTATACTTCACAAGAAACTAGGAGGCCAGCCAAGGCAAATCCGGATTGATCTTAGTCTAGCTAGAGAACATCAGGCAATACCCATATCTCAACATAAAATAAATGAAACCATTATCGAGTAAGTACGAACATCAGACGAGCTGAGCGGTAGAGATAGTCTTACAGCTAACAGCTAGTTCTGCCAGACCACTCTTGTTATGCATATTGTAAAACAGGAAAGTAAAGAGAATATTGGATTCAAAAGAGTTTTCCACTGTTATTTTTGACATGATAAACACTCTATGTGCCAATTTGAATCATCGGCCGCCTTGGGCAGCTTCCTCCAACAAAGGCACCATCGACAGCAGAACCGTTTTGACTGCAACAGTAAACTGCAACACATACCCGGTGGACCCTCGCAAAACTATCTACATAACACTTTAGCATAGTACGTGGTATGGAACCATAAAGTGTTCTTATACCTCTATTTGTGTTTATTTAAACGTAAAAGTGACCTCATACTTGGAACCGTCGAAATCACCGCGAGGCGTTGCCTCGAATCGATCATCGGTGAGCATCACATCGTAGAGAACATTGCCCTCAGCGGCAACATTGTATCCCGATCCCGCATTGAACGTGTGAGATTGTCCGTGTTCAAGCGGAGTGATCCCCTTAATACCGGCAAATATGATAGTGGCCTTGCTGGCGCTATTGTTGGTGGCGGTGAACGAAGAAAAGCCCATTGTAAATCTGTTCATATAATGCAAGTTAGATGTTGTTCACGTTTTGGATTGCGCAGAAGCTTTTACGAACTGATGAAGGATGTATATATGTGCGTGTGTTTATATGTGTGTCTGAGTCGGAAGCAGTTGAAGAAATCCAGAAGGATATTGAGAGTAAGGACAAGGGAAGTAAATGCTCGGGTTGTTGGAAGAAAAAGATATATGATCAAGAAATTCCCAAGGCTCGTTTATTTATATTCCCACTCACAAGGCTCACGACTCCGACCCGCCATGTTGATGCAGCTCAGGTTCACTGCATTTGAGCCAATCGACCAGAGCTTTTGGAGACATACCCCGCCAAGCTGAGGTCATACAGGCCATTTGATACTACCACACATGTTTGCAAACTGCAGTATAACATAATATTTAGCTGCAGGAAAGAGGGGTCGAGAATCACCTCCTTGCTTGGTGGTTGATCGAAAGTCAGGCCGGGGCATCGTCGATGGACGGAGTCAAATGGCATCCATGTACATCGTATCAAACCAAGCTCAATATGGGGGAACTGCCCCGCTATACAATGTGTTGATAGGAATGTGCATTGGAGCCGAGGGTGACATTTGTCTAGACAATTAATATGAGTAAGTGCATGAAGAGTCTTGTCCACTTACGTATATCAGTATAAGAAATACCCCATAGCTTACCCCTCCCGTGGCCAACTAGAATGAGCTTGAGGATAGTCTTGGCGAATGTCTATCTATTCATGGCTCTTCTATATCATTACCCTGTATCCATAGATGCATATACATAAGGGAATACGAGATTCAGTATACTACTTTGCCGTCTTCGCATCCGACTCTTACTGCGCCGGGTTTTAGACGCACGCACGCACGAGAAAGGTATTCTCCTGATTGTCCGTCTCGACCAAGATCCCGAGACCCGCCGATGTATTAACGACCACAGATATTACGTGAGTCAAAGACACCTGTTATGGCTTGTATAGATGTCTAGAGACCAGCTGCTCCTCCTTCGCCCATGATAACGTCACTATATGCAATGCAGCTCCCAGCTCCAGGCTCATTATTTGTAGCCCCGCAAAGGACGTAACGAATGTCCACGTACTCCATAGACTAGTGCTTCACTGATAGGACAATGTCGAGAGCAATACCCGGGGTCGATCAGGACTTCTGGACCAGCCATTCGACGAAGCTGGGCATTGATACTTGGTATAATGGAATGGCAGCAATCAACCTTCTGCCTCCGTTTGTCCATTCTGATCCCCTTGCTACACTTTTCCTTCGTTTCTAGGCTACAGCTATCTATACATTTATTTCTGTTTCCCCGCTTTCCAAGGCATATTAATAGACGTCTGATCTATTGCGATTCAGAATCATTGTATCGACCAACTCTCAAAAGCTGCTGTTTAATGTGGCCTGAATGGCGGGGACCTCAAAAACTTAAAAGCTATAGCTTCTATACGGTCATCCATGACTGCCGTGCAATAGTTTCCATTCCAATCATTGTAAATAACCGATTACAAGTGGTTAAAGACCATAGTCCGTTGTTTTTGATGACTTTAGACTGGGTTTGGTAAATTTTTATATGGTTTGTTTGTCGGTCCTTGAGATGTTAACTTTGGTGCAAGTCAGTTTTGGTCATGGCTCGGTGCCAAGGTGCCATGATTGCAGGTACGTACCTGCTTAGATACAAGTACCGTGACACTAAGCCTAACATGGCTTCCCTCCCTTGTCTCAAAGACTCGGTTCCCTGTACGAATTGCATGCCGACAAATCGTCATACCAAACATCACGATTCTCGATTGATTACCCCTTAATACATCCCTCTTTTTTTTTTTTCTTATGCGCAACAGCAGCTATCTCGAAACTCACATTGACTACCCCACGATTGCGCCGATTAGCCAAGCAGGGACGAAAATTCTACAGCGCTATTGAAGCGACAATGAGCTGGCGAGAAACCAACTCGCTGTTACAATGACCCGAGCCAAGAATCATGGCGAAACGACCCAACACGACGAAGACCAGGGGCTGCTGGCCGGCCATAACAATGGAGACGACATGATGTTGAACACGGATATCTCCAAGCACGAATATAACGATACTGAGCATGAGCAAAAGACTCCGCGAACACCGGGCCGAGTACAATTCGACCTGACACCACATGTGGTGGGCGTTGGCGCTGGTCCGCCTAATGGGCGGGCCTCAATGTCCTCAGTATCATCCGGCGACCGGCTCGATATGGAAGATCCAGAAAGTCCCAGGGACTCGCACCGAGCACCACTCCTCACAGACTTCGAGGCGCCGAGTGTAACAGTGGCCCGATCATGGGGCGAGGATGACGATATAGAAAACGTGGTGGAGGCGGAGCTGCGACGGCCCAAGTCGGGTCTCAAGGCAGCGTTTATGAACATGGCCAATTCGATCATTGGAGCTGGAATTATCGGGCAGCCCTATGCGATGCGGCAAGCAGGCCTGCTGGCGGGCATAATACTTCTGATCGGACTGACCATCGTCGTGGATTGGACAATATGTTTAATTGTAATCAATAGCAAGCTGAGCGGGACAAGCAGCTTCCAGGGCACGGTTGAGCACTGCTTCGGCCGGCCTGGGCTGATTGCGATTAGCATTGCGCAGTGGGTGTTTGCCTTTGGTGGCATGGTGGCATTTGGGGTCATTGTTGGAGACACAATCCCACACGTCTTGACGGCAATTTGGTCAGACTTGGGGTCGGTGCCGGTACTAGGGCTATTGACGGACAGAAGGGTGGCGATTGCAGTGTTTGTTATGGGCTTGAGTTTCCCATTGACGCTATATCGAGATATTGCCAAGGTGAGTCAAGCATCTGATCCGGAGTTGAGATGGCAACTAATGTGGTTTTGGTAGCTGGCCAAAGCGAGTACTCTCGCCCTCATAGGCATGATGATCATTGTGGTCACGGTTATTATCCAGGGAATGTTTGTCCCGTCATCAGACAGAGGCTCTTTCAGCGGCCCGTTGTTGACGATTAACGGGGGCATATTCCAAGCGATTGGTGTGATATCCTTTGGTGCGTTCGCCCTTGAGTCCAAGTCCTCATCGGCCGATGCTTTTGCTAATATGGTCATGCTCTAGCATTCGTCTGCCATCACAACTCTCTCCTCATCTACGGCTCTCTCAAGACCCCAACCATTGACAACTTCTCCCGCGTGACGCATTACTCCACGGGCATCTCCATGTTCGCCTGCCTGATCATGGCTCTGAGCGGCTTCCTCACATTTGGCGACAAAACCCTTGGCAATGTCCTGAACAACTTCCCTTCAGACAATGTCATGATCAATATCGCACGACTGTGCTTCGGCCTCAATATGCTAACCACGCTTCCCCTCGAAGCGTTTGTGTGCCGCGAGGTCATGCTCACGTACTTTTATCCCGACGAGCCGTTCAACATGCGGCGGCATCTGATATTCAGCACATCCCTCGTGGCTGGGGCGATGGTGCTAAGTCTGACGACATGCGATCTCGGCGTGGTGTTTGAGCTTGTGGGAGCGACGAGCGCGGTGGCAATGGCGTATATCTTGCCGCCTTTGTGCTACATTAAGCTTACGACGCGGAGCTGGAGGACGTACATGGCATGGGCCGTGGTCGTTTTCGGGGTGGGCGTCATGGTCATCAGTGTGATTCAGGCGGTTAGCAAAATGATCAATGGTATGTATTCGTTCAGCTCCCCCGGAGCTGTTTCTTGGCTAACCCCGATTATCTACAGGCTCGGAAAGTACAGCTCAGTGCACGTAGACGAAGCTTTGGTTATGGAGTCACGTATTCAACTATTGTACAACATATAGAGAGGCTGGGAAATACACTGGCACGGGACGGGACGGGCTGGTTGTACGATACAAAAAAAAAACTAAGAGATAACGTTACTTTACGCCTTGCATACCTTATACACGGAATATGGCGCATTCACAGGTTGCTTGGGTACTGGTCTTATACACATGGAGGAACTGCGTTTCTGTCATATGATGGCTGGGGGGGCATGAACATGGGAAGGATTAACAAACCAAAAAATGGGCGTTCTTGTATATCCATCAAAGAGAATGAATATACGGTGTGACATGTTTCACAACATCTTTCAAGATCCGAGTGTAGCCGTCTTGTATTCCGCTTTATGTTTCCTCTTCTGGTTCATTTTTTAACCGATTGCTGATTCCTGATCGACCTCTCTCCTCCCCTTGGATATGTTTCTTCTCCTGACAAGGGGCCTGGCGCCTTTTTGTCTGACTTGGGGTATGCTCGGAGTAGCTTTTTCTCGACGTCATCTTTAGGCATTCGCCGTCCGCCGCACGAGCTCTCACCTTGGGATCAACACACTATCGTTGAAGCCCGTTCCCCCTTCCAAGAAACCCCCCACCCCCGAGGTCCCGTGGCCCCAAATCCCACTGTGCACCACACATGATCCTCCGACCCCTTCTCCTCCTCCACTCATCCCCCTACCCTGCGCCCCCCCCCTAAAACGCCGCTCCAAACTTCTCCGTTTCCGCGTTTCCTGCATGGATCCCCAAGTTTTCGTTCTCGAGGTTTCGCCTGCAGCCCTGCATGTCACGCTGGCTCCCCCCCCTTCTCCATACCCGCCCCGAAAAAGGCGAAGCTCTCCACTCTTATTGCCCTCTCTACTCCAATCACCTCCCAGCCATTCATAATACTTCCGCCCTGGAATGAGGAGAGAGAACATGCCGATAGATCCCTATTCCTCTTAGTGCGAGAGGAATGGGGCTGATCATGCCGACTTGCTGCCTTGAAGGGGGGGAGGGTGGGAAGGCAACAAGAAGCTCTCCCATGGCAGATCGTAGATAAAAGATAAAAAAGACACAACTATAAAAGGACCCCAATCCCAACCCCGCTTTCCCTAGGACCCTGAATTTGTCTCCCATCAGTTCCTTTACAATCACATCCGACCCTTCTTCACTCTATCAACAAGCCTGTGTAGCTTTATACTTCACCCATCCGCCAAGATGCAGCCTGTCAACTACCACAACTCTTGCCCCAAGTGCTCTGCCTCCATCTCCAGCGGCTCCAAGACCTGCTCCAGCTGCGGTGCCGTATGTGCCCCTCCGAATCCCCTCTATCTCAAACGAGAAGCATCATCAACTAACATAATCCTCTCATAGACCTGCCCCCAGTAAACTCGTTACTACTTCATTACCATTCAATACGAGCCTCTTGTCCGCAAGATTGTCTCATTCAGTATTCTTCGATGAGAGCTTAGACCCCTCCCCCAAGGTTGACTAGGGGACCGAGGGCGGGAAAGGGTATTTGGGCGTTTGCTTTCTGAAACTGGGGTACATAACGCATGGATTCGTTTGTTGTTTCAGCTGCAGCTTTGGCTGCATAAGTATCAACTTGGGCTGAACCTTTTTAAAGTCTATTGAAATCAAGAGATATTTCGTATCCAGACAAACGTCCAAGTACATGTGAATATGAATATGACTGCTGTGCAATGTTTCAATAGGCATTCTCCTCAACGGGATCTTACGAATAGAGAAATCACGTAAGAAATCTATCATAAAATGCAACATCACTCGTCTTAACATATGAATATCTCACAATCTACTGTAGCGCGTGTGTGCAAAAGCAAACATATTACAACCAAGCTGAAAGATGTAAAGCAATCAAACACTGCAGAGATCCCTATACCATCGGACTGAAGACTAAACAGATGTATGATGACCCGTTGCTGAGACCCCAAGTCCCGCCAACTTCCAAGTGCGACAAATCCCCAGCTACCTACTTACAAAACCATCATTTCCATCACTTCGCAAACTGACGGCACCCGTCTATTCCATCTGTGTACGCTTCCGAATCAACCATCAACAGCTCGCAGTTAATAAAAAAGAGAAAGCCAGCTCCATCAGGCCCGCCGATCCCGTTCGCACCGTTGAGATACACTAAAGCAAGACCAACCCGGCTTGCCCGCCGGCATATGGCAGAGGCATAGGGCAAGGTATTTGACAAAATCGCACCACCCCCTTTCCCCGAGTAGTTCCATAAAAAAGACGCACTAACTCTTTGCAAACATTCAATAAAATCCTGTGGGAGCGAAGCGCGTCGGCCGACGAGAGCAAGACGTGAACGAGACGAACAAACTCCATCTCCCTTAGAACCTATGCACGTGGACAACCGGCACCATGATGGCCGATGCTATCTCTTATCATCCAAGCCGTGGCCGTTGTCGATGGCTTGCGAATGGTAGAAGAGTATCGAATTACAAGGAGGATCGAGCCGAAGAAGGAGGCGGATGTGCTCGGAATAGATGGGTTATTTACATTAACCCATTTACAGAACCAGGCACTTCTTATCTCTGCTCTTGCCACCCTTGGTGCGAGACATAAGAGCAGCACGGGTGGCGTGCTCAAAAACCTCTCTAACGCCTGTACCAGTTCGGGCAGAACATTCAAGGTACTTGTAGGCACCAATCTTCTTGGCAACAGCCTCAGCCTAGTTGGAAAGCCACCATTAGTTTCATGTTCACTCAATTATTCCGAGGCTGACAGCTTCTTCCAAGCCAGGCTTGGCCGTGAGCCGCTATCTTGGTTGAGACTGTACTTACATCCTTGAAGTCTACGGGCTTTTGGTTGGTTGCCCTCAAAGCGTCAATGGTCGCCTGATCCTCTCGGAGATCCATCTTGCAGCCAACCAGGATAATGGGAAGACCAGAGCAGAAGTGAACAACCTCAGAGATCCACTATTAAGAGAAGACGCGTCAGCAACCTGCTTCTTTCAGAGACATGCATCAGGGGTGACTGCTGTACCTTCTCCAAAACGTTGTCAAGAGAGTCGGGGGAGTCGATAGCAAAGCAAATCAGGATAACGTGAGAGTCGGGGTAGGAAAGAGGGCGGAGACGATCGTAATCTTCCTGGCCAGCCGTATCCCAAAGGGCCAACTCGACGTGTTTGTTGTCAACCTGGACGTCGGCGACATAGTTTTCGAAAACGGTGGGAACATAGACCTAGTTGTAAAGTCAGCAGCTTGTCGAAGTAATTATATCAAGAATTGAATGTAGAGCGTCGGTTCGTTCATAAGTCCAATAAGAAAAATGACATAATGTGTAATGATGGCTCGATGACTCTCTCAAGGTTTGATGCTGCCTAGCATAACAGTGGACCGCACAGGGGCCATAGGCAGCATTCGAAGTTGTCGAACCAGGTGATTGATGAAATAATTTGAAGAGTCGGTAAGGTCAGGCCTCTCTGGGAGCTGTTCACTGAAGTGGACAGGCGATTGGATCCCATTATGGAAGCTTTTTAGGTGTGTGCAGGCGGGAAAAGGGTCAGGGGGGATCAGGAGCTCGTCCAATTCGTACCTCAGGGAAAGCGCCCTTGGAAAAGACACTATAAAAGAATTAGCCATTGTGTCCATGATGAGATTCAAGTCGTGATGCGTTCTGCCTCTTGTCTGGTCGCGGGCATGTGTTTGCTTGCCCCCGACACAACAGCAGCAGTAACGGTAACAGTAGCATCAAGAGGAACAGCCTTGCACTCACATCAACAAACAGGTTTTACCGCAGGCACCGTCGCCGACGATGACGAGCTTTCGGCGGATCTCAGCCATGATGTCTAGTGATTTGGAGATGGGATTAGAAGCTTTGGTTGTTGAGGATAAAAGGTCAAAAGGGTCTCAGATGGTGGTGGTGGATGGCAGATAGATGGATGGAATGAAAGGAAGAAAGAAGATGGACGTCAGAAGGGGGTTTGTGACGGAAGAGAGCTGGCTGGCTTTTGGCTGTGGTTACTGGGGGGGCGCTGGGGACTCTTTTAGGCGTGGGAGCAACCAAGTGCTTGCTTGCTTTGGGGGGGAGCGGAGTGGGAATGAGAATGAGAAATGGGGCGAAGCTGAAGGCAAGGACCATCAGGTATCTTTTGGCTGGGCGAGTGCGGGGGGAGGTACTTGGGGTCGGTGGCTGTTTTTTTGCCAGGACAACGGTCGACAGTGTGTACAAAGGCTCGTACCTTACCCATCTCATCCTGAGGCAACCAACAAAATTGCCCCAAAGGAGGCTGCAGGGCTTGCGAGCTTGCTTGTGACAACCCCAAAAAGGAGGCTCAGTTGGAGCACGGGCACAACTCCAGGCACCCCCAGCTGCTGTATTTTAGCGGCCACAGTTGCACCCAACTCCCTTGATGAGCACCTAGAGCCGCTGAGACTCAGGACGTTACAGAGGCCCAGACCGCTAGAGGGCACGGAGTCCTGGGGGGGTCCTATGGGCATTGGGTCATTGATCCACGGATCCATCATCCATCCATGCTGGAATCGATAATCATCAGCAACTGAGACGACACGGTCGTCGGTGGTGGCTGAAGCGAAGCGGGCACTTGATACCGTTAGATAAGGTTGTTTTTCTCCAGCTTTGGCTAATGGCGAAAACTCTACGACGCGTTAATCATTCATTTGATGCTAAAACCCAAAAGTCCACCAACAGCAGTGGACTCTCTCTCTCTCTCTCTCTCTATCCATCTCTATCTACTCCGTAATGGGGAACAGACAATGATTTCATCGTGTTGACAATGTTTCAAACATGTGAATCATAAATACATGCATCGTTTGTTTACGGATAACAATTCATAAGCACTTCGTACACATACACACACACACATGTACGGAGTACTGCAAAAAATGTTTCATAATTAATGTACCGTAAACCCCAGCCAACTTATTAATTACCTGCCCAGTGGATCATGTCCGTTTTGCTGTTTGCGTTCGTATCAAACCTCGCCCCTTGCCTGTTTGGATCTGTTGAGACCTCGGCCTTTAGCATACCATACCACCTCTAGGTAGATACAAGTAGATAGGTGGGCAGGTTATCTAATTAGAAAGGCACCTCAGGACAAGATTGCCTTACTTTCCGATGGTTGGCTAACTCCGTTTTCACTCTATCTATATCTATGGAATACAAATAGGTATCTATCTATTATACGGGGTACGGAGTACATGCAGATGAGCATTCCCCCACGCCAGACCGCTTCCCGATGTCCAGGGTGACACACACTCTGGCGCCTCCTGATGTAACTGGCCATGATATCCATCCCTTATCCCTGTGGCAACACCATCAAGTCCTACCTCTGCCTACCTCTCTACCAACAGTCTAGGACTTTTTTACACAACCAAGCACGAGACATGCATGCATTCAAGTCCTTTATTCTGCTAGACATCAGCGTTTCTTTGTCAACAAAGATTCACTCACTCAATCCAATCAATCACGCGATAACGGTCAACCGTTAGGCAAACTGTAAACATGCCCGCCCCATCTAACGCTACTGCATTCGACTAGCAGTTTACTGACTCGTCACTGTTCATAAGGATGACGAGTCTGCCTCCGCTGATCTCAGTTATTAAAGCGCCAGGGCTCACCGTAATAGGTCCTTGGCTTCAGCTCGGCTGACGGGGCACACTTTATTTGAAGGGAAATATGCAGCGCACGCTATGCTGCTTTACCTACGTCGCGTTGATAGACCACTTTTGAACCAAATGACTCTGTATGCTCCTTTCAAGATATGCGAAATCAACTGAGACGGCAAGTATTGAAACACGACAACAGCTTGGTGAAGCATCAAACCAAATATTTGCCGTCATGTGCCTTCATGCATGCTCTCTATCATCTTCAATGGGTAATAAATACGGTCATGTACATTCACACTGTACTATGAGTGCTCTGGGTGCCGAGACTTCACAGTGTGTACTACGCACGCCCCTCTTCCAATGACATCCCACCAAACCTGCTCTGCGCTAGCTTGATTGGGTTTGAGATTTTCTAAAGTCTCGCAGAGCCATTCGAGCAACTGCCCACAGCCTTTTGAGAATCTTGAGACGCCAGCAGCACCCATTGCGATCAATGGGCTGCGCGAGATAGCCGATAACCTAACCGTCAAGTCATCAATTGACTTCCAGAAGCCATGCAGAAGCTTGTCAAGCGAGTTGCCCAGGCCCAGCGCCAGGCGACTCGTCGCACACAAGAGAACGTTAGACAAACCGATATCGACACCACATTGCGAACTCGCCAGGTACTGCGAAACGCCGTCGATGAGGTTCGCAAAAATGTAAAGGCGGCACGAAAGGCTCGGCGGGAAGATTGGGAGTTGGGGCCTTTGGCTCCTAAGCGAGATCTTGGATACAACGAATATGGAGCTGTCGCTGAACAGGCAAGGAAGGACTGGTCGGTATTTGGACTGAACAAACCGCGGCCTGAACTGTTAGCGCAGCGATGTGCGTGGGCTGGTGGTCCTAAGCAGTTGAACCTTGCTCCCGGAGACCGGGTAGTCATTCAAGATGGTCCGGATACTGGCAAGATTGATCGCATCAAAGATGTTCAACTTCAAACGGGGACTGTGACATTGGAGAATTACCACAGAGTATGCAACATGAACTATTGCCCCAAATCGATTTATATGCCTGCTAAAACCAACTTCTAGGCTCTTTCTACCGGCAATCTGGGCAATCCAGGAACACCTATGTCTATGCCTATCTCAGTCGATTCGATTCGTCTCGTATACCCAATTACCAACCCCGAAACGGGTGTCACAAAGGACGTAATCATAAACCAGCTCAAGGCTGTCCCGCCAAACATGCAGTCTCCGAACATGTCTCTCGATCGCTGGCAGTATGGCAAGAAGTGGGATCGAGTAGTTCCTGGAATCAACGTGGTGATTCCTTGGCCGGAAGTCGAGCTACCCGAGTTTGAAACAACGGCTGCAGACACAGTCCGCGAGCAAGTTGAGGACCGAACATTTTATTACAGCCTACTGTCCCCGCCCATGCCTAATGCTGTCGTGGATGAATTACGAAACAAATACTCCAAGTTCCGAACAAGGCACGAGGCGTGGTACATTGCGAAGAAGGAAGCGGCTGAGGCTGCCAAGAAGGGACGATTGGAAGCTATCAAGTCTATGCAGACACCGCTTGATGAGTTCCACGAGAAACAGCGGGAGCTTCGCGCAGAACGCGGGGAGCCGGAGCTTACCGGCGAGATGCTGGAGAAGTTGGGAGAATTCATGGCAAGAAAGAAGGCAACGGCACTGGACAATGCTGGCGTGAGCGAGGTTCCTACTGCATCCGCGGCCCCCCCAACAGACAGTTCGCCAACACAACCTACAACTCCGCAATAGAAAATGCCAAAGATGAAAAACAAAATATGGGATTGCGAGAAAGGACAGTAAGAAACAGTCCAGCCATGACGAAATGTAATTATAGATTTGTATATCATGACGGGGTGGAAAATGAAAAGCAATTTCCCATCAGCAAACAAGCCGTTGCCATTTCTACGCATCTCGGCCCTATGAAATGAGCACATAATTAGCATCGACATGTCCAGTGTAAGTTTCTCCCTTTGTTTTTTTTTTTTTTTTTTTTTTTTTTTGGGGGGGGGGGGGGGGGGGGGGGGGGGGGGGATTCAGGGATATTCTGAGTTTTCATTTGTAATATTCGGTATAGCTTTGGTCCTACTATATTTTGATGCATCAAGTAAATCAGTACTCATAGCAGATCCGGCACGGCTCTGACGGCCGAAGATAAGCTTCGGAGCTCCACTCGCGTAGCCCCTCCCCCGCCAAGCTCTCACTACGAGAGCTCCCTCAGTTTGCCTTCACCATCATCATATGCATTTTCCATCTGGATATGCGCTATATATAATATCGATATTTTGATTTGACCATTTATACCCAGCATGTCCCATTCTCACGAGGGCGTGTCCCATTCCCATGATGGGTTTAATGCCCAGGAACATGGCCACTCACACGAGATCCTTGATGGGCCTGGAAGCTACATTGGCCGTGAGATGCCCATCGTAGAGGGTCGAAACTGGACTGATCGAGCTTTCACCATCGGTATTGGAGGGTATGTATATTTAGTTGCTGATTTACTGCCTATTTCACATATGTTTCAGTCATTGCTAAGTTCTATATACGCATAGCCCTGTCGGTTCTGGCAAGACAGCTCTGATGCTAGCTCTTTGTCTCGCTCTCCGAGAGAAGTATTCCGTCGCAGCGGTCACCAATGACATTTTCACCCGCGAGGACGCCGAGTTCCTCACCCGACACGCTGCTCTTCCCCCCGAGCGTATCCGTGCCATCGAAACAGGAGGCTGCCCTCACGCGGCTGTCCGCGAGGACATCTCGGCCAACCTCGCCGCCCTGGAAGACTTGCACGCAGAGTTCAACTCAGATCTGCTTCTCATCGAGTCCGGAGGCGATAACCTGGCGGCCAATTACAGCCGAGAACTGGCCGACTTTATCATCTACGTCATTGACGTGAGTGGCGGCGACAAGATTCCTCGCAAGGGTGGCCCGGGTATTACCCAGAGCGATTTGCTGGTGGTCAATAAGACGGACTTGGCAGAGGCTGTGGGCGCAGATTTGGGCGTCATGGAGCGGGATGCGAGAAAGATGCGTGAGGGAGGACCGACGGTTTTTGCACAGGTCAAGAAGGACGTGGGCGTGGATCACATTGTCAACTTGATTCTGAGTGCGTGGAAGGCCAGTGGCGCCGAAGAGGAGAGGAAAAGCCAAGGAGGTCCAAGGCCCACAGAGGGAATCGAAGCTTTGAAGAAGTAATTACGGATGAAAATGTCAAGAATGGATCTGAAACGGCAGATTTGTGTCTCTGATTCCTTTTTCTATTGGTTGGAAGCATTTGGATAAGATATTCTCTTGTTGTGGGTAGGGAAATGAGTCTATTATTCGAGGATTGAATGCGAGTCTCTTGCATGAATATTCAGTTAAAGCCAGCAAACACTGAAAAGGACATGGATGGCCCATCTGGTGTACATGGTTCATAAATAAAGCTGTCTCACGTCGAATTAAGAGTTGAAACCATTCACAGAGCCCCTTTCTATTACACCATGCTCAATCATCATAATACCTATGCAGGAGCAACAACTATTCCGGACACAACCACGCGATTCCTGATCCCCATTATTCTTTATACCAATTTAGTAACCCATGGATCCCATACTGATGGGAAGAGAACCTAGACTTGTTAGCAACAATATCTGAGTAAACAATGTGTGGGAAACTTACCACCAAAGCCACCGTGAGCACCGATGCCTTGAGAATCGGCAGGAAAAGACCCAGCACTGCAGGAAACAAAGCATGTGCAACTTCCATCGGGACCAACGGTTCCTTGTCCAGGAGTAGCACCACTTCCACCAGCAGGTGGAGAGTAAGTCCCCTGAGAGCCAGCAGGAGCGGTATAAGAAGGCGATTCGGCCGGAGGAGGAGAGTAACCACCACTCTCGGCGGGGGGTGGAGCGTAGGCACTGGTCTCGGAGGGAGGCGGAGGGTAGCCGCCGCTCTCTGCAGGAGGAGGGGAGTATGCACTGCTCTCGGCGGGTGGGGGAGGGTAAGCACCGCTTCCACCAGTGATGGGAGTGCCTTCGCCGGTACCATTTTGAGCAATGGCCGTTTGCTGGAACTGAGCCTGTGTCTTTTCAGCAGTTGGGTTGATGGAGAAGACCATGCCCTTGCCGCAATGGCCCTTTTGTCGGCAGTAGAACCCTATGAGGGTATTAGTCACGTACTAGCATCATTGCATTGATTCAATCTTGACTTACAAAGAGGAGTTGAAGCCATTACTTGCATAGCAACTTGGGGAGCGGGAGAAACTGTGTTGTTTGGGTTGGCCTGGAAACCAGAGTCCATGCCCCCCTCGAGCTTCTTGCAAGGAACATCGAAGCCGGATTGGGTAACGGTATGGTTCTGTGAAAGGAATTCAAAGATGACAGTGTCTCCGACGGGAACATTATTGAGTTGGTCGGGCTGAAAGACGAGGCCACCAGGACCTCCAACCTTGACGGTGTGGGTAGCAGCAGCAGGGGGAGGAGCTCCGTATGCTGCATCAGCTGTGACGGTCTGGGTGACGGTGGCCTTTTCGTTATAAGTTGTCGTAGCAGCACCACCACCAGGGTTGACCCAGATGATGATGATCTCAGTGGATGAATGGGCAGTGATTCCATGGCCACTCATCCCGTTCTTGATATCCCAGCCTCGCTCCTCAAGCTCGGGCTCAGGATTCCGAGCAATGCTGTGAGCAGCAACAAGGGGCGCGAGGGCCAAAGCCAAGGAAGTACACCACTTCATTTTGTTTTGTTACTTTGGAATATATCTGTAGGGGTATATTGACAAGACAATTCCTTCTTTCAGGTAACACAGTTGGTAAATGAGAGGACTTGAGTCAATCAAGTTAAGTATAGGGAATCGAGGACCTGCTCGTAAGGAAGCGAATGAACAGCAGAGAAAAGAAGGACAAAAAAAAACTGTGGAAAAAAAAATGAAGGAAGCCCGTCCCAAACAAAGTGACAAAACAATGGTGATGGAGAAACAAGAGAGAAAAGTTTGGTGACCTGGCCGAGGGTTTCGCGACGTTTTATCTCTTGAGAAGCGCTTTAAAACATGTTCATGGAATCAATGAAATCAATGAACGTGCGACGTTTTACTTTTTCAAACCGGATCATGGCCATGACGCCCCCAGACCCCTGGGCGAGACGTTGGTGAAGATGCATTCATCATCCGATTCAGTTGTGGTGTTGCCTTGTAAATGCATGGAGTTGTTGTATATAGGGAAAGAAAAAAAAAGAAGGGGGGAGGTTCTGTAACAGAAGTGTGTCTCGGCTGCTGTTTGGCCATGTCATGGTGTGGCGCGAACCGGTCCCTGGCTTGGACGACGGTATCCGAGCGCCAGGCATTTGACAGAAAGCAGACCTTGAGAGGCTACAGTCTTTTCTTTGTGGATGGCTTTGCTTAGAATTAGTCAAAATTATCACATTCATTTGCAAATTCGTTCAAAGTAATATGAAGTACTCACCAGCACGCATAGTATAGAAAACACTACCCAGGGGTAATCTTATACAGTTGAAGACTCCTAGATCATATAGCATTCAACAACATCTTGGAACATCAAAAATCGAAAAGAAGAAAAGAATTGGTTTCAATTATAGTACCAACTTAAAACTTCAAGACCAACCTCTGCCACGTTCAAAAGCGTTGGTAGCCACCGTTGTGACCTGCAGGGTGGCAGCGCCTCGAAGTCGCCAGACGTCTCAAAAACTGCCGCTGTCATGGGTGGTGAAACACAAGAGCAAACATCCATCAGTCTTGGCCAGTGCTTTGGCCACCTCGACTTCTCCAGTATATCGGCTATCCAGATAGACGTTGAGGCAAAAAAGGAAAGTCTTTCATTATAAAATAGCCTTATCTTGGCGTTCTAGGCAGCCTGATATTTCCCAGAAAGTGAAGGATGACAATTGTGTGCGAATATATACCTACCCTACAGTTCTATCATTTGAAAGAAAGCTGACGCAAATTCATCAGACTTAAAGATCGACTATCTATCATTCTCCTAGAGTGGACTCTTGTATGATAATTCTTGAATATGATTACAGTATTTATGAATTAACTAACTTTGAGATAACATGTATAAGCATAGGGATCAAAAGCTATTTCCCCACCCATCTCACAATCTCAACTCACCAAGCTATTCCAGCCTCTTGTTTCAAGCAGCAAGATAATGATGAAAACCCCATCTATAGCCATACTAGCAAGTAAATTTTGACTACATTTATTCTCAGAGCACCTTCAAAAAAAGGTCATCTCAGTTATTTCCATCTGGGTAAAACTGCACTTCAATGTCCGGTAGGATATAAAACACTCTTCGTTAGAAGAAACGAAACTTTCATAATGCAGCTGTATCATCCGAGTTGTTCTGAGACGTGATACAGATGACATATTGTGACTGTTCCTGTACTAAGAGGGCAGTGGAACAGAATCTGTCGCAGGTATTTGGCCCAACTGCACCGCAGTTGTATGGCGCAGTACATTATGGTATGGCTCCTCATCATTCTGAAACTGGTACCTGGCATTAGGGTTGTTGCTGCTGCGCTTGCTGCTGGCCTTCATATAATCCTGTGTAATAGCCTGCATAGTACCAAGACATTAGAAGCTTCTTGAGGTTCTCATCACGGACTGGTGGTTCAAGTTAGTATGTTGCCTTGGTTATCAGGTGAACGGGTGTCACCACTGACCTGAACCAAGAATGGCCTGTGGTGGGGATGCCATGGGCATAGCACTGGCAGTTTGAGTCGGATGAGGGCTCTGGTTCTCAGCTGCGATAGGTTTCTATTCGTTGTCAGAGACACTTAACAGCATCGCGCGGGCTTCTAACATAAGCTCAGTCAAACATACCTTTTCTCTTTGGTCAACCGTTAGAGAGCTTGTCTTGTTCTCCGTGTCTACCTCATTCTGTTCTTGGTTATCTGAGCCATCAGGCTCGACTCCATTTTTTCTGTGATCATGTCAATATATCAATCTCATTCGGAGTGCTAAGAATAAACTGACTTGGATATGTTAGAAGCCTCCTTCTCGAGGTCTTTGATGGTACCGCCCTTGGCATGGATACTGTGATATTTCTGTTGGTTCGTTAGCCATTGAATAAATAAACACTTGGGATATGAATTTTGCTTAACACACTTTGTATTCATCTAAAGCTTGATTCCATGAATCAATGAGCATGGAGTCGTCCCATACTTCCTCGTTGCTGGGATCAGCAAGGTTTATATCCATGTTGACGGCAGATGAGTTTTGCAGAGTGAGACAGCTCTCAACTCTAGGGCTCTGTATGCTTGTCCCGCAAGACTAATTGTGAGTATAACGCGAGTTTTGCGCTTCAAAGATTTACTACAATTCGTGTTGTCGCATTGAATGCATCGCTGTACCCCTTTCCTGATTGTCGGATGGAGCTTGGATGGACCGCTTAGGTGTGAGCCGGAGATCTCCAGGGCCCTATGACGATGAGCTTTAGTGCTATTGGAGAGCGACGAGGCAGCTGCAGAAGCTCGCTGTAGCTGTTGCTACTAGCGCTCTGCCCCACCAACCACCCCCAATTTTTAGTGTTTCACCGCTTTCAAAGCTCGGCAGAATCGCAAAATTTCCTTCAACTTTGTTGGCGGCAAAATCAGCGACTGCCCAAGTATCAGTTGGATATCATCAAAACGACACAATGGCACCAGTACTTCGCAAGAGAAAATGTAAGAAGCCATGTGCAGTTTATATATAATATTCTAACTTTAGTTAATAGCTGTTGAGGCAGTAAAGCCTGTTGAAGCCTCCCCAAAGGCCGCTGTCAAGACGGCTACACCAAAGCCAAAGCGAAAGGGTATGATTGTCGACAACTATTTTCTCTCCTCTCAAAGGCACCGCTAACGCTTTAACTATACAGCTGCCGAAGAAGCTTCGCCTGTCTCTTTGAAGAAGCAAAAGTCAACCAAGAAGACTGCCATTGAGAAGAAGTCTCCCAAGGAGTCTAAGAAGTCGAAGAAGGCCGAGGAAACCATCGAGGTCGAGCCGGAAGTGGCCTCCGAGCCAGAAGAGCAAGACGATGAAAAGCTTCAAGTCTTAGCGGTTGACCTCGACCCAGAAGAAGAGGAGGAGACCAAGGAAGAGACTTTCAAGCCAGGTCAGGATGTTGGCAAGATCCCCAAGGTCTCCAAGGAAGTGCAGAAGGCGGCGCAAGCTTCACATGATGGATCCGGCGTCGTTTATATCGGTCGCATTCCCCACGGTTTCTATGAGCACGAGATGAAGCAATACCTGTCTCAGTTCGGTACCATCCTGAGGTTGCGACTTGCGCGAAACAAGAAGACTGGCGCAAGTAAGCACTTTGCCTTTGTCGAGTTCACCGAAGCCAGCACTGCGGAAATTGTCGCAAAGACAATGGACAACTACCTGTTGTTTGGCCATATCCTCAAGTGCAAGACCGTCGCCAAGGAGCAGTTGCATGATGACCTGTGGAAAGGTGCCAACAGGAGATTCAAGAGAGTGCCCTGGAACAAGATGGCCGGAAAGCAATTGGAGAAGCCATTGACGGAATCTGCTTGGGCGAATAAGCTGGCCAAGGAACGAAGCAGCCGAACAAAGAAGGCGGCCAAGCTCAAGGAGATTGGATACGAGTTTGAAGCTCCTGAGCTGAAGGAGGTCCCGGCCCCTGCTGCCATTGAGAATGGAGACAAGGAAGATACGGTGATCGAAGCCGCTCCCGAGCCAGAGCAGGAGGAAAAGGTAGTTGAGGAAACTGAAAAGCCTGCCGAAATCGAAGAGCCAGAGGCCGAGACCAAGTCAACCCCGACACCAAGGAAGGCAACCAGGGCAGCAGCCAAGGCCGCCAAGGGCAAGGCAACGAAATCCCCAAAGACAAAGAAGGCAAAGGCCTAACATTGATGATCTAATTCGAGGCATGATTTGTATTACAGAGAGCATGTTTTACTATAGGCGTAATGGTTCAAAAGATTTGGCATTTTGTTGTCTATCAAGTCTGGGTGCAAAATTTTCTGTGATACTTTGATGTATGTATGTACGCACATAAGCGAACCCATAGCACCCACGAAAAGAATTCAGAGCAGCAATGGGATTATGAAAGGCGATACGATCTACTTCGCGCGAGATTGTGAAAAAGCCATGGGGATTATCAGCTTGTTCATTAGTGTGATGGCGAAGGTGTTTTGTAAGATGAAGAGAAAAGAAAAGAAAAAGATTTCTGGCTACGAATTGTTGGCGGCTAGATAAGGAGCTGAAAAATATGGATGACTAAGCGTATGGATACCCTGTAGGCCGTCTGATTTTGGGCCTCGTATTGTATGATTGATTGAGGACACGCACAATTGCATGCACGGCCTCGTACCCTGGGGACGATTACGGTCAATCAGTTATAAGACGAACCTCTTTTTAGACAGCGCCCCGTTGCATACGTATTCATACTTGTCAGCATCATTTTTGAGTACTATTGATTGCGTCTTTAGTACATGCTTGTTGCGTCCCATTTGTTGCCAGCATACCAATTGTTCCACGCAGCGCATCTGGATTCTGGAACCTGATCTAATTAGATCAAATCCCTTGGCTGGCCCACTGGACGAATCGGCGCTGACGCCGCAAGGGGTGCTTCTCGCTAAACTTTAACGTTAATACGAATAATATCAGTCGGCCAGCACGAGCAAGAACACCACCGCCTCGAAACCCATTCGATCAAGCACAACACACTGCGACAATACAGATGCGCTAAACTTCAACTGCGCATCCTCTCTCCCGCAATGTCCTCGACAACAGCTATAGATCCGACCCAGGCGTCCAATGCAGGTGTGTGATGCTGCCCCGCGGCAGGGGATAAGTCGATAAGGATACCGTGTACTGATGACGACCGAAATAACACAGCCTCGAAGAAGAAAAATAACAAGAAAAAGAAGAACGCCAGCAAGAACAAAGAGCCCACGCCGATCGGCAATGGCAACATAAAGCAGGACAAGGAAGACCTGGACGATGAACCAGATACTCCGACAACCACAGTTAGTAGTCCCTGAGAAGATGTTGCATCCCAGGCATACCAGCTGAGCTTATTCTTTCAGGACGCACCCGATGAATCAGAAAAACCGAGCAATGAGAGCAATGGCCACCTAGAGGATCCCACCAACCACATAAGCTCTTTGCCTACTGCACAAGTCGACGGTGAGGGATCCGGGGACTCGGACACGGCAGCTAAGCTCGAAGCTATGAGCAAGGAGCGAGAAGCCCTCAGGGTCGAGGTCGAGCAGTTGCGCAAGCAGCTCGAGAGCATACAAGAGAACCACGATCATGAAATATCGCAGCTCAGGGTCGATCTGGAGGACAGCAATGCTGCGAAGGAGCATGCCGAAGAACAATACCAAACATTGCTGGAGCGAGTCGAGAAAATCAAGGAAACACTTAGCGATAGGTTGAGGCGCGACAAAGCTGAGTTGGAGGAGGCTAAGGAACGTATCGAGGAGCTCGAGGCACAGAATGAAGAGCTACGAGGGTCGGCGCAATCGTCTGGCGAAGATGTAGACAAACTCAAGGATGAATTGCAGGACGCCACACGAGAGCTGACGACCCTTCGAAGTCGTGGCAATCTCTCGACACAAAACTGGAACAGAGAAAGGGACGAACTGGTCAGGACGATTTCACATCTGAAAGAAGAGATGGAGACGACTTCTAATGCCATGGGCGAATGGGAAGTTATTGCTATGGAGGAGCGATCTGTCAAGGAGAACTTGGCCGAAAAGATTAGCGAGCTCGAGGAGCAGGTTACTGGTCTCAAGGAGGGCTACGATGCCGCCACAGCGGAACGGGATAGTCAGACAACCCTGATCGACAATCTTCAAAACGCCCTTCGCGAAATCCAAGATGCACGCAAAAAAGAGTTGCGAGAGATGGTAGAGACAAGTGAAGCCCAGCTGCAAGAGCATAAACGGTCAGTTCGAGAAGCCGTGGCGCGAGCTACAGAAGCGCAGGAAGCGAAGGAGGAGATTGTGAAAGAGCTTGAGAGGACAGCTCCATTCGAAAAGGAGGTCAAGGAGAAGAATCTCCTAATTGGAAAATTGAGACATGAAGCTATTGTTCTGAATGATCACCTAACTAAAGCATTGAGATACCTCAAGAAGACAAAGCCAGAGGACAATGTTGATAGGTATGTCACCCCTTCCCCAGCCTTGGGAATTTTTGGCTAACTCTTGCAAATAGACAAGTTGTGACCAACCACTTGCTCCATTTCCTTACACTGGATCGCGGAGATGCCAAGCGCTTCCAGGTCCTGCAAGTCATGGCCGGCTATCTCAACTGGACTGATGAGCAGCGCGAGCAAGCTGGTCTCGCCCGACCTGGAACTTCCAGTCTTCGCCTCCCTCTATCACCCTTTCAACGCACGCCGAGCTCACCATCACTCGGCGCTGACATCTTTTCTGAACCGACGTCTGCCAAGGAGAGAGAATCACTGGCAGAGCTCTGGGCTGGTTTCCTAGAGCGCAGTGCCCAAGAGGGTGCAGCCGGTGGCTCCTCACGAAAGGACAGCATGAGCAGTATCGCAACTGGAACGGGCAGTGGGCGACCGGACTCGAGGGCTTGATGGGGCTTGTGGATGATTTCTTCTTCTTTTTTTCATGGCTTGGGCGATAGAAACTTATATAATGGAATTATGGTGTTCAAGCTCGCAAAGGGCGTGGATTGGGGGTTTGCATCTGATTCTACCTATACGCATGTCGACATGCCGCATGTTTCAATGACTGAAGGGGCATAAATGTTTTACTTGAGGGGAAAAACGTGGTGGGCTTCGTTGTAATGATATAATTTTCTCAAACGACTTGCAATGAAATGACAACGCTGTCACATTTGCACATCACTGTTCTTCATCATCTCTCTCTGTGATAATAGCTGTTAGGTATCATCGCAAACAATTTTGGGGGGCCACATCCAGCAAAAGTTCCTTGGGATTGAAACGCTGGGGTTATTCATCACAAAGGAATGAGAGTAAAGCGTGATGCTGCATAAACGCGACCGGATTTGACTAGTTATGCCAATACTCAGTTTATATCTAGTTCTAACTGTCTTGTATCTACTCCATTGACTGCTGTAGCGGCCGGAGCACGTTCTCTGCATACTGCTCCGCATCCTTGGTTATGCTTTGTATATCGATTCTATTACTTAATGCATCATTTACTCCCTCAATGACTTCTCTCTCTTCCATGACCTCGCCCATCAACCGGACCTCGTGCTGCCAGTATGCCTGGTTTCTGGAGCGGAGGTTCTCATCCCGCATAGCTGTGTTTTTGACAATGCCTAGAGCGTTCAACTTGCTCCTGGAACCGAGTATCGCGCGATTCACAAATTCAATGCGCTCAGCGGGGGAGGGTAGTTGCGCAAAGGCACGGTTGGTGGAGGATAGCCAGAGAACCCAAGCGAGAGAAGCGTCGAGCACGGCTATGGCGATGAGGCGGTAGTTTCGCATGGACCAATAGAAGAAGTCGACTTCGTTGAGCTTCAGCGCTCGGGCGTTGGCTTGGTGGTTGTATGAGCTGACCAAGTAGAGCTCCAGTGCAGCGAGAATGCCTGCTGCGATGGTGGATAGGGTGCGCCATTGGGAGCCGTATTTGCCTGTCCAGGAGGGGCTAGTGACGATGGCGAGGACGGTGAGGTTGGCGATGTGCGGCCAGAGGAGACCGGGGATGGCGTAATAGAAGTAGCTCTTGGGCTCATCGGCGTTGCAGAACGGGCATTCTGCCAGCACTTCAGGGCCGAACTGCAAGTACAGCAGACGGCTCTCCAAGTTGACAAACTTGGATCTCAGGACGTGATCCCAGGAAGTAAAGGTATTGTCTTGGCGGATATTTACGATACGGTTGAATAGCACATCGACGGGGATCTGAAGGCGGCTTTGGGTCTTGACGAAGAGGTTCTCGGGGGCGAAGATCGGGAGGGTCTTGAGAACGAGGAGGAAGGATAGGAAGGAAAGCGAGAAGATGGCCAGGCGGACGGTGGACGGGACGGGTTGGATGGGGAGGCCATGGCGGGTGGAGGCGGTGCGGATGCTGCGATAGTAGGAGAGGGCCTTGGGGATGACGATGGGGCCGAAGAAGATGACGAGTGCGCGGATGCTAGAGAATGTTAGTTTTTTTTGTAAAATCTTTATTTATTCATTCTATGCGGTTTTCTGTAGACTTACGAATCCCAGGGGATTGCCATGTTGGCGATTGCGCGGGGGAGGGGGAGATGATGGGCTTGTCAACGAAGAGTTGTTATTGTTGACATGGATGAAGCCACCTTTGATGCCCAGATGGTCGTCTATGTACAAAGCTACTTGGGTATGGAGAATACTGAGCTGAGTACAGATACTAAAGTATGATTTGAGGATTAGCGCATGTGGGGATGTGGGGAGGTGCTGTATGTACTGTGTAGTGTGCGGTGCGTCATTGCTTGCTCCCCGTCGGCCCCCACCATCACGCAAGAGCTTCGAGAGCATCAGATTTACACAGGATGGTCTGTTTCACACTACTTATAGACGATTTACAGGCAGCGATTCGAGGGAAATTTAAATCGTGACAATTGCTCCCGAAAATAGTAAATATTAGGTCTACTAGTTAGGACCAACATGAGTACCAAATTAAGGGTCCCTATTTAGCGTCAGGCTTTCTCTCATACATAGTTCTGTATACCAAATTTCATCAAGGTCCAGGTAGTTTCTTCCAGTTTTGATATAGGGTAAGCTAACCGACCCTTTGATGCAAACTATATGGACTATGAATAAGCAATTCAAACTCGTTTATGACTGTCCATTCTAGACAGACCGAGGAACCTAGACGTTGAAACCCTGTACATACAAAATTACATGAATTCTTCAATTCCGCCTCTTATCGGCTTATAGCCTTGACTGTGGAGCACCAATAGGTATCCATGAGGCAAGGCATCCTGGCACGACCAACCATGAGGCTGTGCCAACATCGCCATTTCCCCTCAGTCACTTTTTCTAGCTCCTCCAAACCAACAAAGAAAGTTTCCGACCAACGCGACCATGGGCCATGGAACCCGTTGGGCTGGCTGTTGGAGTCATAGGACTCGCCGGTGTATTTGGCGCTTGTCTAGACGCCGTCGACAAGATTGACGACTACAGACAGTATAAAAATGACACCCATTCGCTTGCTACCCAGTTCAAGGCTCACAGGCTGAGACTCGAACAATGGGGCAAGGCGGTTGGCATAGACAGGGACGCAGGAACCCTTTTACCGGATCACCATGAGGCTCTAAACGACTCGAGTACTCACGACACAGTTGTAGAAATCCTGTCCATCATCAAACGAGTATGCAACTTTGATGATGAAGGGCCTCCCCCCTCACAACCTCCAGCTGTGAACAGGCCATTGGCTAGGAGCATGACCGCACCGCTGAGTGGATCCTCAACGGCAACAAAGAAACAAAAGTTTAGTTGGATGCTCAGAGGAAAGATCAGAAGGACCGCTCAAATCGAACAGTTCGGAACTCTGGTCCAACATCTTTACCACTTGGTGCCACCAAAAGTCAGCATGAGAGTGCGACCTGCTGATGCAACTCAAGCGCCTGCTCCAAACGTTCCTCAGGCCCCGCCGGTAAATGACAGCTCTGTCTGGATTTCGGAGCTTCGGCAGTCCTTGAAACGAGTGGAAGAAGAGATTGAGGCTGATGCGCGCCGCGAGGTTCATGCTTGGCTCATTCGAGATCCCCCAAACGAACTTTACGATGACAACATACAAAAAAGACTTGACGGCACTTGCGACTGGATCACAAGCAGAGCTTCGTTTATCAATTGGCTTTCATCCGATTTTCCTTCTCAAAGAGCAAAGCTATTATGGGTAAATGGCCCTGCTGGCTTTGGGAAGACAGTTTTGTGCTCCAGTGTCATCAACTTTCTCTCTTCCACCATTTCAACCCCGGTTGCCCACTTCTTCTTCTCATCAGACTTTGAGAGCCGGAACGATCCTTATATAGCGGTACGTTCTTGGATATCTCAGGTGATATCTCGGGATAATGCTGCGTTTGATTTCGTTCGGGAAAGAAGAGACGCTCAGAATGAGCAAGTGGCAACACGAACCGCTATTCTTCAAATATTCCGACAACTGGTACAGATTGTACCGGGATGTACTTTTATCCTTGACGGACTGGACGAATGCACATGGCTGGGCCAGAACAACTCTAGTAGAGGCGATTCCATTACCGATTTTTTGGGCAAACTTGGAAATGCAGTTGCGAACAGTCCCAGTCGAGTCCTGGTTGTCAGTCGCGACGAGCCTGAAATCCGCAGTGGTATTGAAGGCACCAAGTTTAATATTTACGAGTACCAAATTACGCCAGAGGATGTGCAGGGTGATGTGGAGGCTTACTCCAAGAGCTTGGTTGATAAGAAGTTGGCCAAGAAGAGTGAGGCGATTAAGAACGCGATCTCTCAAAGGATGGCAGAGCGATGTGGTGGTCAGTTTCTGTGGCTGAGGATGCAAGAAGATTCATTGCGTGGTTGGAAGAACCAGAAACAGCTTGAAGACACGATCGACAAAACGCCCCCTGGCCTTGACAATTTATACGAACGAAACCTGCTGAGATTATCACAGCTTCCTCAGGAAGAAAGGGATCGCGCATTCTCATTGCTACGATGGGCCGCTTTTGCGTTACGACCGTTAACTGTTTGCGAGATTGCAGAGGCCGTATTAATCGACATGGATGGTGAGGAACTTCCAGTCGATGAAATGCCGGATGAGGTGGAGGACGAGTACATTAACAGCGAAATCCTCGGACTTTGTGGCTCACTCCTGAATATCCGCGAAAGCTCATCCGAAACCAACCCTGGACTTCGGACCGTCCGCATTACTCATTTCTCTGTCAAGCAGTACTTCCTTTCTCACAGTGCTGGAACGGGCCATAATTTGCAGGCAAATGAGAGTCTACGGTTCTCTAATGAGAAGGCTGAGAATACTTTGCTGGCCCAACTGTGTCTTCGATATGTCCATTACGAACAGGTGTGGCAAGAAGACTACAAACAGGATCTTGGCCACGTTCAGGGCGCCTTTCTAGATTACGCGGCAGGTTTCTGGAGCCGTCACTTACGCTTAGGTGACTTGAACGATGAAAATGCGAATGAGCTTATTGAAGCCCTTTTTGATATAGAGAATTCGACATGGGGGACGTGGAAGAGCTGGTTTGATTTGAATGAAAAAGCTTCAGCCAAAATGCCAGAAGTCGAAAAGTGTGAGGCCAGAACTCAAGCCATCTCTGAGAGTCCAGTCTACTACGCTGCGAAGCTTGATTTGACGGCTATTACCATGCGTTTGATTGAGGAGTATCCGGATTGTTTAGATGAACAGTCCGTTTCTGGAGCAACAGCATTAATGGCTGCGTGTGAGAACGGCAACGAGGAACTCGTGAGAGCGTTAATCGAGTCCGGAGCAAATGTCACTCTTCAAAATCTAATGGGAAAGTCGCCCTTGCATGCTGTGGCTGATGATGGCAGAATACAATTAGCCCAGATGTTGCTAGAGAATGGCGCGGATATAACACTGGGTGATGTCGAGGCAGCCACACCGTTAGGTTACGCTGTGGGTGAGGGACATGTCGAGATGGCCAGGCTACTTATTGAACATGGAGCCGATGTCACAACTCCAAACAACCGAGGCTCTACACCACTTCACTGGGGCGCAGCTGACGGCCATGTAGATGTTTCTAGGCTATTACTGGATGAAGGAGCTGATTTGGATGTCAAGTGTTCCAATGGTCAGACTCCTATGTATGTTGCAGCCATTAGAGGCCATGTTGAGGTGCTGCGCCTCCTCTTAGAGCGAGGGACTGATGTGGACGCGATTGATGAGGATGGATTGACACCTCTAATGTCTGCAGCCTATTTTGGGTTCACTGACGTTGCTCGTCTCCTTATTGAGCACGGGGCGGACGTTAATGCGCCAGACCACGAAATGCGTACCCCTTTGTTTTATGCTTCTCAAACAGGACATGCCAAAATTGTCGCAATGCTCATAGACGAAGGGGCTGATTTGGAAATTACTGGAGATAAAGGATCACCTTTGAATGTTGCGGCTTCAGTTGGACATGCAGAGGCAGTTCGTATACTGCTTAATCACGGAGCTCGAGCTGACGTCGCAGTGATTTCTGGTGACGAGGACGATGAATACTGGACACCACTGGATGCGGCAATCGTAGGTGGATTTGCTGATATCGTTGAACTTCTTCTTGAATCAGGAGTAGATCCTATGACTGTGCTGGGAGGTGATTGGACGCCAATGACAAATGCTTGTCACAGGTCAACGAAACAAATAGTCCAGCTCCTGTTTGATCACGGCGCTGATGCTTTGAAGGCTGGCGGTAATGGGTGGGCACCGTTACATGCTGCAGCTTGGGGCGGGCAGGCTGACATTGTTGAACTACTCCTTGACCAAGGTGCCGATCTCACAGCTACTGATGATCAAGGAGACCCGCCACTCAAACAAGCCATATACGCTAATGACTTGGCAATAGTCAAATTACTCGTTGAACGTGGTGCTGATATCCACCATGATAGTGATGGATGGAATGCGCTAAGCTTGGCGGCAAGCCTGGGACATGATGATATTGCTCAGTGTCTTATCGATCTGGGGGCAGATATCAAGGCTGTAGATCCTGAGGAGTGGACGGCACTTCATTGTGCCGCAGCGGAAGGACGAGCAAAGGCTGTCGAAGTACTCATAAAAAATGGTATGGATATATCAGCGACCACCAATACAGGGATAACAGCTCTCCATCTGGCATCTAGGAATGGATATCTCGATGTTGTTCAGATATTGATGAGGATACCCGGAACGGATCTAAACCAAACGGATGACTATGGGCGCACGGCTTTATTCTACGCATCTATGCGTGGGCGCTTGGAGGTGGTCCAATTTCTTCTTTCGAAGAAAGCAGAGGTAAACATCAACGACCTGTACGATTCCACGGCGCTCTTTGCTGCAGCGAGAAATGGCCATGAGAAGATTATGAAACTCTTGGTTGCTACAAAGGGCATTGATGTTGTGTCTAAGGATGGTTTTGGAAAACCCCTGCTGTGGTGGGCGAGAAGATGCAATAATCCCACATTGGTCAAGCGCATAGAAGCCATCGCCAAGTTAAAAGGCGTCAAATCATCGGATGAGGGTCTCATCGACAACAAGGATCCCATCTTCTTTGACATTGAGGTAGCTTGGTGCGATTTATGTACCCGGTGTATTCCATCTGGAACCGAGTACTTTGAGTGCGGCGAATGCAATAACGGTGACTTCCTGGGTTGTACAGAATGCGTTGGCGCCGGTGTCAAGTGTCGAATTGGAACTCATGAATGGACGATGATAATGAATCAGGTAGATGATGAAAGCGACATAGCGGTTGATATCACTGAAGATTAGTTATAGGTATTATAGATTGGGCTGTCCTTAGATAGTATATAGAGCATCATGAAGTATATTTCCTACGATACCATTGGCTTTGTCTTTAATGAATGATTAATAAAGCCTAGATGTTTCCCGTACCCACTTGCTATCTCAAGGTGAACTCGTTTACAGCGTCACAAGTATCCATCTTCTACAAGAACCAACATCACCTTCAATGATATGCTGCAATGAGCCAAGGTTTACTCGCACTATAAGTGCTTCTCAGGGTTTATAGGCAGAAAGTGTTAACCCCAGAAAATGCCATCCAAAGGCAAGCAAGCCGCTTCTTATCAAGCTATCCAAGAAATGATTGCCCCTCCTCCTATCCAAAAGATGCTTCCCTCCGGTAACTACGCCATGCTTTAAAGGAATACCGTGTCGCGCCGAGTTTCGCCGTATCATGCCAACCGTCGCTTGTTGTTGTTACACTTGCCCGATATGGCGACTTTTTGAACGCAAGCGTGTTCCCATATCTCAGTCTCAGGGCCGCATTTTTTACTACTTTTTCTTGGTGCCACCACCACCACCGGCTAACTTTTCGGCTGCTTCTGAAATGAGAAAAAGGTGGTTGTTAGTACTCATTGGAGGTTCGGGTTCGAATAGAGATGGTATCGAGGGGTGTGTGTTGTTGTTGTTGTTGTTGTCTTGTTGGTTGGTTACGCACTTTTAGCATCGGCTTCTGCCTGCTTTCGACGCATGATATCAGCAGCACTTTCACGGGCCGCTTGCATTTGGTAGCCATTCAAGTTGGTGGCCCCTTTCTGTCAGACATCATGGCTTGTTAGTTGGATGATCCCCAGGGCTGACTACGGTTGTTTGTTGGCCAGAAAAGGAGGCCTTACCTTGCCAGACTGCTTCTGCTGGTTTTTAGCACGGGCTAACTCTCGCTGGTTACCGCGGGTCATGGTCAATGCTACTCTCTGTTACCTGAGAAAAGGCCTGGGGGAGGGAGGGCGTGGTGCCGGGCTGTTGGGTTCGATGATGGCTGGCAACAAAGAAAGATTGGATGGGATGAGCAAACAGGTTGCATCGAGAGCACAGAAAGGGATGAGAGGAGAGCCAATCGGAGGAAACTTTGCTCGGGCCAACGTGAGGCGAGAGGGTTCCACCCGTTGATGAGGCTGGATATAATTGTTAGTGGTGATGTACCTCACTATCTTACTTTTGCTTCTTTATGCTTGGAGTACCACTTGTTTCCGATAGGAGTAGTTAAAGAGTAACCAGCCTAACTGTCTCAATTTTGATTACACTGTATTACTAGACAAACCATATCACCCAATAAACTTTACCAAACAGCTACACCTTTGAGTATATCACCATGAAGCTTTTATTTCCTTCCCCAGACTTACTGTAGGGTATCCAGATTCAACACTTTGACCGTAATTCAGGCAGCGGACAAGAAAATCGTCATGGTCCGGGATCATCTTACTTGCTTACATGGGTACGTACGGAGCACTGAGACCAGCATCCAGTGTGTGTATGCGCGTGTGTTGTTTTTAGCTCCGGCGGCAAGCATGTCTCACGCACGAGAGTGGACAAGAAAACGACTCTGTTGGATGATATTGAGTAACTATTACTACAAAATAATGTTCAAGTCTTTTTTGATGCATCCGGATTACAATAGACGAGTAACCAAATTCGGTACTGGAAGGGCGTTGCAATTTCCTGCCGGCACTTGACTGCAACATTGGATTGCCTAATTCGTCGGTTGTGCCTTTTTAGGGAATCTGTTTGGTCTTGTTTAAGTAGACGAGAGAGCAAGAGAAGGCGCCAACACATAGATGGAACATGATTGCACACAAAGAACCGCCGAGAAGATGCCATGTATTTTTTTTTATTCTCCAAAATGGCAAATATTCTATAAATACATGCATACCATCTATATCTGGCTGCTTTAATGGTGCATTATTGGGCATGTTCTACGGAGTACAAGTATATATATATGTTTGGGTCCGTGACATAGGTCGGCCCATACAAAACGAAAAAAACCCTTGGCTGAAACGCCGTTACGCGCATCGACAGCCAATCGATCGCCGCCATGATCCCGGCATATCAAACGACACCAGCTTCTCACTGTCGGTTTTGCCGCCAGGCTCCATTGGCCTTTGACTCTTGATGCCGTAATTGCAGGAACCACTTTGGTGCATGCTTGTATCTATGGAGTTGTCGCCCGTTGCAGTATGCAGTCAAGCAAGTCCAGCAAACCGCCAAGCATTTGATGATGGAGACGCACAGGACGGACACACGGCCTGGGGAGGAGGTGAGGAGGTTGCAACAAGCGCGGCCAGATGCAAGGGCCATGAAACGGGTCTGCCTACTCATCGGCGCGCTTAATCGCATCGTCAACCCCATGGACAAGCATGGGCAAGCATGAACAAGACCTTGACTCAGCCAGCCTGTCACTGCCATGATTGGCCCTTGAGGCCAGTGGTTCAGTCTGGAATGCGCAAGCAGCGAATACTGCCGGCCAGCAAAGCATTGCTTGTCCATGTCCCACCACCTTTCGCGTTCCATCATCTTCTTGTTTCAGTAGCAAGGGTCTTTTCTCTCTGTCTCTGTCTCTGCTTGTTCCCGTCAGGGCGGCAAAAGCGGTGATGCTGTGCCAGACCGGTCAGTTCAGAGAGGCCCACGGCCGCAGCTGTTATTAAAGAACAACCCGGGCCCTGACTCTTTGGTTGCTTGTTCACTTCCTATTCAGCAGTGCCCTTTTGTGTTTTATTCACATCCTTTTTTCCCCTTCTCTTTTCGCCCACCTTCTCTATTGTTTGCTTGGACAATGCCATTGATGAAGAGTGGCTAATTTCGCATTCCCATATTTTATTTTCATTCCTTGACTTTTCTTCTTCTTCCTCTATCACATACATCACCTTAGACATAACGGGGCTGGTTTCCCATTGCATCTTGAAGCTTCTTTTTTTTTTTTCAACATCGATACTATCATTCATCGCACATATCTATCAGAATCCATATTGCCAGGATCTGCAAATCGGAACATTCACATCATCACACTTTGAGTGATCGTCGCCTCGCATTTCGTCGTTGGGGTAAGTTCGTGTGGACGCAGACTCTGATCATCCCTTTGCTGACATACACTTTTAGACATCACGCATCTCTTTTCGAATCCGGGTTCAATACCATCAGTATCATCATGGCTGGCTTCATGAGTGTTACTTCCCTGAGGGGCGTTGGCATGATTATCCTCCAGGCTCTCCGGGTCGCCACCGTCATCACCCTCTTTACCGCCGGGGCTGCCTGCTGGATCTTGATCATCAACGTCGACAAGCACAAGCCGTACTTTGTCTTCCAGTGCATCTCTCTCTTCTTCACCTCGGTATTCTGCTCTCTTCTCGTCGTCTCGGAGCTGGCCTTTGCGAATTTCATCAAGGTCTACCTTCGCCGCACCTGGCCTGTTCTGTCTGATCACCATGGCATCAGCTGGCTCGGCGGAGGCATGCTCATTATCGGCTGCAACGTTCTGGGAGCCTTGAACCGTTCTGAGGAAGATAGCAAGAAGCTCAACGGCCCATTCGCGTCTCTGGTCTTGGCTGCTGGTATTCTCTCCTTTGTTTTTGGAGTCCTCAACATTCTCTGCTCCTTCGTTTGGTGCGACAGAAAGGAGGGCATCACTTCTCGTGATATTCGCGCCAACGGATCTCTTGCTCAGTCTCAGCGTGAATACGTGCCGGATTACGAATCCAGCCACGCTTCATCGCTTAGAACCGAGAAGACCAGGAGCAAGTTCAAGTCCATGTTCTGGAAGAAGGAGGAGGCGCCTCAGAGTACCGGCCGCCCCGAGATCAGCAGGCCATACTATAACCATCCCCACCCAACCCACGACGTTGAGCGTGATGCTGGCCTCGATGACCGGGCTAGCCCCATCATTCCCAGCATCAAGCGTCCCGACACAGCCCTGCACCCAATCCACACTCGAAGGAGCAGCAAGTACTCCGAGGCTGATATGTCTCGCTTCTAAGAATCTTAGATACAGGTCGGAAGGTTATTTGGTAGGGGGGTTTCAATATGGAGGATAAAGCATTAAACAAAGAGGCGTTGCGGATAAGGGCGTTGGGGGTTACGTTAATATTAGGATACCCATATGAAGGGACGATTTGCTTCATTATTTCCTTTGTACTGCTTAGATTTACACACGGTTATTCCCAGGGATGCTTTTATGGAATTGGAATTTAAAAGACGTATGTTTTTTTGCTGTTTGACTTTGACTAGTACACGGTTTGAGTGATTGAACAATAAATGAGCACCAATAGAACAATACTAGGATTGTATAGAATGTTTACAATGATAAAAAAAATGAGAAAGGCAAAGGTAATGAAAGAAATGAGTAATGTCTCAAGGCAGACGCACCTCCAGTGCTAAGAGAGACACACTTTGTGGCTTCACTATCAAGGCTTGTGTGGCTGTGAGCAGTCGGGCCACCCGAAAAGTATGCATCACGTGATCGCATGACATGAGCTTCTTGACGCAGTAGCAACTCTCTTTGTCTCGAACCACCATCCCAATCCTTTCACCACTTTGCACTCCAGCTTCCTATCCGACATACACGAACGTGGGCGTCTCCTCTTCTTCTGCGCGTACCGGATTGTGATTTTTTTTTCATGTAGCCCTGGCATTCTTTTCATCACATTTTTCTCGCCTTGGCTTTCCAACTGCCGTATCTACCCATTCCATCTACCCACGGCGCGAGCCACTTCCCAACAATTACGACAATCACAATCTCAGCTCTGGACTTTTTGCGATCGTGGGCGCCGTAGCGCATACTGAAATCGATATTCGTGTCATAGGAGAGGTTACAGATAATAGTATTTGCACCCAGGCCCAAGTCGCAGAAAGGCGATATTCAATGGGAGCTTGAAACAAACACACAAGAAAGGCATTTTTTTTTCTTTTACGAGGGTTCTCTGGGAAAATTTGGAGCTGGGTTTTAGACTTGGTGAGGACGGTGAAGAGCCAGGAACAGATCTCTTGGAATAAAGCTCGCCGCCTTAAGAACGTGCCGCTCAGTGTTTTTGGTGTTGATTGCACAGCCCAACCTTGATAGTTTCGCACGAGAGCGCATTGCTCTCTGGTTCCTCTTTTCTTCGTCTCTTCGTGCAGGGGGCCAGAGTCACATATATTGTTTGCCTCCATTACCCTGATACATTTCTTATTAATTTTGATACTCCAACTCTCCAAGAACTTCCTATACCATGGCGTCTGACGGAGCTGAGGTGGCGGAGGACTATCGTCTTGCCCTCGAGGATCTTTCCTCCAATATGCGCTTCGAGATCAGCAACTTGACTGTGATTGCCCGGGAGAATACGGAACATGCCTTAGCAATCGCCGAAGTGTTGCAACAGCACATCCTAAAGGTAGGTGACTCTCCAACAGGTCTGCGGCTTGTTTCAAGACTCTTCAACACCAAATATTGCTTCCACGCCTTTGTCCTCTCTTAGTTGCTCGGCCTACACCTACTAACATGCAACTAGGCACCCCCCAACAAGAAGTTGCCGGCTCTTTATGTCATGGATTCGATCGTCAAAAATGTCGGCACGCCATACACACTATACTTTGGTCGCAACCTATTCAAGACGTTCATGGAGTCTTACGCGGTCGTTGACCATGGGGTTCGCAGGAAGATGGAGGAAATGCTCAAGACCTGGAAGGACCCTGTTCCCGGGTCAATGGATACTCGGCCTGTGTTTGCTATTGAGGTGGTGCGGCCGATTGAGAATGCCTTGATGAAGGTGAGGGCAGCAAGTATGCCTCAGCAAGGTCAGGGTCCCATCCCTGGTAGACCGCGACCGAACATGTATCCCCATCGAAATACCCCGACGCCACCTGGAGGACGAGGATTCCCTGGACCGGCCGGAAACTATCCGCAACAACAACAACAACAACAACAACAACAGCCCTTGCCAAACGGAGGGCAGCCCGTCGAGCAAATGCCTAACCATCTTGCTCGCCCGGTTCAACAACAGGTATGAGGTTTCATGTTCAAACCGCTGCGGTATCTTAACTAACCGGCCGACATAGATTCCATTTTACCCCCCTCATTCAGCACCACAATCACACAGCTCTACTCCAGTCTCCTTTCAGCCCGGAATGCCGGGACCATATGGCTCAGCAGGGGCTGTTGCACCGGTTGGGATAAGCGTAGAAAACTTGAGCAATGACATTCAGAGCCTGATTGTTGCGATGAAAGCCGAGTTCTCGCAGAATCCTCATGATGCTAGTGTCCAAAACAGATTAAGAGCACTTCTGGATCTTCAAGGCGTCGTACAGCACACAAGCCTGCCGCGAGATCAGCTTGAGCTCATTAAAAACAAAGTAACAGAACTTGCTGCCGTGACACTAAGGGCTCCTCCAGTCCATAATCCTACACCTGCTCCAGCACCTGTATCTCAAACGCCAGTATCTCAGTTGCTTTCGGCACATCTCCCCCCTGCCTCTGTAGCTCCGACGCCGGTAAGTGCGGCTCCGTCTGCTGCGCCGGCTTCACTCACTCTTGATTCCCTGTTGGGGAAGGGGGCGATGGCGGCCTTGTTGGGCATGCAATCTGCAAAGTCGCAAAGCGCAACTCCTCAGCCGCCCTCGTTTGGTAACGTTGCTATACGATCACCACCAGTGGTTCATGCCGAGCCTCCAAAGCCAGCCGCTCCTCCAGTACCGAACGTTGCTTCTTCATTATTAGACCAGCTTCGTGCAGCGGGCATGCTTCCCACAATGACACCGCCTAATACGGCTGCGGCCACTGCTGCTTTCCCTCCTCCCCCAGTTCCAACCCCTGGATTACCTCTCAATCTGCCTGCAAGCATTGCGAATTTCTTAGCTGCCCAAAAGAAAGAGGCTGCTCAGTCGAGTACAGATACCATCAGTCATGTCGGAATTGATGTGGCGGCTCTCAAGCAACAGTAAGTGATCAATCCCCATTTGTGGGTTAAAATGAGGGCTGACGCAAAGTGTGTACAGATTCCGTTCAGACGCGATCTCTGCGCTGTATGATGATTTGGGACCTCCGTGTACACAATGTGGAAGGAGGTTCAGGACAGATGCGGAGGGGAAGAAGAAGAAAATGGCCCATATGGACTGGCATTTCAAGGTCCATCAACGAAGCACCGAGGCCGAGAAGAGAGGAACACATCGGAGCTGGTACGTTGACCAGCAGGTAAGTTTTTCATTCATCTCCAGTATACCGAACTGGATTCTAATGATGTGAGTAGGACTGGCAAAAAGGCCGGGAAGTTGTTGATGCAGTTCACGATGTGGCTACGACGGAAGAGGCAGCCCAGGCAGCAAAGGACTTGGATGCTCCTAAATACATACCCGTACCGGACCCTAGCAGCGGCATTAACAATGTCTGTCCCATCTGCCAGGAGAGATTTGAGAACAAGTGGTTGGATACTGTTCAGGAGTGGGTGTGGCTTGATACAGTCCTGGTTGGCAACCGAGCATACCATGCATCGTGTCACGCAGAAGCGACAAGAGACCGAGAAGCAACACCAGGCTTCTCAAGACGGACGCCCGAGCCGGTGCTGGGAAAGAGGAAAGCAGAAGCCGGACTTGCATCACCAAAGGTACGGGTACAGAAGACGTTTGTCTAGTTGATGAACAGTGTTGCTTGAGGATTATGATGTGGACAAGGCTTTTTTTTTTACTATTGGCTGAGCGACAAGGGTCCTGGTCAAATCTTAGAAGAGGCTGGAAAGGCTTTGAGCGATTGATTGATTGATTGATTGATTGACAAAGGCAGGTTATCATGGACAGGCGTCTGGGCGCAATTCAGAGTGAAGTGCTGGGGAACGACATGGTGTATACCTGAATGGATTTCAGCGAGACTGCTCATGAGGCTATGGCCTTGTTATCTCGGTACAGCGTATTATTAGGCAGGCAGACGTTCAGTCAGAGGAGTTCCATGATTTTGCTGGGAGCATCTCCAATATGGAGGAGGGGAGGTGGAAAGTTGGTAGATGCCAATGAGAACTTGAGTAATACATGCCTACGTCCAACTGAGCCCTTGTTCATGATGATGTTAATGATGATGAAGGGTATTGTTGTTGTTGTTGTTATTATGACACACGTATTGATCTATTCAACTTACACCGGATATGCAGGTTCATATCATGGCCATGATGATAATTATGTAGGTGACAGCCAAGTCCACCACGGTCAACACGAAGGGAGGAAAGAAAAGTGACAGCTGGAAGGCAGATGCAGCCCAGGCGATAGTGCCCCGCCTTTTAGCGCCCTTGTGACTAGTGCTACAGCGGGTCTGGTTGGTGGCATCGGCGCCCTGGTCTCTTTTCCTCCAGCGGTCTCTCTCAGTGTGCTATCCCAGCCTTGCCCACCGAGGTTGATTGCCCAGGCACCAGTGGTCGCTGAAGATAGGAGGACCTCAGCCATTAGGATTGAGTTCCCATCCATCCATCCCATCTCATCCCATCCCAATGCATCATCGCTTAAAAAAAAAAACGAATCCAGTCCATCCCCATCCCAATTCCGCCTCATCTTACCGTCTTCTGCAAAGCAAAACTGCTGCAGCAGTCCCCTCTTCTTTGCAAATCACAGGCAGTCTGACGGGGCCCCTCACCACCCACCACCACCCCCCCTTCACTTTCTGGGCGTGTTCTACTTTTATCCTTGGGTCGATAGTGATTTTCAGCAACTGACGCAGCTTCCCGACTGCATGCAATCACCTGTATCTACTGACACACTGAGTACCACTACTACTCCCGCTGCTGCTGTCACTGCTGCTGCTGCTGCTCTAAGAAGTCCTCTTTTCTCTCTCCTCCCCAAACTCCTTTCAACCTGTCAAAAGGCGAGGTCGGTATCACTGGCTCGCGTCGTCCAACATGGAGGTATGACGAAACCCTTTTTTTTTCTTTTTTCCTCTATCTTGCTTTATTATTTTTAATTCATCTGTTTATTAATTCATACCTTCCCCGATAATCTTACGTGATACAACATGTTTGACCGGCATTGCTATTCCTATTCCTACCTATTGTTGTTCATTATAAGCGCCTGCTTTGGGTCGCCTACGAGCTCGAGTGGGCTCTCTTCGTGGTTGGGCCTTTTGTTTTTGTGTTACCACATACATTATGGGACCACTTCTAGAGTCCCCCGTTATGCCATGTCCTGTCCTGTCTTGTCTCGCTCCCTCGCCCTGGGGGGGAAAAAAAGGGAATGCGAGATTCTGCAGCTGGTGCTTCCCGTCACTCTGCCATGAAACCACATTATGCAAGGTGATAGAGGCGAACAACACAAGTCGAGACCCTCCCTCACCATCCATCATACTCCCCCCCAGGAATCCTCAACAAGATGGGTTTTGTTGACCTGCTGGCAAGCGCTGTGGCCGTGAGTTGTTCGACAGCAACCAAGCGAGTGTTTTTTCAGCACTCCGGGGCTTGAATGCAGGAGCCAGACAAAATTAAGTGTGACTGACGCCCAAAATGGCTCGTGTCACTCACACGCTTGGTTGCCATGTGTCACCACCACGCCTACCGAGTACCTAAGGCCGGGTGGATGGGATGGAGGGATGGTGGTTGACCTTCGGTAAACGACACTGTGGGCGAGGGGCATGGGGATACCCTTTTTGTTTTCGTTTTCGTCAGCGAGTGCTGTGCGCCGGGGACGAGGCTCTCGAGTTTAATATGAAGATGGACGCCAGCATTACCCCTACCGTCTTGGTCATGATCTTGTTTGTATGACCAAGAGGTCAAGCAGACATAGTTCAAGCAAGGGCGACTGTGCACATTTCATGAGACATGAGCCTTCGTTTGTCTTGCTACCAGAACAAAGGAACTCATCCTCCAGAAGCCCAAGCTCAGGATTCACCGTACTGACGTTGTCATTACACCGCATTTGAGCATCATATTCACCGTTTACCTTGTTTCTTCCTTTTTGCTTGTTTTTTATCCACCATGTCCCTAAGCCCCCCCATTCGCTCGCCGTCAAGGGAGCTTTATGAAGAATACAATGGCTTCAGCCAACTTCACCATCGTTCTGGTACTATGAGTCCAGCAAAGCTAAATCTTCAACGTATTTACGAACAGGGCCTTCGAGGAACGAATAGGAAAGATGCGCAGAAGCCAGCCGAGATTTTAACCGTCCCCGCGGTCAAGGGGAAACCGCGACTGCTCTTGATGGGTCAACGAAGGTATGCCATTGAGTATTCAAGTGCCAGGAGGGCGTTGACGGACTGAATTGGTGCCCGTAGAAGCGGAAAGTCGTCCATCTCGAGTGTAGTATTTCACAAGCTTCCTCCCAACGAGACCTTGTTTCTGGAATCAACGGCTAGAATCCAAAAAGATACCATGGCGTGAGTTTTGCATTTGTCTTTCCCTCTACTCCGACATCATGTATTCCTTGACTGAGACTTTCTATCCAGGTCGTTTATGGACTTTCAGGTTTGGGATTTCCCCGGCCAAATCGACGTATTCGATAATCCCAGCTTCGATATGGAAGCCATCTTTGGCGAAATCGGTGCCCTGATCTGGGTCATTGATGCTCAAGACGACTATCTCGAGGCTGTCGCCAGGCTCAACACAACCATCCTTTCTCTACAGCGCACATATCCAAACATCAACATTGAAGTCTTTATTCACAAGGTGGACGGCTTGTCAGATGATTACAAGCTAGACATTCAGCGGGACATTACCATCCGAATCCAGGACGAGCTATCAGATCACGGTTTCGAGAATGCGCCCGTTACGTTCCATCTCACCTCCATTTACAATCACTCCATCTTCGAAGCCTTCAGCAAAGTCATCCAGAAACTCATCCCTCGACTTGGTACACTCGAGTCCATGCTTACCAACCTCTGCCGAACCTGCCGCTTCGAAAAAGCCTACCTCTTCGACGTCTTGTCCAAGATCTACATTGCGACTGATACCGCTACTGCCGATATGGCCAGCTATGAGATTTGCAGCGACTACATTGATGTCATTATCGATATTACCGAGATTTACGGAACATGGCAGCGCAGCGACGACGGTAAGAAGCGACTCGAGGGTGAGCCTTGGAACGCAAAGCTCGAGGATCAGGTTGGATGCTCTACCGCCGAGAGCTGTCTCGTCTTGCATGATAGCAACAAGCCTATTATGCTACGAGAGGTGGACCGGTATCTTGCCCTGGTGGCCATTATGACGGATGATTCGTACGATAGGATGCCGCTGGTTAATATGAATGTTGAAGCGGTTGTGGAAGGGTTGACCGAGTTCTTTGACATTACCAAGCCAAGAAAGTAAAATATGGAGGAGTTCAGAAGCAGCCAGTGGTATGGCTGATATTTGTTCATAAGAGCTGAATGATACCAAGTATTCTTAACACAATGCACAGATTAATCATTCAGAAATCGTAATCTTCCTATCCATACCGCCCACCGTCTATCATCTCATAAGGCCTCAAGTTCCACATTGTGGCTTCAAATTCAAGACCAACTGATTCTACTGAGTTGGCAGCGTAAAATTACAAAACGTAGTCCGATTATTTCCCAACAAGCTAATCCTCATGGGGACATGTCCCCTGGCCCCACTTTTATCTCGAACTTCCATTTGAACAGGTCGCAGTGTCTGGCGTGTGCTCGGAAGTCGAAATTTAGCAAAGCCTTTGGTGTTAACCATCGAAGACATGTTTGCGGGCTGTGCTGGGTCATATGCGCTGTAGGGGAGCTTGGGGTTGTCGACTGGCATGGATATGATAATGGGACTCTTGTCTAGAAACGAGTTAGGCGTGGGTAGAGTGATAGAAGGGGCTTTGAGAACAGAATTGAACATACCAGGGTCGTTGCAAAAGAGAATGAGCGTTGTTTCGTTGAGAAATTTGAGGTCGATGAGGGTACGGTTGCCAAGGTCAACGCAACAAGATGTGACAGGTTTGCTGCTACTGATGCCGTTGGCAATGATCATCTCGGAGCGGAAAATATGCACTAGGCTTGTGAGTTTACGCAAGAAATTTGAATGTCAAAGGAAAAAGATGGGCAGCCATACCTTTACTCGGCTCAGCTTTGGAGGCCAAAGCAGCGAATATGATTCCACTCTATTTTTTCTGTTAGCGTACAGTCCTGGATAACGTGAAGGCGCGTGAGACTTGCGTTTCCGCCGGACCGGCACATCTTGAGGTCGATCTTGGAAATGGGCTTCCCGATGGAAAGCTTCATCGGGCGGCCAAACCGGACGCTCTTCTTCTTCGCTTCGGCGATGCCGTCAAAGATCTTATTGGACCATTTGGTAGCATAGTTGACAAGAAAATCAACGTGCGGCAGCGCCTTCATGCAATCTTGGCCGACTTCGTGCTTCTTAAGCTGCGTGTCCAGGACTTGCAAAAGGGTCGGACCATTTTCTATGTAGTGCAGATCCGAGTTGTAGTCCTCCTTGGCAATCTCGTTGAAGAAGATGTCGAGGGGGCTGCGGGTCAGGTATCTCTCAATGTATGTCAGCACCTTGGAATTATCCATGGTGGCTTCCTTCTCGGTCAGCTCATCGTTTGCGGCGCCGGGCGACGCCAGACGGTCGATCTGGAAGCGCAGCCAGGTGGAAAAGGCTGTAAAGTGCTGGAGCTCGTCCATGCTGTGGATCAGGACCTTGTTGCCAGCTAGGATGAGGGAGCTGACAATGTCCATGACCCTGTTGATGTGCGGGAGCGAAAAGCCAATGTCTTCGCGATCAGCGTAGAAGCGAGCGAGGCCCCGAAGACGACTGAGGATGATGGAGCAGCGCTCCAGTGCGGGGAGGAAGTTTTGGTGGACGAGGCTGCGGAGGCCTTCAAGACCGGAAACAACAGCTTTGTCCCAACGTTTATGGCCCTGTAGTAACTGTCAGTATCTTGCAATGTGTGATCCAGTACCCTACTTACTCGTTCTGCTACGCTGTCTACCAGCCACTCGCGTAGAGGCGGATAAGCGTGGCCAGTCAATACTGTATGGTACAAGGCGGGAACTATGCCCCTTGGCCCGCTCTCCATCTCCTCAAGGTCGACCTGCACGGCCTTGATAAAGCGAGCAGGGAGTTCCTTTGCGTTCTTCCACTCTACCGCCATGTGTAACGACGTTTGCTTGAGATATCTTAGCAATGTCTGAAGAGTGGTAATCTTTGACGAAAGCAGAGACAAGTTGATAGGCGAGTATGAGATGAATGGCAGGTCCATGGGAACAATGTGGAGCTCCTCTGGCTCATCACGCTTTTCTGCAAAGACGAGGGAGTGTGTTGACACGTCCGGGTGGGAGGCATGGTGTATCATGTGTGAGGGAGCTGATGAGTCCAATTCTGGACATGGGAAAGATCCGATAACGAAGGAGTCGTATATGCTGAGTTGCAGTTTGCCATCGCTGGTTCCTACAACCATGATGTTGACTTGGTCGTACGTGTCCCGCTTTGGGGTCTGGAACAAGAACTCCACGCCGCTACGTAGGGTAAAGACAGTTGCATCGTCACTACGATATCATCAGCATTCAGCCTCAAGTAGATTGAGTAAAGTAGAAGAATTTCAACTCACCCTGCACCCGCGCTACCGGTTGGCAAGGGGCTGATCTTGGGCAACGCAGTCTCAACCTCTAGAAAGGTGAGCTCTTGAGGGAGATTCAGCGGCACTTTCTCTTCCCCAGCCGCCCAGTGCTTTGATATCTCATCCCTTATCTGACTGTTTGAAATATTGCCGTGAGACTTGTCTGCGATGATGCTTGTTGACCAGCCGATGTGGGTGATGGTCGCTTCCGACTTTTCACTCACGGGGATGTGATGGGCAGCCTTGTTGTTTTCCAGCCCCATCAATCGCACGACGCCATCACTCCACCCCAGTGCAAGAAATTGTCCTATTCATAGTGCTTTAGCCTCTATGCAGCACAGCTTTATAACATGCACATCATGGGCAGGTAAAATGTAAGAGGGGGCATATTCACCATCAGGCTTCCACGTCACAGCACGCACCTCAGGCGCCTTCTCCCCCGGCGCCGCAACCTGATGAATCTTGGACACGACCTGATTCGACGGTCTATAAACGAGCAGATCCCTCCCCTCCGAGTTCCACGTCGCCGCCAGATCCAGCGTCGGGCAACTCACAGGAAAGCCATGGGGCGCCTTCACCTCAAACTCCGTCTCGCTATAGAGCGAGAGTTCCTTTGCCTGAGCCATTCGCCCGACAATCTCATCCAATTATTGTTTCCGGCAATAATTCTTTGGTGTCTGCTGCTGAGGGAGAGCATTGCGACGACGCGCTGGGTGGGCTTGACTGCGCGTCGCTTTTGCTGCGAAAGCCGTTGTGACCTGCATTGTGCTTGCCATGGCGACACTTGGGGCGCAGACATTGCGTCGATATAACCCTTACTAAACCAATAACTATCACATACGACCATAGGTAGTGGAGAACTCGGGGTCCCGTCCGCTCCCCCATAGATAAGCCACTAACCGGCAGATTAGTAGTTGGGTGGGTGACCACCAGCGAACACCGGCTGTTGTATGTTTTTTGACATTTTTACATTTTTTTGACCAGTAGCTCCTGTGATACGTTGTAGGGTAGGTTAAAGTACAAAATGAAATGAAATGGAAGTTATTTTCACGGTATTCTCCACAATATTGTTGTTCTTTGTTTCTAATGAATTTATTGTTTGAATTATTTTGTTCCTGAAAGAAAATGGATTTTTTATTTTCTAATTATCAAGTACAAATTACTGGTCTTACTCATTACATTTGTCAGTGGCAAGTGTAGTAATTTGGCTACCCTTGCCCGCCCTTGTTCCATCACCACCCCCACATCCTAACAAAAATAAAATAAAATAGAAACACATCGTGCTTATTAGTACTGCTGCTCTTTTCCTTTCCATTATAAACTGAACAAAAATGTAGACCATCACATACGACCATATCCATTGGAATATACGGGATCCCGTCCGCTCTCCCATAGTCAAGCCAATGAGAGGCAGATTAGTAGTCGGGTGGGTGACCACCGGTGAACACCGGCTGTTGTATGTTTTTTGCTTTTTTTTTGTCCCTTAGCATCTTCTTTTGCTTGTTAATCATGGCATTGCCATTCTCTCATTATTTTCCTTCACCTTTGCCTCGTCGTCATGAATGTCATACCCTAGAATCCAGTGCTGCCCCAGTTAATGTATTTTTTTGACGAAGATCCCAAATTGGCAAATAGCTCGTGACGGAAGCAGAAAGTTCCACCACAGGTGAGACAAAGGCTGCTTAATGCTGATATTAAGATCATCGATTTCGTAGGCCCACATCGAATTGCGTTATCCTGTTGGCAATAGCGAGACAATTGTCAGCATGTTTGACCTTTGATTCTGGAGACACTGAAACACGGAAAAGCATTCATTCGGGTGTAAGCAGTTGGTCAGATGTAACAGTGGTATTTTGAGTGTCTGTTGCTGGTGTTTCTATAGCATACAAGTATGCATTCTAGAGCTTCTAAGAGAGAGATTACATGCATGGATCAGTATGAACGGTCCTGAAGCTGCACAATTCATTCTCTCATATGATTGGGTAGAGTTACAGTAGTTCACGGGATGGCTGTATTGGACTGGATCTAAGATGGCGAACAACACACCACAATCGAATCATCTATTCTTATTCCATCACCACCATGAGCGAGCGTTACGGGCCGCAAGCAGCCACTAGCTCGACTCGTATTGCGCCGTGATCATCATCGTTTACTATCCGATGTATCAGTGCAGGCAAAAATACGCTGCGTGAGTCGTGATCGCCGGGCTCTCTACGTAAGGTGCCACTATTTCTTGGTGTTGATAACCTCAGCAACAAACAACAAGCCTTAAGGGGCTTATTGTAAGGTTCCATTCTCCAAAGGTTCTGATCCTCTTTTTGTTTTCTTGCGTTAATTAAGCCGCTCGCAGGCCCGAGCAAATTCAACTCTGAGACTTTCTGGTTCATGTGAGTCTCACCATGCAAATCCTCGCCGGCCCGGCGTGCTCCGGGAGATGGCTGAACCGGCCGACACACACACACACACACACGTACACCGGACAACATGCCAGCAGCCAGCCCATTCACCGATAGAATTTCTGAAGCAGGGGGGAAAAAATCCACCGGCGCTAAAGAAGGTTTGAATAATAAGATTACTACTATACTTTAAAGGGAAAGGATCACAGAGCACGTTTGTCTCGATGTTGGCAGCCGTTTGTTTCTTTGTTTCCCCTTTCAGCCGTGAAATGTAGAAACTAAGGAGACAAGAGGAAAAGCGCCGAATTACTTGCATAATGGGAAAGCTGGTTTGCCATTGTTTCTTGTGGCAATGTAAAGAGTCACGTGATATGTAAACTCCTGGGAAGAAGGGGGGAGGGGGGGGGGGGGGAATGAGCAAAGAATGTGATGCCATCCAGATATTTCCACAAAATATTATGACCGTGTGTGTAATTTCAGATCAAATTACTGCCACGACGATTGATCTGCAAACACTCTCACATTGGGACACGATAGTCAAGGCGCTCTCATTACGGTTGCTGCATGTTTTAGCCGAATATCGGCAGCCAACTTTTTGTGGTGGTTTGAAGTTGGCTGTGGAGCAGAGGCTCCAAGGCATCGGGCGAGGGGGAACGGAACAGAAGCAAAAATACCCTGCGGGTTTGTGCAGAAACGCCTTCCTAAATGGAGAATTACTTGGTATAGCTGGTGGGGTAGCCGGGTCGGATGATCTCCGTCTTTGGTGGGCACGTATTGTGTGTTTGGACGGAGTATATGCGAGTATGTGATCTATCTTACTGGACTCATCCATCGTATGGAAGCTTGGAACTATTGTGTAAGCTTCCATTCGGAATGTAACCGCAGAATGTTACTGTTCGTCGCTGCAGTCATCCCTTATTACCTCTAACGTTATTGTTCTATAGCTTGGTTTCTTCCGTCGGCCATCTCCTTTTAGTTCACAGCGCCATGATCCCCCCTTGTCCCCAACAGGCAGAAGCTCGTGAGGTCTGGGTTTGCGATGGCCGTCTGTACTACCATGTCTCAGGCCCAAATTGCTCCGGGGCGGGAAGATATTCGAAAGATGCCTGGTTTGACAATCTAGATTTTGGTTTCATGTTGCTCTGACTTTGTAACATTGCTTGCTCTGAATACCATGCTAGCTCCCGAGTGCCATCGCTCAAACAGACGGCATGTCCGTATGAGAATTACATATAGCATAAGAGTGCCGCCCAAGTGGTTATAGCTCAGCCAAGATATATTTCAGTCGTCTATTCCAATCTACGCAGGCATCTGTTATTATCAGTTCGTTATATCAACAATCCCTACATATCTGTCTCGACTTCTTCTTGATTCGGCATCATGTCTTCACCGAGCCTAGCTGTCTTGCCCGTTGACATTGACCGAGACTGGGATGACTACTTTGCCACATACTGGAACTCATGGCGCACTCCCAAGCAGTCCCTCATGGTTCTCACTTTGCCCTTCATCGGCGAAGGTGGTGAGAAGGAAGCGGCATCTTTCGAAGCGATCAAGAAGGAGTGCCTAGACTCAGCAAGGAATACCCCTGGCCAATACTGGTTCAAGCTCGTAGACAAGAACCTTGAGGCCAAGGGTGTCTCTCCTATAATCGGGGGTGTCTCCATCACACATTGCCGCAAGGGAATGGGCTGTAAAGACGTCCCCGAGGCTCCAGAGCAGGCCTTTGACGCAGGTTCCGACCTCCAAAGGTTAGCTATCGACCTGCACGGTCAAATGACCGATTGGCACGCACAGTATAGAGCAACAAGAGAGCATTTATGTGAGTCGAGCATACCCATGGCCCGAATCTGTGACCAGACTGCTAACATGCTCTTGTGCTAAGACGGCCATGGCCTTTGGATGCTTCCCAAACACCGAACAGCTGGCGGCGCAGAGATCCTCGTGAGAACGATGGGGGCCCTCGCTGATAAACTTGGCCTCGAGTGCTTTACTGAGGCGGCGTCCATGAGCAAGCCGTTACTATTCCGGTGCGGCTACAGCCTTCTCGCCACCGTCACACCCACCATCAAATGTGACTCCTCGGACGAAGAGATACAGCGCCTAGTTCAAGACTTGAATTCCAACCCTATTGCCATCATGACAAGGCCACCGAAAGTGAAGAAGGATCAGCCTCCAACAAAAGCACCCATACAAGCCAGACTTTAAGCGGGTTGTGTTTTTGCATTGGTTTGGGTTTTGAATCTTGGTGTCAAGGGGGAAAAGCAGGTTGGGTTTTTGCATATTTATATATATAAGATATTCTTACGGTACGGCCTTTCAGACACAAGCCATACTCTTTCATTTGTTTCCATATCTTGGGATAGATTAGAGAGCATCATTCATATCTCACAACATTCAAGTTGGTTCAAGTTTATATACTCGCGTAAGGCGCCCTCACTTTTCACATTTGTCTATACATAGTCAGGTTTTTATAATAGCATCTATACCGAATCAACATTCTTTATTACTCCCATTATTAGACATCAATTGGAACAGGTTCTATGTTAGTGACAAGGAGCACATGCTCCAAGGTAGAAGAGCTGCTATTGCTATGACCTGGATCATGCCACTACCTACCCATTTCCTCACAAATCGAGCTGCTCGTTGCTTACTATCGGTAGCATTACCTGTACTTACAACATTACTGTGTCGGATTGAGAGAGAGCGACAGTAAGACTAGACCTAACCTAGAACTCGGGCTTTCATTCATCCAAGCATTGATATGACGTATATGCATTATTCCCTGGATACCATAAAGAGGAAATGCAGATAAAAGCAAGAGAGAAAAGCGGTGGGTTGACCTGCACCGCGTCTATTCCATCGAAAGCATCGGCCGGATCCGTCCCTGGCCCCTTGCCAGCTGTACCCACTTTATGCAACCTCCATAAGAATCATCTAGACTTTTGCAGTCTTGTTTGTGATAGCCCCTAATCACTCCCGATAGCAGCCAGCCTCATCACCGCAGCTACATGCCTATTGTTGGTGGACCCGAACGGTCTTGCATATGTGTGTGTGTGCGTGTGTGCGCGCGTGGTCAGGTGTATACGTGGAGAGAACTCATTTGACGCCTTGATGTGGTCATAATGGCTCTATTGGGCAAAGGCTGCACTTAATCAAGGCAGGCATCAGATTGGACCAAGATTGCGGAATTGCAGGCCGATGCCCAACTAAACCATATAAATAGGCGGGGGATGTCACCATGATGGCCTCATCATATTCGCCCCCTCAACATCTACACTGTACGTACACGACTGCACTGGATAAAGGTATGTAACTGCTCCAGACGCGCACCTCGGAGACGTGTTTTTGATGCTGATGCTCTTGAATCAGATGCCTTCAGTCGACGCAACCGTAGCCATCGAAGGTGGTAACCTTTTTCTCATCTTCAATGCCGATGGTACACAGTATTCGTTCAGTGGCCATGCTGCGCCAGATGACCTGAAGGTTGCGGACAAAAGGGTCACTCTCACCTACCTGTCGACCGACGAATTAAAGGGCATTCGATCAATCAGAGGGACTATCGGACCGGACTTTCATCTGGACCTCGACGAGGGCGTGGCCGTCACTGGGAAGAGCCAATACGCAAGCTACTCTCCCACTGAAATCGGTGTCGCGGGGAGTGGGATGTGGAGGAGATGGTAGCTCACATGAACGCGGAGACGACGATGTCGCAGCGGCGCTATTTGACATGCGGGGGGGCATATGACATGGCAGATTTTAATGTAAAATTTAATGAGAGGACGGGTGCCTCTGGCAGCGAATGGGTATAATACTTGAATGCCTACATACCGGCTTGTCCAACGATTCGTGATGTTGAAGATGCTTGACGGCGGGGGTGGATGCGTTCTACCTGGTTCATCGTGCAAGGCTTGTGACGAATTTGATCAGATATCACAACTGTGACAAGGACGCGACACAAAAGGTAGTAGTAGATGCTCCTCAAGACTGAGAAACATCCCACCCCTTTCATCCCGAGCGCGCCACTTCGATGCATGTCTCAGGTGGGCATTCCGTGGGCAGTTTGGGGTCCGGAAGTCGTAAGGAACAGGCTCTCGACCAAAGTATACAGTCACTGAGCGTGATGCGAGTTTCTTGACTGGTCAGAGTGGCTGTGTTAGTGAGATGCTCAAACTGACCATGGATGCGTTTCATGAGACGTGCGCCGGGGCAATCGACATCGTAGCAAGCCCGATGAAATGTTTAACACCCATGAATACCATATAAGAAAGCTATAGTAGTAGCATGAAGTGCATTTATCAAAGCATGCGGCGTTAAAGCAGTAGTGAAAGACTCGATTCATATCTCTTTCATCATTCAACATGCCTCTCAGCGACGTGCAGAATTCCCTCAAGAGTCGAGACAATGGATACAATTTACGTTTCTAGGCACTGCTTTGCCTAAAGCATAATAGTTAAGCAGAATACAAAGAATCTACTGGTAAAAGGCCCATTTTGAACTTGAATAGGGTACAATGTTCACATTCTGACAAAGACAACGCATCGTCTCAAGCTTGAGTTACAAAGCTTTCGGATGAGTTGTGTTCAAAGATTGGGAGAGCTTCAAGGCCTATTGAAGGTTCAATACACCATCAACGTAGAAACAAAAACAAAACATGCTGAGGACAATGCCTCTTCAATCACAGAACCGCTTGCGTAGGGTGTTTGGCATTATAGTCCACCGGCAAGCTTTATGTGTTGTATTCGAAACAAGGTTTGAATCAAGGCTTTGAGAATATAAACTGGCACGAGCGATTCTGAGCGGTCAATATATATATTGATGGGAATTTCCCCTCTCAGGAGCCTCTTTCTTCACCTACCTTCACCTTCTATCATTAACACAGTGGGTAAAGACAAACCACGACTGGGAATCTTCACTTTGACTCGACGACCGTCAGAGCCAGTTCTTAAGGCACAGTAATCATGGAGCTCGAGTATTTCAACGACGATATTGGCAATGCTGATGGCATTGACAGTAGTCGCCTTGGCTTACACAGGCGTCACACTGTCGGCACACCCGCTGACGTTGCTCTTGGCCGCTATTCACGAGTCGCTCCCTATACCACTAACAATTCAAGAGATACGGTAGAGGAGAAGACCTGTGTAGTCCGTAGAGACGTGGTCAAGCATACCCCTCCTCCCATCTCCATCACTATCACTATACCCAGGCAGAACTCCCTTGATGAAACATGGTGCGACAATGATCAGTTCTTCACTGCTTGCTCATCACCTACCTGGCTTGAGGTTTCTCATCATCTCGAGCAGCTGGAGCATCTTCCCCCGCAGACTTTTGATGGTCATGCCGCCGATTGCGCCTTGCCTTTGTCTATGACCCCCGACGAGGAGCCCCGGGAAAGTTGGCGTTTTACTTGGAGGCCCAAGGCCATTGATGAGGCTTACTACAAGCAGTCTTGGTATTACGTCGATGAGAGATATGCAAACGCATACTACATTGACTTTTACGCTCGATCGACCGATATTGCTCCTACAACCTGGGAAGACGACTGGGAAACGTGTAGTGAAGATGGTGCCCCTACATCTTTGGATGAGGTGGAACCTGTCTTGAATGAAGAGGAACAAGTTGATGCCTCGGAAGAATCTGAAGGGGAAGGATTGAACGCAGGCATGCTTCGAGTTGGCAAATCGAAGAAGCATGGTGCTGGGCGTAAGAAGGCCTAAGACGTTGGCTATGGGGGGTTCACCGGGGCATGCCGGGTCTGCCATCTTAGTCTTTGGTGATTATATAGTGCAATTCGTGGATAGCTCTATTAATATACTTGGCTATTCATACAATGGTGTTCAATGTTTAAGAATGATCGTGACGGAGATATGTTCCTGGTTATGTGAGTGGTGAGTGGTGAGTGTCTAGCATAAGCGTCTGCGATCCTGTGATTCTGTTAGCAAGGCAGGGATGAAGATGAATACGATGCAAGTTCATGTAACGACAGATAATAGATGTCGTAGGGGCAATGCAAGATAGGAGGAGACGGAGAAATTGCGTAGCCGCCGGGTGGATGATTTCTATATCTCGGGGTATTGCTCATATTCATATCACTCTCGTTACCCTCAATACCTCCCCGGATGCCTGCCATCCCTCTTTTTTTTGGTCATTATTTTTTTTCCTTCAATGTAGTTTTGGTCTTGTACAAGATACATTCTTCATTTCCCATACGAATGAACAATTGGCTCCTTCAATGTGCGGAGGCGAATTCCAGGTTCCTCAAATTGAACACATGATCTTCTCTATGACGTAGAGCTGTGTGGTGGGTGGCACTCGACCTGCTCCGACCAGTCATCCTCTGTCTACCCCAAAACCAATTCTACATTATTCCCACCTCGTTCAAATCAATTTTGAGTAGACTTCAAAGACTATTTTCATTGTTAATCGAACCAAAGGGTAATAATCATGTCTGGAACAGCGTCGTCGGATCCTGCGCCTGGTGGTCACGCCAAGAACACCCAACAAAGAAGCCTTGATACAAACCAGCATGGACAAGCGCAGTATGAAAGCCCAGAACCTCTGTCATCATGAAAAGATGGCTCATCCCACTCATCCTCGTTGCTGATCTATCATAGAAACACGATTGATGAGCCGACGGACACATATGGCTCATCCGTGGAGACCAACATCGGCGAAGCTATTGATGCTGTCAACGCCGGAGGTGGGCTTCCGGCTCGTGTTGACGACATAATGAATCCATCATCTATTGGAAGCGAGACTATTGGGGCAGAAAGGGAAGGGAAGCCTTTGAGCGAGCAAAAGCATTGAGGTTAGAGGGGACGCGGGTTGCGTGTCTATGATCCGGGATATGGGGGGGGGACATTATTGATATGTTTTACAATGAGATTCATGATTAATTATGCAAAAGCTGATGTGAATAATCGAGTATTCGGTGTGACAAAAGACGTTATTAGTGACCAGGTTGATAGCTCATCATCACAAAAGTATTTGAACATATCACTAATTATGGTTATAAGGTAGCTAATATCGATTCAACGACCAGCGTCATAATGCTTTCAAATTCATCTAAATACGTTCTATAAGCACGGGAAAAGCTCATGCCATGAAAATCTACAAAGGAAAAAAAAAACAAAAGAAAAAAAAAAGGAAATCGCTTAAAAGTAGCAAATCTGGAAGCTCCAAGGCTCAAAAACAAGGTCGACGCTCAGCAGCATGGCCAAGTGGTCGTACATCTGCATCGCCACGTCGCGAATCATCTCTGCGTTCTGGTGAAGCGACAGCTTGACCAGAACGACGCCCGGTATGATGGTTCTGTCGCCCTCGGCTTGTGTCAGGAACACGACCAGAGGCTCTCCCTTGGCGTCCACGGCGGTGAAGCACATGGATCCGTAAACATACTTTGTCCAGATCTGGCGAGCCGTCTTGACGTCGTGCTCGTCCCTCATATCCTCAAGTCGAGGGTCGTCCAGGATGGTAGAGCTGGCAATCTCCAGAACCCTGGGGGCAATGTCGCTGCGGCACGTAACACGTCTCATAATTGCGCTTTGGTTTAGTGAGGAGTCGAGCGCTGGTTCTACTTGCTCAAAGGCACTGCTGCAGCGAAGATCAATAAGTTCCACCTCGCGAATGAAGCTCTTGACTGTAGCCATGGGCACATGCGGCATGGTGATAAAGTGTACCCAATCGCCTTCGGGAGCCAGACCAAAGTCCTTCACGAGCCACGGTGGCTGGCGCTCGAGAACCGTAATGATGCTGTCGTCGCTGTAAAAGTTTGGTACACGAATTGTTTCGAGGGCACGTTGGAGCGTGATGGCGTTCTTGAGACAATAGTCCCAAACATCCTTGATGCCCTGCGTTGTGTACATCTTCTCCATCAACCACATATCAAGAACGGCTCGTGGCTCGACTGCAGGTGTCAGGGCAAGACTGCTCTCTGAGTTGTTTGGATCGTAGAAGATGACTTCTCCCGATACCATAGTACCGAATGCCTTGTGGTGGCTCATGGTGAGACCCTGGATGATGGGAACGCCGTATCCGGTGAATCCCTCACCGGGCGGTCCCAGGCAGATGCCATCGTAAACGAATCCCAAGTCTAGTGCACCGTCTACGTGTGTGTATACTGGCTTGACGCCAATCTTGGCTAGCTCTCTGTTAATAACCATGATGTCATCTCGGCCTCCCGTAAATGTGGTTCCGTAGCTGGCAAACAGGATGAGCTTGTATTCCTCGCCAAACCTCTTGGCTTCGGCCTTGTGCAGGAGGACCTGCTCGATAAGCTTCTCCGGGATCATTCTGCCGTACAGGTTCGTGGGAATCTCGCCATAGCGTGGCAGTCGACCGGGTCTCCAGCAGCTGGACAATGCATCACAGTCGGTAACCGTCTTCCTGACACTAAAGTGGCAAGACGCTGAAAAGTACACATGGGCATTGGGGTGAAGGTCGAGGGCAGCATGGACGCCAATTCTGTTGCCCATGGTGCTTCCGGTCGTAAAAGCGGCCCTGAATGATTTTCGTGCTTCCGGGGTAACGAGGCCGTACTCCTCCTTCTTCTTCTCCAGGATAGCCTGGGCTTGGGAATTGGCCCAGTCTTGTGGAATCTGTACTGTCAAAAAGTGTCCTAGCACAGGACCCAAGGCTGAGAGGGGAGCTTGGTTCAAGGGATAACCGGCGTTGGTTCTGCCCCAGACCTTGAACTTTTGCAACTTTGCCTTCAAAAGCATGGTGACATGGCCGGGGACAGTGTAGTTGGTATTAATATTCCTCAGCTGCAAGGACTTGTTGGCAACCAAGTATCGAGCATCGTCGTGAGATGAAAAGCAGGAGAGCAATGACTCAACATCCTGAGCCTTGACACTGGGTTGGACTGTAAGGAGGAATTTGCTATGACCCAATCGCTTAGCACCGAGATCCAACAGAGCGTTTCCTTGATTTGAGTCGGCTGTTTCAATGATGAGATCGTGTGAGAGTGCAGGGGCGAAAAATGAAACATCAAGTGTTCGAAGGCTGTCCATCACAGCCTGTCGCTTGTCTGTGCAGTTCTGGAAGATCTCTCTGAATCCATCCTCACCAAATCTCAGCTCTTGGAGGCCGAGCATCTGTGGGGAGAATGTGCAACGAGAACCAGCCAGTACCGTATCGGCGCCCCTGACATACTCCACCATTGCGTGAGACGCGCTACCCAAAGTCTTGGGTCTCAGGGCAACGGCCGGGGGAGGTGTAAGGAACGCATTCGATCCTCCGGCAACAATGGTAGCTGCCAATATTTCTCCGTCGACGAAGCAGCCACGAGCTCCAAGCTGTGTGTGTTGCAGCTTAAGACGGGGGAGGTTGAGAGTTTGGCGAAGTTGCTCGCTGGCTGTTGTCAAGTAATCAAAGATACGAGAAGCATCGACGTGAAGGAGTAGCGAGAATCTCCTGGAAATACTATCAACAGCATTGATGTTGTCGCTCTCGCCCAAGGAGTTGGCCAAGGTAGCGGCAAAGATGATGGGTCGGCTGCCGTTGGATGTCCACTCTCTGATCATTTCAACTGTGTTGGGCTGCTTAAGATCAACCTGGTGCCATTCCATTCCAAACATTGCTGCTGATAGCTTCGCTACGTCTGGTTCAAGCTTATCCGTGAGGAGAACTGGCTGGTGCTCGGGAGACTGTCGCATGAGATCCTGGTTCAGTGCACGGATGCACCAGCAGGTTGCCTCACTCCAAGTCGATGTGTATCCGGAGGCATCCGGGTCAGAGACCCTGCTTCCCTTGGCCATGACCGTCATCCTTTCAACTTCCTGGAAGTTGAATGGCCAGCTAAATGAGACAATGAGTCAGTCCAAACCCTTTTAGTGACTTTTGTATCAACGGGAATCCTTACCTTGGATTGCAAACATCGGGTGGGTTCAAGTTATTGTTGTACCAGGGGAAGCCTATTTTCTGCAGTGTCTTGGCGGTTTCTAACCACAGGGGGTCAAAAGTTGGGTCAAAGGGACGAGGCTTCACCTGGCTCCATTCCTGATATAAATGTTCAACCTCCTTCAACTTGGCTAGCACCTCAGGGCTAGGATTCCGCCATTTTGAGATGACGGGCTCATCAATCCATTGTGACCTTCCATCCAAGAAGGATTTGATAATCTCGCCAGATGGCTCCGTGAGTGTCTTCTTTTTCTGTGCCTTTTGTGTGTCGGGGGATTGGTAGCCGAGGCATTTTAGAAGGTCGTTGGTAGAGGCAGACTTTTGAGGAGGAGGGGACGCTTTCTTGACAGGGAGATCAAATTCCTTGGGTGGCCATTCGATGTCTGTAAGGGGGGACTGCTGCTCCAAGTCGGACTTTTCAGATGCGGCTGAGCTGCTAAAGCTCACCACACTCATAGCGCTGGGAGACATTTTCTAGGTGAGTTGTTAGTTGATTATTGTCAGGTATAAGTGTACCTGAGGGCCATAAATTACCTTTATAAAATGGTAAAAACTGTACGAGTAGTTTTAGTTATGTGCTCCAGAGGGGTATGTGCGTTCACAGAACCAGCTGTAAGCCAATGCTAGAGTATTCAGGGAGCAAATAAAAGCAAAAAAAGCAACAATTGCAAAGGCCTAAAGTCGTAGCCGAGATTGTCTTAGCAAAAGATGATGTTGTCTGAGGAGATGAGTGATTTCAAGACCATGAGGATCCGGGGACTATTATAATCTTAGACAACGGTAGCGCGTGAGGAACCATATGATTCTAAGCAGCAAATGCCTTGACTCTGAGCTCTTCTCTAGTAGTTCACGTAAGTCCATCCTTTGTGCCATCGGCGATGTGACAGTACGGGAAGAATCTATCTCGTCTCGAACGCCGTGAATGAGTAAGCCCAGATACTAACTAGGCTGGTTGGCCTCATTGAGTGAAACATACGGCGATCCACATGGACAGGTATGTCGTAATTTGGCAGCGAAATAAAAGTCAAGAGTTGTAAATATCATCTAGGAGACGTTTATGCAACTCGTCCAGCCGTTGTTTCACGCCCATCGTACGATATTGAAGGCTCATATTAGTAAGATTACTTGGGTAAGTCATGGCTGAGCCAGCCATTGCATTGACGGGGATGTATCATCTTGGCTATTATTGGCATAGCCGTTGCCATCGGTGACAAAGATTTGCCGATGTAAAGTAGCATAGGCAACCCAACATGGCATTTCCCTAGGCGGTTTGGTGTCTCAGCTGCGCGTATGTATGTCTTTGCAGAAGTCGACAACTCTCTCGAAATTGCGTCACAAAATAGTTGGCCAATTCTGCTCGTTACGGCTGGCTGAGCTGAAACAGCCCTCGCCTATCAACTCAAAGTACCGGGACCTGGAAAAAGGCATAGTCGCAGCTCCATGGCAGTGCGTGCCCTAAGTCGCGCAAGTCGAGTAAAAGGACAAAAAGGACAAAAAGGACAAGGGCGCTGCATCTGCAGGTACATAGTCTTGCACGCGAAGATTACTCAGACCGCTTGGCGTAACAAATCGGGTTTGAAATTGAGGCAAGATTGATTCCTTTACAGGGCTATGTCATGACCGTGTTGCTGCCATTCCTCCCTCTTCCTCTCCCTCCTCGCCTTGTCCGGGAGCGAGCGCGGCACCCACGAAACCGAATTCACCAATTTGCCAGGCTCATGGACGAGGCCCCACAAAGAAGTAAAATATTACTGTACCTACTGCCGAATCATGCCATGAATTTAACTTAGTAATTTCCAAACCGTAGCTGCATGGACGGGCCCTGCAACTGGGACTCGACCGTTGCAACGATCCGTTCCATCGGGATAGACGATCCACAGGGGTTTTTTTTCCCACGATAATCATATCACATGCCAAGAACCGTTGAAAAACGCCTATCGTCTTTTTTTATTTCCTTTTTTATTTCCTTTTTTTATATCCCCTTTCATTTCTAATGGCTGAACCACGGAGGCTTCCCATATGGGTTGAGTGCTGGTTCCGATTCCGATTCGGCAGTCTTTACTATGATCAATAAATCAAATCAAATCAAATCGAATCAATAAAATCAATCAAATTGATCAACACCAGCGTGCATGCAAGAGGTATTAAGCAACGAGCCTCCACCTAGAGCCAAATTTAGACGACTAAGGCAAGGAGTAATATCGTGCAGCGGCGATGTGACGAGGAAAAGCGCTGATCAAGATACTACTACGATTTACACTGAGGATGTGAAAGGAATAGATGGGTACTGGCAGATACTACTACACGTACGTACTTATATAGTATAGTGCTGTATAGTATGGTATAGTATGGTATAGCGTAGTAGATGCATAAAAAAGAAGAGCACGAAATATGCCGGTAGGGACGGCCAGGAGACCAACCAAGACATGCTAGTACTAACGCCTTGTAACCAGCATATGACGCTATTTCGAATCAAGGTCGCGTCAGAAGCATGTGGATGCAAAACTTGCAAAACCCTGCAACAGTTGGAAGGCCATGATTTTTTTTGGGTTACCGTAGCATCTGGCATAATCATCAGCCGGCCTCCTCCTCCTCCTCCTCCTCCTCCTCCTCCTCCTCCAGACTAATGCTCCTCCAGACTGATGGGCAGGCGAGAGATGGATTTCCCGCAATGAATACCACTCTCTCTCAGGCAGCATGGCAGCTACACCAACCTCAACCGAGGCCATCCGACTAAGGCATCTCCCATCCCACTCTAATGTCGTTGAGAGACAGGGGTGATTTGGTCCAGTCAACACAGGACACACATCCATGGAGGAATGCTAGGGCTGGATTGGACGTGAGGATGGATCCAGGAGTGGAATCATCCGATTTATGCTTGTGCTACCGTCTCGCTCCACAATGGATGCAACCCCGCGGCCGTTGTATGTACCTTCAAGTCTTATACAAGAGCCCCTGTAAAAACGCCTCAAGCTCCATTTGTGGACGCCAAACCGTTACACAAACGGATCTGGATCCATTCAAACTCGATGCTTATTCTTTCAGTTTCCCATCGCATTGAGACAGACGGATTAATATGGACCAAGCTCTGCTCTGCAATGCACTGCACTGCACTGCAAAACACCATCACCCGCCACACATTATCCGAATAACCTCAATTTCAGCCATCTTGTACAACATCGACGACTACCGGTTTCTTGTCAATCTGGCCTCCCCCCCCCCCTCCCTCCTCATACGCTCTAATTACTTGATGCGACAACACCTTTTCCTCAACTGGTCATACCAAAGCATGTCCATCACAGGATATGACGTCAACAACATGGTTGACACGCGAAAGCGTCGATACGCGAACATCTGACGTCGGCGGCAAGAACAGATCATGGCAGCAGCGATGAATGAATTAAAATGAATGACGATGGAAAGGAAACCCCAACTGATATAAGATCAAGGTGTCCTGTAATTAATTCTGCACCAAAAAGTTGCGCATTGTTTGGATCCCCCCCCCTCCCTACCATCCATCCACCAATATGGACTCCCCAAACACCAACTCTCCCTCCAATGGGCTGGGCAGCGAACCGGAAATTATAGAGGGCTACGAAGAGGAAAATCCCACAGCAAGTCATGCGCTCGCGGACGAGAGCATCGAGGCTCCGGCGGAAAAAAAGGGTGCCAGCCAGTTTCAACATGACGAGGTTGAGGTGAAGGATCTGGGGTGGAACGACGATGCACGCCACGTCCCCCAACCAGTGGTCGGTGGTCTGAGGAACGAGGAGCTTTGGACATTGATTAGACGATTCAACAAGCAAGTATTCCAGGTCAAGAGCATACAAGAGGCGCCACTCGCAGATCTCGACCTGAACATTGCCGACAATGAAACTTTTTCGCCCGACAAACTTCGAGCTCAGCTAGAACGACTGTACATGACCGCCGTTGTATCCCTAGTATCTCTATGGAAACACATTGTTCGTCTTCGATCTTGGAGGGAATGGGAGAGGACTTCTGTTTTTCTGGTCGCATACACTCTGGCTTGGCTACTAGATCTTGTCGTCCCGACCATGTTTGGCTTCCTCATGGTACTTGTGCTGCATACGCCCTCCAGGAATTTCTGTTTTCCGCCGGTGCCTCCATCAATCGTCGACTCAAAAACTGGCGGCGTTAAGAAACCATCGGCTGGTGTTCTTGCTACTGATGATACAATTACTGGCGCTCCCGAGAAGCATGAGGGCGAAGGACTCGAGCAAGAGGCACACAGCTTTGTCAACAGCATTGCCACGGTAGGTTCATGCGTAAGGTTTTTTTTCCCCTGAGTCATTCATGCAAAAAGACTAACTTGGCTTCCAGGTCGTCGTTGGCACAAGCGCGGGCAAACACCCAGAAGGCGATCCACACGAGGACAATACCGCACCCGATCCCACTCAGATGGCGGAGGAGCTGTCCAAGGCAAGGGATAAAACCGATGGGGATGATGCGACCAAAGAGCATGACAAGACCAAGCAGCCCGTTTCTGACGCTGTGTGGTCTAAAGCCGGGCCAGTAATGCATTTGATTTCTGAGCTCGTCGACACATGGGAACGCTTCGGAAATGCCCTCAATCCTACGCCCCCGTTTCATACCCATCGCCCCAGGTATATTTTGGCTTCATGTCTCCTTCCTATGATGCTTGGTTCTCTTTTTGTCACGTCCTATATGGCTATGAAAGGATTCGGCTTTGCAGTCGGTTTCACATTCTTCGGCGATCCAATCATCACACCAGCGGTCGGGTTTCTCGATAGAACATACCCGCGTTGGCAGAAGCTTGTCGAATTACGACACACCATTTTACGAGGCATTCCAACAAACGCCCAGCTTGCGATTACTTTGCTGCGTATTGGCGAGCGCAACAAAGCTCCTATACCGCCACCGCCAAGCTCGGATACTCCACCTGTAATGGCGACCGATCCTGCAACCGCACAACAAGTGGAGCGATTAGGTACAGTTGAATCTTTGTTTTCCTTTTTCCTTTTTTTCCTTTTTTTTTCTTTTGCTTTCAGCCACAGACTATTAACACATACCTACATCCAGGTGTTAATGACGAAGAAGCGCGCGAAGCAGTGGAACCCGCATCAGATCGCGAGGAAGATAGCCGAGAAAATCATCAGCGGAAGCCAAAACGCTCCCATCGTATCCTCAACCTCCTCAAGGGAGCCGCCAAAGGTGGTCTCCAGACAGCGCTCACCGCCGACAAAGCCAAGGCTGCCGTTGGTGAACCGCATGCCAAGAATCGTCTTGGTGTAGTCAAGAATCGCGATGCAGATGACACGGATGGTCCCATTTGCTTTCCAGCACGGTATCAGGGAAAGAAGGGACATGTTTACATTACTGTTGCAGCTACCACTCCGGCCGTTAGTTGGACATCAGATATTGAAGATTTGAAGCCAGCGTGGACTGTTGCAATTGAGGAGATTGATGAGCTTAAGAAGGTCGGCGGGCTGGGATGGAAGAGCAAGCTCTTGGTTGGGTGGGCCATGGAGAGGGAGGTTGTAGATGGTTTGGTGATTCGGACCAAGGAGGGCAAAGAGCATCATCTCACGGCCATAGTGATACGGGATGAGTTGTTTAACCGACTGATTGCGATGGGGTATCAGATGTGGGAGGCGTGCTAAGTGGGAGCGGAGCAAAAGACTGCATTCTGGCGTTTTGGCTGGCGGATTGATTGAGGACATGAGGTTATATTCCGCCTTGTATTATTTTATTGCTGGACTTGAATTGAAGTTGAGCCTGTGTTGTCTGACATTTGCGGAGTTTGCTCGCTTTCGTTTAGAGAATCATGTCACCTGTTGACCCGAGACGCCGGTCCAAAGTACCATGGCAACTGGTTTAGAGTCCTTCATCAAAGGAAGAAGATATCTCAAGGTCCTCTTGGTGTCACTTGACGTGGGCATGACTCTTGGATATTCTGCATTAATCAGCTAACCGGAAATACTTGACATGTTTTGCATCTTGTGTCTGTGTTGTATTGAAAGACAATCTCTCATCATGTCAATTAATAATTCATCTTAATAATCAAACTCTCTCTCTCTCCAGGTTAACTAACTGAAGAAGCTTCCAAGCCACGGCGCTATGCCTGAACAGTGGGACCTCAGGAAGGATTCAGGGCAAGTTTGGCCGCTCCCGATGGCTTATAGCGTCCAACCACCGCCATAGCGGCAGCGGAATCGTCCGTTTTCTGCGGACAAACGAGTCAAATTGTGGAGGCGGAGAAAGTTGCAGAATGAGATCACTTTGACATTGGCATGAGTTTGGCTTAGCAGGTCCTAATCAGATTGTTGGTCATGGTCAATTGTACAAAGGAATGCGATGGAGTTTAGATACCGATGGGTAAAAAGTATAAAGGATGTCTGTTGCGACGCTGTTGGGTTGAGAGAGAGAGAAGCATCTTGGATACACACTCGCATTCACATTCACACTCACATTCACAGACTAATAACTTCCATACATACCGTGCATTCACATCTACCGTTGCACCTTGAGTCTGCTGTTTGTTGACTGATATCAATACTGTTAATACTACATAATGGCTCCTTCAAAGCTGCTTCTTACCGGTGCCACCGGTTACATGTAAGTTAATGAACCCCCCCCTCAGCACACCACATCAAATAAATCTGAAGCTCACACATCGATAGCGGCGGTACAGTCCTGACTCGCTTCGTCAACTCCGTCTTCCCCAGCATCAAGAACCTCTCCTACACCGTCCTCGTACGACAGCCCGAGCAGGCCGAGTACTACAAGTCCCAGGGTATCACGCCCATCCTCTTCGAGAACCTCGATCAGCTTGACTTGCTGAAGAAGGCTGCTAGCGAGCATGACATTGTTGTCAATACGGCTAGTGCTTTTAGACCCCTAGCTGCGAGGGCGTTGATTGAGGGTTTGGCAGAGAGGAAGAAGGCGACTGGTGGCCCGGTTTACTTTATTCACGTATGTTTTTACATTTGTCACTTGAACCTCGTCTTATGGGGAAGCTGACGAATATTTGCAGACATCTGGCACCTCGAGCATTGGCAACCGTCCCGTGAGCAAGGCCTACACGGCCGAGGCGGACCACGAGTTCTCGGACAAGGACCAGGACATTTACGCCTACGAGCTCGCACGCGAAGAAAAGGAGCCCTACGCCCAGCGCACAGGCGACGTTGCCGTCGTGCAGGCCGGCGAGGAGCATCAGATCCCTACGTACATCCTCATGTCGCCTACCATCTACGGCACCGGCTCGGGTGCTTACAACAAGCGCTCCATTCAAATCCCTTTGCTCGTCAAGTTTGCGCTGGAGAAGGGATACGCCGAATATATTGGCGACGGAGCCGGCGTGTGGGACCACGCCCACGTTGAAGACACCGCCGCCCTGTACGAGATCGTCTTGAACAAGCTCCTTGCCGGCGAGGCCCTCCCCTCTGGCCGCAAGGGCATCTACTTTGTCGGCACGGGACGCGCCTCATGGAAGCAAGTCTCAGACAACATCGCCAAAGCCGGCCACGAGCTCGGCGTCCTGAAGGAGGCGACCGCGCGGTCCGCCGACCTGGTCGAGTTTGCGCAGGGCAGGGACCCTATGGTCGTCGAGCTGGGCTTCGCGTCCAGGAGCGTGACGAGGGCGGATCTGGCCAAGGAGCTCGGGTGGACGCCTGAGAGGACGGAGGAAGATTGGGAGAAGGGGTTTGCGGAGGAGGTGAAGGCGGTGGCTGAGGCAGCAAAGAGTGCGTAGAGAGGAGGGGAGGGGGGTATGTGTAGCATGTATGAACTAAAAGAATGAAAGCGTGGTAATTGGAATGAAGCAATGAAGCGTACCTTGATTTTTTTTATTTTTTTTAGAGAGATTGAGACGGTGACATGGTGCGTCTCTGCTGTTCTTGGTTTTCTGTCTTCCTTGGTGGTGTGTTTTTGACGAGCAAACAACTGCCGGGCACTCATTGCGTCACTCTCAAACAGCGCGGGGACGATGATGTCACTGTGAATTTTCAAGGGGGGGCAGATCAGGGATCAGCTCTCTTTGACACGCCGCCATTCGATTCATCTATCCCTACTCCGTACCATTGTCGAATAGCAACTCGCCAACCTTTAACACGCTAACAACTATTTTGTCCCCCCCTCCCCCTCCCCTCAATGTTGACCAGGAGATGGGGTGGAAAGCCTCATTATGCAAGATACACGAAACCCGATCCCTTGATTCGGAAGTCCGAGCTTCAGCTGTCCAGCCTGTCCAGTTGTCCGCTGTGGAGAGAGGGTGGAAAACACGGCGGGAACATGATGCCGCCTTGGCCTGATTGACGAATAGGCGAAAAACTATGACTACGCGCATGTCTTGAGAAAGGCGGTTAAATAGGTATTTTAAATTATGAGCGGTGCGGTATCGGCTTTTTTAAATCATTCCCCAGATGCAGGAGGCATTGTGAACACATTTATTCACACACACGGTGAAACCGAAATACGATGCATAAGGTGCATATGACGTGAAGCTTGACCATGCAGCAGCAGCAGCAACAACGCCTTATAAGTGCAGCTCAATGCATCACCACCACCACCACCACCGCCAACACCCCGCGCTATATGTTCACTATCTGTTGCAATCTAAATAAAAAGTAACTACAAAGTAAAAACCTAATCATGGACTTTACGCCGGAACCATACGATGCTGCTACGGCTTCGCAATGGCTCTACTGCGCTACCTGCGGCGCCCAATACCCAACGGCTGATCGCAGCGCCATCACCACGTGCTTCATCTGCGATGACCCGCGGCAGTACGTTCCCCCCTCGGGCCAATCCTTCAGCACCTTAAAGGACGCAAAGAGTGCGGGCCATCGCAATAAATTCGAGTCCTATGGGGGCGACGACGGCATCACCTCAATCCATACCGTCCCACGCCTGGCAATCGGCCAGAGAGCCATCCTGATCCGCACCCCCGTCGGGAACATCCTCTGGGACTGCGTCACGCTGCTCGACGAGGAGACGATTGAGCGAGTCAACCAGCTGGGCGGCATCAAGGCCATTGTGATCAGTCACCCTCACTTCTACAGCTCGCACGTCCAGTGGGCCAGGGCCTTTGGCTGCCCCGTCTACGTCTCCGCCGAGGACGAGAAATGGACAACCATGAAGTCATCCCACCGCCGGGCCCTCACCGGCGTCGAATCAGACGTGCTCCCCGGCTCGGGCGCCAAGGCCATCAAGCTCGGCGGCCATTTCCCCGGGTCCCTGGTCCTCTTGTTCGACGGCCGGCTCTTCATCGCCGACACCCTCATAACCACGGCCGCGGGCATGGGCAACTGGGCGGCCGACGCGCAGGGCGAGTCTCGCGAGAAGCCGCCGGGGCTCAACACCTTTGCCTTCCTGTGGAGCATACCGAATGCGATCCCTCTGAGCGCGGATGAGCTGGCGAGGATGTGGGGCATCATCGCGGGCTACGAATTCAAGGCGACGCACGGCCTGTTCATTGGGATGGATATTGAGGACGCGAGGCTCAAGGAGAGGGTGCTGGAGAGCATGAAGATTCAGACGAGGGCGATGGGGCATGCGACGCATGCGCTCCTGGCGGAGACGATTTGAACATGGGGGGGGAGGTGGGCTCTTTTATCGTTTTGCTTTGAATGAGATTACGAGATGAGATGAGATGAGATGTGACATGATGTTGATGATGGTGATGATGCGAGATATGGTTAATATTAAGGTTTGTGTGTGCTTATAAATACTCGGATTTGCGAATTTACATGTTGGGTATCTTGTAGTTCGTAAGAGATGAGAAAGTCCCTCCCTAATTCCAAAAAAAAAAACGCCATGTTATCAATCTCAATTTGTGCCTCCTCGTCCGTGGAATCCAGACCCTCCCGCTCTTCCTCCAAAACGCATTTCATGTCCAGCAGTTAAGCTTTCAAAAAGGGTTATTTGCAACTTGATGATGAAGAGCACCTGGAATGCCTCCGCAAGAACCGCAGGCTGGACTTCTTCTTCGGCCTGGACTCATCGTGTCGCAGGTGCCGGCTGAGCATCTCCCAACCCTCCTCTGGGAGATCAATGACGGAGTCATTCAGCGTATCAAGAATAAAAGGGTTTGCTGGTACTCGGTTAGCCCATGTCATAAAAGAATTGAGGGAGAAGAAGAAGAAGAAGAAGAAGAAGAAGAAAAAAACAAGGGCCAACTCACGCATGAGGTCCACGGCATCATCCCCAGCATTCACGGCCAGGTCCATCCTCGTCGAGTTGTAGCATCCGTACCGCAGCTGCAGCTCGAGCATACACTTCCACAGCTCTCTCGTCTCGTCCACACTCAAGCCCTCGCAGCTGTGTGTTGAGGAGATGCTCGACTGCCGGCTTCGGGTAAAGCCATGGGGTGGTGGTGGGTAGAGCTGCGAGTATTCTTCCGTGGCAGGGGGGACGGTGTGGTGGGTGCTGTCCTGACCGATTTCGGCGTCATGGCTCATGGTGCTCCATGTAGAAGAAATGGACGTCGAGGAAGAGGTTCGACGAGGTTGCTTGTGTTGGTACATGTTGAAGATGGGGAAGGGTGAATCTCACACACGCTATTCAAGGTGAGAGTACAGGGTAAGGTGCAACTTGGGTGATGAAATATCGGTCAAGAGAGAGAAGAGGAGAAAAAAGAGATTCAAGCGTGCCAACATCGAGGGCCGCCCTCTCACTTATACAAAATTCCCTTCCCATGTAGATCCAAGAAGAGTGCGTGCCATGGGATGGGAGGGGACACGCAGGATTGGTTCCCGGCAAGCCCTTTCCGTGCCCATGATTGGACTAACACACCACCACGATCCCCCCCCATGTCTCAACTTCTTTTTTATCGACCTAAAAAAAAATATGTACATACATACATATATTTCTGGTGGGTCGGGACCTTGATGGAGGCGTGGCAGGCCGTGAGCTCCGAGTGACCTGACCTGATCCCAGGGATGGTGTGAGAAAGCCTCTTTTGTTTATTATGTATGTACTACTCTCGCTGTGGCTCATGAGGTGGATATTCCTCTATGGAGATTGAGAGCGGGGGCCAAGCTTGGGCGTGAGAGCATCAGAACGAGTGCAAACTCAAAAGTTTTATTTAGAACGAGATTTCCATGAGAGGGAAAACCTTCACCGTTGCAGCCCGTTCTTTGTGTATGTGTGGGTGTGTGGCAAAAAGGTGATAAACTTTTTGGCTTTTGCCTTGGCTACCGCGTTCGCCAAGGGGTCGTCCGTCGGTCGGGTAGATTCTGGGCCACTGGCATGTTTGAAATGCGTGTCTCGCTTCCTCTTCTTGCTGTCTCTTCTTCCTCCTCCTACTTGTATGTATGCATGTACTAACACAAAAACGATGCATGTTTCTGGCCAAAGGGCAACATCGCTTCCCCTCGGAAGTGCACGAAATGGGACATGCAAAGGCCTGGTGGGGAGGGGGGGAGGGATGAATGGATGGATGGATGACTGAATGTGGTCATGATATGCAAGACGTCTCCATCGCTTGTTGGCTGGTCATTGGTTGGCTGACCAGGGTTTTGTCTCTTTTTTGTCTTGTTCTCATGGGGGGGAGGGCTGACTGTCTTTTGACTGGAACACGACTTGATACCCTTGATGGCCTCTCCCCCCCCTCCCTCCTCTACCCTATGCCTATTCAACCTAGACATGAGGGGGGGAAGAAGTGAGGGAGGGGAAGACATTGATGGCAGCCCAAGTGCCGATTTGAGAGGTGTGGAGTGGGGAGCAAAAAACGGCACTTGGACGGATTGTATGTTTTCGCGTAAAAATGATGACATTGAGTTTGTGGCATCACAAGGTCACGGTCCCTTGAGAAAGTGATTTATGATGCCCACCCACTGGATACACAATACTTCATAGATACATCCATATATACATGCACATACATACGCACATGCGTATCTACTACATATTACCAACATACCAACAAAGTACAAACCATAGCACGGTTCACCCACGTCTTTTTTTTCTCTCTTCTTCCCTCTTGTAAATAAGCTGACTGGTTTGCTTATAAACTTCCCTTTGACCGTAAACCCACGCGGCTCCCAAGCTTCAGCTTCATGTTATCAGGTCGGAGAGTCCCGTCTCTTTTTCCTGTGTGTCCAGAGAGTTTTTTCTTTTTCTCTTTTGTGGTACCAAGTTTCTCTCTGTGTGTGTCTGTCTCTCCAGTGCCGATAAGACAACGACGCAAAAAGGCGGGATGGATGCAAAGTGACATCCAAGAATGGCATGGGATGGCATGGAGTGAGTGTGTGTGTGTGTGACTCTGGCGGGGTTTTTCCCATTGAACCTGGTCGTCGATCGGCAGGGTCGGAACAGGGCCATTGATAGCACACACACACATGCACACACAGGCGCCCGTATCGACTCTAGCTCGTTGTCTTATTCTCATGTATGGGATGACAACACTAGTCTTAATTCTCTTTTTTTTCATGATAGAACTAAAGCATGCAAGTTGGGAGACTAAAAGCCTGATTTAAAGAAAGCGTTCCCTTTATCAGATTTTCACCTCTTGGCTTGTTGCTGACCTGGCGGCTAGGATGGATGGATGGAGGGGAGGATAAGTCAGTCACATACATACCACTGCGGCGGGAGAGACAGTCTGTGTTTTTTTTGGCCAGGGAGGGTTTCATTTGGCGTCACGGGACCGGACACACCCAGGAATGAACAGCGGGTTCCTGACTGTAGGGTATCAACGCCTGGAATAAGCTTTTCTAACAAATACATGCTCTGTTCAAAGAGGCATCTTTGCTTTCTCACTGGGACTATTATCCACTTGGGTATGATGACAGCGATTCCGGCTTGGAAGAGCTGATGCTCCATTTTGCGCGGCCACATCATCATCATCAGCAGCAGCATCGGGCTCAGCCCTACGTGTCCACGCTCCCAAGCCCGAGTCGAAATCTGGACTCCCAACTATTCAATTCAATTTAATTCAATGATAACCTATAATCCCTTTAAGCCCATTCAGCGGAAGCGCCGGAGACGGAATAGTCGGCGGCGGTCAAGCCTCCGTTAGACGTGGCCGTTTGATTCATTCTTCTTCAAGGCGCTCGGCACGGCAACTATCGAAAGCAAGCAAGCCCCCAACGGCCCCCCCTCCCCTCCCCTCCCCTCCACTCCATTCTCCTCTCAGCCAACCCGACGAACCGGATGCCCATCCAACGCCACCACCAAAACGTAGCTGGAAGCGAGAGAACGAAGCATTGAATGCGTTGTTTCGAGAGGGAAAGGGTCTGACAGCTGTTCAATAGTGGGAAAGCTTGGGATTACGCGTCTCCCGTCATCGAGATATCATACGCTGCGCCTCAAAAACTAACGATTCCCCATTCTTTTTCTGGTTGTTGGGCGGTGCTTGAAACTGTCTGTCGCAGGCGAAACGTGATTTTCAGAGAACCGTCATGATCACGCTGTCAGCAGAGTATCAACCAGAAATGGGGGGGGGGGGACGGCTCATTCTTGATCCCTTCACCATCCAACAAGGTTACAAGGTAATAATGGAGACGCTGGGCCACTTTAAATGCGCGCCGAAACATACAAGACTCCATCCTCATTCCCTCAGAGGAAAAGAAAGAGAGAGAACAAAAGGACCCGAAGGATTGGGCATCCCATGAGAATTTCGGTTTCCCTCTTCAAGATCTCTCGTAGATGATGGGACCCGAACAAGTCACATAGCATCTAGAGAACGCTACGATTCGGAAGCCCTGGAAAAGGCATCCCGTTCACGTTCCTGTATATTGACATCTCGGAATGGGAAATTAGGCACAGACACGGAGAAACAGGGGCAGCCATGTGGCATCGCATGCCTGAGCCGCGAATCCTCATGAATGCCGTTGAATCTAAACCCTCGGGACCATCTTCCGTGACAGCATCGGAGTCTAGTTTGGCGATCCAACGTCGAATTTTGCGTTTCAACGAGTCTCAGATCCTGGGTTTTACACAGAACGCCTCATCCCCCGCATGCCTCTCGACCTCGTCGATGGCTTTTGAGAGTCGCGATGGTTCATATGACACTTCATAACAGTTGTGAGAAATGTGATGACTTCAATGACAAGCCCATGGGTTCTCTCATGTGATCCCTAAGAAAGAAAATACCTCTGATCTTGTTTACATCTTGAGGATTCATTCCATTATTGAACGCGCGACAAAGAAACACTAATTCGTCAAATACACGATTCATGCATGAGTTTTTATGCTCGCTTTACTATCGAGGCATAATAAAATAAAGGCTCGATTGAAACATAAAGTCAAAAAAAAAAAAAAACAATAGATGATCAAACAAAATACAGTAGAAGCTGTATTTGCTCCGGCGGCGGGCACAGTGCTGGGGAATCGCAAGGCTGCTGCCACATAACCCCCCCCCCCCCCCCATCACATCGTGACTCATGAACACCAAAGACAAAGAAATGGAGCATTCATACAATAAAAAAAACGCTCTACTAAAGCAAAAACTGGGGACATCCTGCAAGGCTACGACTCCAATTATGCAGGTGAGCGCCCCAGATGCAAGCATTCCACTGTCTCCCTCACTCCCCTGAATCTGCATACCAATCAGCACAAAGCCACGTCCGCATATTGGGCACCCATTCAGCATGCCACCGATTGAAATGCTCATTTATTAGGCTTCCAAGGCAGTCGATCCGGAGAATATCCAGATTTTGCTGGATCACGAGTAGGGTTACTGCATTAATCAACATTCTGCCCAACGAGTGACTGCAGTGGCCGTGACTTTAGCACATCGCCTTTTGATCTATCTGCACCTCGAATACCTTTTTTTTTTTTTGGCTCTTTTTTTTCAGTGGTAGCACAAGGTCAAGTCGGTTCTCATGCAGGAATATCTGGCAGCTGCACGCAAGAACCAGTCATGCCCGGCATCACAGTCACCACCATCGACCCAGATGGGGATACACTGGTCATTCTTCCCTACGCTGAAGAGTCCTCGCCCTCTTCAGATGAAAATCTCATCAGAAGCGAATGTGGCCTCCCACTGGCGAAGCCTAAAAATGAAGAGCTAAATAGACTTGACAGTCTGGATGTCCAGATCCATGAGCGTGAGTGTGTCAAGGACCATGATGATGTTGAGCCCCAGACTAAGTTTGACAGTGCCCGAGAGCATACTGCCGCCACTCGCAGAGGTTCACTTCAGGGTTTCCACCAAGCACCTCTCGCTGGCTTCTCGCCGTGCAAAGATCATGTTCAAGGGCCCGTATGAGGAGTCCATACCGCTCCCGTCCGACGGCCTTCGCCGCTGGATATTCGAGCCCATGTTCAACCCCACGGCGTTTGAAATCGTCCTGAACATTGTGCACCTGCAGACTCACAAGATACCCGACAACCTGACGCTGGCCATGATGGCCAACGTTGCGGCCATTGTGGATGACCTGGAGTGCCACAGTGCGGTCGACTTTTTCGCAAAGATTTGGCTTCACAAGCTTGGGTCCAGGATACCGGATCCGGTTCAGCCTAGGGAGCTGTCGCAATGGGTATTGATAAGTTCCGTGTTTAACCAGAGAGAGCTCTTCCAGACAGCTACATATAGGGCCATCCTTCACAATACGCTGCCCATATCTTCCTTTGGGCTTCCCATTCGCCCCAAAATCATTGGTATGATGATCATCACCAGAATCAGATGTTATATATATGGGCTAACAAGCTACGCAGATGTCATGGAAAACAAAAGAGAAAGCGGGATTCGCCAAGTCATCGAGCAGCTTCACAACCTCATGATAAAGCTAAGTCAAGACGGCCAATTCTGCGCCGTGGAATGCCAATCCATGCTCCTCGGCGCCTTGGTGCAGCAAATGCACACAGCCAGGCTCCTATCGCCCATACCCCCTCGCCCGTTCAACGGGATCAGCCTCTGGGAGTTAATCTGCACCGTGCGAAGCTTCAAATCGCCAAAGATTTACTGCCCCCGCGGGCTCGCGGCGCTGGGAGAAGAGGGTAACGTGTGGTATCTCGAACAGCGAAACGGCGGGTCGGTCGTCAAGAGACAGAGGAAGATCATGCCACCGTCACAGCCGTCAAACGAGCAGCCGACGCTTCCCAAGTCCCTCGTGGCTCACAAGTGTTCCCTGCAGGCGCAGATTGAACCTGAGCTGAAGCGGCTACAGTCTCACATCAAGGGCCTGGATCTTGCAGACTTTTCATGAATTACATCAAGGACAAAGGTATGTGGTTAACGGTTAACGGGATGGTGTTCAATTGGAGATGAGGAATGTTTTGACAATCTTAGGCGGCGGATACCCATTTTGCTTCTGTATATTGTGATGACATTATGTTTCTATGGAGGGGAGAATGGAGTTCCTCTGGGGCATTTTGTTCTGTTTTTTTTTTACTGAAACTATTAGGCTTTTAATCTAATACATGACTCAAATCAAGCTGTCGTATGTGCTAGGAAATGAAGATCAATTCGGAGGCTGACCCGGAACTGCGGGGCCGTGTCCGGCCGCTTGTGGTTTCAGATCCTCCGTCTAGTCAATCTAGGCAGCAGCCCCCAATGAGCATCCAACTTCATCTCTTCACATCCTTACGGACGGCATTTAGGAAGGGTCACCATCTTTGCAATGAGTCTAAACAGAGCAGCTCCTTCGGCAAATAACATCTGTAGTCACTCACATGTCTACCTCGACGGCTCTCCTCATGCAAGCGTAGCCAAGTTCAAACGCCCGTCTGAAAAACAGCGTGTTGCGGCTGCATCTGGCGATGGGCAGGGCAGAGAATGGGGTTTGTTGACCAGCGGGGAGAGATTCAACGATGGCATGACTTTTCCAGGGCCTCTGGTCCTCCCGGAAGATGATTTGGCTGAAGATCCGGCGTTCCCTCCACAAGACTTGGCAGAATGGCGAGATGAAGAAGAGAGAAACGCCGTCGCCTCGGCCAAGAAGACCATCTATGTTGTTCCAAGTCCAGAGATTGGATCAGAGGTATCAAAGATGAAGCTGTGGGGCCCTGGTGCATCGAGTAAGAAGCATGAAGTCGTTGAACCCCCCAACCCAGATGATGCGGTACAGTATCTGGCCGCCTTCTTTCACGGCATGAAGGTCAAAGTCTTTGACAAACCCTTCTCATGGCAAGTCTGGGACGAACCAAGTACTACCAAACGGCGAGAAACGCCCGCAAAGCCATATGACGCTACACCCCTCAAAGACCCAGACGAGGAGCGCCTCATCGGTCTCAAAACACCAAAGCAACAGCTCTTCGGCATCCGGTGCCGCGCCTCTCCCGACGGCGCCTCACTCATGCAAGTCAACCTCAACGATGTTCTCGACGCCCTCATGGAATCCATCCCCCGGGACGCGCACTCCATCGTGATCCTGCTCGAACAGGACATGTACGAAGGCGATGGCGACATCTTCACCGCCGGAAGGGCATACGGAGGGAGTCGCATCGCTGCCGTGTCTCACTTCCGCGACCATCCGCTCTTTGCTCCACCCGGCGGCGGCGGACATGCATGGCCTCTATCCCACTGCGCCGCGTACGTCGATTCTCTCTGCGCGAAATCTTTGCCAAAGGGCGTCAAGAGGTCTAAAGCGCTGCCTACCGCCCGTGGCGCCGGTCCTCTACATGCGGCCGTTGAAGCAGCTACTGTGCCTCCTCGCAGTAGCAGTGGCAGCAGCAGCAGCAGCAGCATCGTGCCGCATGAGAGCCTGAATGCCCAATGGCTTGGGAGAACCGTACAGACGATGGCGCATGAGTTGTGTCACTGTATGGGGATGAATCACTGCGTGTACTTTGCGTGTGCGATGCAAGGGAGCGGGAACTTGGAGGAGGCGGTACGGCAGCCTCCGTACCTGTGCCCCGTATGCCTGGAGAAGTTGGCAGCGGGAATCGGAGAGGGGGTTGTCAAAGGTTGGAAGGGCTCCACGGCGAAAGGTGTGAGAGGGAGGTATGTGAGGGAGAGGTATGAGGCGCTGAGGGAGGTGTGTGAACGGTGGGCGGATCCCAACGTTTCGATACTGTTTACGGGGTACAAGGCATGGTTAGACGAGATTCTTGGAGAATAGGATGAATGAAATGAGAATAAAGAGCGCATAGTTCAGTAGTTGAAGTCGTGTGTATAAGTCAGTTTGAAGTTGGGATAAAGTTATGTTCGTGGTCGTATAGTAGAGATCATAGCATTCGAAGAGGGTCAAAGAGTATAAAGCAAGCTATCCATCGTCTCCCAGTATCAACTCCATACATGATTTACATGTATTATGATATGAATACTCGGCCATACCTACAACTTTTGAGCATGATAAACATTCTCCTCCCATATGGATACAGGGTAGGGTAATGAATATAAGGATCAAGCCAGCGACAACGCTGTGAGCTTGCCCCCCCATATGAGACCCCAAGTATGCTTTGCTTTACGACAAAAAAAAAACGGTCTGCTACAGGTATGAAACATGCATTTGGTTTTGCTTCTTATACAAGTATCTTGCGTTCGCAGCCAACAACGTGCGTGCGGTTCACCAGGCGATGGACTGCCAAAGTCCGCACAGGCGAGACCTGCACAACTCCATGTCGATCAAGCGTCCTCCCCGATGCCTGACCGTGGCCGGAGAGGTGGGAAAAAAAACAACAACCGACATACCGGCTTTTGCATCACTCTTACAATTCTCGAGGGGGCCATTTCTTGGAATACCCGCAGATAGCGAGCTTCAGAAAGAAAGAAAAAACAATGTTTTTGTTTCACACCCAGCCGCTCAACCTGGGGCGGGACATGAAAAGAAAGGTTTTCTGCCATTGTCTTTTTCAGCATCATTCTTCCCGTGTACTCCGCAAAGATGTACATTGATGTTCATCCCCATCAAGGGAGAGGGAGAACGGAAAGAAAAAAAAATTCACCAGGCTGAAGCCACAAGCAGCCGCAATACTACGCCGGGAACCCGGTCCGATCATCAGGGTTGATGCCGGCAAACTCTCCCTTGGAACCCCCCAACGGCTTGGAATTCAATCTGGGCTTCATTTACCAGAATATACATGGCACTTGAAGCCGCATCTGTTACCCAGATCGGACATTGATCCTTCTCAACAATCCTGTCTGTCTCTCTTGCTCGCTCGCTCGCTCGCTCTCGGTGGCCCGGTGAGAAAGGGAAACAGGGAAGAACACGCGCCCAGCCAAAACCCGTCGACCGCTTCTTTGTCGTGCAGGAGAAAAAGAACAAGTGACATCCAACCCATGCGAACTCCCTGTTCGCTTTTGTTGACTCAGAAACCTTTTTTGGGCTTCCCCGCGAAACAAACCAGCGGGTTGGGACCCAGAAGAGAGCCAAGAGTCCCGGGGAAAAGAAAGAGAAGAGGAAAACAAAAAGACCAGAAATCTTTTGTCCCCCCCCCCCTTGTGCCCCGGTTCCGTGTCTTGATTTTCTGAATCATGACCCTCCGGGTTTTTTGAATATTTGGGTGGCTTTCGATTGGCGAAATTGCTTCTTTCTACGGGAGATATTCATCTCACCCCCTTTAGATGGGGGATCTTCCCAGCCATTCTTTGGCGAGCTTCAAAGGGAGAAAGGGAACAAAAAAAAAGAGGCTAATAATGTTCAAGGTATATGGATGGACTTGACCCGTGCCATGGGCTCAAGGGCAGACGAGCATGATCCTCGTACATCAACAGCGCCCGCTCGCGAACATCATTGTTCGGCTCCGCACCTCAACCTCTTTCTCGCTCGCTCTCTCAGTTTCTCTGGTATCTCCCGCCATTGTAAAAAATCGAGCAATCGCATGTAGGGCAGGGCTGCAGCAACAAGCTTCCAACAGCTCAACCAGCATCAGCACCAAAGCAAAGCAAGCAGGAAGCAAGCTCCACGGCCCCCAGGCTAGCCTAGCACATGCTTGAGAAACCTGCATGGTTGGCGAGCCGGGTGCGCTTCCGACGGTTCCACCTCACCGTTCTCCTGCATATCGTGAGCGTAAGAGAGCACCACCAAAGGAAGACCCGGAGACGGAGGCTGCAGAATTTTTTCTTTCCCTTTTTTCCTTTCCAGCCAGTCCTTGGAGTGAGTTGAGATGATGGGTCCCGGTGTTCCAGCGCCGAGCGAATAGGCTGCTGCCACACTTCGGCGGAGCCTTGCAGAAGCCTTGCAAGGCCGAAAAGAGAGACGACGAATAAAAAGCAACTTTTGCCTGTGTTTCGTTCGTGACCTTTGGGCAGCGGTATCACTGAGATAGAGAGAGAGAGAGAGAGAGGCAGAGCGGTGAAGGGGTGTTTGTGGACTCGAGCTTGGTGTTATCTCGCATTAACCACCCAAGTCCGTTCAGACGTTTGAGTCTTTTTGACAACTGGCAGCCTGTTGCACTGCCAACCGTTGCATTTCCTCTTGGAGTCTTTTTTTTCTTCTTTCTTGTCCTTTTTTGCTTCTTCTCTTTTTTTCGCCTCGTCCCATCCAATATCGCTTCTCGTGACAAGGGGGTGTGTGAACAAGGGGGAGGAAGGAAAAACTTTGTTGGGTCGGAGGGCTACTCGGGCCAACTCCAACAGCTAACCTGCAAGACCCGATTTCAATAGATAAACCGGTAACGGTATAGATTAATGAGAAGAGAAGCTGCAGTTTTGCCCAAAGTAGCAATCATCCGTTCTAGATCCTTTACGGCAAGGAGCCTTGTTCGGTCTAAAATTCTGGAATAATTCCGTTGGTGGATTCTTTTTTTTTTTTTTTTTTTGCTGGCTGGCTGACTTGACTCTCTTCTGACTGAGGGCTCCGTCTTTAATTGTGTGTTTTCAATGAGTCATTGAAATATACTACGTTACGAACTGTGATTTGTAAAAACAAAGATAATGGACAAGAAAAAATGGATTTTCTCAAGAAAACGGTCAGACCAACCAGACGTGGAAAAAGTGTCCGTTGATGAATTGTGGACTCACCCTCTTCTTCTTCTTTTTTTTTTTTTTTTTTTTTTTTTTTTTTTTTTTTTTATAAATACATACGACATATATTAATTGATGATGATCATTGAAACGGAGACGGTGTGGCATGTCTGCTGCTACCCTAAGAATAGAACTAACAAAGCCGAGTGGCCTAGTTAGGTCAGTGGTGGATGAACGGAAAAACCTTTTCAACGGATCAATACATGTTCCGCAATGCTATCGCCACTCTTTCCTTGACTCAGCCACAGTGGAGGAGGCTGACCGACCAATGCTTTCGCCGATGGCGCATCGCGTATCGTCACGTCGCGATCCATCCCCATCGAAAGAGTTTTCAAGACGCGATACTACAAGCATGTGAGAAGATTAACAGCAGGGCAAGGCGAAATACATGGAAAGGGAGGGGGAAAAAGAAGAAAAGAAAAAAATCTCTCACGTCAGCGCCGGGCCTTGGTGATTTGCTTCAAGTATTGCTATCTGGTCAATGCAAGGCAGAGACACTGACCACGTCACAATCAGAGGGCTCGCATTGGGGTACGTGCAAGCTCTTCCTCGTCCTCGTCGTCTCTTATCCTCGTTCCCTTGACTCCTCACACCCTTCCCTTTCTACGGCGTACTCGCTTGATTGATCATCATGGCCATCTCGTGTAACAGAGGCGGTGGTCCCCAATGCGTTGTCCTCCGCGCACACCACCTCGGAAAACAAGGCTTGCCGTTACGGACTTGAGCTATATTGGAGTATAGAAGAAACAGAAAGAGGAGAAGAAGCGGAAGAAAACAGAGTTTACCCCGATTCTGCATCGCGTTACGATTGCGACCCAAACGAGCAGTCTTTCCCCTCATGGCCCCTTTTTTGCAAGCTTTCACCCCCAAATTTCATGTGTTAATTCCTACCCTCCATCACCATCTTGGGATCGCCCTCGGAACCATTAACCACCCAGGCTTCGTTTTGTTGGGCGGGCCCGGAAAGCCACGCGAACACAATGGGCCCTAGACTGAGGGGCAAGGCAGTGAAGCGGACAAATGACACTCCAACCCAGCCCTCCAAGTCCAGCGGTGCTAATGCAAGGTACGGAACCAAGAAAATGCCTCGCTAGCTGTAGGGCAGCGGGCAAAGGAGGAGGAAGCAAGCCAAAAGGTAGCAACTAATACCACTGGGCCTGCATTTTCGATGGACTATTGGGGCTTGCATGATTTGTCGTCGTCAGCATCTTGTTTACCCCTCCATCGGGATGGATCTGCGAGTTGGAGTAAAGAGGAGCTGTGACCTTTGAGGTGAGGCAGAGGGTATGTATGTATGTATGTATGTGTGTGTGTATGCGTGTGTGTGTATGTACACCTCTTCTCCAATTACGACGAGCCCTTTGCTGCAGTTTCCCCGGCCCAAGCCTCGCATCATCACATCATATCACATCACATCACATCTCTGCATTTGCGAAAACCGTACGCCATTTTGTTTGGTGCGCTTAGGTGTGGCACTGCCGGTTCCTAATGGGGGGCGTCACCGAAGCCCTTGATCGACTGGACCTTGGGTCCGTTGGACGGCTATCTTTCTTGACCCTTTTTTAATTTTTTTATTTTACAAAATGATATGGATCCTTTTCTTGGGCCACCCTCCACTGCGGATCCTTGTTGACGACGGTAGTTTTCTCGAGCTACTGCCAGATCCTTGCCTTGCCTTGCCGCTCAGGAACGGCGCAGGAACAGCACATGTGAAGTGGATCACAGAGATACCACAAACTCGCAGGCAGGAAGAGAAGAGTCATGGACTAAAGCCGTTCTCGGACTGTCTGCGAGTCCCGGATCGCCAATCATGACGCTTCCAACCTGCAGAGTTTTCGCCGTTTCCGTCGTCTTTGGTCAAAGGCCATTGTGTAATCCATCCGTCCATCCATCCGTCCGTCCATCCCTCCATCCGTGGTGGGCAAAAAGGTTCAATGCATGATGGGTACGAGAGGCCTATTCGGGCTACGCCTCGTTTCTCTTCCCCTCCTCTCTCTATCCTTCTCTCCATGGGGATTGCTTAATATGAGGAGTAAATTGGTATTACATGAGGTGCATGAACATGGCGAGACAGTTGCCGTCCCCGACACTTCCGCGTTGCAGAAATCTGCACGCTGCCTCGGTTCTGTATCGTCAGTTTCTCCTCCATCAATTTAAACAGATATTTGGCCGATCTTTGCTTCTGCGGCCGCAAACCACTGACTTTGCCGAGAACCCAACAAGGGCAATTAACACCGAATCACGTAATGGAATAGCTTCCTATAGTAGTTGTAGTAGATTTGGAAGTGCAGATTTTTCCCTTCCCATCTCAGTAGCATCTCGATTTCACTTCGGTCAAGGCGAAGGTAGAGTCAAGATCGTCCATACGCACCCCCCCCTTTTGACATTGAACAAGCAAAACACATGTTGCTTAATCTAATCTTTATTTTAGCTCGCCACATTTAGAAAAGGAAGAAAGCAAAAAAAGGGCCTGCACGCAATTTTTTTTGGGCTTGACCAACCCACATGGCAGCCCTGTAAGCCGCCTTTCGTTGGCTCAATCTAGTAGGTCTCTCTCTTTTTTTGGACTGTTTCTGATTGCTCGTGGCACTCTGCGGCCGTGGGCGTGTTGCTTTCTCGACATTTGATTCAGCTATATAACGCTGATGATTAATATGACAATTATATCTCTCTCTCTTGATGATACAGTAATGAGAGACAGAGACAGAAATTCTGACACGACAGACGGCCCGGACCGGAAAGAAAACAACAAGCGGTGCTGCGAGCACAACCAAGTCTAAGACGAGAGAGGTCATATACAACAGCTGCAGGTTTAACAATCAACGGGCGTAGGATGGGCCTTCGGCTATAGATGCTTCTCTCTTTGGCGGGATGCAACACACATGCAGCAAGGAGTTGCGTAGAGTGTTACTCTGCTGGGAGAGGTAAATTAGGTATGAGATACACGTCAAGAGAAACAAAAGACGGGCGTGTGTGCATGTCCTGTTACATGAGCGGAAAAGAAACCTGCCCTACGATCTAGAGCATGCAGGCAGCCGATCAAGTGGGACGATGTTACATGGAGAGAGAGACTCTTGTCCCTTTTTGGCTCTCTCGTGCTATCGACTTGTAGTTTTTTTTTTTTTTTTTAATTCACTAAGAGGGCTAGGAGGGTGTGTAGGGCTTTTGTGAGTCGTTGGGAGAAAAATTGGAATATTCTGAATACAACACAGTATGAGACAGTGTCACCGATCAAGTTTGGTTAATCGTACTCGGTAATATTGACGTTGGTAAGCTGTAACCACCGTGATGATAGCAGTATACACGTACTTGTAGTAGATAGATAATCAGTAAAACAGGGCTAATAGAATGGATATGTCCGCCGGCTATAACACTCGGCACAATTGTGTTACGATTCAAGATCTCTGACAGCAGTCAGATTTTACTGAAATGTGACAGAAACGGCGTTTCGCCTTTTTTGGTTCCTAACGAAGCGCGCGGTGTTGAAAAAGATTGGATGAAAGGGGAAAAAAAAAGTGTCTGGGGAAATGATTTGTGAGATTTGCTTGGTTGGTTGGTCAATAATAAACGGATGGGCCATAGGGTAGGAGAAAGTCAACCGCCTCAGCGGGGCCAACGACACAAAGCGCGATGACTTTTGTTGGCTGGGCTGAGGAATGGACAAGTTTTTTTTTTAGAGAGAGAACCTTTTAAGCGCTTAATGATGTTGTTTTTCTGGGGCCGCCGTGGAATGTGATGAATGGAGCAATGGATGAATGATAGGCAGCTGTCAAACGGGGGCAACTTATTGTTTCATCATGGAGAATTATTAACGCCCAATGGATTTAAACAAAGTACTTGTACTCCGTATATGTGTATGTAGTATATATGTATGATGTATAAGCAAAACCTGGAAGCGCCCGGGAAAGATGCCGTGACGAATCCATATGCCTCTCTCTCTGAGTGCTTGAGTGCTACCTCACAGTTTGCGACGGATGTTGGGCAAAATACTGGACGGATGCGTTTTCTCGTGCCACCGCCTCGGCCATGAACACTAAAAAGAGTGCATGGTATTAAAATTCCCTTGCTAATAATACAAGGGAGGATGGATATAGCATGTGAGCTGAACTTGGAAAGACGAAAAGAGGAGGAAGAGAACCTCCTAGAATGCCCATTACAGTCTCTCTCTCTTTGTTAATTTTCAATTTTTCATCTAAAAATCAATGACGTTTTTCTTACAACATGGATGGATAATTTTGTATGCATTCTTTTCTTTCGTTTGATATTAATTTCGTCCGTACTTTTTTTACACCTACCCAACGTAGCCGCAGCCGTAGCGGTCGCAGCAGTTCAGCCAGCGCGGCGGAATCCATCCTGTTTTAGTGGCCCCCAAGTGGCTACCCAGGAGCTGGAAACATTTGAGGCTAAAGAGCTTGCATCCACCGGTACATCCAAGTTTTTTTTTTTTTTTACGGCGGACAACGTCAGGGAATGCTGTTTAGAAGATGCCCTAAGTGAGAGAGAGAGAGAGTAAAAGACCAAAAAAAAAATTAATGCACGAGGCTAGTAAAGGAGTAGGGAATGGCATTGGGAATTCCAAATCCATGCTCTTTTTTTTTCTCTTTCACTGTCAGACTGGATGGACGACTCATGTAAGACTATAAGAGAAAATTCGTTGGTACTTTTCCATAAGGAGGTGCTGGTATTGAGCTCGGGCGGGACGGAGCGCGCGGAAGTATGTACAAGTAGATGTGTACTTGGCAGTAAAATACTTGTCCAAGTAATAAACGGCGCGACCGATGAGCGGAAATAGACCTGTAGGGTTATCATATCATGGCATTGGTAGATACCCAGTAGAACGAATGGATGAAACGAAACGAAACGGGCTCCTGACAAGAGCAAGAAACCATCCCAAGTTCAACGGGGGAACAATCTTGGAGGCGCAAGTCTGAGATCCCCCCCCCCTCCCTCGGCATCCTCACCCACCCCCCGTTTTTTCTTCCACCCCCTTGATCGTTCATGCCCATGCCTGGTCGTTCGTTTCCCAGCCTGTCCAGCCCGCGGGTGCGGCTCCTGGGACACACATATTTTTCTCTTCCCCTACCTACATACCTAGATTTCCCAGAGCCTCAGCACCGGGACGAGAGCAGCTAGAGGGCCCCGGAAGCGGATCCATTTTCCATTCATCCGCGTCTCTATCTCACTCACATTCTCTCCACCGCTTTCTCGCCAGACCAGGTGTCCCGGCTTCAGATCAGGGGACAAGGGACAAGGGAGGAGGAGAAGAAGAAGAAGAGCAAAGGCACCACCCAGCCCAAGGGGACAAGGCAGAGAGGGACAGAGAGCAGAACAGGGCAGGGCTTCCATCGTGTATTAGAAGAGCAATTAGACAGATACGGAGGTGCAAAGACGCTGACATTGTATAAAACGGATGCCAAGTAGGCTGACTGTCTTCCGTACGGGGGAGCCTGTCTGTCTCTGTCAGTTGGGACCGTTTTTACAGTCTGTCACTTTTTTTTTTCTCTCTCCCTTTCTCTTGGTCTGGAAAACGCCTGTATCTTGGCTCACAAAGCCCATTGGTAAGCATCCGGATACAGAGAGAAAAAAAAGCCCTCCGAGTTTTCTCCCACCCCCGACATCGCCATCGCCTCCTCCCCCTCACGTGGCTCGAGCTTTTTTTACCCTTTCTGCTTTTGCTTGGGCTTACTCGTGCACAAAAGGGAAAAAAAAAGAGAGAGAAGGCCTGTGACTGTTATGCGCTGTATTACTGGACGTGGTGGGAATGAAAGGGGGGGTCGGTCTCATACAATGTATGTACATTGTAGGCGTCTACATACACCACCACGCATAATCGTGTGATTGACAATGGGTGAACAATAATGTGGGTGTGTGTATGGGTTTTTGATAACAGACTGGGCGGGAATTGGTAGGCTTGGAGGGCAGTGCTGGATTCAATTGGACAGCAGGTGATGGATGCGATGGCCTCGTTGCCATCACTGGCATTCGCAGGGTTCTTTGGCCTATTTTTTCTACCTCTCTACTACTTTCGTCATAAGCCCGGGTTGCATTCGCACCACGTCAGAGCAAGCAAGCAGCAGCAGCAGTAGTTAGTAGCCGCTACAGCGCAACACATCATCACATCACATCACGCTCAATTGTAAATCGTATCGTATCGTTTTTTTCTGCCTACTGTCCCAGTTCTTTGCTGAGATGGCACGAGCAATGGGCATGGCATAGCCATTCATTCTTCTCACGTGCGGGGACGCCGCTCGGCAAACATATCGTCCCAATTGTCGCCTCCAAGTGGTTTAAACCACCATCACCACCCCTGCTGAGTTTCGCATCATCATGCCCCCCCCTCTCCTCCCCTCCCCATCAGCGGATTCGTAGCGACCCGGATCGTCCATGCCCTCTGGTCTGCCTAGACTGACTGACTGGCTGGATTGATGCTCCGTTGCTGTAGTAATTACTAGCAAGCAGCATCTTGGGGGATTTTCGGGGCGGCTGGTGAACGGAGGAGGATGGGGGAGGGGGAAGAGGAGGCGTTTTCGCTCGCAGTTTGCGTGTGGTTGGATAGAAGTCGATCAGACCTCATGGTGATTGGTGCACGACAGACATGGCAGTTTTCTGGAGAGCCAGACACACGCAAAGACGAGACAAGCAGCAGCCCAGCACGCAACACGGCAGCACGCACCGCTGAAAGGGAAGCGGGGGAGGCTGGAAGTTTGGGACGAGGATGGGATGCATGTCTCCCATCAGACCCTCTGCACCTAAACAGATCCATGCTTATTCATAGGTTGCTGGCATTGTTGTCTTGGTCGGGTTTTTCCTCCCCCCCCCCCTCCTCTTCACTACACCGGATTTGATCCATATTCTTGTGCCCAACCTGATACATACCTACATGCCTGCACCACACGATTACACGTGGACTGCTTTCTTTTCCAGCGACTGGGGCTCTCCCCTCCCCGGCAGGCGAACAAGAAGAAGACCCTACCTAGTAAAGAGTGAGAGAGTGAGAGGGGAGGCCAAAGGGAAAAAAAAAGAAGCTTGATGCATCCCCAACCTTTCGCCTTTTATACGGAGTAAGAGAGGGTTCGATACATAATAGGGATGATTTTTTTTTTGATTCGGTTGCCATGTGGTTTTTTTGTTTTGTTGTCTCATAAGCCTATCAAAACAACCTTGAGGGGGGAAATTCATACATATACAAATACAAAACCACAACGGTGTTTTGCCTTTGATTCTCTCAACACCCATCAACCATCACACCCAGCAACATCGCCATCCTCTCTTGCAGGTTGGCCGGGATTTGCTTTCTTGTTTACTCGCCCCAGTGGCGGACTTTTTCTTCTTACCTATCGATTTGGGTATCTATTTGGATCCTTTTTTTATCCCCCTTCCATTCTTACCTACAAGTAGGTATTGTTAGCTTCTTTACCAGGTCTCTCTAGCACCCCACACCCTTCTAGCAGCTGCGCTGTTCGGTATCTTCAGCAACCTACACGAAGACCAAGAAGAAGGTTGCCACTTTGACTGCTTTGCCCTGCCTGCCTGCTTATTCACTGCGATAACGGGCTTTTTTCTTCTCTTCTCCTTCTTGAACAGCCTTCTCAACATCCAAGGACCCCTTCTTGTTTTCTCTTGGGCTGGTGTGCAGCCAAGTTTGTCTCAGAGACACAGAGAGAAGAGAAAAAAAAAAAAGCTGTGGTGGGCTGGCACTCACTGCATTGGAACTTTGTCTCAACTCCCGTCTTTGTCTTTGTCTCAGCCAAGTGAGAGGGAAGAAAAGTGACACCACCCTTTTGCTCTTCCACTTACCCACGCGTTTCCGCCCTTGTTCTTCATCCTTCTTCATCTTCTTCTTCCTCTCTCCGATTTTCAAATCACAAAACCAAAGAAAAAAAGGGAACAGAAAAAAAAAGAGAGCCCTTCCCAACACCGCCCCGCAACAACGAAGCTACTTGTGTTCAAGGTAGCTGGTACGGTGTTCAAGCCTAGATCCATCGCTGCGCTTCCGTGTCTGTGGTACGCAGACCGCCAGTGCCAGTTCGACTCTGTTCGGCCGCAAAGCTAAAAGGTACGTACCATTTCTTGGATCTCGCTATTTTTCTTTCTCTGCATACACACACCCCCTCTCGTCTTTTCCTTTCTCCCCATAAACACCCACCCCCCCTTGTCACCTTCCCAGAGACGACAACAACCACCGACCCCACCATCATCGACAACGGACCAGGGCTGTGAGGATACCTGGGTACAACAGTACAACGGTACAACGGTACAACAGTACTTGGCCGGGATGCGCTGCCTAGGGCACACTTGCGCTGTACTCTTCAAGGTTGGCCTTCTAGCACTGGCTCCCTAGGCTTCTGGGCTTCCGGGCTTCTGGGCTTCTGACAACCCTTGCAAAGAAGAACAACCAGACCCAGTAAAAGAGAGTAAAAGAGCCGAGCCCAGGGCTCCTCGTCCCCTCCAAAAACAGTGCGACGACGCTAAGCCTGTTCCCTCTGAACTTGAAGAAACAGAAGAGGCGTTGTCCGCCGCCGCTCTGCAACCACACACCACACGCACACAACACAGACTGCTGCACACACCATACACCTACACCATACACCACCATCTGCACCGCTGCCCGCCATCTATGCCCATACCATGCCCATGCCATGCCATCCACTGAAACTCCACTGCCACCTACAACATCCCAAATCATACTAAACTGACTCTGTCCCTACCGACCTTTAAACTTGTCGGTGACTTAACCTTTTTCTTCCCTCTGATCATCATATCTTCCCGTTTCTTCCCATAACGCACTGTATAACAAAACAAGCCTTCTATTTCGCAATCATCAGAAAAGGGACTCGACTCACTCAAGTAAATTCCAGCGTACACACACATACAAACGGCCAACCGTCTCCTCAACAGCGCTCCGCATGCTCTCCACCAGCTGCGCCGAGACGCCTGCCCTCGGGGGCCTGTCACAGCTGGTACAAGATCGCAAGATGATTGACGAGCGCATTGTTAGCCTTGAAGGCTGCGACCTCACCTACGTCTACTACACCGCGAGCTCGACTTGCTCCGACATCACTTCTCCCATCACGCCCACATTTTCCGCCCGCAGCCACCTCCGGTATTCGAGCTCGTCTTCTTCTCTCGAGTTGCCGCCGCTACCACAAGAGGGTTCTGTCTCCCCCACTCTCGTCAACACAAAGTCTAGTCTGCGACAGTTGCCCGATGTACAGGAGGAACCCTTTGAGCGCGACGAAGAGTATGACGATGATGAGGAGGATAGCATGAGCGACAACTTTGGCCTCTATAGCTGTTTGTGTAAGTCTTTTTTTCTTTCTTTCCTTCTCCCACCTTCAGTGGTTGCAGTGGTGGCTACACTGATGTCAGTTGATCAACCCCAAACTAATGCATCTCCCGACCAATAGGCGACCAAGCATGCGAACACCGCGGCAGCTCAGAGGTCATTCTTACTGGTGACATGGTCAACGAATTCGACATCGACTACGACCTCGGTTTCCTTAGCGACAACGATCTCAATGCCGATCCCCGCAAGAAGAAGCGCGCCACCAGCGATGCCTTCATGTCTATCACTTCTCGATTTGGCTCCAAGATCCCCGGCATCTCTCGCTGGAGATCTCTTCGCTCAACAAACGTCATGTCTTCCCCCACCACCGAGCGCAGTCTGGAAAACGTCTTGGGGGCTGTTTCCAGCCGGTCGTCTTCTCTGTCCTCGCCTACCCACCGGTATCCTGATCGATTCCAAGACAGCTACATGCCTCCCAACCCCGCGATGCCCTTTTACGAGAGCACAGAGAGCCTGCATGGTGGTGCGGAAATTCACCGCGACGAGCGATTCAGCATTGAGCGCGATCGCTCTATGGCTCTCACTCCTCTGCTTCCTCCTCTACTAACCGACCCCCTGGGCAAGCCTGCGCAGAGGTCGCCCCTCCAGTCTCCCAGTATTGCGTCTTCGCCTCTCGCAAACGAAATCCCATCCCCTACGATGGCTTCACCTCGCCTCCAGCGGGCCTCGATCAGCACCAGACCATCCCGGACGTCTCTTCGACAGGCTCCAGGCATGGTTGATCTTCCTCTTCCTCTGCCCCCTTCGATTCTGCAGGAGCAGGACGAATGGTCCGACCGACTTGGGCACGCCAACTTCACCATTACACCGCTGCCTTACGAGCTCACCCTGATCAATGCCGAGACCGTCACCAAGTTCCGAGATGATTGGGATGCCGCGCGAGTCAACTATACCAAGCACTTGGTGCGCACTGGCGAGAACTACGGACAGACGAGCAAGATCTACGCTTTGACCGAGGCCAAGTGGGCTGAGATTGAGAGGAAGTGGAAGGCTACCTACGAGGATATTGTCCGACAAACTGTCCGACAAAGTGAGCCCCAGGCTCCCGCCATGATGATGTCGCGAAGCCGCAGCCGCGGACGTGAGCGGGGCCGAGCCGACAACCTCAACACCGCTTATAAGGGTCATTTCTCCAACGACGATGTTTTGGCTGCTGTCCAACATCGACGTCTTGATGACTGCCTTCCCAGCGCTGTTCCTCAAATGCTTGAGGCGCTCAACGCTGAGGGCAAGTTCCCTGGCCGCGGTGACGAGGACATTGTCGGACCCATGCAGAGGGATGCGTACATGGTACGAGCCCGAAGCGAGGAGACCAAAGTCCCTCGGTTCTGGAAGAACCTGACGGAAAAGCTACGACGGTGACTACCTAACAAGGCTCACTGATCTCACGCTTGTGTTTTTTGAATTTCCAAAAAAAAGGAGAAGGAAAAGCGAGATAATGGTGATTTTACGATTTGGACTTTCTGTCACGACATCGACGACGCACGATAGACATGCAGCGCCAGCGCCCTTGTTATCATCTCACGATTTACGGCTTACTACCAATACCATCATACCATAACATACTTAATACCCAAGATATCCAACTTTAGTCACTCATTTATCATTTGTTTTTTGGGACGGGAATATTTTTTTCCTTTGTCTACGAGCCACGACGGCGCAACCGGGAATAACAAACGAATCAATGGCGTCCTGCGTCTCTGTCTTTTTAATGTTGCATTAGACATGTAGATAAGCGGGGTGGCGTTTGAACAAAGAGGCATTTGTGATGCAAACTCACACACACACATACATACATACATACACGCACACCACACACACACTTGACATATTCACGCGATGGGGGAACAAACAACAAAAAGCGATTTAGAATCCAAAAAATCATTCATGGGCGGGGAAATGGAACATTGCATGGTACACCCTTGGAGTTATTTTGGGCCCGTTATTGGGAGGGCAACGAACGATGATGATGGATGGCACAAGGGCCGAGGGCAGCGCCGAAAGGACCCCTTGTTTGCCTCTTGCTAGCCGGGGAACAAAACAAAAAAAACAGCAGCAACAATGAAGTTATGTTTGGACGTGTTGCAATGAGACGATATGACGGAATCCTATTCGCTCAGGGCATTTATTTTTCGGGCGCGGCCCAGCCGGATACCTTTTTAGTTGAACGAACAGATACTACCATGAGACACTGTGGTATCAAGCAAGATAAAAAATAGAAACAGCTATCTGTCATACAATTGGATGTGCCCTGACCCTCTTGAATTCGGTTGGATGATATGAGTGAGTGAATGACTGAATGCATGACTGCTACTGCTACTGTTGATGACATGACCGTTTGATGACCTACGCTGCTGGTGTGGAGAAGAAAGCGACGCTGTGTGGTGTCACAGAAGTTGTCGTCTGACATTGGCCAATGTAGAAGGCCGGAAACAGGTGGGCAGCAACCTTGAAAACAAGGACACCGCACAGACTGGGGTGGATTTTGGGGGGGGGGGAAGAGGATAAAGATCTACGGGCTTGTTACATGCTCGGCGTGGGCAGCTTTGCAATCGGGTGTATTCTGTTTGTTTCTTGGAAAATGGACCACCCCTTCCCCCCACTTGCCATTAGATGAAGCATAGATGACGAAGAGGAAAAGCTCATGTCATTGATGGGGACCGTGGGGAGAGACAGACGGAGAGAGAGAGAGAAAGAGGTGGGTTGTTTTGTTTTGAGTGGTTACATGAGGAGGGGGCGGCGGCGGCGGCGGACAGACCACACACCTTTGGTTTTTTTTTTGGGGTATGTTGATTGTGGTGTTTTTTTTTTAAACTCTTCGTATGGCATTCTAGGCAAGTTTCTAGGGGGAGGGGGCTTATGTGGCCTTCCTTTTCAGAGCTTGGCTTTGAGGGCTGTGAAAGGGAGCTGACGGGGTGGATGAAGGGTTGGTTCTATCGGGAAGGAATTTGGATTGTTACATGTAGTAGGAATGGGCAGTTTGATTGTTGGATGCAGTGAGTGAAAATAACAAATAAAAGATTTTTTTTAAAAAAAAGAGGGTTGTTTGAAGGGTTTTGTTTGAGATGTGCCTAATGCGAGGTGTATGGCCTTGAGAGGGAGGTCATACAGCTAGTGGTGAGATGGTGATGATGGCGATGGCGATGACCTCGCGCGCCATTGGTCTCTCCAAACAAGTTGAGCGAGAGAAGCGTTCTCCCAACCACCCCACCTTTTCTGAAAATGGCATCTATTGGGTGTTTCTTTGATCCGACCGAACCCACGATGGGGTTGGTTGGTGAATAGCATGGCCGCTGTAACCCAGTTAGGTAGGCGAATCAGAGGGGGACGGGCACTCTCTCTCTTCTCCACCCCTCCCCCCCAAGCTATAGCAGCATGCCTACAGAGAGATGGATGAGGGATGGTGAGAGAGATAGAGAGGGAGAGAGACATGTCGTCATCCTCTTTTTTTGGTTTTGTTTTATTGTTTCAAGCTACGGGATTTATTAGATCTATGAGGCTATCTTTCTTTAGCATGCTTTTTTAGTAGCATCGTGTTTAAAAAAATAATCTTGTGTCTTGTCCTTCTGGACCCCATGCGGGGAAGGGGGTGAGACGACGATTTCTTTTCTTTAGCTCTGATTTTATTTTATTTTATTTCGTTTCATTAGTTTATTTTGGCAAGGTTGGGGAGAAAACTTGATGGTGGCGTTGCGTTGGGTGTAAGAAGGGAAAGAAAAAAAGAGGTGAAGATGTTTTATGTGGTGGCACGGTGGAATCATCATTTACAAAACGACCTATGCGCAGGGAGGGAGGATGATGATGATGATGGTGGAAGGGGGGGCGCAAAGTTCCGGGAGGCGGCGTAGAACCTTGAGAGAGAGAGAGAGAGAGGGAGAGAAAGAGAAAGATGGAGTAAAATAGGTCATGTTTCGTATTCAGGAATGGCTGGAGGCTTTTAGCGGGGTGAGGAATGGGTGGGGGGAAGGGAATGAGGGTATTTTGACAAAAACGAGATGCACATATCCTTGATTTTGTTGCGAATGAGCGGTGCAGAGAGGGAGGAAGAGGGTGAGGGAGAAGGTGTTTTGGCGGTGGCCACGTGGCGTGGAGTTTTACTGCATTGCGCGGGGTTATTTTTCTTCTTTTTCTTCTTCTTCTTCCTCGTTGAGAGAAGAGATAGAGGGAGAGAGAGAGAGAGATAGAAGGGACGGCTTGTTTCTGATGGGTAGATGCATGTTTCTCTTCTTCTCGTTGGGGGAGTACAAAATGAGAAGTTGCGGAACGAAAGTGATGATGCGGTGTCCAGACGGGAACGGGGTGATCCGCGGAAAAAAAGATAGAGTGAGTGAGAGAGAGAGCGTGCAGCGTCGGAGGGGGGGGGGAGATGTGACCGCTTGGAGTTGTATTACATGCCTTGCTTCTGCAACACGGCATGACAAGAATTCGCGGGGGAGGAACCGAAAGCTGCTGTGCTGTGTTGAATGGTCTGTACTTGGCTGTACTGTACTGTCTGTACTTTGCTACTGTCTTGTCTGTATGGGAGGCCTTCAAGGCATACTCTTTGTCAACTTGCATCATGGAACAAGGGAAAAAAAAAGCCTGTTGTGTCACCGCATCGCCGAGAATGCACCTACATAGATAAGTAGGCATTTTTTCTGTGGGGGAAACTGCGGGAAGAGAATACGAGAAAAAGACAGGCCGAAAAAAAAATAGATAACAATCCATATCCATTATGCCTACCCTCTTTTTCATTGTCCTTACTTGCTTTGGGGCCTTATCTTCTTTTTGAGTGAGGCGGCGTTGCGGTCGATGGTTGAGAGGCTGCCACGAGGCATTGGGGGCGCCACACACATCACCTCTTGACTGGACGGACCGTGAGTGAGGACATGGGGGCATGCACACCGGGAGTGGGGTTTCTCTTTCTCTCTCTCTCTGTTTCTGGTTTCCTCTGTCTGATGCCCAACTGATTCTTGCATCATGGCGAATGAGACATGGGCGGGCTTGGCTGGATGAGGATGGGGAAGGGTTGTTGCCTGTATTTTGGTTTTGGACCAGTGGGAAGACGGCGCGGAACATGGGCCGGATGCGGTGTGGTGGTGGTGGTGTGCTATGATGGAGGGATGGAGGGAGGGTGCTCTAGTTGATGATGATGGTAGTGGTAGTGGTGCTTTCGTCTCGCTTGAGTGAGTGTTTTTATGATTATGATTATTATTTATTACCTACCACCCAGGGCGAACAAAGAACGGATAGGTGCAGCCACGAATGGTCATCGTCCTCGTCGCATTGTTTGCTCATTTGTTTGAGTTTTTGAGGGACATTGCTGGCCTCTTTTTTCTGTTGGATCAGAGGAGGCGAGCCATATGCGGGTGTCCGGATTGGTTCCTTGCTTTGGCCCTTTGGAAAAAAAAAAAGAAGTGTATCCCCCCCCCCCGGCTGGCCGGTGAGAGTGCAATGTATGTATCTACTTTGCAATCAAGAATGTGGGCAATATAATGAATGAAATGGGGGGCTATATTAAAAGAAAATGCGTTATTGGATTAGAATACGAGGTTTTTTTTTTTATTTTTTTTTTAAAAAAAAATCATTCGTTTCCAGCTGTAAATCGGGAGGATGCAGAAGGAATCTTGAGCATGAACGAAAAACAAACACAAAGATTCCGAATTACGCCATGTTTTGCTCTTATCGCCTCAGGAAGTCATGCTCTGGAGTCAGGTCGGCGAGTAGTAGAGTAGTCACAAGCACACGGACAGCTGATCCATTACAAACAGATTTATTACCTACATGTCTATTACATACACATTCATTACATACACATTCCGCTAGAACTACCCTCTGACGCACCAGCACACCATCATCATATGTACTAATATCGCTCATCCTTCATCTCAACGCCGAGATCTCGGCAGCTGAACCGACGTGGTTGCGGAACCAGGATCCACTTTTCCATCCGGCCCGGATCCGTAGCTCCGGCAGATGTCAAAGCGTTATAGTTTTAGGATCATGGTAGGAATGACGGGAATGGCAGAACCGCAACTGGAATCGTCTCAAGGTAGAAAGTCTAACAGATTGCCTGGATAGTCTTGAGGTCCTGGGGCGAATGTGTCAAAGTGTCCTGTCATGTATGCTGTCAGACATGTCATGATTTCATCTATGACGTAGATTTGATGACTTTTCTGTTCGCTTCCGACGACATGAATATCGAATAGAACAAGTCGGCCGTTGAAATCTTCATCTTTTGAACTATTCCATGACCGATATTCAACACTGATACAATGGCACAGCGAAATGAGCAGAATAGGTCGGCTACGACCGAGCCCCCGGGCAATCCGCTCTCGACTGAGAACAAGGTCCTGACCACTGGCGCATCAATGATACAAGTACGGCTCTCTATTGAGCGTCTGATTTGAATGTGAATACTTCAGCTAAGAGGAGAGAAAAAGGACTTTGCGCCAATCAAGAATGTCTGCGCACATCTCAATGCCTTTCATGCCTACGCGGATGATCCGAGTCGCCATGTCGAAACGAATCACTATTGCGCTCATTTGAGTAAGCCGGGTCCATTGGACTATCTGAAAGATTGAGTAAGGTGATCTTTATTAGAATGCTAACTCTAGTAAGATGACGACGTCCGTCAATGTCTCCTCTACGATTCCCACGAATCCAACGCTCGCCTCATTGGCATCGAATACATGATCACACCCCATCTCTACGAATCTCTCCCACCAGAGGAACGCCGCCTTTGGCACTCTCACGTCTATGAGGTGAAGTCAGGCATGCTCATAATGCCCAAAGGCAGCGTCGCCGTCCCGAGCGCTGCATGGGAAGTAGCCGAGAAGCGGGAGATGGAGCAGGTCGTGCACTTATACGGCAAGGTGTACCACTTGTGGCAGACAGATAGAGGGGATAAACTGCCGCTCGGGGAGCCAAAGTTGATGACGAGCTATACGAAAGATGGACAGCTTGACTTTGGGGTGGTGGAAAAGAGGGATGAAAAGTTTGGGGTGGATTATAGAGAGAAGAAGGATGCGAGGGCGGATATTGAGGAACCAAAGATTCATCTTGGTAAGTTTTATTGAGACTTTTGAGCCCTGGAAAGATATTGAGATGCTAATATTGATGCCTTTAACCTGTATAGACGCAGATCAATCTTGGACTCGGAAGTAAAAACTGGGCCAAATTTGAGACTGAACGGTTTGGAGGGAATACGAGTGAATCTGAAAGACTGGGATCGTAAGTTTTGTCAAGTTTTATCTTCCTTTAGCCAAAAGTACGCCATGAGTATCTTATATGCAGGAATGGCACGACTTTTGTTAGAATATTAAGACCCATGAGCCCTTTGTGACCCAGCATACTATATTTGCGCTTCGATACGACGGTAGCCAAGCTTAGGCTGGTTAAACATTATAGAGTGTCTAGGCTCGTGTCTCGTGGGCCTGGTATGGATTGATGTCGCGTATATTTTGCTTTGCTTTTTTCCTCTTGTTGAATATCAGTCTGCTTTTGAGAAAGCTATAAAGAATCCTGGCGAGTCAAATGATGCAAGCCCTCCTGAAAGCCTCTACCACATACATCCAACTCTACTATTGATATTGCATCTGCTAGTGTCGGTATCACGATTAGCTTTAAATGCACCGTCCAAATTTGTGTGCCTTGCCGTTTCTTCGTCTTGCGATGGGCGATATCTCTCCTTTTCTATTTTGCCATACGGCTGCTTCAAAGAGGCTGTGTATACAGATATGCCGAATGCTCCGTTGTGGCTTGGCATATCTCCAGCTCTGCCACTCTGTCATGTTTCACGATTTCCCGCTTAACCAATACTGCACTTGCGTAAAACTCGGTAAATAAGAGGTAATTCATCTTCAAAGTGAGCCTGATATGCAGGTGGGATGATTCATGTACTGATGCCCAAAATACAAACGCCTTCCTACCATTTACACTAGGCTAGTTGTAAGGCTGTTTAAATGACAAATGGATCTCCCAGTGTCATAAAAATCCAACAACTCCATTCCAAAGCTGTTGGCTCAGGATGGTTGGAGTGGTTCGCTTGGGCATCGATAACACGGACCCATCCATACGCTTCGGCATGCCAGTTGGCCAGAGTACCTTCGAACCAGTCGCCTGCGATTACCATTCAGTAAAATAATATGAGCTGCGTAGGAACCGAGAGCCATATTAGGTAATAGTAAGTGGTGATAACGACCTTGGCGCCTTTAAACAGGCTTTCCCATCCACTACAAGTGAAATTGTGCTTCTTGGACCTGAGATTGGGGTTTCGGCATATTTTCATTACTGGAAGATTTCTGCTCAGTTTATTTGCGGACTATCTGTCATCTATTTTTCTTTCCCTAAACATTTCCTGCCAACAAACCTCAGAGAAACAACTCCAAGACTGGGTCGGTCCTGCCACTATCATGGAAGCCTCCCTAAGTTTGCCAACCGCAAAAGAACTGTGCAGTCACTGCATAACAAACAGAGTTCCTGAGGAGCTTCAAAATGCCACGAAATCAGTAGCGTATAACATACCAAAAATGCTTCGTATATCACCAGTGTATGGCGCATTCTTCACCATGAAATCAGGAATGCATCACACATTCTCTGAACTATACGTCGATATTAATCTGGGAACGATGAGCAGTATTGGAGCTCGAAGATGCATATTTTGTGAGCTTGTAGCTTGCGCGATCATTCCAATACCTTCAAATAACCGAGAACCATTGTCGGAAACACATATACGGGTATTTGCTGACGACTATGATCGCGAGACCGGTTCGTTCTGGAAAGATCCCAGACTTGTCTCAATAAAACTCAAAATCCAAATTGCGCTCCCGCATTCTTATGAAACGTTGGGATTGTTTGATTGCACTTCCAGGTACCGAGAGGTTGGAGACACGTGGATTCTGGATGACACTTGGTTTCAGAAGAATAAACCCCTCGACCCACGAAGAGATCAACGTCGCCAACTCAATATGGATGCTATCAAAGTACTCCTCGCCATGCTTGATGATAGGAATTACCTCGATATGCCCCCATACTCTCAACAATCAAATTATTTCACGAAAGCAGCACAAGCCATACGGGAGGAGAGAGAGGTACAGCAGAGCACTGATCTGTCCGAGTGTCATTTCGACATTCTCCTTGTTGATGTTCAAAAGAAGTGTATTGTCCCAGCAACCACAAGAAAGGTGTATCTTGCCCTCAGCTATGTATGGGGTGATGAAAAGACCATGTTCAAAACTCTTTCGACCAACAAGAAGGACCTCTGCGTTGCTGGAGCTCTAGAGAATACCGAACCCCCGATACCCAGAGCAATCCGTGACGCGATGTTGTTTACGAGAAAGCTTGGCAAACGATATCTTTGGGTGGACGCACTTTGCATTATACAGGATGAGGGGAACAAAATGCGACATCTCGATCGCATGAATGACATTTACCAGAACGCGTATTTGACAATCGTTGCCTGGACGGCGATGGATGCAAACAGTCCATTGCCTGGAGTCAAGGACACGTACTATCCCCCGGACATTATGAAGCGCGGTTTCGGTGGTGTTATACTGGAGAATAGATTATCCAAAGACATTCGTTTCTTTGACAAACACCATCAGCTTTCCCATTACTGCTCTAGAGCCTGGACGTTTCAGGAACGATTGCTTTCAAAAAGGTGTATCGTCTTCCACCATCGCGAGCCTCTGCTGTGTTTTCCTAGCGGGAAGCTGATTGGACTCTGCAGCTATATAATCGAGGACAACAACGGATTTAACGCGTTGGAAATACAAGAAAAACCGCAATCACTCGGGCGCGGAAGTGGGTTTGGTTCCAATTGCCCCCCGGCAGCCGAAGTCATCCCCTACACACGCCTTGTGGAACAGTACTCCGGGTTAAACATGAGTTTCTATTCCGATAAGATCAATGCTTTCCGCGGGATAATCTCATCCCAAAGGCCAAGAACCGGCCCCACGGTTCAGGGGCTACCAATTAGCAGGTCACCCCTTAGCCTTATATGGACTCAGAGACAGGAATTTCGCTTGCCGCCTCGGATAGAGAATTTTCCCAGTTGGTCATGGGCAGGATGGCAAACAGAAGTGACATTCGCCGGATGTTTTGGCGACAATATCCAATTCGACCCCAAAAGGATCGAGGGAGCAAGGGACATGGGATCACCTCGGTATCTACTTTGGCCCTTCAGTGAAGAGGGTCATAATACCGTGCGTGAAATGGATCATATTTTATCCTCAGACGAAACTGATTGCAGAATCTTACATTTCGAAACCGAGACGGTTCGGGCGGACCAACTTACATTCCGTTCTAGGAAGGCAAGCCCACCTAACATCTGGCTATGTTCCAATGGGAAGAAAGCCAGGTTTGGTCAGTATCTTCCATTCGCTGTGTTCCATCGTCCGTCGAATCTCAACTATCCTGAACAAGAGTTACTTGAGGCAGCCTTTAACGATATAAGATCTCGAGGGTTATATTGCGAGTTCATACGTATCGCGCGGAACAATGTCGGCCATTGGCGGTGTTCAATTATCGCCATGCTAATTTATTGGAAAGGAGAATTTGCAGAAAGGATGGGCATCTTTGAATTCGCTGAGGAAAGATGGATGAGTCTGGATCGATCAGTCAAAGAAATTCATCTTGGATAAGAAATATGCTCTGATTTGAAGCATCATACAATGTCAAAAGGTCCTTCGAAAATTGCTAAGCTGCATTCCAATTGATACGCCGCCTTGGATACTCACTGGGCTTGGCAAACCCAAACTCTACTTTTGTGATTACGAGGAAAGATTGCCATTCCTCTTGGAAAACTCAGTTTCTCGATAACTTCGAGGGGATTTTAGGTAGCGAGAAGAAAAAACAACAATATGTAAACGTGAATTACTAAAAAAAGCTATTGTGACATTATCAGCATTGGTTTGATGAATTGCATGGAATAAAGAGTAAAAGAACTCAACACATAGTCCGATCCAAGTGCTCTCATATCTCTCTCGGACTGCTAATAGGATCTCACAAACCCCGTCATTACCACCCATAACCCCATTTCCTACCGTCATACTCATACCACTCTCGAAGCTCTTCCTCCCTCCCCCTCGGCATATCCGAAGTCTTGTAAAGGGACATCTTCAACGATGTCTGGCCATAATTTTTTTTAGCTGGATCAATCCTTCGGCGGTAAACTGTGCCATGTCAAAATCAAAATAGCCTACATTCCGGTTTTGGTCGGCGGGTGATGGGTACTCATCTACGTCGTTTTATACGAACTGCAAGTACACCCTATTCGGATGAGCCTCTTGCACTAGACGTTGAGGAGTGCTTGTGGACGCCTTTTGACGCTTTGCTCTGGCAGCCTGGACGCCCCAAGGGTCGCTGACCGATCCGACGGACCGCTTCTCGCCCTCAGACTCATCCTTGTCTTCCCGCTGTGCATCTCTCAGACGCAAGACCCCTTCCTGGGGCAAAGCTAAAAGTATAATGCCCTCAATAATGGCAAAATTAAAAGACGCCTTGACTCCGTAACCGTTATCGGTCGGGAAAATATTGAGCTTCATCTCCCCTGAGCCTTCGTGTAGGTGAGACTCATACTGTTCTTCCAGCCAACTGCACTTGACATTGTATGTCCCAGGCAGATGCGAGAGACTCAGAACTCCGTGGTAGGGCTTGTGTCCTTTCACATAATCACGGTGGGGTTTCATAAACCGCTCCAGCCGTCTTTGAGCTTCTGCCTTCTCCCTCGCCTCTTTCTCGTCCATCTCGCGCTACTCCTCCAACATTTCTCGTCTCCTTTTCCGTTTTATCTCCTCAATCTTAGCAGCCACCTTTCTAGCATCCCATCCCAAGACGGCAAGCTTGCACCGACGTAAATTAATGCTTGAGAAATAGCCCAAAGTTAAATTTTACTCGTATAATTGGGATATCAGTCTTTCCTTTCTGGAACTTCCTTTAGTGGTTCATCGCAGTCTATATGTCTGTCAAGTATTCGCCCGAATGAAAGTGTTCTGCGTTTACTTACCTTTTCAGATGCAAACGCCTTTCCCAGCGTCTTCATCAGCTGATCCTTTGTAGATGAAGGAGAAAAAGGACACAAAAAAGTTGCAATTGAGCTACGGCCTAGTCGTGCCTGGGCTCCTATACTCTCAGTGAAACCATCGTCTCCTCGTCCCCTGTCTCGATTCCATTCGCAAGGAAACTGAACGAGCCGTAGGTGAAGGGGTTGGAGTAAATTACAGGATGCTTGAGACATGTAGGAAGGTGGGGTTTGGAGTAATCTAGCAAAGCATCACCGTCTATTTAATACTGCAGTTTCATGACTAATAGACACCTTTGGAAAACTACGAATAGTCATGTGTGAAGAGTGTTAAGATGGAGGAACTGGGACACGCTTGTTAGCTTTTCAGTCTTTCATTATGCCGTCAAAGTTTCTTTTTTGAGTTTCAGCATCCATGGTCGAGATCTAGCACAATTCTCTGCTTCAGTTGACCCCCTAGTACTAACTCATCAACGTCGGAGTCGTCGAAATTGATGATGTATTCTCCGTATATACTGTCGTGGCCCCGTGGACGATTACAAGTCGTTTCTGTACACCTTCGCCAATATAACGGGAGCCAATGCCGCAACAAACTCTATACTTGAGAATACCATCGGCCCTTTGCTCGGAAGTCTATATTGACATCCCTCTTCTCCATCTAATGCGAACACGGTAGATGCATCAACCACTCGTGACCGGTCAAAGCTAAGAAGCATCATGATGGCAAGGAGATGACTCAACAACTAAGGCAACATGAGGCATTATTATGCTGTGTGGGCCCAGGGCATATGCACTCCAAACAGAGTGAATCATGAAAGATAAGCAAGACCAAGTATGCCAGAGTTTGATGCAATTAGATCCTATCATCACTTCCCCAGAAGCACTTTCTGTGGCAATGCCTGAACGCCCTGTTGCTGCATGGCAACACGAGTGTCATGTACCTTGCGGTCAATGGGTCTAAAGTCAAACACCCCATCAAGCTCTCCACGAATAGACATCAGCTGTTCCTGTGCTTTCCGGATCTCATCGGGTTTGTTATCTTGGACAACATGTGCTCTGACTTGTAGGATCCATCGATCCTGCATATCGACACGGGTCAGCGATTCCCAGGGAGGCATACTGCTCCGGGGGCCAGTCGGGGGTGTTGGTCGTGAAGCCAGAGGAGCGTAATCCGTGACAGGTCCCATAAAGTAGTGTCTCGCCAAGCAAAACTCAATCTCATCACGGAAAAACCTGTACATTTCCTCCACTGTTTCTGTTTTGAACCTACACCCAAGTTAGAAATCAATACAGACAGACAAAAGCATGAAACATACTGATAATGATTGTCTCGTAAAATAGAAGGCAGTTTTCGTTGTTCCCAGAGCTCGACCTTTTTGCGTTGAGTGAGCATAGGTTGGCCACGAGGCGGATCAGGGAAATCGGTCCATTTTAAAATGCCAGCCATTGAGTCCAGATCCATAGGCGGAGGAGACGGCCCCATATCACGGTCTTTCAGCACATCGTATCGAGCTTGAAGAATAAAAGATTGCCTGGCCAGGTTCTGGTGCAACTCTTTCCACATGGGCACGGCATTGCGATTGGGTTTCTCAATGGAGCTATGATTGGTAATTCCAGAGGGTCGAGGGGGGCCTTGGAAGTAGAGAACTCTATTGATGGATTCCCATGGCTGCATGGAACAGTAGCCACTGAGAACAGCTTTGGCTGCGTTGACGTCTTTATCCTCAATCAGAGCTGTGAGGAAGAGCTCGTACATGGTGACGTTGAGCCTTTAACGGCTGTCGAATGAGAGGAAATTAACCGATAAGATCGAATGTTTCCAAGGGCTCTGATAGAGATCAGTGTGAGTGAAAATACTGAATGTATTTATTCTTTTGAATGTTACAGTGTTATTGGCTCTAAGAATGATGCGATGAGATACATTGAAGCCATTGAGCGAGAAGCTTGGCTACCGTGGTGCACGTGACAGCGCGTTAATGTCGCCCTTCTGGTTGTTGCCTACGCGCATACCTGGAATGCGTCTCACAACCGAAGCAACAGGGTCGTCTTCAAACTCCTAATGCTCAGCCGAAATCCATTAATTGTACAATTAATTCGACCTCGATGGTCATACTCTCATCTACTCTCTAATTATCGCCAAAACCATACAATGTCTCCATCGGCTTCGAAGAAGCGCAAAGACGCTGGTGCCCCAATATCCCCCCCACCAGTCAAGCGGACAGTGAAGAGCGGCACAACGAGTGAGATGCGCATTATTCTTCTACGATAACGATGTACTAATATGGATTTCAAGAGAATGCCGTTGCCAGTTTCTTCACACCCACATCCCAAAAACCCAAGGATCGCACGATATGGACCGAACGAAGCCCAAACGATAACACACCTGCAACCCTGCTTATCGGAAAATACCAGCCAGAGAAGCAAGAAGAGGACAAAACAAAGAGACGAAAAATAGCGGCGTTTGATCTCGATTCTACGCTCATCAGAACCTCGTCAGGCAAGAAGCATGCCAATGGCGCTGCAGATTGGAAGTGGTGGGACAGCCAAGTACCCGGCAAACTACGAGAGCTGTATGAAGACCAAGGTTATCGAATTGTCATTCTTTCCAACCAGGCAGGATTGACACTCCATTTCGATGCCAACTTCAAGGGCCCAAAAGCAGCAGCACAGAAACGTGTCAGCGACTTCAAGCAAAAGTGCAATGCGGTTCTGACCAGTCTCGATCTACCCATGACGATTTACGCTGCTACGGCCAAAGACATTTACCGAAAGCCGAGAACAGGCATGTGGCAAGAGTTGTGTAAGGATTATGAGATCCCAAAGGAAGAAGTAGACTTAGAAGAAAGCTTCTTTATTGGCGATGCCGGTGGCCGGATAGCTTCCGTCGGTAAGTCAAATGGAAATACAGCTGCGATAGCGAAGGACTTTAGCTGCTCGGATCGAAACCTCGCGCACAACATCGGCATCAAATTCCTGACCCCAGAAGAGTTCTTTCTGGGCGAGAAATCAAGAGACTTTGCGCGCGATTTTGACCTAGCTCATTATGCGTACGGAGATGGGGACGACAAAGATGCAGAAGTCATATACGAGAAGAAAAACGATCAAGAGCTTATCCTGTTCTGCGGTCCTCCTGGTGCAGGGAAGAGCACGTTTTACTGGAAGGTCCTCAGTCCGCTCGGATATGAACGAGTAAATCAAGACACCCTCAAATCGCGGGACAAGTGCATTCAGGCAGCCAAGGATCTTCTCAAGGAGGGCGAGTCAATAGCAGTTGGTATGTACCGTGTGGGGTTTGGCCGCGATGGATGGCGACCCCTGCTCCCCCGCGCAAGAAGCCACACCAACTACTCCATACTGACATTTGAATTAGATAACACTAACCCAGATCCCGACACGCGAGCGCTATGGGTTGACTTGGCAAAGAAAACCAACATTCCAATCCGCTGCGTGTGGTTTTCGACGCCTGTAGTGGTGTGCGAGCACAATGACGCCGTTCGATCACTCAACAAGTCATTGAATCCCGAAGAGAGACAGGGATTGCCCAAACTAGCATTCACAAGCTTTGCATCAAGATTCAAGGAACCAAAGGTGAAAGAAGGCTTTGAGGATGTGACAGAAGTAAAATTTAAGTTTCGGGGAACAAAGGAAGAATATCACATTTGGGGTCAGTACTGGACCTAGCGAGTCAGACTAAATAAGGAGCCGCGCTCTCAGACGGCTCAAACAAAGATGGGCGCCACCAGGACGCGCAAAGAATGACGGGCTGAATGCAACCATGTTGGGCCAGGGAATCTAATGTCCATCATTTACCCCATATACTTCTAGTGTCTGCATAGGGTCGCATGTCCGCCACGCCTTTCCTGCATTTAAAAAACAACACTCCAATTACAGGCCTTGACGCTCATCAGCTACACAAGTACCTAAGGCAGAGCCAACATCAGCCGCTTTTTGTGCCGTCGTCTTAATTGCACGAATGGCGGTTTGACCGCTCAAAGGAGGTGAAGCCCTAATCAATGAATGAGATGAACGAAAGAAATGCGGCGTTTTGGACATTCAACTGCCGGAGCTATCATCATCAACAAGACTTGGCATGAAATGACTGTCATTGACTCAGTCTGGATCTTGAACTGCGCAGCGCACATCACCTCGTGGCATCTGGAACAACGTAGCATCTGTCTCCAAGATACCTGGTCATTGCTGTCATTGTGCTTCCATAATTGGGAGCGGAAGCGGGGTTCAGTAGGGTCATTCTCACCGTTGCTCGCAGGGTGAGACATTGACACAGTGGAACTGGGATCCTACCCCAGCGCGAGTGTAACGAAAGATCTGCCTGAACGCCCCCATCCTTGCTCATCATACATGTCCAGTATTTGCCTCACTTACAGCTCTTTACACCTTCTTTCCGCGGCGCCCGCTAGACGAAAATACGAAGGAAGATGTGAGAATATCCAGTTTGGTTGAATGATATTCCGGCAAAAAGGTGAAGAATTTGGGGAACCGGATATTGACCGAACGTACCCCAAAAAGAAGACAAAGAACCGGGAGGCGTCGGTCCCACACGAAAGCGCCCGAGGAACAAGGCTATGGAGAGACGGGGACCCTGCCGGAGTTGGTGTGAAGATATTCCGTCAGAACACCGAACAACCAACGGAGACATATGGTCACCCCCATGAGGTAAAAGCATGCGTGGGGGGGTGAAGGAGAATTGGATGTACATAAATTCGTAATCCTGGACGCCATGGCCAGATTACATGCATCATGATTGGATGCCGCGCGCGCAACACCAGCATTGGGGGTTGGACGAGGGGGGGATGCTTAATGCACGGGAACTCAGACTCAGACTGGCCTCGATTGCCTGTTTATTTTTCTTTGCAAATCCAGAACCCGGGCCCTGAAGGGATGAACGCATGACTTGATTTTAACCTGTCCCTGTACCGAAAGTATAAAGTTGATAGACCTCCCTCACGCCACAAAGTCTTATTTCTGTGATCATACCCTTCTTTCTCTGCCGCCCGCAAACCTTGGCTCTATTCTTGTGTTTATTTTTATTTTTACTTTTTTATAAGACTCGTAAGCCATAGTGCGAGAAGAGCCCATTCTCTACCATGGCTGGAGGGGTGAAGAAGCCCGTCAACATCTTCCGGTTGAAGGACCTGGGAGAGCCTGAAGGCGCTCTCAACTGGCGTCTATGGTTTGCCGTTTTATCCTTTGGTCTTTTGGGAGCGGCCCGTGGTATCGATGAAGGCTTGATCTCTGGTGCCTTCAACACCAAAACCTTCAAGGAAGCCATCAACTATTCCGCATACTCGGTCCCCGCGCAAGCCAACATCAAGGCCAATGTCTCTGCCATGGTCCAGATCGGTTCCGTTGCAGGAGCTCTTATGTAAGTCAACTACAACCCCCCTAGAGGCTGAGGTGCGCACGCGCCAGGCCGCAATGCAACGGTATCGGAAAAGCGGCATGCTAACAGCAAGGGTGTCTTCTTCAGGGCTTTCCTAATCTGTGACCGCATCGGCCGTATCCAAGCAACGAGACTCTTGTGTGTGATATGGGCAGTGGGGATTGCTATTTTCATGGGCGGAGGTGCCAAGGGAAATCTGGGCGCCATCTATGCCGGCAGATTCATTGCTGGCCTTGGCGTGGGACAGACTCCCGTCGTAGGGTAAGGAATACGAAAAAAGGAGCCCTATGAACAATATCACAAGGGAACAATTGCCAAGCTGACGCATTACGTTTTTTTTTCTTAAACAGGCCCATTTACATCGCCGAAGTGGCCCCCGCATCGATTCGAGGTCTTTGCACTTGTATGTTCACGGGCGCCGTCTACCTCGGTATCGTGCTCTCATATTTCGCCAATTACGGATGTAACCTGCATATCAACCCCGACCTCAAGAGCCAATGGCTGATTCCCACGAGCCTGCACATCATGATGTCAGGACTTATCTTCTTCCTGACCCTCTTCCAGTCTGAGTCCCCGCGCTTCCTGGTTAAGCAGGGCCAGACGGAAAAGGCAACCCTGGCCTTGGCGCGCCTGCGCAAGCAGCCAGCCGACAGCGAGTACATCCTGCAGGAAATTGCCTCGATCCAGATTGCACTTGATCACGAGCTCGAGGCTAGCATGGGTGTCGGTTGGCTCGGCAAGATCAAGGAGATGTTCCTCGATAAGAGCAACCTCTACAGGGTCTACCTATCGAGTGCGGTGCAGCTGTTGTCTCAGTGGTCCGGCGCCAACTCTATCACCGTGTATGCCGTTGATTTGTTCAAGTTGCTTGGCATTACGGGAACGAGTGAAGGATTGCTCATTACGGCCATTTTTGGCGTCATCAAGTTTGTCTGCGCCATGGCATGTGCCCTCTTCCTCGTCGACTTTATTGGTCGGAAGCGCTCCTTGCTGCTTGGCATTACGCTTCAGGCTATTGCTATGATTTACGTTGCTGCTTTCCTGACGGCTGTCCCACAGCTCGGCGCCGACAAGAGCTACGTGCTGCCCGCGTCCATGAAGGGTGCCAGCCGGGGTGCCATCGCCATGCTCTACCTCTCTGGGGCCGGCTGGGCTCTGGGCTGGAACTCGATGCAGTACCTCTTGACAGCCGAGCTGTACCCGCTCCGCATTCGTGCCTTGGCGACGTCCTGGGCCATGACGCTACACTTTGCCAATCAGTACGGCAACTCCCGCGCGGTCCCTGATATGCTGCTGCAGGTCTCGGATGGCGGCATCACGCCAAGAGGCACATTCTGGTGCTTCGCCGCTATCACTATGGTCGGCGGTGTGTGGGTGTGGTTCTTTGTGCCCGAAACTGGTGGCCGGTCGCTGGAAAGTATGGACCGGCTGTTCGACCTCCCGTGGTACAGGATTGGTCTGCACGGCAACCAGGATGCCGACGAGAAGGAGATGGCCATGACGGAAAAGGAGCTCATGGCGGCCGAGGACCATGCTACGGTGCAGCAGATAGAGAAGACGGTTTAGAAGAAAAAAAATGATGTGTCTGGAACGCGTCATGGGGAAGTAGAGCTTCCCTTTTACGAGATACTAAAATATGTATGTACATGAATGAATGAATTAAGGATTTTATGCTATCTTTTCTTTTCTTTTCTTTTCTCTGTGTGTGTGATGAGTTTGTGATTGTGTCTCAGACATAAAGTCGTCTAAGTTGCCTATCAAGGACTTGTTGAGTGGCATCACCACCAGCACCGACCGTCGTTATTTTAACTTGTGGGAGAAATTATTTCGGCATATGCGTATCCGGACGTATCAGAATTCCCCGTGGAAATAGACTTAATCCCCACAAGCTTAACGTCGTTAGTACCAACACACACAAAGCTCTTGTTCGGCTGTTTGCCCAATTTGTGCCACACCACATCACATCACCACCATTGCAAGGGAACGCCCGCCTATCTTCAGGCGTAATAGTGGCTTCGGATGTTCTCCAATCAGTATCCCCCGTTTAAAAATGTTGGAGAAGGGAAGCGATGCGGAGAGAATCGGAACTAGCTTGGGGAGGGGGGGAGGCTCGGAACGGGCATTAGAAATGGAAATAATGTTGCTTTTCGTGGATAAACGGATAGTGACCGAGGGGTGGTTGAATATGATGATGCTTGGGTATGAAAAGGGGGGGTAAGGGGGGTTGGCATTACTCGTGAATATTGAATGATGTGTAGGTTTGCCCCATTAGGACGGTGTTGAGTGAGGAGATACCCCGTATTCTAGTACTATGTACGACAACTGCTCGACTCCGCATTTCACAGTGGGTTTGCGTGCTTGAATGCTCCATCTGTCCCACCTGTAGGACTCGGGGTTGCCCACTCTTTGTGGGTTCGCCGGCCCCCCACATTGAGTAATGCTCTGGAAAGGATTGACGTCTGTGAACGTTTCTCAAGCGAGCCGAATCGCTTCATGGACTCTTTGCTTGCGTATACCCAGGATGGTTCATGCACTCCTGTAGTATTACAGTAGGCAGTAGTGCAATAAACTACTTTACGTATATCTACATACCAGCGCGATCTTACTCAACTATGAACCAAGACGAAGTTCTGGAAGGGCCTCGAAGAGTCGAATTGGTGTGCCGATTTGCCGGGAGAAACGATATAGGTAGGAGATATAGCGGCCTCGACTGCTGTAAGGGGTAAAAGGATTGGGGAAAAAAAGGGATTCAGGAATGTGCGCATCTGAGACATGCGTGCTACTTATATGTTTGGGAGGGCCCTGTGCGACGTAACCCTGAGAGGAGGCCTGTGATGGGATCAGATGGTCTGCGCGGTGAGAGTATCGCGGTCGGGGCAGAAATGTTACGTGTGAGCTGAGGACGGGCCATGATGATAGGGACTGGTGCGTCTGGATGGGGTTCTGGAAGTGTGAGGCTGGAGGTTGACGTTTCGGGGACGGAGGAATTGCCTAGAAGGTAAGGCTTCAAGGGTGAGCATAAGCTGGCATCATTCTAGCTCATTAAACCTCAGTGAATATGAGATATCAATTTTCTAACACGGAGAATAGGAGTTCTATGCAGAGTCCGAAGGGATGGAGAGGAAAAGAAAAAAAAGAACCAATATCTGGCCAATTAAAGGACATATGCATTCTCCATTGACGATATCATCACTATGAGCAAGCAAGGAAAAGAAAGAAAAACGCCAAAAAAAAAGATCTCTCCCGCCGGGAATTGAACCCGGGTCCCAAGCGTGACAAGCTTGTATACTGACCACTATACTACGGAAGATGTGTAATGACTTTTTGAAGCCATTGTAGCGCGGTGGGTAACGATGGGAGGGGCACAGGGATATATGATACATGAAGGCGGGGTAAGTTGATGGGTGCTCACCCCCCCTCATCGGGCCGTCGGGAGGCAGACATGAGATGAGATGCGAGATGCCTGAAGCTGGATGTGGAGTGATCTTGAAGAGCTGAAGATATTTGGCCGAGGAATTGCAGTTGCTGAGTCTGTGGAAATGAGGCATCCTGGGTTGGTGCTTGAGAGATGTATGCGTCGTGGTTCAGCTCGACAGCATCATCAGGCAAGGTTGGAGTCTGAACATGCGTGTCGCATCGTCGTATCTGCATCATTGAGGATGCCTTGGACGGAACATCGAACGACTTGACTAGAATTGGAACTGTCATCGCGAGATGCAACCACGTCTGGTCCTGCGGAAGGATCCTGTACACGATCTTTTGTAGGACAAGTGCACCACTGTCAAGTTGATGCGTGACACAGTTTTCAAGGCGTCCATGGACATATCTTCTCCCACATATGCTCATCTCATATGCTGCTTACCACGTTCAAGATCGGGTTCTGATTACTCGGATAAGATAGCCGGTCATCTTGATTCTATTCGTCCTTAACCACCGTCCTCTATGCGAGAACAAGACCTGGGATGTTTATGCTGACGTCGGATATGATAGATGCAAGAATTGCTTACCCGGAATTACGTCTGTGTTAGGACACCATCACCCCAGAAACTTCGTATTTCGCCACGCCCGCCCAACAGCCTTCTATTGGCCAAACATCACGGTAACACGGGAGCGGCTGGACTTGGGCGGTGCATCGCTTTCAGCCAAGCCGGATCCTTTCCTGTCGAATCAGGGTTCTTGCTTGTTTAGTCAACCGTGGATTGCCCTATTAAAGAACGAGCGAGTCCTCTGAGGCTGTTTCCGAGAACGAACAATCCTCAACGTCGGAACCTCTGTAGATTATTCCATCAACATCTACGTTGATTTCATTACTTTCCATCCATACGAGTATACCTTCCGCCTTTTCCACCTTTTCTGCTTTCGCTTCAATATGAAATCTCTTTCTGTCGCCTTCATTGGTTACTTTGCTGGGTTGGCTCTGGCTATGCCCGCGGCGAATGATATGACGGCCCGTGGCAGCGTGCTCCCATCCGAGTGTTACGACATTTGTGCTGCAGGACCTCTACCTTGTCCCTCCAACAGAGTAAGTCATCACCACCACTCTCAGGATGGCTCCGGCCTATCTCCTTGGTCGATCAAATACTTATCGCGTTTCTAGGCTGGCACCAAAATTGTTAGCATCTCCTCCACATCTCATCTTCCCCCCCCCGCTCAGAAGCATGGACTGACATTAAGCTACCTTATTCTAGGGCGATTGTTGGACTTGTTGCTTGATCCCTAGTTGAAGCCCACTGGGTGGTAACGGTGATGAATCTTCAGTGGAATGCAGACAGGACATTGTCTTTCTATGAACTCAGAATTCTTTGCTTGTTGACCCATATCCGTAGGATGATAAAGGACGTGGGCCATATTCATTGTGTCAAGACATTTCCAACTTGTATCTTTACTATCTATTCACTTATATCTGTATCGGCATCTCTCTTGGCTCTATTACAAAAATGAAGTATACCCTGTTGTATTTGTTACTTACCTTACTGGTCCAGCTCTGGGTATGCCGGCCTTAAACGACGCGAGGGCTAGCAATGTCTAGTTTTGGAATCATTGAGGATCCATCCCCGCCATCGTTACTGGATGCATTCATAGGTTTGTTTGTGGGGCAAAATGCAGAGCCGACTCTGTATGACAGTAAGAAGATTGAGGCGCTTAGCCTCAAGGCCCAAAAGCACCACGGGCCTAAATATCCAATAATACCCATTATCCATGGCTCTAGGAAGTGAAAGTAAAGAACAAGTCCAACACCTGATCGGCTAACATGTTGTTTTGTGTTCCGGTGAAAGGAGTCTAGAAGGAGACACTAAAATATAGACGGAGATACTAGAAATAAGGCAAGTATCTGATTGGGCTACTAGAAACAGAACTAGATTTAAATCAACGGCACTTACAACTTCAGAGAGGGCAAGTTGGAGGTACTGGAATGCAAGTGAGTACTGCAGCACTGTACAGCATGAAGCCAAGAGCAGATGTTTTCGCCCACGACATGATCTTTGCTTTGCTGATTCAGAATATAAAGAGAGCGGGCCATCTTCATCGTTATTATCCAGACTCAATTCTTGCCATCGCTGCTCATCTGTTTATTATACTAGGATAAGCAATATCTCTCATGACTTTGTTGTCAACAAGTGAAGTATTTCCCCATCGCATCCATCACCTGCGGTCAGTGGAATGCTATATCATTACTGCGTCGAATTCCAGTAAGTAAGCTAGATGGATTCGATGGATAGCTGTTCTTGTTGCCTGTTGATCCACACCTACGGTATTAAATAGCACTCATCGTCCTGGTTTTATCAAGACATTTTCATCTTTTCATCTGCACTGATACTTACAAAAAGATGAAATATATTTCCGCTTTATTCCTTGCTCATCTTGCTGGCGTGACCTTGGCGCTGCCAGCGAACGATCAGACGGCTCGCACCTGTGAGGCTGCCTGTTATTTATCACGCCCAAAGTGTCCCTCCGGCTACATAACTATCCCTCAGCTAAAAATCTATTCTTGAGTAGATCGAATACTCACCAGGATACTTAGAAACCGTCCACATTTCTCAACTCTCGCCATGATACTAATATAAATACACCCCCCGCCTAGTTGTTGGTTTTGCTGTACCTAGGGCAGCTGTGAATCTTCAGTGCTTTTCGGGTCCTGGGACTACCCGTAGCATGTGGGCTTTGAGAGCTATGGGTTGGTCGAATTGGATTCTTATACGGTTATACAGAGCTGCTTTTTGTGGGAGGATCTGAACTTTTGGTGGATAACTGTATTATCAGGTATCATTGCATCACCACATGCAAGTCCGTATTTATTGAGTGAATTATCTATTCTTGCTTGTTGATCCACACCACTACGGTATTAAAAGGGCACCGATTACCTTGATTATACCAAGACACACTCATTCTTGCCCGTTACTATTTTCTTTTTTCAACTATCTGAATCTTTATCAGTATGAAATATATTTCTGTTGTATCTGTTGTTTATTTCCTTGCTGGACCGTCTTGGGCCACACCAACACCAACAAACCAAATCATAGACCGTGCATGTTTTCGCTGGTGCACCTCTGCGAAGCCAATTTGTACCCAATTTCCGAACATGGTAAGTATTCATGACCGAAGCCAGTTCTTAGTATCTCAAAGACTTAATACATTCTTAGATTCCTGATAGATGTCTCTCAGTAGGCTGCCCTCCTCTTGGACTTTGGGTTTTCTTTGCCATACGGTGGATTGATGCTGATGAATAATATTAACTCCGTAGGATAGTAATCTTTGGACTTGTTGTAAGCCCTATTTTTGAGAGCCAGCGAGGATGAAACTGCTCGCAAGTAGGTACATCTTGATGACGGGACCTGATGTTTGTAGGAATGGATAGATTGTTTGGTCCTGTTCACTGAATTCAAGCTGGAGCTGCTCATGCGGTCATATCTACATGGTTACTTTTTGTTTCTATAATTTCATCCAGTTATTGAGCGTATTTCTAAATTGTGCAATGCTCTCATGGTAAAGGGTTTGAGTCTCTAGTGGAGTACTGTACCACTGTATCACGGCATTGCATCCATACATCCTAATCCACGTGTTATTGCTCTTGCTTGTTACTCCACACCCACAGCATCAAAAGGTCACTGATTATCTTGATTGTATCGAGGATAAAGTCACCTCTTTCCGCCCCTATTTGCCTTTTTATCCGTAATTATCAATATCTATTAAAATGAAACATCTTTTCATCGCATCTGTTGTTTGTTTTACCGGGCTGGCTTTGGCTGTGCCAGCAAACCATGCAAGAACTCAGTGTTGGGCCGCGTGCTTCACAGAACGTCCACAGTGTCCCGACAGTTTCATAAGTATTCTTGATTTAAATCTGTTATTGGTACATCAAAGGCTTATTTTTATTCTTAGTATCCTAGGAAACTGGTAAGAGTTGTCCTTCTCTTGGATGTATATTATTCTTTACTAGAACATAGACTTTTACTGATGCATATCAACTCCCTAGGGCGATTGCTGGACTTGCTGTTCGCGCTAGCTTCCGAGAGCCATCCCTGGTGGATGAATCTTGGGCCTTGGAGTTAAGTGGTTCAGGGTCCTGGGACTACCCGTAGCACGTGGACTTTGGGGGCTCGGCGAATCGACGTTAGGGGGATGCTTAGGGGAACCTCGCTGGAACTACTTGCTATGACACGCACTGACCCCAGTAGAGGCTCTTATGCAGCCATAGGAAGCTACATCTTGTTTCTACAAATGCCATCCGTTTATTCGGCATAGCTCTAAATTGCATGATTCATGGTCCCCTCCATTTCATTACTCCACATGATTGTCAAGCCCAACCATCCATATGTGGGTGCTGATTCGGTTCCCCCAGGCCTATATTTGGTGGAGGCCATGCGCCCGCCAAACTCGTCTTCAGTCAGCAGCAGCGTACGTAAGATCTAAGCCGCTCAAGCTGCAACCACCACTGGAATGGACCACCACCAAGAGCATTGCATCCAACACCCTGAAACCACATGCACATGAGGAGTGCCACCGTTGAAATGGGTGCTCAAAGTTGTTGGTTCATGCCGCTACCGTATTAGCCAGCCTGCATCAGCATAGCCGCTCTTCCAGGATCACGATCCATTGATAATGGATATAAGAACCGGCTGTTGGGACGCCACGAAAGTCCAATGGCCTTCTTGTCCTTGACTTTCTCTCGGGTCTTTACAGTTTCCAACTCGATTACCCTTACCCCGACACCTCCCACTCTATCAAAATGGGCTCCCTGGCTAACGTTGACGGTACTCGCGGATTCTCTCTCGAGGCCTTCTTCACCCTTAACCCGTCAGTGAGGTACTTGCGCTATTACTTCATTGATCTCTCCGGCGTCACCAGAGTCCAGACTGTAACCAAGGCCTTGGCCCTCAAACACTTCAACAATGCCACCGGACTGGCTATACAAAGCCCTATGACTTCTGCCGCCTCAGTGGACAGCACAATCTTTTTCGATCTCATCTGGGCTGGGCGTGATTTAATCAGACCGGATTATTCCTCATTAAGAGTCTGCTCACACGATCCCATCAATGCACAGGTCTTGTGCTTTGTGGAGGAAGAGCCCCTCCCTGTGGAGGATCGGTACGCCAGGTGTCCGCGCACGCAACTTCGTAATGCGCTATCCAAGGCGGAGAAGGATCATGGACTTGACTTCCTCGTTGGATTCGAGATTGAGTTCTACATGCTCGAAATGGAGAACGGTGTTCCGACAAAACCTGTACCAAGACTCGGCTCAGGCTACGCAACAGCGGAAAATTATAACAAGTACTATAAACTTCTTGAGGAGATTGTAGGACATATTGAGGAGGCGGGCATTGTTGTCTATCGATTTCATCCCGAGGGAGCACCGGGCCTATACGAAATATCCACAGAACCTCTGCCCCCAATGGAGGCCGTCGATGCACTGGTGCATTGTCAAGAAATCATACGCAGCGTTTGCGCCAGGAACGGCCTCTGGGCAACGGTATATCCCAAGCCGTTTGAGAAGCTCGAGCCCGTCGGTCGCCACATTCACTTCTCCATTTCCAAACCCGAGCTCGGAACGAGTTTCCTCGCTGGGCTCATGGCCGAGACTCCGGCACTTACCGCATTCATGATGCCAAGCTACGAGAGTTACACCCGAACCGAAATGTGCGGCTACGGATGGATCACATGGGGAGTGCAGAATCGAACGGCCGCGTACCGACAGATTCAGGAAGGATACTGGGAGATTCGACAGCCCGATGGGTGTATGAACCCGTATCTCGGTCTTGCTTCCATAATCTATGCCGGGTTGGCGGGTATAGACAACAAACTGCCTCTTCTTATCAAGCCAAAGCCGGATATAACCTTCGAAGTGACCAAGGAACAGAGGGAGGAGCTTGGTGTAACGACGGCATACCCCGCGTCGCTGAGTGAAGCTTTGGACAAGCTATCGGAAAGTCAGTTATTGAAGGATTCATTTCCCGCTTTATTGATTGATAGATACCTTGACATTAAAAGGAGAGAGGAGAAGAATTTCGCAAAGATGAGTGTTGGAGAGAGAAAGCAGGCAGGGATGATAGCGTATTAATGTGCTGTGGTAGCACAAGGCCTCGCGGCTAAAATGCTGTGTAACAGATCAAGTCAGAGATTCAAAGACTACCCGCCCATTACTGCAGGCCGTTGGATATGACAATTCCGTCTCATTTCGATAAATCAAAGGCCATGGTAGGCTCTGCTTGGACCATTGAAGCTAGCAAATTATCCATAGGAGCTTTAATCCAACCAACGTCTGTTTTCTAAACTTCCCTCTCAACTTCATCCACGCTTGGGATCTTATCCAAAACAACCTTGTAGTGCGCCGCAATAAACTTGCCCAAGTCAACCAGCGTCTGGACATCTTCCTTTGATACTCCGATTCTGCGCGTCCCTCTGATGTGCCAGAGCGTCTCGTTTGGCAGATTCTGGCTCATGATACTTGGCAGCACCACCAGCTGCGTCTCGGTATCGTCCAGCACCTGCCGGTCAGATAAGAAAAGGCCGTAGGTGATATTCTGGCTGATCCAGACCATATCTTGATGTTGCCTAAACAAATCCACCGTGGACTCTATGTTGTGTGCGTAAATCTTGGAGAGCCATTCCCGGCCCCGGACATGGTTTTGCTCGTCTGCCCGCCACCCCTGCCGGGTGAAGGTGTGGTCTTGGTCCTCTGGGCGCTCCACGGCGGAAATGGCGATGATGGCCTCGAGGGGCTTGCAGACTCCGAGGATGATGACGGTTTTGAAGAGTGTCTCACGGATCCTGCGGATGAGAGCCTGGCGGGAGGAGGAGGTCTGGTAGGCGGGCTGGCTGATGAGATGGAGGTATAGCTTTGAGAGACTTGTGGGATCGTGGTAGACTAGGCAGGCGACGGCTGGGATGTACCAACGGTCGTCACCCAGATTGGTTTTGGAGAATTTTTGCTGGATAGCCTCGAAGAGGCGAGTGTATTCGGGTTCAACGGTGGTGGATGCCATGATGGAGCTGAACCGACGCTGCAGTGGACGTTGGATGTGAACTGGAGTTCGAAGCTTGAAGCTTGAGACGAGATGGCGGGGTTTAAGTACATGGACAGCCCGTCTCTGTAGTAGAGGTAGAGCACGCATCCTCCAAGAAGCCATTGACAAATCTATGACTTTATCATCTACTTACTGTTGGAATCCAAGCCATGGAATCGTTCTCATGGAACCACCCATCCATTCCTCCCCGAATCGCGGCACCAGGGTCCGATGACGGACTCGAAGCTCAGCGAAGAAATCCCCAGTATAAACGCGGGTCATCAAAAATCCATCCATTTTTTTTCGGAGAGACATCGGCGCTTGCACGGCACGAATACTAGATACATGATTCAGTGGCATCGAAAAAAAAGCCAAACCTGGTGTAGCGTTTCTCTAAAATGGAGATTCTGATGTTGGCATGCTGCATGATGCATGATGCAACCTTGTTTCGATTCGCTTACCCTGTAGACGACTCGGTGAAGAGCATGGTAGAGGAATTGCCATTTTAGGGAATACTGGACCAGACACAACTGCGTGCATATTATTAATAGCCTTCTCACTATAAATCAGAAAACATAATCCAGTAGAAGAGTATGTTTGGTTCTTTCCCCCAGTGTCAAGCAAGATTTGGCAAAATGAGTAAATCATGCAAGGCCATTGATTCAAAACAAAGAGGCATCTCACGACTGGGGATCGTCACATGCCAGAATGTCCCAGATAGGGAATGCAAACATCAGCGAATGACTGCTGGAGTTTATTAATTCGACACAACCAAACGAAACGGAAAGGCTTCATTATTAACCAAGTCTGGGAAGTTTCACTATCCTGCCTCCCCACACTCCCTTGCCTCGCCTCCTCATTCCATACCTCCTCACTCTACAGCCGCACTCCTCCATCCTCATCCTCAGACTCCTCGATTGTCTCTACTGAAGGTCGTACGCTCAGTCGCTGACGTCTCTCATGAATCTCCGATCCGATGGGTCTCTGCTTCTTTCCTTTGTCTTGACCATCCTCGCGATCTGTCTCACTCCTGTCGAGGAGTTCGCTTATGGTGCCGGGTCGGACCGCGGGGGAACTGAATTTCGATCTGGGTCTACTCTTTCGTAGACTGGAGATGGAAGAGGGCGAAAGGGTGTATGAGGAAGGCGTGCCAAGTTCGTCGGCAGAAAGAATGGGGTCCGGAAAAGCCAGCTCAGATAGCCGACAGTGCTCAAGTCGTCTGGTTAAAACCTCGATGGACTGCGTGCAAGCTGCGGGTACTGTATCGTCCTCTCTGCACAAGGGCAAGTTGAGTATTGCCTCTAGATCCAAGCTCGACTGGCGGCCTTTGCTGTCGTTGTCTGCTGCGTCCGATGAGGCTGAGCTTTCGACCTCGTCCTGACTCCAACTGAAGCGGCTCAGGGGGGAGGTAGGGATGATCTTGGGTCCTCGGTCCATCTGCTCATACTTGGTCTGGTAAAAGTCCCTGGTAACGGCATTAGATCGGAGCAAACGTAGGCGAGCTATCACCTTGCGAATGTCCTGCTCGATGTCCACAATCTCCCCCTCGAAGCTCCGGTTCTTGATTTCTTGATTCTTGGTCGCCATGCCGAATCACCGGATGTATGATCCTGTGGGACTGGTAGTCGTATGTTTGTGCTGGGATGGAAGATGGAGGTGTGGTGATGCACTCAACTGCTGTGGTGAGAGAAGCCTCCTGAACTGGAAGACTGACATAATTTATAGGCATATTAAAATGACGCAACATTGTGTTGTCAATGACTGAGAACCGATAAAAAACAGCATGACTGAAGACCTAAATTTTTTATTCTGTGTGTAACGTATGGATTCTCATCACGTTCAAGAAGCTTGTTTGTGTCAATAAATAAGGACTATGTTCACTTGCGCGTTGTACATGTTCTAGACTTGTCACTCTCTATTAAGCGCCTCAAAGGCGATCCTATTGCTACCATAAAAACAAAAAGGCACATTTTTTGTGCGCATCAATCAAAGGCTATTTCCTCTCCAATCAAGTCATCCAACCGTTGGTCACGTTAGCCATCCCATTGTGGCTCACCCTTTGTCCAAACCAAACTCCAAATGAACACCTGTGAATGACGATTGTCAACGCCTTAGGCTCTCTCGAGGAACTTCTTCGCGGAGGCAAGAAGAGGCTTCTTCTTGCTGTCAATTCGCTTGCTGCGTCTCATAGGAGGACTGGCAGCTCGTCGAGTCTGCACCGTGACGGTGGTGGCGGCGGGAGCGTTGGCCCAACGACTGGTCATGATGCCCATGTTCAACTTCAAGCCGCTGTCTGCGTCTTCTACGTTGTTTCAAGATTAGTATTGATTACTACTAGAGTTTGCATTATACCCTTGGCGATAGACTTACCTGGGGTCATCGAACGCTGAGAAGCGGGAGGAGACTCAGGGACGGGAGTGATCCTGATAGTTGGTATTTGCACAGCCTCTGGGGAAGGGGAGGTGGAAGGGGAAACTCGGCCATCCTCAGAGCCAGAAGTAGTGGCCCTGTCGGAATGGGGCGATGAGTAATCGTGGAATGGGCAAGTTGGGGAGCTACCCCAGATGTCCTTGATGTTCTCGGAGAATCGCTCAAGAGCGACCGCTGAGTTGAAGGGCTTCCTCAGAAGAAGAGGAGAATCGATGATTTCGCGTCCGTGTCGACGCTCTCCGACCTGGTCCTCTCGAGCGGTGCAGGCAACACATCGGACCTTGGTGATCTCGCAGAGATCAATAGTCTCAGTACTAGCAACCTTCTCGATCGTTCCACAGGTGCCGAAGAAGCACTGGCAGGAGCCCAAAGCCTTGGGGCACAACTGGCGGTTGCTAGCTACCAGGTGAAGTTTTCCACAAGTGAAGGTCAGGGCTGGGGGGGCGATGGGGGCGCAGATGGCCACGTCGATATGTTCAAGACACATCTTGACAGGGAACTGGCAGAGCGATGCAAAGGAGGTAGTAGGTGCGTTGGGTAAGTCGAAGGCAAAGAGAGGAGGTGTTGTGTGGAGCTCAAGAAGCAAGAGAGAAAGAAGCGTTTGTTTGTTCGTTTGTTTGTTTGTTGTGCTTTCCTTGAGAAAAGCTGAAAGGGGATAAGGCAAAGTCCTTGGCTGTAGCCGTTTGATAGGTAGAGTAAGAAAGTGAGAAGGATATAGGGAAGTTGTTTGTGATTGCCTTTGTTTCTTGAGAGAGTTGTGGGAAGTTGTGGTGGAAGGAAGTCAAAGAAACAAAGGTGAGGAGGAGGAAAATAAAACAAGGTGGGAGAGAAACCTGCCTGCTGCTATTTGTATCTGCAGAATTTGCAGCCTGACTAATGGCCTTGGAGTGTTTAGCAGTTGCTCCCCCCTAAATCAACTGCACAGGTGCCTGTTATCAGTAGAAGATTAGACATCACCGGAGGAACACAGGGCAGACGACCCTAAGAGGCCCAGTTGCTTCAGCCTGATACTGGACTTCAAGGCCTGTAATCCCTTTGCATCTCTGCTGTAACCCTTAGGACTTGATGTCATTACGATGCAAACCTGATAACGCATTGCGACAAGGGGAACCAGCACAGGTAAGTGCATCTCGTCGATTATCCAGCAACCAAGCAAACAAACCACTACAGCTGTGCAGACGCTGCACTTCAATCCCCTGATATGAACAAACAAGTCTTTAACTCTCTTAAACACCCCTTCTTACCATGTCCTCGACTCGACCCCCGCTTGGGTTTGGGTCGTATACTTCTGCATGGCCAATAATTATGATGTTACGTTGGGGTTAGTTGCGTAACTTTGAACTGAAAGACTCTGATATGACTAAGTGCTGTTGTGACGGCCTAAGCTGAGTTGTGATGATGAAATACTATATTACAGGCTGAAGTTGTCTCTTTCTTTGTTCTCTTCATAAGACTGTTGTACTGACCATATGCCTCTCTCTCAATGTTTAGTCATCGATAATCTGATTCAAGGTCTCAAGTCCATGCCAAAACCCCATAGCAGTTGTCTCATCATTCGTCAATTACTTCGACTATATATAGCGCAAGCGTGGTACAGTGGCATCGGCCTTGCCCGAAAAGCTGAATAATGGACCGAATAGTTATCTTGTCTGGTACGAAAGATTAATTGAGACGAGACGATTTTCTTTTTGCTTTATCAAGAATAGATACTCAAGAGCCTGGCTATACGAGGACTCTTACGATCATGCAAGAGACGATCCGCTTGACAGAAGATCTTGAGATGTTCATATTCCTCCGAAGACCTTAATACCATTTCTAAGTAGGCATTTTCCTATATTCAATGGTCACATCAATCGGTCGTCAATAGCAATAAAGTGAGGTTTGGCATTGCAAATGATAATATTGACAAGAAAAAACCAACATTCAATATGCTGATACGCAGATTCCAACAAAATAAATGGTATAGTCAGGGCGCTGCCTCAGCAGCAGAACAAAAAAAAAAAAACGATTGCCAGCCCGCGAACAAATGATATTGCCACACCTGATCTGTAATCTGGTGGTTTATCACCCACCCATGATATACATCCAACCCCCCCCCCCCCCCCCCCCCCCCCCCCCCCCCCCCCCCCCAACCCCCATAGCGCCCCAAAGTGTCGATTATGACTCAATGAACAAGCACGTCCAGCTAAAGCTGTTGCCATTGCGCTCCGCATCGGACGGGAGCATGACTTCGTAGTTAGAAGGGCCGCACTTGTCTTTACCGAGATAAGCAGCGTGGCCGTCAGGGCTCCACTTCCACTCGGTATCCGACTTGATCTCAAGAGGTCTACCAGTATCGTACTTGCATCCGCCTATTGGTGAGCAAAAGTAGGCGGCGGCAGAGCCAGCCAGGGTGGTGATAAGGGCTGCAGCGAACTTCATGTTGACTGCTTGTTGTTGATCACGAGACAGGGTCCTGATTATATTCCGTTAGTGATTATAACACGTGCGGACATGATGGGTCGACGTACGGTGAGTCTTCGCGTGTTGGCGATGCTTTTGCTTTGGTGCTCGAGAACGGTCTTTGTAAAGAGTCGTTACAGAAGCGAAAGACATAAATGGGTGGCAGGGTTGGCAATTATATATCCTGTTTCAGCTCAAGCTGGGACACATGGGGTGCCATAACTGTCAAAAGTCCGTGACATATTTAAGATTTGGCTATTTTCGTTCCTCGTTATCGATCGTTGCTGGCGTCTGATGGCGTCTGAGTGCCTTGCAATCAATCACAGCTAGACTGGTAAGCGGTTAGGCGAAAGCCAAGCTATGTCTCAGTTAGGGGTAACGGCATGCCAAAAGGAGGAACAGAGAGGGATTGGACAAGGACAAGCTTTATGCATTCTGGACGGACTGGCTGCATGGGGCAGAATCCAGAACCTTGGTCCGTTTGCCAACTTGGCAACGGTGGGCTTGTGTAATTTTATCTTGGCGTCGATGCATAAAGTGGGCGTAGGGAGTTGAACATCGGGCAGTTGGTTAGTTGGGTCATGAAGCATCACGAACTTGCCCCTTAATACAGAGTGTTAAAATGGTGCGCTACCATCACAAAAGAAATTATTGCACTATTTACTTGTATGCACTTCTCAAGCACCGGTTCTCCTTTTTTATAGCAGAGGAATTTAATCATTTCAGCCCCGAGGGGACCCCCGCAATGAGGCAATGAGATGCATGGCTGATCATGCTGCTTGGCGAAATTACCACTGAGACAAACCCATGAAAAAGCAAATACGAATGACAAGCTAAGAGACAAGGACCGCGCTCTGGAATTTTGCTTTAAAAGTATGTACACATCCCACTCAGTTTCCGTGGTTATTAGACTTTGATGCCCTGGCTGTGCGTACCTGTTTGTTGAACCGGCAGACAGCTGCCGAGGCGGTTAGGTTTGGCGAGACGCAACGGTAGAAACAGAATTCCAAGGCAGGCGGTTGTTTTGGGGCCGTTCACTTGATTGACGAAAAACGTTCGCGCATACTTGAGCCCGATGTCCTCTCGTCACTCTCCTCTACGTGTGCCACGTCCAAAGTCTTTGTTCCCCTTTGATTATCCTCAATATCAGACGCGGACGAGTGCTTCTCTCCCTCGAAAATGGCATCGATTTCTTCAAGGGTCTTGCCTTTTGTTTCTACCCAGAATAATGCCTGCCATCGAGTCAGTTGCTTGCACGAGAGGGAAATGCATAAAGCTCTTACGATTAGTCCCAGGGTTATGACATCCCATGCACCGTTGATTATGTATGTCTTCCATCCAATGTTTTTCAGCGCAATGGGCATGACGTAGGTGAGCAAAGCTCTGGAAGCGAGATTAGATTCGTGCCGTGACAATGGGTAAAGAAAATACCTACGCCAGGCCGCTGAAGGCGAATTTGCACAAGGCTAGCCCGTTTGCTCGAACCGCATAGTTCATGACTTCTGGAGGGTAAAGGTACAACAGCGGCGTCCATGCGATGGAGTAGAATCCTTGGAAGAGGAACATGACGGCTACGTCGCCGTAGATAAGGCTCCGTGCGGCGCCGCTGGGATTGTCGGCGCGCTTTTTCGAGAGACCACCGATAATGAAGAGGCATATGATCAATAGCATTTGAGATAAGAGAGCCGTGGGCTTGCGGCCCCAATTTGCAACCAGATGAGTACCTATAAAGGCGCAAGCGAGGCACCACACGTTGAGCACCACGTTCTGACCAAGTCAGTCAAGATTTCGAGCCGAGAAGTGCGATAAGCGGAACTTACTGCCTTGAGCTGATCGTTTGGGTCTGTGATTCCCGCCGTATCCAGTTCATCGCCAAGGTAATAGGACGCAATGACATTTCCAGCAATAGAAGTAAATGGTCCTACCGAGGCCCCAATAAGAGTCCGCTTCCTTGCCGCCGGGGTCTTTATAAGCTCCCTTGGGCTCATTGTAATGCCGCTCTTCTTCTCCCAATCCAGCGTGTCGACAATCTCCTTGTAGACCGCCATGGCGAGGGGATCTGTCAAGTCACCGTTGGTGTTTATCTGGGCGACGGCAATGCGAGCATCTTCATATCGTTCTTGGCTAACTAGCCAACGCGGGGACTCGGGGATGAAGGGAAGGATGATGATGCATGCGAGAGAGAAGACGCCTTGGAGCATGGAGGGGATGCGCCAGGCCCATGTTGATTCCCATTGTCCGGTTCCGAGAATGACACCTGCGGCGATGAGGCTTCCGAAGTAGTGAAAATTGTTGAATGTCTGCTCATGGATCAGTTAGGGAGATGATCTATAAAAGTTCGAGGAGAATGCTTACACCGACACCCCAAGCTCGCCATCGGCCTGGAAAGGTCTCGGTCAGGTAAACACCTCCAGCAACCGACAATGTACCACTTCCACACCCAAGAACAATTCTTGCTGTCACAAACATGGCAATATTCTGTGACGCAGTCTGCAGAATGATACCGACCAGTGTGATGATCAAGGACCAAAATATGCTGGGACGGCGACCTAGGCGATCGGACATGATACCTGCCCAGATGGGCCCGAAGGCTGTACCGATGAGGCCGGAAGCAGTATTGAGGCCCTTGGTAGCAGGGCTGAGCTCGAAGTAGTGGGTGTATGAGGGCAATATGTTGAAGCCGTTGAGTATGGAGCTGTCGTAGCCGCGCAAGGTGGATTGGATCATGGAACAGATCAATAGGAGTACAGAGAGGTTGGTTGTGGACTCTGGCACCCAAGCGGGAAGCCATGTTCCAGTAGGTATTTTGCGGAACATGTTAATTTATACCACGATACTTGGGGCCTTTTGTTCTCTTACACGACTGCAGCTTATCCTTATTTATAGGTGAGAAAGTACCGCGATCTTGACTGGTACCCTTCCCTTTTCTTGACTATTTTTGTTCGCCAAAACGATGTATGAATTGGATCAAAACAAATAATACCAGACTTTGAGCAGATAAAATGGAATCAGCGTGTTGAAAGATTCACCAACACGATTGGTTCTTCGGCAGTATATGATGTGAGAGGCTCGGTAAGACGGTGAAGAACCCGCCTGATAGTCAGCTCCAATTCTGTGCTTCAAACTATCATCTCATATATGAACCGTTCAAGGAAGGTCATCAGCAACCGTGCTGTCAAATAAATGCCTTCTCCACAATCAGCCGTATATAGGAGAACTGAAATGTTTGGGTATAGACATACTTTAATGATGCCCCCTACAGATCACTGCAGGCCATTCCTTTTTGGTAAACAGTTGGATCGGGACACAGAACTACCACGATAACAAACAACTTTCCTTTGGAGCAAGTATGGAGAAGATAACAAGGACAGGCAAACAAATATTATGGAGAAACCCTGCAAGTTAAGGGAGAGGAGCCAGACCTTGACCCAATTCTAAGAAAAGATGGAGGTAGAGTGGAGTTATATAAGACTATAGAATGCCTCCTTGCATAACTGCATTCCTCTCTTGACGATGAAGATCTCACACTGAAACACACGGATTTACAAAGCCAATGGAACAGCTATATGAAGCTTGGAAAACTCAGCGTGACAACGAAGAAGACTGCAGCAAAGAAAGATAACGGAACCAAAAGCTTCGATATTCTCGTATAAATTGATTGGATTGGCAGCTTCGAACAGGGATTTTGATAAACATTTTGTTTATCAACTTAATCTATATCAACTTGGGATAGGTTGATTGGTGGTTTAAAGCAAGGAACAGCAACAGATTTATATCTAATCAGATGCGTAAAACAAAAACAAAAAAAAGCAATAGAAACAAAGAAACTGTTTGCTATTGATATATGACTAAAATATTAATATCATCGTAAAAGTGACCAAACTGTATAAACGAAGATATAAAGTTGATCGTTATATCATACAAACCTCGGCATATTCCCTTCCATCCTACGACCCGTCTCGGCACTCGTTTTTCCGGCATGCCGATCAAGAGGCCACACATCACTACCCTGGAACGCGGACGGCGCCGTCACATTACTGTTTACGTCACGGTCTTGGGATGCACACGGTGTTGTATAACCCTACTCTAACATGTCTGAGATGCATGTTACCTTGAACTGATCAGGAGACCCCCCCCCCCCCCCCCTACTATAATGACTTCCCGCCGTCCGGTTATTGCTGTCGCGGGTCTAGCGTGCGAAACGTCGACGTTTACGCCGTCGAGGACCCTTGCGCCTGCTTTTCACCCAAAGCGTGGGGATGGGATTGCTCAGAGATATGAGTTTCTTCATGCTGATAAGCCGTTGGGCAAGGAGGCGGAGTGGAAGGGTGCGCTGATAGGACATGCGTTGCCAGGAGGGGTGGTTACTCGCGATGCGTTTGAGACGCTTTCGAGTGAGATTGTGAAGCGGCTGGAGGACATTGTCGCTGAGGGGCCGGTGGATGGGCTGTGGTTCGATATTCATGGCGCCATGTGCGTGGAGGACCTGGACGACGTCGAGGCAGAGCTTCTCAGACGTGTTCGGGCTGTTGTCGGTTCAGAGGTCATCGTCTCGGCGTCGATGGATCTTCATGGAAATGTTTCGCGGGAATTGGCGCATATGTGCGACCTCATCACCTGCTATCGCATGGCTCCTCATGAGGATACCATGGATACTAGGGAGCGAGCTTGTCGGAATCTGCTTGACGTGCTGAAGCCGTCGTCACCCAGCCGGAGACCCCTCAAGGCCTGGATCCCCATCCCCATTCTTCTCCCAGGCGAACAGACGTCGACTCGGGATGAGCCGGCGAAGCATATCTACGCAGCCGTGCCGGATGTCGAGGCTCAAGAGGGAGTTCTCGATGCCGCTATCTGGGTAGGCTATGCCTGGGCTGACGAACCGAGGAATCGCGCTGCAATCGTGGTAACTGGTTGGGATGAAGGAGCGGTATCCAAGGGCGCAGAAAAATTAGCCAACCTATTCTGGGATGCTCGCGCAGACTTCAAGTTTGTAGCGCCGACGGGAACGTTTGCAGAGTGCCTTGATGCCGCCGTCGCTTCACCCCCAGAGGATCGTCCATTCTTCATCTCAGACTCGGGAGATAATCCCACGGCGGGAGGATCAGGAGACATGACGTGGGGGCTTACGAGGCTGCTTGAGCGTCCAGAGTTCAAGTCAGAGTCCGGTCCCACTGTGATTTACGCAAGTGTCCCAGGTCCAAAGGCCATTGAGACGTGCGTTGCAGCTGGTGTTGGAGCTACTGTCACAGTAACAGCTGGCGCAGAGATTGACAACATTCACGCACCACCTCTCACAATGACTGGTCGAATACACTCCATCAAGCATGGCGACCGTGACGCTGTTGTCGAAGTCGTCCTGCAAATCGGTTCCGTCTTCGCCATTCTCACCAAGCTGCGAAAGCCATATCACAAAGAGAAAGACTTTACCGACTTGGACCTGAAACCGAGGTCGGCGGATATCGTCATTGTAAAGATTGGGTACCTTGAACCGCAGCTGTACGACATGTCCAAGGGTTGGATGCTGGGTTTGACGCCTGGAGGCGTGGATCAGGATCTGAAGAGATTGGGACATCATCGGATAAGAAGGCCAATGTGGCCGTTTGATGAGCATTTCGAGCAGAAGCCAGATTTGAAAACGGTCTGGATTGCAAAGTCGAATGAACCGTTGACCGGTCCGGATGTTTGAAGTTTTGCTATGCTCGGTTGTTGAACTGTGTTCATTACTCAATGACATTTAGCGAATGAAGATTTAAGGTATCAAAGCCAATTGGCATAAAGACAACAAAGTGTATTGATCCGAGCCCTTAGTTCAAATCAGAGTCAGTGCAAAGTTCAAATCGAAGCAGAAAACGGTTCAACCGCACAAATTTTATCCAAATCGTAAATAATGTTTCATTCATGATAGTGACACACGCCATTTCCAAGATGTTCCGACCCAAATAACACATTCCTGTCCGCATTTCAAACTATTGGCACAAATAAACTTGAGTGAAGAGTTACCCAAACACCTCGCCTCTCAAACCCATCACCTCCTCCACAAAGCAATTTCCAAACCCAAAGGTTTCCTCAAAAATCCTTCCCTCGTCTCCATGGGGCCCTGTCGGACGCGAGCGCCGTATCTCTTAGCCCACGTAGCCACGATGAGCTTCATCTCCATCTCCGCAACGTTTCGGCCAACGCAGGCTCTAGGCCCGTAGCTGAAGGGGATGAATGCGTTCTTCTGCCTGTTGGTCACGTTCTCCCATCGCTCGGGCTTGAATTCCTCGGCGTCGGGGCCCCAGATCTCGGTGGAGTGGTGCATGGTGTAGGTTGGGACGCTGAGAACGGTGCCGGCGGGGAAGAATTCGCCGCTGATAGTGACGCCGGGGGAGTTGAGGGGGACTTGGCGTGGGAGACCGATACCAGAGGTGCAGTGGTGACGAAGAGTCTCGTTGACGACGGCGTCAAGATATGGCAGATCGCGGACCATGTCAAAGGTAGGCACATCAACATCATCGGGGATAGCGGTATCAAGCTCAGCCTGCAACTTGTCGAGAACACCAGGGGCACGAGTGACGTAGTTCAAAAGAGCGCATGAAGAGTTGGAGGTGGTGTCGCTACCGGCAATCAGCTGGGTCAAAGCTTCGGCCGTCAATTCCTCCCGTCCAAGTGGCTCGCCCTTTTCATCGCGCCCCTCCATCAATCTAGCCAAAAGATCCTTGCGCTCAACATCAGGAGGGTTGTCAACACGATTCTTCACACTGGCGATGGCGATTCCTGCGAGGCTCTGGACGGCTGCGAGGCCCTGACTGAAGAAGGGATCGGGCAACCAGCGGGCGTAGGGCTTGAGCTGAGGGTAGCATCCAAGAGTGGCGCTCACCTCACCACGGCGATTCAAGATTTCGATGGCGGGGGCATAGATGGGCGGGCTGTCGGGAGAGGATCTGACTTCTGCCAAGTCAGCGCCGTTGGCCAACATGCCGAATGGCGCACCAAAGGCCAAGTCGCCGATGACGTCGAAGGCAAGATAATTGAACCATGGCAGGCAATCAATATGGGCTTCCTGTCGGCCACTTGCATCGCGCTGGTTGCTCCGGTCGACGAGACGATCAAACTGCCTGACAAAGACGTTGAGGTTCTCGTGAATATAGGGCTCGAACTGACTGACGGATTTGGCGGAGAAGGTATGGGAGACGAGCTTTCGCTTGCGGGTGTGCTCAGCGCGATCGCGGGTGTTGAAGAGACCACGGCGGATGGAGACGAAGGCATCGTAGAATTCGCTATAGAAGGCATATATATGTAAGTCTGTCGACTTTATGCGATTGGGAATCAGGAGTAAACGCACGCTTTCAAGAAGCCGTTGCCGTGGCCGTAGATTGCATTAATGGCATCGTCGTCGGCAACACTGACATGGTTCGGTTGGATGCGCAAAAACTTGCCGTGCTTCTTGTGTAGATCATCGACGACCTGGTATCGATTGCCTTGTCGGCAGACGGACAGAAGCCATAGATTGCTGAATTGCGCAGGGAAAGGCGCAGGGATACGGCGCAGATGGCCGTAGGTGACGAGGTATGTGTAGAGGTAGGAGGCGATGAATGCGACAAAGACGGCTGGGATGGCCCAGGGCGAAATGAGGTATTCGAGTAAAGCCATGTTGGACGAGCCTTAAGAGGCCTCGAGGCCCTGCAAGATGGTGGTGCTGAACAAGTGGCGCCTGTTGTATGTTATGGGTCAGAGATCAGGACTAAGAGTTTGAGGTTTTGGTCGGAATTTTGGAAAACATCATGAATGCTGGTTGGTTGGCTGGTGGGGGGGAGGGGGAAACAAACAGTATTATTTCAGTTATCCCCAGGGCTCTCCGTGGTCAGTGTGTCCCGTCGCTAACAATAGTAATCGTACAGCCGTTGAAAGCTTGTTGGTCCAGTGTTTCAGTTGGTGAAACGGCACTCGCCTTTACACAAGCATAATAAGCACGAGTCCACCGTCGACGTTACACTCGAGGCTTGTCGAGACAACAAAGGATGAGGGAAAAGGTGTAAAGATGAGGCAGAAGAAGAAGGAAGAGAGAGAAAAATATGAGACTTTGTGAGCTGAAAAAGGCTATTACGCTGAAGCTGAAGCTTACACATCGTAGTGCAGCTTGACAATCAAGCCTCTATGTATATTTATACTCTTATAAGTAGACATGTCTGAGCTTCTCCATGGATCTCGGCGACCATTCAGGGATCCCAAGGTCTACTACCCCGCAGATCCCTGAAGAGGCGGTTTACGTCTCGGTAGTCGACAGCGGGTGTTGGCTTGTGTGCATGTTAGCCTATGATTGAGCCATGAGCATCCCCAGAGACGGGCGTTTCTTTTTTCTCTCTCTCCCATTGTTCACTGTATGCATCTTGGGGGGGTGGAGGGAAACTTTGGCCGCTCACGTCTCCCTGCAGCAACTGCGTCTTCGGAAATGCATGCACACATTTCCTATTCATCCATTGCCTAAAGAAGGATGCAAGGAATATCTTTCCGCCACTGACTGCATCCAGCCGATATCCGTCATTCAAGAATTACAGATTGGTTGTAAGAGACAAGGGAGAGAGGAAGAGAGAGGGGTTGGCTGGGTCTGAAAAGGCCCTGGATGCATTGGTGAGAGTGCCCGGCTTGAAGACTCGGCAATCGTCCCAAGTACCACCACCATACGAGCATCTCTTTCATCCCATAACCTCCATACCGGAAAAAAAAACATATGTATAGTACTGACCTACTACCCGCGGCAAAGCACCCGTCAGCTTCTGACACTGCACGTCTTACCATGCCGGCTTGTGTAGGTACCCGCAAATTGTGGAGGGGGGAACACGGAAAGTCGGGAATGATAACGGCAATGGTGGTGATGCATGGTGATGCATGGTTGGAATCGAGTTGATAGTGATTGGTTGGTTTGAAGTCTTGCCATAGAGATAGCCTCGGTATGTGATTCTGTGCCTCGAGTAATGAATTTTTGACCGCTGGAATGGGGAATATTTTTTTATTCATATTATTTATTCCTGCACAAGATTAATTGTGTCATCGGGATCAAAGTCAAATGGGCATTTCTGGATGGGTGGACGACTGGGGATTGCCTCATTTCCCTGGCCATCACTACAAACAATAGATGCCTACCCTAGAGCGTACACAAAGATGGTCGTAATAGAGTAAGCATCCACGCCAATCTGGATAAGAAAGCTTGTAGAGTGTTGTAAATAACGATTAGTGAGTTGTCATTGTAGTAGTTAGTCACTTCTATTTATGACCCCCATGCCTTCTTTGAGAGGCTCGTTATCCCTAATCACAGGTATTCATCATCATCATCAAACATCTTATCATCCCAGCGTAAACCCTATGCTTGATTCGGCTTAATCAAGATGCTCGTCAAAGACGACCTCCCAGTCTTCCTCCTGGTGTTCATCCTCCGAGTGCTCGTCCTCAAGAGCGATGCACTTCTCCACCATCTCATCGATGGATGGGATAATGATGAAGTCGTCATTGGCCGACTTTTGTTTGATCAGTTTGTTTTGGGCAACGACTATTATTGTCTCTGATTAGTCTCTACATTGAAAGCAATTGTCCGCTATTGGACAGAATTTACGTGATAGATTACATACCATTGGTAGTATTGTCGCCCTTTTTGACAACAGAAGGTTCGACAGGCTTGGCAGCAGCTGTAGCCGTAGGCTTACTCGCGAGAGCACTCTTTTGAGTGACGTTGATGCTCGTTGGTTTGTTCTGCTGAGTAGGCTGAGCAGTGGGTTGCTCAAGCTGTTGAAGCTGTTAGAAGACTATCTTGAAGCAACTATCTGTGATAGTCTTTGAATACAGAGAGTGACTTACCCAGGCCATAGCCTTCTTCGCGGCTGCGCGCGCGTCCGCCTTGCTCGAAGTGGCAGATGGGACGGCACGCTTGTTTCGCATAGCTGTGGTGGTGAACTGAGGCATGATTTTTTTTGTTTGTTTGAGATCTGTATAGATAGAGTGTGGTTGAAAGGGTTTTCTTTGAAGGGACCTGTTAGAAGCCAAAGAAGATGAAGACGAATAGAGAGAGACATATCGCATACCTTTGTGCCTTGTCAGACCTCGTAAAGATAGAAGGATTTATTGAGAGAGTTTGCAGATAGTAGTTTGATATCGTGCAGAGTTTGTGGTTATGATTGTGGTTGTAGGATGAAAAGGTGAATCAACGAGAGGGGGGATGAGAAGAAAACTCTTATAGGAACCATCGGGCACTGCAGCAACGGGACTTGAGAGCGAAGTGAATTCATCTCAACTCCCGACACCAACCACAACAAACACGTGGGGCTATTGTCCCGTGTTTATCAATAGCAAAGCGCGCTGGAGTGAATTCACTTTGGTAGTTTAGGGGGGGTTGGTTCTGGTTGTAGTGCACTCCTGTTGACAACTGGCGGCTGTTGGGAACTGTTGTAGTGATGGCTTCCCCTGAAAGCAGGTGCCTGGGGCCTCTGCACATGCTATGGTTGAAGTAGACGTAAGGCATAGTGTGAAATGCTGCCTGCTGCAGTGCAGACAATGGATTCAAGTTGCCTAGTCTATGGCTCAGTCCTCTGAGCAAGCTCATGAGGCGAGGTTTGGCAGACACGCTCACTTGATAGTCACGGTTACCCTCTATCTGGCCTTAGAGAGATGGGAAGCTATTTTGACTTCCTCAATTTATACATAGTTCACGCTTAATGTACGAATACAAGATATCTTATCTTCATAAATGCAAAAGATGTTGCTTACGGGTGTTACTTTGTGTTGAGCCTGCTTGCACTATCAGGGGTTGTTTAATCGTCAGCGTAAGTATGCTGATGGGTCACGCCGGCTGATGTACATAGCAGTTGTAAAAGGGCCAAGGTAGTTAACAAGACGCGTGTATCTACTGAGAAGAAAGAAGCGGTTTGCTACCTGAAGACTCTATGACTGGCAAAAACACCCATCGTAATCTCCGGTAGGAGACATATAGGCTGAGGCAAAACCATCCCCTCCTCTCCTCTATCGGCTAGCCACTGACTATGACTGCAATCCTCTCTCGAGCAACTTGCTGATCTGGTTGACGCTGTCTTGTGTCGTCTTCTGACCCGCCATAACGTACAACACGTTACCAAGTACTCTGCAGTGAACGTTCCAAGGGCCATTTTCAGCGACGTCGCCCTGATAGAGGACGGATCGCAGACCTTGTGCGGCATTGCTAAAGTAACCACTGCCCGCCGTATCCTTCATGTGAATAGCAACAACACTGCCAATGGTCCACACTCCCGAGACTTTGGTGGTATGTCGTGAAATATCTTCCACAAAAGAACGAGGCCAGACTGACCATACATCATCGCTTTGACCATCGTTTACATCTCCGAGTCGTTCTGGGTTGGTCCAACCTTGTGCTTTGGCCCAATCCCATTCGCCATTTTCTTCCATCTTCTGCATCTCCTTCACGGACTCAAGGGCGACCTGACAGCCTACGGGATGCGCTGTGTAACTATGACCATGCAAGAGCGCGTCGGTCTTGTCATCGCTCATGAAGACATTGAAGATGCTTTCGGATGCTAAAGTTGTGCATAAGGGTACAAGTCCTCCGGTGAGGAGCTTTGCGTGGACTGAGATATCAGCATTGACGCCAAGGAAGGAAGAGGATGTGAAGCGACCAAGGCGATACAAGCCTGTAAAGACCTCGTCGAAGATGATGGGGAGACCAGTCCACGGCTTGGGATCATCACTTGCGGGGATAGCTGGTGTGCCTGGCTTGCTGAAGAGATGCGGAGAGCGACGGACGACATTAACCAAAGCTCGTTGGAAAAGAGGATCGCTGGGAGGACCTGTTAGTTTATTGTGGGAGAAATGCCTGTTGAACGAACAACTTACGCCAATTGCATACCGCCAGCACCGAGAATAACAGGCTCAAGAATGAGGGAACCGAATCGACGGCCTTGTGCTTGAAGCTCTTCAATCGTCTTTGTGATGAACTTCTCATAGGGAATGTGTTCACCCCTTTGTTCTCTACCTTGGATGTCAAAGATATCCTTCAAAGAGCCGAATCCGTTATCTGTTCCGAGGTCCTTTCTCAAGTCATCAGGGACTTTGACTTGCCAAGTGCCATCAACGCACATTACGGTTGGATAGCTAAACCAATATCCTTTGCTGTCATACCACTCAATCTTTGCGTTGAACCCACTGGGCTCAGCGGAGTCGAGAGCGCCGATGGTATCACCATGATAGCTTCCTTTCATGCCCAAAACACCGAGTTTCTCATCGACATCCCAGCCATACCGCAGCTTCGAGGCGCGGAGACCCATCTTGAGAGCAACTTCAATGCCGGTGCTTCCATTATCCGAGAAGAAAACGCGAGAAAGACGGTCGCTCTTCATGCCCTCGAGGAGGGTCTCGGTGAGGGCGAGGGCGGGTTCCTGAACGGCACTGGGGAATATGACATGTCCGTATCGACCTGCAGCGTACGCAGCGGCCAGCGTGAGCTTGGTGTTGGCATGGCCGAGGCCTTGCGTCCACCATGATGCCGATCCATCAAACGAAGCTCTAATAAGTGCTTCATCTGGCTTGGAACTGTCTCTGTGGGATGGGCTCAATGTCTGGAAATAATCGCCATGGGCTGAGTCAATGACCATGATCTCCTCTGGAGGAACCAGCTTCTGCTGTGTGAAGGGATACCATATGCTTTTGTGGGCTTGATGTGGCATTGATTCCAGACGAGCGAGACGTTCTTCGTGCCGACGGTTGAGATGAGAGAGTATCTCCTGGGTACCGGATTCACGCGATCTTTGGTCATAGTACTCCGTCATTGCCTTTACATCTGCCTCTAGAGATGAACCTCTCTCAGGCGGAGGATCCAGACTGGCGACCGGAATGCCATGGTTTTCCTGGAAATAGTCCGAGAGATAAGAGAAATTGTTATACTTTCCATCCTTAAAGACGAGCACGCTTTCAACGTTGTAACCACGAATCTTGAGCGACTCAAAGGCTGAGATAGTCTGAGAAATACCGCCAAGCCGATAGTCACCAATAAGAACGACGGGAATACGGAGAGGCATATACAGTTCAGCTTGGGTCGTTCCGGTTGGTGCAGGCGAGTGGACTCCGCCGGCTGTCTCGAGGAACAACCATCCTTTTCCTTGGCTCGCACAGTCGGCAGCAAATTCTCGGCACTGGTTTAAGAGGGATTCATTCGAGGGAATAGTCTTTATTGCTATTGTTCAGTATCAGTCTTCCCAAGGTCAGATTTGATGCTTACATACCAAACCCGAGGCTTGGGCAGCCAGATGGGGGCTCACAGGCAAACCGTATTGAACTAGTGTTTTGAAGGCCACATCGGGAGCAAACCTCTGAATATGACTACACGCCAGGACAAGTTAGACTGCAAGTACGGGAGATAAACATCCTTAACGCCGGGACCGTCTTCTAATAGCAGGTCAATTACAGGGCACTCCTACAATAAACGTCAAGGCGATGCTCTTACACCGATCATCTGCTTCGGAATCAGGACCCGTCGACACTGGCTTCAAAAAGGTCACAGTTTCATTCTCCCACAGCTTCTTGGCAGACCTAGAAAGCACGGTAGTAAACACCGTTTTGCCAACCTCTGTGTTGGCTCCAAATACTTGAAACGCTCGCAATGAGCGCCAGAGCACCGCTGCCAACGGCGACTTCATGATTGCGGTGTTGTGATAGTTACAGAGAATGGAATGTTCCTCCCCGTCACAGCAAATCGACACAGCTCATCCTTATCGATTGTTCAAAGGATTATATGCCGAGACGGGAACCTGTAATGACCCGAAATAGGATAAGATAGTCGGGGATGGAGCGGAGATGCAACATCTATTAACCCCTCATTTCAACGTTTCAACAAAATTGATCCAACACGCCCTTTCGGTCCGCCGAGCGGATGCCATGATATCGCGCATCCCCATATCTCTATACGAGAACGAACCAGAAGTGGCAGACCGTATTGCTGCCTCCGCACCATCACGCAATAGCAGCCAAGAAGTCAAGGAAGGATGGGGTTCACTAATCGGGATCCACACGATGTCACAATCTAAGCAAAATGTTGCGTGGAACTAATGCAAGCTACCCCCACGGTATCCCGCCGGCTGGTTTTTCACATGGGCGGATGATACCGACGAGCCGTCTGGTGGGTTGAGCTTGGTGTGTGCTTCTTTATGACGGATGCGTAGGAAGCAATTGGTGACAGAGTCAATTGAATGAGAAATCAGGAAATGGAAGAACGGAAAACCGGGCTGGACGAGATATTCTTGTCATTGCTTGCTCGGCGGGAAAAGCAAGGTCGTCTACGTCGATTGACGGTTCCAGCTCCGGGTATTATTGACTTTTCTTCCAATGGATATCTTTCTCTTTCATCTAATCCCGACGTTAAGCGAGCCTACCTGAAGCTCTTGCAGAGTTCTGAATTGGGCTTCTCCCTGGGTTCTGGCGGTTCACGGCTTCTCGATGGGAACACAGCAGTCGCAGAGGAGCTTGAGCATTGTATTGCTTCCTTTCATAGGGCCCCGGCAGGTCTACTGTTCAATTCTGGGTTCGAGGCCAATACAGGTCTCTTCTCCTGTGGGCCGCAGCCGGGAGACACAATTGTGTATGATGAGTTGATACATGCCAGTGTTCATGATGGAATGAGACTAAGCCGTGCACGCAAGATTCCGTTTGCACATAACTGCGTTAAGCGAGATGATGCAGAAGAAGCTACAGAGAAGTTCAAGTGCCTTGACGCCGTGCTTCGCCGGCTTCTTGATGGCGAACAAGGCGTTGATGTTAGATCAGGCAAGAAGAATGTCTTTGTTGCGGTAGAAGGAGTCTACAGCATGGACGGTGATGTAGCAGCGCTCAAAGACATCGTTGAATGTGTAGAGCAACGACTGCCATTGGGGAACGGCTACATCATTGTTGATGAGGCGCATTCCACTGGCATATTTGGGGAACGAGGTCGGGGCCTTGTCTGCCAACTGGGACTTGAACATCGTGTATGGGCTCGAGTTCACACCTTTGGTAAAGCGATGGGTTGTTCAGGTGGTAGGTCTTTGCCCTCGTATGCTCTACCTCATTCCCTACCCAACTGACATCAACACAAGCAATCGTTCTTTGCTCGCCAACAACACGAAGATATCTCTTCAACTATGCCAGAAGCTTCATCTATACAACCGCAATGGGATTTCCGGCTCTTGCAAGCATACATACGGCCTACGACTTCCTTGCCAAAGGGCATGCTGAGCCTTTGTTATGCAATCTGCAATCTCTAATCCAAGACACGCACCAGCTCCTGGTTGATCTTGTCGCCCGCCAACGACCTCATGCATCCGTTCTTCGAGTAAACACTGAGCCTCCAGAGTCACCCATTATACCGCTTTTCAGCATGAAGGCGCGAAAGCTAGCCATGTACTGCCAAAGCAAGGGTTTTATGCTTCGCCCCATAGTGGCTCCTACGGTGCCTCATGGAACCGACAGGGTCAGACTCTGTCTCCATGCGGGAAACACGTTGGCCGAAGTTTATGGGCTTTGCAGAGTTTTGGAAGAATGGGTGGGCGAACAGCGACGCGTAGAAGAAGCAAGACCTCCGATCTCTGCTCTAACATTGGGCGCAGAGGCAGGCCCAATAGGGTACAAGAGTAGACTCTGAAATATACTTGATCAGTGTGCAATTTATTCCGTGCATCTAAACTCTGTCTATTTATTCCTGGACCGTGAAAACTATTGTGTGATGGCATGAATGTCCGAAGCTCCCTCAACAGGCTTCTTGTCAAAGCTCTTCATTGGTTCCAAGCCCCATCGTCCAAACATGGCATTATCCTCGTCCCAATCATTGCAATCCGTAGTCAACATCTTCTCGCCAGTGAAGATGGCATTCGCGCCAGCCATGAAACACAAGGCCTGCTTCTCTTCAGACATGGTCTTTCTTCCAGCTGCGATGCGGATGATGGTTGCCGGCATGAGCAGACGGGCCGTCGCGATTGTTCGCAGCATGCTTGTAAACGCAATGGGCTCACGGTCACCAAGTGGAGTGCCCTTGATTGGGACGAGGGCATTGACGGGGAAGCTCTCTGGGTGGGACGGCAGCGTCGAGACTGTGTGCAGCAAGCCGATGCGATCTTCCGAAGACTCGCCCAAGCCCAGAATACCACCTGAGCAGACATTGATGCCTGCATCGCGGACGTTATCGAGAGTCTTTAGTCGCTCGTCGTAGCTGCGCGTCGAGATGATTGATGGATAAAACTCTCGGCTGGTGTCCACATTGTGATTGTACGCAGTAAGTCCAGCCTCCTTCAGCTGCTTCGCTTGCTCTGCATCAATCATGCCCAGTGTCACGCAAACCTCCATGCCCATTTCCTTGACGCCCTTGACCATCTCCGTGATGTTCTTCAAGCTGTTCTTTCGCCCGCGCATGTCGCGCCACGCAGCGCCCATGCAGAACCGGGTGCTGCCATTGTCGCGGGCTTTGCGTGCGGCGGCCAGGACAGACTCGACAGTCTCAACGCGCTGGGCGACAAGGCCGGTTCCCTTTTGGTAGCGTGTCGCTTGAGCGCAGTAGGAGCAGTCTTCCGTGCAGCCGCCAGTCTTGATGTTCATGAGGGTGCATAGCTGGACTTCACCTGGGCTGTGAAACCGGCGATGAACGGTGCTCTAAGCGACCAATTAGGATGGATGTAACTTTTTTTTTTAGCAGAAGAGGCGATCAACTCACAGCCTGGTAGGATAGCTCAAGAAGAGGCTGATAATAAATCGCAGAGATCTCTTCCCTTGTCCAGTTCTGTCTTGGTCGTGTCGCAGCGACGGCGTCGGCCAGGACTTTCTTCTTGTCCACGCCTAAGCCCCGGGGCTGCGGGGGAGGTGGTTCAGGCGCTCCAAAGTCCAGAGGAGCTTCAACTACTGAGCTGTTTGCACGACTCAGACCGAAAGGGACGGTAACTCTTTGTACAGTTGGAACTCTGCATGCTAAAGGGAGTGCTCCTCTAGCACATCGGCCAGAAAGGCCCAATGCGCCGTTTGCAAGTCTGACCGCAGTAGGAATCCTCATTTTCAGGCGCCCAAGCTGTTGTTGACGCGAAAAGTTTGGTGGGATGGGATGGTCAAACCCCTCTAGAGCTGCCGCCCTGCTCTTCACATGGTTTCAACAATGCATCACTGTTTGATGGATTACCTATAGTGCGGCTGGTATTGGCCTGGCGGAAATTCAAGGCACGTCCTTTGTTGGGGGTACGCAGCTCCATCTCCATTGTCATTTATATGGGTAATCCGCACTTGATTCCGTCTTGGTTTAATCTGCATGCGACCATGGGATCCTTGTCTCATCCATCATTCTCCACACCAACCCGCTCGTTTGATAGCATGTGGTCTCCACGAACCGTAAGTCTACTAATCCTCATTGAGAAAACTAGCTATCATGTGTATAGTCTGGCTTTCAGAGGTTATCTAAAGCCATGACATCTAATCACAGAGTTTTAATGCGATACTATAAGTGGGGAAGTGATGTTAACTGAAAATGGTATAAAATACTAGACTCGTAAAGCTAGAGGATAGACTTATAGTAATGAAGCTGGTCAAGCTATTATCCATAAGCCATGTCTTGGTTTACACTCATCTATGCATCTTCTAGGCGTTTACCCATCATAGCTTGCTTCTCAATGCTCTTCAAACAAAAAAGGCGGCGAGAACTTCTTGTGTGCAAAATAAACACACGCTCTGACTGGTCTGACGTTCCGACCATTTTTCCAGGTTGGGCATCAGCCGAGTGCATGTGGTCGATATCTTATCCAACCCGATTTATTTCGGGTACTGGATTCTTAGCATACACACCAGACATCATCATAAGATTCGAAAATAATATTGCTTCAATTGAAAAAGATTTTCATTCACGGTGGTAATCATACACGTTCTTTTACTCGCCTGCTTGATAAATGAGATGGCATCAATCCAAATCCAAAGGTTGATTGTGCAAGGCCAAGCGAGGGCCCAAATTGGCGACAGTCACAACCAAGCTCATCAGCCTTATAATGAAGGCCGCGATAAATGGCTGAAGAAGCTGCGCGTGACTGGCCCGTGTGTTGACAAAAGACGCATCGAGGGGATAAAGGGCGGTCTTTTTGAGGACTCATATATCTAGATTCTCGATAGTTCCGAATATCAAGAATGGCTCACTGACGAACAAAATCACCTTTTATGCATCAAAGGTGATCCGGGAAAGGGAAAGACCATGCTTCTCTGTGGCATAATCAATGAGCTGAAGAAAGTTGAAGCAAACTGCGTGGCGTATTTCTTCTGCCAGGCGGCCGGCGGTGGTATGGACAAAGCTACTGCGGTTCTCCAAGGTATTATCTACATGCTCGTCACAGATCAGCCGTATCTCTTGAAATATGTTCAAGACGAATGCGAAGGGTCTGGAGAAGCGGTTTTTAAGGATGAAAACGCTTGGTGGACGCTTTCAGATATCTTGAAAAGCATACTGGCCGACAAGGAAAAGGGTGACACTTTCTTGATCATCGACGCCCTCGATGAATGCGCAGAAGGGCTCAACTCACTTCTACAATTTATTGTCAATGATATTGATGAGCCATCCCATTCCTCAAGGGTCAAATGGGTTGTTAGCAGTCGCAATGGGCCAGATATCGAGTATTATGAAGTAACAAATCGAAAAGTGAGACTTTGCCTTGAGCTCAATGCATCATCCATCTCTGACGCGGTCAGTAAATATATCAAGCATCGAGTCAGAAAATTGGGCAAGACGAAAAAGTTAAGTGACGAAGAAAGAAGTACTATTGGGGACTATTTGCGCAAGAATTCGAACGACACATTTCTTTGGGTAGCCCTAGTCTGTGAAAACCTCCAACGAACGGATTCAATTAGCATTCTTAGGAAACTTGGGGAGTTCCCGGACGACTTGAATGCCATATACAGGTGAATCATCGAAGATATATGGAAATTGCCAAATCATCAAGACCTCTGCATGTGTATCCTTCATGTGGTGGTCCTTGTCTATAGACCCCTTAGCGTGTCAGAAATAGGAATCTTTTTAAATCTACCGAAGGATATCCCGAACAATGAGCCATCAATAGAACGTCTCATAGCTCTTTGTGGGTCCCTTTTGGCCATCCAGGAACAGGACAATCTATTACCCGAATCCCAACATTTAGAATTTCCTTCCTTATTCAGATTCCTGAGCTGATGCTGCTTTAACATGGGCAATGCCCGGGCAATGCCTGAGTAGCGCCTGAGTCGGGCAAACCATAACAGCTGCTTCGATTACTGCATCCCAGTGTTCCGAGTATTCCCCCTCCCAGACCATGGATGAGTCTGAGTCCGAGGACGAATCTCGCGCAAAGAGGGCAAAGGCCAAGGCTGCTGTTAGGAAAGCTGCCGGTAAGGGTAAGGGTAAGAAGCGTGCTCCACGCGGGGGCTAAACCTGATGGCATTGCGAGAGTTTTTCTTTTGCAAGGCTTGGAATGACAGGGGAGAATGGAAGTATTGGATGACGATGTTATGAATACAAGATTGTGTTTGAAGATTTAGATATAGTTGATATGTTTTCAAGTAAATGTAAGATTTTATTAGATTTTGCATCATCTTCCCTTGCCTTGTGATAGGAATGTTGGATATAGAAAGTACCATTCTCGTCACAAAACACGGAACGCAACCAAGACAAATTGTCATGTGGCTTTGTACGAATGACGAATTTTACTGGGGGTAATATAACGTAAATGCATTAACTTCAGACTTACACACATGTTCCTAGCTACTTCTACAGCCTCTTCAAGGTCATTGTATAGAGCTTGGACGCATTCACTTTCCTTTCAGCCTCTCCTTTACCTCAGCCCGTATATGCAATGCAACACCAATTTTGCCTCTTTAATGAGGCATTGCAGGGGACGACGCCGTACGATGGTGAAAATTCCATGAGGCAAGAATCTCACCCAAGAAGGTTATGGTTGATCAGGTTTCTTTGCCAGGGATTCATTTGCTCGCGCTCTTGCTCTGTTTCTCAATCGTTTCCTTAGACGGGTTTAGTCAATCTGTCTATCCTTTACACTACCCTAGTGCCATAGTCATTATAGAGTGAATTCTTTTAGTGATGGGGCGCGGAAACACAATATCCGTTCTGATTTGAGTAAGACCAAAAAAGCGACCAAGGGTCTGGATGTGGCACGCGCCGGAGCATTGGCGGGTCACTACCATTTGATCTACCTAGTTCCATCAAGTTGCTGGGAGCAATTTGTAAGTCGTCTCCGCTGATTACATCTTGTAATTGCTGATTAATATATCCAAGTTCAGTGCTTTACGAGACTTCACGACTATATATCTCCTTGTACTCCTCGTGTTTTTGTGTTTCCAGATCAAGACATCTAACCACCAACCCACCAATCCAATATGAAGTCTACTTTGTTTGTTAGTCTTTCGTTCTTACTCCCATCTTTGATTCTAGCCGAGGATCCTCCTGTCAATGTGACTGCTTCTTATTTTGACTACGAGGAGGTTAGGCTACATGTTACGTCAAGACACACATATCTCGCGCAGCTTGGCGATGTCTACTTCTATCACCCATCCGCAATGTATCAGAATGAGAGATACAAAACGTATCTGCCGTTTGGCATTGTCATCTCAAACGTCAAGGATATTTCGGAGAAGAGAGCCACGCTTCTAGCTAGGCTAAATCCTGATCAAGAGGATGAAGCATCGCCGGTTTTTAAAATGGTCAATCCTACCAAGAATGGATCTACTATTATCTGGACCAGCCAAAATAAGACGACGAACATCAGCCGACCAATCCGCGATTCAGGCTATGTCTCACTCGGCGATGCATTGTCTCGAGAAGGCAAGGACCACAATTATGACCTCTGGTGTGTGCGAAAGGATTACGCTATGCGTGCCAAAGTCGGCGCCAAGGCTTCTTGGACCATCGATGGGGAAGACGGCAAAAAGGTCAGCCTCTGGGAAGTTCTGCCAGCCAATCCCGTCCAGGGTTCAGAGTACGTTCCGCTTTATACCTCAACATTTAGAGCTGTTGTTGGCGAGGAGCCCCCTGATTTCGAGGAACTCTGGACTCTCGCAGTTCCGATTGAGAGAAATTTCCCACAGTTCGAAACCAATCCACCTAAGCTGGAGTACAATGCGATGCCTGCGAGAGGCACATTGTTCCCAGCAAAGCCACAAGGAGTAGCTCCTCTCCCGTTTACGAATTTCCTCCCTGCTTTTCATAAGAAGATGCTGAAGTATATTGATGAACCATTTGGCAAAGTTGAGAAGACGATTGCTTGGTATCTTCAAGACTACATACGCAACGAGGGAAAGGTTGATCGGAAAAACAGCACTACAATCACATATGGCTTTTCTTCGGAGAAGAGTAAACACATGGAGCATCAGGCAGGGGTATCAGTGACTTCCACGGCTGGCATCGGATTTTTCGAAACTTCAGTCAGCCTTAACTACCAATTCACATATGGTACATCTACCAGTTTTAGTGAATATAATAGCACAACGGAGACGCGGGAGTGGACAGTGCATGCACAGTCTATCACTGTCATTTTCATGGAATATCCTGAGGTGAAAGTCTCTCACCTGAATGGAACTGAAATCTACAAAGTCAGCGGTCCGGCGTACAACAGTATCGCTACCCAAGACATCCCGTATCAGTAGGGGCTATTCGGGCTGCATGATAAGTTACTAGCGTTAGCTACTGAAGCTGTATGACTGGAGCGATGGCAATGCCGATCTTGTAGGCCGTAGGAAAGGGCGGGATATTTGTGGCTGGAAAAGGAAACATGAAAGCAGAATAACGGGCCCATCTCCCAGAGGATAATAGGAGGATTTAGTTGTGTGCAGTGGAACAAGTGGTCAGATACCATTCTTTTGATAGCCCTTTGACAATTATTACCTTTTCTCTAACACCTCAAAGAGATTCAATAAGCGGCAAGTGACATGTTTAATTTTGCTTATATTATTATGGGAGTATATAATGTTCTGGGTGTTTTCCTAAGAAGAATTACTTAGATCGCACTGTTCATAAATACAAACATCGAGTCTGAGAAAAGCTCTAACGAAATGCAACTATCACAGGGGTCGAGTTTCCTCTAGCCTGATTGTGGTTGGAGATGGTATGTTCCGAGACTCATCATGTTACTTCACCTTCTGTCCTTCTAAAATTGTCAATATTAGAAACGATTTTCTATCAAGACAATACGCATCTTTAGAGATTGGGTCGTGTGACGTTCCGGGCGTTCTTCCAACAAGAACTACAGGGTAGGTCGGGTTTGTTGGCAGAGGATCAGGGTGAAGCTGAGCAATTGGCAAACGATGTCACGGTTCAGGTATCAGGTAGCTGATGGTGAACAGTTGTATTAACGGCTGGTTAGGCTATCTAGGTAGTAATGACCGTGTGGTTTATATACAAATGAAGTTGAGGTAGTGAATGTATAGATCACCTGGATCACTTGTGTTGTCGTGATCCTTCCTAAAACGGTTGGTTCTTCCGATGTTATCCCGGGGTACGTACCGGTGACCATAAGTATAGTCGGGTTGTGACAGGTCAATCCCTTGCCTGTTTAAAACTTGTACAGCATGTGTAGGCACAGATTGCATCTTGCAGAGCCATTAGGTTAGCCTGCGAGACGACTGCCTTCTTTACCGGTCTAGCCTAGCAGTATCGTGCACCTCATGGTAGCTTCATTCCCACACGAGCTGTGCCTCAACAAGATGAGGCGAACAAAGAGCTCCAGAGTTCAGATGAGCTGCTTGAATCTGAAGCAAGAGATGAATGTATATATATATATAAATTGCCATAGACTACTACCGAAGTTGATTGCATCTCGTCCTCATTTGCCCACTTCCTTTTACATAGGAGAGTTTAAGGGAATGCCTGACTACATTTACAGCAATCAATTCCTCTTACAGTAAAAAATGCTAGCCCTTTACCAGCCATCGTCAAGTACTGTGAGCGCTTCATATCCCCCCGATTTGATGACTGACGTATCGACCACAAGCGTTGCCATGATTTTCGCTGGTTTCTCTTGGCTATCGTTTTCAGCAACTGTGTGATGACATCCCGGAAGCTCGATAAAGCTCTCTCCTGGATTGTACACCTTCGGTTGATTCCCGTTCATGCCACTCAGAATCCTCCCCTCCAAAACAAGGACGGCAACAGTGGCACCAGCGTGTCGGTGGGGTGGAGTGAAGCCGTTTGGTGGAAATTCAACTTGGAGGCCGACGATGGACTTGCCAGGTGCATTCTTCAGCTCGTGGTCAAATAACACTTGAACGCTCTCGCGTGGTCTGGCGCTAGCATGAAGAAGTGAGCTTTTGGTGGTGAGACAGTTAAGCTCTTTTCGCTTACGTTTGTGTACCTTCTTGAGATGCCATTGCTGGTTAAGTAGCACGTGTGTTATCGTCTCAGTGCGTAATAAGATGTTTGTTGTACTTGCGCTACCCATTTGGCTCAGTCTGGAGGTGAGAGCTCAACCTTCTTATATGCGTTTTCTCGCCATACGGGTCACATGGCGGGTCGTCCTTAAACGGCTACCCGATATTTTCAAAATCCTCAAAAGTATTAGTGAGGGATTTCACAATAGCTACCGTACCTCAATTCCACCCGAAGCTTGCACCCGATACGGCCTTTCGTATGACTGCTTTGGTGAGAATGTCTAACCCCCACACCGGGTCGGAGAACTCCGCCCGACCCGCCCGACCCGATCATCTGGCCCGACGTGAAGAGCCCTCCAATACCAACGACATGATGTACATTATACGACGGATAAATATATAAGGTTATGATATATCGTCGAATTTATAAGGTCTATATACCTTAAACACCAGTTCCTTTTTCCATCTCCATCACTTTCTTTCCTATCCTACAGTTAGATTCCCGACTTCACGCCACTCTTACACTTTAGAGATGATGAAGGCCGTGCAGATAACAGGCGTCAAGGCTGCCTATAAAATTGTTTTGACGAATTTTTTGCCTAAGCCTGTACCTAAAGGCAGCGATATCCTCATCAAGGTCCATGCCGCCGGCATCACAGCAGACGAAGTCACATGGCCTGAGCTATACGACACTTCCACCAGGATACCTGGACATGACATATCTGGCGTTGTTGAAGCTCTCGGCCCTGAATACAACGGACCCATTGTAGCAGGCAACAGTGTCTACGCAATGCTCGATGCTTCCACCGGCCAGGGCGGCCAAGCAGAATATGTCACCGCCAAAGCGGATGAGATCGCTCTCAAACCAACTTCGATATCGCACGCGGAAGCGGCTGCGCTTCCGATCCCCGTATTGACGGCCTGGGAAGCGATTTTTGAGAAGGCGAAGCTGGAGCGCGGTAGCAAGATTCTTGTTACAGGCGCTTCCGGTGCTGTTGGCATCATGCTGGTGCAGCTGGCACACCACATTTTGGGTGCAGAGGTCATAGGCCTGGCCTCGGCAAAGAACTATGCCCGTCTACTAGAACTCGGGGCTAGCAGAGTTATTGACTACAATTCAAACAACTGGGAGGAAACGATCAAGGGTGTTGATGCCGTGTTTGACACGGTGGGGAACTCGACACTGGCCAAAGCCTGGCGCACGGTGAAGAGCGATGGCATCATCGTCACGGTGGCCGATCCACCGCCCCCATGGGCATTTGGGATGGGAAAGCCCGATGAGTTACTCACGCACCCAGAAGTGAGATGGGAATATTTTGTTGTCAAGGCTCGCGGCGACACATTGTCTAAGGCGGCGACACTTCTAGAGACGGGCCCTGTAAAGCCCCTTCCGATCAAAGTCTTTAGTGTTGAGGATGCCTTAGAGGCTTGGAAATTTGCGGCTCAAAGGGGCAGGGAGGGAAAGGTTGTGATTAAATTTGTCGCTGGAGAGTAAATACTCCGCAAAGCATGATATTTATGTATATGAGAAACAATGTCGTTCTTATTTCAGCCATTGGAGCCATTGATACAAATCATCAGTGTCAAGTTTCATCATTGAGAACCTTCCATGTCTTGAAGAGTCACACTTGGAGTGCTGTCAATAGATGTCATATCTAGCATCGTAATGCGAGTATCTGTGAACGTGTTTTCAGGAATGACAGAGCCTGCGTCGAGAAAGTCTACTGTGAATCTGCCATGGATGTCACGATGTTCAAAGACAGCCCGAGCCATCATCCTAATCTCGCTAGACCATTTCGACGCCTGTGGCCAGACGTTCTCCAACTCCTTGAGGATTCCAAGGAAGACTCGTACACGATCCTTTGCATACGCATACTCAGAGCCTGTCAAGTGGTACTCACATGCAGAGAGGTGAGTCGCCATCGCCATGGATCCCATGCACATAATGAAAGGGGTGTGTGCAGTGGGAGAGGAAGGAACGGTCAATAAGTCAACAAAGGTTTTGGCAGCCTGTATCGCTTTATGCGTGTGTCTATCATGATGCTGCGATTCGATGGGCATCACCTCTGCAGGAAGCGGAGGCGCATATTTGGAGCAGAGTAGTTCCATGGTGCTGTAGTGGAGCATGGATCTCGGTCTGTGTAAATGAATGGCAACGCTGTGTCGGCTAGTCAGTCTCATGGACGGATATAAGTCTGTTTGATCATTTCTTGTAATATGCTCACGTGTTGATCATCATATGTGCCCGAAGCAATACTTCATCAACAGTGCCATCAGCACGAACCGTGTCACGCTTCTCGCGTGGGAGATGTAAGTGCCAGCTCATGATGTTTGCCTCAGCATTCTTGACAAGCGATGATGGCGACCCGCCTGCGATATCTCCGGCAGCCAATGTGGTTCCTAGTATACGAGCAGCGTCAATGAGATAGGCAAAAGTGGAAAACGGGCGAGTATGTTCTTCAAAGCCACGATCATCGTATTCCCTCAATGTGCGTAGACACTGAAAGCTCTAGGGATTTGTGAGTATTGACAAAATGACAGGCCTCCACGGGGCATTCTTACTCCTCCAGTGTAGCACTTATCTTCGTTTGGGAGATGCGCGTCAGTTTCGACGCTCAAAAGAGTGAATGTGGGTAGATGTCGTATGCCAGCGAAGAGCGAATCGAGAACGTAGAGCTCCCACCATGTCCGCCGCCAGCTCTCCTGCAAAGCATGATCTTCTCGTCCATATTCCAGAGCGAAAGATTTATGATTAAGTCCTATTTCCAAAGCCGTTGTTTTGGCACGCTCAAGGACACCGGCAGCACTTTGACCATCACCGCTCCATTCCAAAGCCAGAGCAAAGAGCATCAATGCTTGAACACTGAAGCCATTGGGAGGCAATTCCTTGCTCAAAGATGTTTCGGTATCTTTCTTATATTTTTCCGATTGCGCATCATGTAGGTAGAGCGAGCCAATGGTAATCATGGGAAGAATGAGTTCGGAGACCGAGTCAGAGTTGGCCTCAAATTGGCGGACCAAATCAGCCCTCGGTAGAACAAAGGGATGTGCAGGAAAGAAGAAGCTGTAGAAGCCATCCAGTGGCCTGCTTGAGATGATGCTGTTGTCGTTTGATGATGGAGTAGGTTCAAAATTAAGAGCGGCTTGAGGGCGACTGAAAGTCAGTTCTTGTTGTAGCTTATGAGACCCAGGGACAATCAGTGGTGACTGGTCCACGCAATCAGCATCAGCAGTGACATTGTCTTGATCGAACAGCGGTATGGAAGCCGCCAAACTCCCACTATCACCGTGTTTCCGACGACTGTGCCGCAAATCTTTGTAGACACAAGTTTTGCTGAGCGACTGACATCTTGAACAGCATGGTAGTGCAGCATCGCACCGGAGATGCTGGCTGCGACATGCGGTGCACGCAATTGCCACTCGTCGCTTGGTTTTTCTTCTATACTGAAGGCTCTCGTTATAAATTTCAGCGGCTGCTTCGTCTGAAACCACCGTCCTCTCAGGCTCGACAGCCTCGACACTAGCGGCAGACATTCTGCCTACTTTTCTGAAGAGGATAGGATAGCTTTAAGGACAAAGCGTTACAAGTCACGACCTGACTCATCTCATGGTCGCGACGATGGGGCAACAACGATACGTACCTACGGACAATACACGGGCCGAACTGCTAAGCAGAAAACAAAGTATGGAGTACAAGCGTCTACTCAGACGAAGGTAAATTCTACATGTTTCCCTCATACACCTACACTACAAGTACCCAACCCTTGGGTGTTGTTATCTGGAAACCCTTTATTGCTAACTAGCTACTAAGAAAATAAGGGTTATAAAATTTAGGTACTAATAACTAGCCAAAACTATTTTTTTTTAATTATTAGTTAATTATCACCTGTCTGGGCCACATTCACCATCACCAAATCAAAGGCCCGCCTTGCATCCCCACAGAGGTTGTTCCAAACTTGGGCGTCTGCTGCTCCTTTATATTGACAATGAGAAAGGTCTGGATTAGCCAGAGTCAGCATTCATTCAACAGTAGAATGAGCGCAAGTCTGTCCAAACACCTTATGTCCAAGTTATAGCTACCGTCAACTGCCTTGACAGCTAGGCGGCTGTTCAAAGCCGCGATGGGACGGGCTGAAAAGAGTAACAAGATACGAGCCATAATGCTTTCTATTCCCCCACCAGATTACGAAACCCGTTGCGTGAAATCCCCTCTCCCTCTCCCCCTAAAAAGGTGGAGAGAATCCCACATCTCTATCCAAATCCATCTGATATGCCAACCAACCGAAGACGTGGTGGCTCATGCCAGCAAGGGTTCTAGTGCTCCTTGTGAGATCTATGAAAGCTCATAGCGAACATTGATCAGGTTGACTTTGGGACGTATCTAGACCTCAATTGCGCCTGGCTGGAAAGTGAGTGTAGAACCCACGTTCCCGAAGTACAGAAGGAGCGAAACCGAAGTTCCCTTTCTTTCATAGACGGTCTGGGAAGAACCGATGGACTTCTTGAAAGACCCTACCTGCTAGAGGCCTTCTAGTCTGAAGACTTCCCAGTTGGCCAGACTGACGGTCACAGTTTCAACAGTCGCATTTGTGGGAATGAAATCGACAGCGACGCTTGTCAGGTTCGGATTCGTGGCGAGCGGGCTAGTTATGGTGACATGAATTCATCTAGACAGCTGGTTCGCGCTCGTTGGCCTGATAACTGCAGAGCCCTTACTAGCGGTGATGGAGAACATGGTGTTAGGGTCTTAAATGACGCCAATGCCATAGATGGAGAGAATGGTGGTCATCTCTTCCTACCGCGATTCATGTTGGTTGTTCGGGTTGCGTATATGGCTCGCGCTGTAATGCTGCCCAACGCAGCTTGATCCAAAGGATGGCTGGGCCGGAGTTGAGATGGCTAGCGTAATGTGACATCCGAAGTTATATTATGTGGTAGTCCTACGTACATGACCATTGTCTCAAAATGAATACTATTGCCTCTGCCAATCGAATGCTAATCATAAGGGGGTGATGGTGCGCGTGTGCGTGCATGCATGCAGGCTGCTATACGTGGCACAGTATACCCCGCAAGACAAGAGTTTCTGTTTTCAACACTTACCGTTGGGTATCGCTCATAAATCAGTACATGCAGTTTAGGCTTATTGAAACTTTCAAAGAGGGCTATATAAGATGCTGGGTGCACAACGTCAATAATAGCCTTGCCTTCAATAATAATCCACACCCATACACGAATCTACCGTCTCCCCCAGCAAGTGCAAGGCTCCTTCATTATTGCAACTTTCATTCCTCAAACAGAGACTAATGCGTATGAGAAAGCCAGATTCGATGATAGCTCACCACGAAGAGGTTAACCCACTCTCTTGATTAGAAATGAAGACATCATCGAAATGGTTATCATCCCACATATCGGCAAGCAGCGTAGACCCAGATTCTTCATTCGGCATCAAGACAGAGGAAGAACGGCTAGTGATACATCCTACCGATGCTAACAAGCTCAGAGGCCATGTCTTCTTTCCTCTCCCCGATCTGCCGCAGTACACTACTCGATTGTCTGCGATAAGGGTTGGCTTCTCCTCCGGTACAGCAGCCGTCACCGGAGTGGCGGTTCTCTCTGGTCAGGACACGCTTTTCATTGACCCCGACCTCAGAGAGACGGCATCTTTCACATGTACCATATTCAGTGCCAACGATGATCTGGAGTCGAATGTAGATGACCTTGTTTTGTCGGTTGAAGTGGAGTTCAACGACGTAAATGAAAGCATCACATTCACGTCAGCTGAGCTTGAAGTCATCGTGAGCTCTGAGGGCCCCCCGCCTGAAGTCGAGACAAGAAATATGACAAAGATCCACGGATCGGACGACACTCACGGGAAAGTAGAAGGTGTTATTAAATTCCCCAGCAGTTTCATCTCAGCGCCGAAGGCGATGGCCAGCATGCACAGCACGAACATCAGCGGCGGCGGTGGCATCTTCACAATCAATGTATAAATATGGCAGAGGTCACTCCGTATAGGTTCGCCATGCATGCGGATACCTAGGCGAGCACTAAGATATAACCCGTGTGGGGCTGTCGTGGATCACAGTAGGAAATTGACATTCATGGGATTTTGCTGTAAAGAGGTACTTTACCAAGAACGGCTACTCGAAATTGGCTGAGATACTTGGGGAGCAATGAAAGATTATTGAGGCGTTCATGGAACGACAGAGAAAGTATTGATCTTTGTTGGTGTGAATTGCACCGAGTAGACACTGAGATTATACGGAGTATGGTGATGGATATTTGTTTTATGCAAGGTATCGTCTATTGTCCCAATGCGCGATCCTGATAGGGGGCATAGGAATTATGCAATCAAATACCCTTGATTAAAACAAAATAATTATGCCGTTGTGGTACCCTAACATATACCATTCCATCACATACAAGGGTCCTGAGCCTCGAGCTTCCATCCAACAAGGCCTAGCGCTCTAGCTCTCATCTCTACCTAATCGTTACATCTGCAAGTACGGAGTATGTATCTATTAATTACTGGTAGGTCAAGAGTCTTGGTGAAGCAGTGGAATGGTGCGGGCCGTCCTATGATTGGACAGACTGTGCTCGTATCCTGCATTGACGACATTACTCTCCCGACATGTCTGTATTCGAAAGACTTGTTTAATCACTCTATTGAATAGATATACGACTGATATTAAGCACTCTGAAAACTTGGACACGTTTGTACTTGATGATGGCCAGCATTGTGCGGCTAACTTTGTGTCCTTCTTTGCAAGATGCTGAGGTGGTAGAACGACCGCAACCCAGACCTTTGCCGGCTCTAAGGCTTTATCCGGCACCGAGGGAAGAAACCCCTTAAAGAAGGCGACCACCACAGTTAGAAAGAGGCCAAGAATTGAAACTGTCACCAGTTAATATCTACCTGCGGGAAAGCTACGGTATAAATACTAATTGTGCACTCATCCACTCACTTGTGACTTAAAAGCTGATAACCTTGATGATTTCGAAAGTGATAATCAAGAAGTCTCTGAAGCCAACCGAAGGCGGCTCAACAAGACGACATTTTCTTAAATCGCAACGGTCGACAGCTTTGAAGGCGCGAAAGCAAAAGTCATGATGATATCCCTCGTTCGGAACAATCTACAACACAATTGCGACTTTCTCAGCACCTCCAGTTCAATCAATGCGCTTTTATCATGCGCGAAGCACGGGATATACATCATTGGTAACTCGCGCACATACTGGACTGTTCCCGTGTGGACAGACGTTATTGACACATTTGATATCAGCCACTATGGTGGCACAAGCTTGGGGCTCCACTGTAAACGGCATCCTAATAAGTAGTAGTTATCTTTTCTGTGTTCACGCTCTGTGAGAAATGTCATATCGTAGCGTTAAACAGCAAAAAATAGGGCCAACAATGGTATAAGGGCAGTCGGCTCACTTTGGCGTATTTCTCTATCATACTCATCAAGAGACATGAAATATCCAGTCGACACAAGATTTAGATTTCTGAAATCACCACCCTTTACCTCAAGGCCGACTGGTGCATTTCTACCTACTATACCTAGATAAGGGTACACATCCATCTACCGCATTATCTATTAATAGGTTGTTAGACAACAACCGCATCTGAAAATCTTACCCTAATCATTTCTATCCAGCCCTATTGCCTAATTGCCTACCCAAAGAAAGTAACCCTCGGTATGGGACCGCAGCAATGTCCTGGCCAACTGTCTGCCGCGGCGCAAGCTCGACTAGCAGCACTGCCTCTCAGTTAAAGTCGTTTTTACTTTGCACAACAAGATCAGTTGCTTTGGCATTTTTTATCTTTGCGTTTCAGTATGAAGTTCTAGTAGTTCCATCCCTCTTAAGCCTCATAGTTCTGATCTTCCTCGATCTCGGCCTCTACCTAAGAACTAAGCTCCGAATAATCCGCTGGTAGCTCAATCGTTGGATCTACGATACCCTTACTCTTCTTCTTCTTCTTCTTCTCCTTCTTAGTCTTGCCCGAATATCTGATAGCCCACAGATTGACCTCATCCCTATCATCTCTTACTGTGGACACCTGCTGAGGCTCAACCGTTAAGCTTTCCGATTCCGCCGGTGGTTCATCCTTTTGCGGTTCTGAAACAGGTGTAAAAGATCGATTAGATCTGTCGCGAGGTGAAGTAGTATTTTCGTGCAACAATTCGAACATGCCTTTGAAGAGTATGTCACTAATTGAGATGCTCTTGCCCTTGTCAGTCGAGCTCTGCTCCATTGGTTCTTCAGGGTTTACGAAGACGGTTCTTAGTCGGCTTTTGAGATAGACACCGATCCACACATCGTCCAAACTTGGGTTTGGATATGCATTCCGCACTAGATCGAATACCAAGGGAACACGGAGTTCATCACCCAGTCTCTTGATTTGGACTTTGGCAAGCTCTTCCAAAGATGCCAATTCGAATGTCCGGGCAGCAGCGTAAACACCAATACTTGTCAGGAATTCGGCGACCGCTTTTTCGTGAGGCGACGAGCCCTTCGGTCTGAGACACTGGTAGGTGTCGGTATACAGGTAATGAACAAGCACATGACCTGCATCGGGAGAAATGTCGAAATAACAGACGGACTTGTGGGCATACATAGAGGCCAGTCTCGGATGCTTGACTAGCAAATGAGGTGGAATATAAAGTTGAGAGTCAGATTGCGTACGAAATATAACACCGCAGATTGCATAGGGACTGTAGAAATTAGTTTGAAGGCATGATATGAAGAGTACTGATGGACTTACGATGATTTAGGCCGTGCATCGATTGCTTCAGTAGAGGAGTCGGATGCCATCTCTGTGGTTATGGTATTCGTCGTATCAGCTGTATGAACAAAGGGCATGAGCTGTGATGCTTCGGTTACGTCTAGTAGAGCATGTCTCAGTGAGGCAAGTCTGGAAAGCGTGAAAGAAGCAAGCTGTGTTGTGTTTCCTCATGACGTGAATAGTGAGCGGGGTTGACCCCTTCAACCTGATGTGGCTACCTGTGAGGTCATGAGAGGTCATACAACGCGCCGCAAACGCCGCAAACGCCTCACATAAGCGAATCAGTATAAACAATCGGGAGCCTTAACGTGACTCTGGAACAAAGGATTGGTATGTTGGTTCTTTCGTCTAAAAATCGTTGGTAGGACCTTCACAGCGGTCGCTTCAAGCCGTGGGTAAATGTCGAAACCACAATCGAACCTCATTTTGATGTGTTGATAGTAGAAGTATCTGTTGCGTTAAATGAAAGTTGGTGATTAAAGAGCTAAGATTAAACAGACTCTAGACAGTGAAGTTCTAGCCCTTATAGCACACCTTGCCCCCAAGGATCTCGTAGAGAATCTTCCAGTCACATGAGATGGGCAGTTGTAGTGAATGCTATGTGTGTTGCTAGGCGTTTCTAGAGGTGGCAGTTTGCTACCAAGTTACTCCAGATTCTCCAGTGCTTTAATTTAGCGTTGACGATTTACCATCAAATCCAAGGCCGATGATACAAGGATATCGTCAATGGCAGTCTAGGTTTCATGGCGTTTCATACTACCGACAATGAGAGCCCCGAGGGCGCCAGTGAATGTCGAAAGTAATTTTTCTGAAATGCAAAGTAGAATTTGCTGGATGTGAGTGCCATCGTTCTGATACGTATTAATCTTGACTAAACGGGTTCATATCTCGATACAGCCCCCCCTTGAATGACTATAATCCCACGCTCGCATATCAGCAGAGGAGTTTTACAGACAGTCCTCTGCAATTTAATTCATTCTCCATATACATAGCTGCCACCTCCAAGCCGGACTCCCCGCCTACACAAGCGCCACTTTCGAGATGCTGCGCGAGTCCGCTCAGTGTTGAGAAATGCTTTCCCTTGTGCCCCCTACGCTTCTTAAAATATAGATTAAGAATATTCAAGGGACAGTGAAAGATTTTCGGTGCGTGAGCGGGTGAGTTTATGTGGTTCCTGAGGCCTTGAGAGGTGGCGAATTCTCGGTGGTCCGGTGGGCAGAGGGGACAGTGCAGTGATCCGTCTTCGCTTGAGGTGTTTGCGTAGCTGACTAGAGCAGTATTGATCAAAGAGGGCAGAGTGGTTTCACTGCTTGTAGGCGTCAATAGGACGCCGCCTGTCTCTGTGCTCGGCGTCCACGCTCCGGGGCTTGTCAGTCCACTGGCTAGAGCTGAGCTAGGTAGCATCTGAAAGACACTATCCGTACTGGAGATGGCACGGTCAGTATCGTGCTTGATAATTAGAGAATTCAGTCGCCCTCGATCAAGACCAGAAGAACAGCGTCCGCTTTCAAGGTGGTGGATCATGGCGGAAGGACACGAGAACTTGGCCTGACAGCCATCCTTTTTAGCAATGCATTGAATCCTGCTGATGGGGCGATGAACCACGGAATCCATATGCTGTTGCAGAGCCTTCTCATGCTTAAACACTCGTTTGCACTTCTCGCAGTACGGGCCTTTTGGCCGTCGAACTTTGTGAACCTTGTCTCTTAAGTGCTGATCCAGGGCATGTGAGTTCGCAAAACTTCGATCACAGTCACAGCAGCGGAACTCAACAACAGGATGCCCTATTACCAAATGATGATTCAGCTTCGCTTCATCAATGAAAGACATGGTGCACCTGGGGCAGTTATACTGAAAGTGTCGCTTGTCCATGTGTATTCCGAGGCGATAAGCTGTTCCGCAGCAGTTGCCGCAAAGTTCGCACAGAAACCTACCAGCTCCATCGCGTCGATGCTGAGCAAGAGCAGTGTTGTTTTTGAAGGTGCGACTGCAACCGCAGCTAGCCATTTTGACGTGTGACCCGTTTGATGTGATCCATCTGTATGTTGAATGTGAGGAGAGAAAATGAAGAGAAGACGTCGAGGTTGCCCATAGGAATTTATTGTAAACGATTCTATTGTTGTGTAACATAGCCTCTGGATTTAAGGCTCATATAAGCTAACCAATCTTAACGGCTTGATTGCAACACGAGGCTTTGCCTAGAGGTCTCTAGGCAAATTCTAATCCTCGTATCACCGGGGCTAAGTCAATTGGTTGCCTCATTGGGAGGCCTACTCTTCTACTTCAATATTCGCCATCCTGAATCGTCGCCTACCCGCATGTTAACCTGCTGCAAAGAGCCTATCAAGCCTACTAATAGTAGCCTTTGCACTGGCGAAGGCGTCTTCTATTTTGCTTGCATCACTTTGCAGATTCGTGCAGTTAACTAAAAGATTTATCCAGGTCTTTTTCCTCCAAACCAATTCACGGGCTCCCCCCAGTAACATTCTTTTAATACCCTCTCAATAATCTAAGATTAATCTATCTAAACTTAAAACCTTACAGCTCAAGTTATACAATTCAGATTTTAACAAACTCCCAGGTAATTATACTATATTACCTAAATATTATATATAAATCATTCCCGGCCACACATATCTCATTCACAATTTCCTATTAGCCTAACACCAATAATTTATAACTACTATGACAGTCAAAAAGTCTCTGGAAATAGAGAAGCGTCTTCCATATTCCACCGTCATAGGCTCGCAATCTGGAATGTCCAGACAGGGTCCCTTGAAAAGAAAGTCAAATATAGATGGGGACATCTAACACCAATCGAGTTCTTCTCAAACGATAGTCAAAGCTTGATGCTTTTATTAGCTCCTAGAAGGAAAGTGAAGATTTGGGTAATCGGTGCGACAGGGCCTGTCACTCTCCGTGATGCTGAAATCATTGAGAATAGCCCTCCTCGAGCTACCATATCTCCTGATGGTAATCTCATAGCTCTGATTTCGACAACTGAGGAAATTAGAGTTTGGGACACCGCGTCTGGCCAGTCTAAATTTAAATTAAAGCTTGATATGAAGCCCTGGAATTTGAATAGCATAAGCAATCCAGTATTCTCACCCAATGGTCAGCTTCTTGTGGTTTCATCAGCCGATGGCCATCTCCTGATTTGGACTCTCGGGACACAAAATCCTTATTTCGATTCCGAAGGACAGACTCTGCCATATGCGTGTTTGGCTTCATTCTCTTCAAACTCCAAGAACATAGCGGTAGCGTTGAAGAATGACGAAATTACAATTCGTGACACTGCGAATGGAGCTGTTGTTGCCACGCTCAAAGGGAATGCAGAAGTCCGCCAATGTCTCTACTCACCTGATGACAAGTATGTTGTTTCGGCTTCATCCCATAACATCTACCTCTGGGATGTTGAGTCTCGGTCTCATCTAAAAATGTTTGAGGTCAATTACATGCCTCAGAACATTTGCTTTGACAGCAACATACTTTTCACTAGCTTGGGAGCTTTTGATGCATCCAATGACATATGCAAGTCTCTTTCTCCTTCGCAAGAACGCTTTTGTATTAATGTCAACGGCTCTTGGATTATGTACAAGGGGAAAAGATTCATCCGGCTTCCGGCTGTGTACTCTGAAAATATCCGGTTCGTATCAAGGTACATGATATTGGTGGGAAACATTGAGAGAGGTTACGATGTGATTCGACTTTCTGAGACCATTTCCGATTATGTGATCCATGGCAATGGTAGATCTTAATATAAATTTCCTTTGGATTATTCCATCAACATCTTTCATATCCTTTACCTATTCCCATGTAAGAACTCAGAGAATTGTTCATGGCAGGCGAGAAAGCAATCAAGGGCACTCTGAAATGCTCATAATAATTCGTTCTTGGGTACATTTCTAATTCCGGGCTGTTAATTGTGAGGGCTATGGATCAGATGCTGTGTTTTAGAATACTGGAGGACCAGAATCATTTAATAAAGCATTATAAAGATAAACATAAGATATAATAGGAGACAGGGCTATTAGTCGTTGAGACTAGGACAATTTTCTTCAGATGGGTAACCCGTAGAATGACAATAATCCGCCTGCATTAAAAGCCTCGGTAGCTAGTAAAAGTCTTATCAACTCGACCACAAAGGAATATTAGGAGTTTTTTTATAGTGCTGTTCTGTATTTCCAAAGTGAAACAGACGCCTATTTATATCCCTGACGATTGGAGCTTTTGGCGACGGGAGGGGGCCAGAATGAGAGCTGTAGATTAATGGCGCCTCTTGCTACCTGAGAAGCATTAATACAAACACCGCATTTCCTAATTTCTTAGGTCTCTGCTGATAGTATAGGGAGTACCTTGATGTCAATAACTATTCTCACTGGCACCCAACCCAGTGTACCGGAAGCCATTCATGCCGTGCGCTCCAGCAATGCTTAGGGCAGCCCCAGCCGCAACGGGCAGCCGGCGTCGGTCGCCAATCAGGACATAGACCTTGAAGGAGAAGGTCGAATTTTGACGGAGGCTGGCAGAGAAAGCTAATGGCCATTGATAACACTCACGTGGAGGAATGACCACAGACCTTTGCCACGCGGCTCTGAAGACATGCGGTCCAATTGTCGTGGATGTTTATCGGAAGGGTGGTGGGGAACGTTGTACGACCTGCTTAAAATGGGAGGTGAGCGCTTCACACGGCACTTGTAAGCGTTGGGCTGATTTGTATCTGATTGATAAGTCTACAAATGCGCAATACTATATATGAATAGCTTTCACCTTGCTTGCGATCAGACTTTGCATCAAAATACATTTTTCACAATCCCCAATTGCCTTTCAAAAATGCTCAGCTTCAAGGTGTGTGATTAACCCTATTTCCGGCACGGTCTCAACACAAACCATCTCACATTGCACGCAGGTTATCGCTGCCTTCGTCGGTCTCTTGACTGCCAGTGTCTCTGCGGCCGCACTTCCACTAGAAGAAAGAGCTACATGTGTTTACACCTGCGGATCGGTCTGCTACTGGCAAACGGACATTGATGATGCCCTTTCCCAGGGCTACTCTCTATACAGCTCTGGTGATGCCAAAGGTCGGCAGCGCAAACATTACACGGCTAGCTATGACAAGCATGCTAACGTTTATTCTACCAGATTCTTACCCACATCAATACAACGACTATGAAGGCTTCAAGTTTCCCACCGCGAGTCCATGGTACGAGTTCCCCATCTTGTCAAGCTACAAGGTCTACACCGGTGGCAGCCCCGGAGCGGACCGTGTCATTTTCGACTCCAAAGGAAATTTCGATTCTTTAATTACACACACTGGAGCGAGCGGCAATAACTTTGTCGCCTGTAAGAAGAATTGATATGTGGTAGCTTTGTAGAATGTATCTTATAAACGTAAATCTTTATCTATTTGGCGTTGCTATCCCTTGAGATTTTGTTACGTAGTTTTTCACGTACATACCACCCACCATCGGTATTTTATTAGGGGCTTTCAGGCCCCTCTAGCGGAGGCCTACTGGTACTTAATGACCACGAAAAAGCGTTATATTACCGTGAGAAGCATCATGTAGCTGGCGAGGGAGATTCAATCAATCAATCTCAACTCAACCATATAGCGCTTCTAAAGAAAAACCAATCATAGCCACCCCTTCCTTGAAGCATTAAAAGCCGCATTCTTTATGGAATTTCATGAGCAAATGGCCACCCAATTGGTTAGCAAACTAGGCATGGTCTTAGGTAGGCTCTGGTGTGTGCGTTTTAGTACAATATTTACCATCAACAAAGTGTCTAGATCCAGTGCCCCTTTCTTCACTGAGGAGAACAGGGGCTTAAACGGTAATCTACACTCCCAGGTCTACAAAAACAAAGGCTTTCCATCTTCTCAGACCAAAGGTAACTGGTGAAGACCCCGGACTGCTGATAGACCGTACTTCCGATACGGGACTATAATTTGGCATAGCCTTCTATTTACTCTCCCCGTTTGTGATCTTGGACCCAGCATGTCTATTTCTTAAGTTGGTCTCCTTCTCAACCATTCCATTGCAGCAGCGGCTCCGACGGTTACCACCGCAGTCGCTACTCCTGAGCTAAGACCCTCAATAACCGCCTTACAATATTGACAATTCGGACGTGGCTTCTCCTTCTCGGAAATGTATTGTGGTGCGCCACAGCACTCACAGGCGATAACTGGGACAGGCATATTGATTTAACTGGAAAGCTTGTAATAGCATGAGAAAATTTGCCTCTTGCGAGAAAGTGAGTCGCTGCCTATAACGTACCTATGTCAACAAGTGTGTGTGGCTATATAATAAGGTCGGCTTTTGTTCTTGTTATATGGCCGAATATTGCTCCTTCTGGGAGTATTTATAGATAAGGGAAGAACCATGGTAGTTACCTTTATAAGTAATTAGTGGATCCAATCGATCATTAATACAGGGTTACTACTTCGCCTCAAAATGGTCTACAGGAAGCGCATAAACGCGAGTCGTTGATGGCAGGGTGGCACCGTAAGGCTACATCATACAAAGACAATTGAGTCGGTGAAGAAACGCCTTGTTTTGATAAAAGGTGGCTATACAGGTGCAGGGACTTATCTTTTTTCTTATTCTTTGTATGTTTAAGGAATGGCTGAGCAGTGAGGTGTAGCTTGTATCCTTGCCATTGACCTAGTGATGAGTCTGGAGAAGCCACTACTCATGTGAACTGCTTACAATCTTATTTCAGATATTTGTTTTAGATTATGATCATGTTTCCTATATTTAGTTTAAATAGGAGAAGTAACACCCCGAAAACATATCCATTTAATGAGGCGGCTTTTGTTAAGCCCATAAGGCGGTGTCGCTTTGTTTGGCTGTCTTGTCTTAACCCAAGGCTGATATGCTGTCTCGCTGCGCCACTACACCACACGATCTGGCCATACGGAAGAGGGCTTCGGTATGGTATCATGCGTTAGCCTGGAGAAAATTGCAATAGACTTGAAACATGGCGTACTTGGTAGGCTTGTAAGATACCGTACGATTGAGGCTGTGTGAGGAAACGCAAAATGGAATGTTCAATCTTTCATTTTTCCGCCCTGGAAAAGTAAAACTAAACACATTCTTAGCAGTATGTTTCCAGTCGTATACATAAAAGAGAGGCTCAAAATGGAATGGTCTTGACGCGACGGTACTGTGTTGCCCTTGCCTCTGAAGTGGACAAGATCTGAACCTCGACTCCTGTACTGTCAGTTTTTTTTGCATCAAAAGGGAGTATATAAGTGCACAATTAGCAGTTTTATCGTAGCTATCTTGCAGATATATCTTAATTGGTGACGGTTTCAATTCTTGCACTTTCCCGTTAATGAACTGTTTATATCACAATAGACTCCACGCAACTCGGCATCAAGTCACTAAAGCCCCGGCCCAGCAATATTTCAAAGGGTCAGATCTTACATCAATTTCCCAGTCTCATCCAGAACATTGAATCAAAGATTACAACATCCAAGACCCAACTACAACGACTCATGACATCATGAACCACCACGCTAGGGAACAGCACGAGTGATTACGAAAAGTCAGTCACGACTTCACGCAACTCATGGAGGCTACCTTTGTACATCCAGATTCGTTGATTGCCCTTTACGCAGACTCCACGAATCATGGAGTAGGTTATGAGTACCTATAAGGACTCCTGATCGCAACGCTTGCCAATGAGAACGTAATCCAAATGGCCGTAAGAAATCCCAGGTTAGGGGGACAGAACCTAAGTCCAGTTAGCTACATAGACCATATCTGTTGATGAACACATACTCTTCTGAACTAAGACCAATAAACCCACCCCAAAAGAGCCAATGTGCAGCCCAAAGGAGGAGCATGCTTATGGCTGTGATCATATATAGGTCCGAATACGCCCCCTCGCAAACCCAGTTACCTTTAGTTTCAACGGGTATGGTGCCATACCCCGCGTAATTTCCTCTCTCCCTATCCATCAACGACGTTTCTCGCAAGGCCCTACTTCGCTCTCTCCAATAATCGACCCTTGGCGGGTTTGATAAATAAGCTCCAGGTCCGGCCAAGCTAACTATCTTGTCTGCAGCCTGCATTAACAAAACGATCGTCGTGATAATGATGATAAACCAGATGAGTGCTCCAGCATACATCATGTTAGCTGATTGCCCTCCTTCCGCGTTTTCCAGGTTTCTGAAATACAAATTGTGTTTTATACCATAATAAATGGTTATAAACATGTAACATGATGATAAAACTTGGTGGATCACCTCCGCAATGAAAGAAGACATGAATGCGGAGAAATTCACGTCTTCAAATGGCTGGGTACTAATCGGCCAACTCGTTAGCCAACTAAGCCGAGGGATTGAGGACCAGAGGAGCATCAATTGAACAGTCGGGACGTCTTCGTAACCAAGAGTCTTCTGAACGAGAAACGCATTAAAGCCATTGGCAAGCAGTTCAAGAATGGCGATTGAAACTCCCCTAACGATCCAATGTTGGTGTTGTGAAGAATCCTGTCCAACTTGATGGGTGGCTTTTATCTGACTGTAGAATACAGCAAGAAGAGTAACTATATTGATTAAACCAAAGCTTCTCAGCTTTGCCTCATTCGAAGCGCATTCTCCCGTTGTCTTGATAGATACCAAACGAGTGATGGATGCAACAATTGAATCGTTAGATGGTTTGAGAGTCCATCGCCACGGAATCATCTCGAGGGCTGAAGGGGCGGTCAATTGGGGCCAATTGTCCGGGAGACCATGCCAGTCCGGCACATTGCCACAAAGATTGTGGAGCCACTTCACATAGTTTATCCGGGTCTCAAAGATGTGACACGAACCTCCGCAGGAATCGTAGTTGATTTCGCGGCAAAAGCATGTTCTATCTATTGCGCGCTGGACTTTGCAATAGCCACCGGAGTCGAGTTCACAAGCATCAGTTGCACAATGATCAATCAGGCCGGTCACCTGCTTCGGCATATCCCTAATACAGGCAGGCCAGTGCCAGTCTTTGATGGGGATATAAGCAAATCCCATGGTTTTCAGCGTGTCCCTCCAGTTATCGGGTAGGGAGGTCGGCCCGCAAATGGCATTTATCCATAACCGCTCCATTGTCAAGTCCAACTGCCCCAGCTCTGAACAAGTGTCCTCGTTCAGATGTGTAGCGAAGACACTACAGAAGCATTCTTTATCGAAGTAGTCGCCATACCCGATTCTACCACCTGTGAGATTGTAACCGACGGTGTCGAAACTTAGAGCGACCATAGAGTGTTGGGGTTCATTGTATTCCCAAGGACGAGCGGCATTTCCGGTATGTTCAGTGGTGCTTGTGAAACTACAAGATCCCATTACTTGCTGGAATGATTCCATTGAAGGATCAGAAAGCGACTCTGTCAGGCATATTGGTGCCCTGTCAGTCACGTCAACGGCCGCATATCCTTTAGCCAGCGAAGTCGGGGAGAGGGTTTGCAGCCCGTTCGAGTCACCGACATCAACAAGCCATGTTCGACCGGTAGCGGTACGAATCCAATGATATAGCTGTGCTTTGGCGAGTACTGATCTGCTGCAATACGGGACATAATCCCTGATGGCATCGGAGGAAAATTCATTGCCGAGACAGCTGAGTTCTGTCAGCCATTGGTGATGGGTGCAAATGACACCAAAGTGCGAAGTGCATCGTTTGTGGGTGCATTTCGTCATGGTACCCAGCCAGGTGGACTGATCCTGCTGAGCGATGCATTGTGGCATAGGGATCAAGTCCTCAGGATTGACCCAGCCGTTGAAGTTCTTTTGGATGGTTGGAATACTGCCCCCATCAGAATCTTGGCTAGCGGCGGCATGGAACGTTTCTGCAGTAGCTCTGTTGGCGTCAAAGATAAGACAAGGGATGTTGAGAGGCTAGTACCTGTCGCAGCTACCCTGCATAGTCCAGCTGCCAACAACACAAAACATGTACTGGTTAGTTTCATCTTGTTTGTAATGCTTCTCGGGCGCGAGAAGGCAAGCAAGATGAAAATGCTCTGATGATTGAGCAAGTGAATGAATGAAGAAAGTTCATTACGTCAGAGAGAATCCTCACGGGAGTGACATGTTATGCCACCTTGGAGATTTCCCGGTGATCTCCCGGACTTGCATATCAAATGGTGGGGAATGCATCAGGTTGGTAAGGCAGTGTCTGATAGGATGCACTTTTATGAACCTATAATAACGCCTGCTTCAAAAGTGGTCTATCTGCTATCTTGAAAGTCTTTTATTCTTTACTGTAGCATTCAACATCCCTGTACATAAACTAAACACACATGCAGTTATCCAGACAGTTCTTAGTGCTCCTACTATGGCAGCTTTCATCTCCATAGCTCCCCTGCCATCATCACCTGATAGGTGTAGTAGTTCTAAAAACTGCTCTATGGTAAAAGTGGAATGCAGTGAAGAGTCATTCTTCACTTTTTGTGTCAGTTGATTAGAGAAGATGGCATTGCCGATGGCCACCCCAAGACACTGACCACCCGTCCGCAGTACATAGGCGAGACCGATTGAGTGTCCTACTGTCTCCTTGCTCATCTGTGCTTGCGATGCTACTCCTGTCGCTGGAAGAAGGATACCGAGTCCAAGTCCAACGGACAAGGTTATAAAGACAAGTCCCACAGTCGGTGTTTGAACATCCAAGAGGTAGAATAATCCGAAACCCAAAGTTGTCAAGGCCCACCCTATCCAAACCCCCCACATGAACAGTCCCGTTTTGTTGATGAAGAGGCCCGTGGCAACCGCTACGGGTGCTATTGCTAGGGTAGCTGGAAGTGCGTATATCCCTGTAACGACAGGATCAAAGTCGCGTACGACCTCGTAATATAGGCTCACGTAGTATAGCACCAACCAGAGCAGAAGACCTTGCATGGCGTTTGCAATTTGTGTCCACACAGAGCTCAAGTTAGGAAACATGCTCCTGGGGAACATGGGCCGTGGTGAAAACATTCGCTGATGGAAACCGAGTAAAATGAGTCCAGCAGAACCGAGCAGCAGAGGCAGGATTACCCTCCACGAGGACCATGGGTATATTACCCCACCAAACACGATCGGCAACAAGAATGCAACCCCTGATGACACGAAAAGGCAAATGCCAAGCCAGTCAGCCTTGGCCAGGTCACGCAAGACCAATCCTTCAGGCTTATCAAAACCAAGGAAGAATGCTAGGCCAATGAGGGGCAGGCCAACAAGTGGGACATTGATCCAAAAGATCCATCTCTAAGATAATAATATTAGTCCACTTTACAATTAACCCCCGCAAAGCATTGTTATTGTTTTCTGCTCTAGGGACAGGGAAGATTCAAGGTGCTTACCCACGATGCATGCTTGACGAACAGCCCCCCCACAATTGGGCCTGTTACGCTGCCCAACGTCCACATGGCATTGAGCCCAGCGATCCATTTTGCCCTCTCTCTCAGCTCGAACAAGTCCGAGAGAACAATCATGGACAGAGAAATGGTGCCTGCGGCCCCCACGCCTTGAATCGTCCGTCCAACCAAAAGCTGTAGCGCGGAATTGCTGACAGCGGCGACCACAGAGCCACCAACGAGGATACTGAGAGCAAGAAGGTAGAGCGGCTTTCGTCCGATCACGTGTGAAGGGACGGTAAATAATGGCTGGAAGACGCAGCTGGCCAAGAGAAAGCTTGTGCCTAACGCGTAGCTGACTGAGAATGACGCGCCAATATTTGATGAAATAGCCTGTTGCGGATGTCAATAAGCCATGGTGTTACGTACAATGCCCGAGTTACACAACCCATGGCAGATGGTCCATAGAGCGAATCCTTACCGGGATTGCTACGGCAATAGAGGTAGCGTCAAGCGATTCCCCCAGCACCTGGAAACAAAGCATGGCGTATACTGCTTTTGCTCTCGCTGGTGATATGGCTATGGGTGCCTTGTCTGTGAAGGTGCTTGTAGTATTCTCCGATTTCTCATCTTGATCTGGCGATGATATTGCAGCCATATCTGCTCACCTCGTTTGAGATGATCTAGGTCGGGAACTCTGTATAGTGGTGAGAGATACTTGCAAGAGGGGAAATAATTATGCATCATTGCCATCATTAAGTACCAAAACCTGACATTCAGTAAAACAAAAATAGGTATATGCTGCGTCTGGAGGATTCTTGGAGGTCCAGACCCCTCCCGCCCCGAAAACTTGTGTCTGAGTGGTCAGCCTTCAAGCGAGGTCAATCTAATGAGCCCAATGAACCACTTCGTATTCCATTCAATTACGGTAGCTGCCGAATCCAAGGAATGTGTGAAACCGTTGCAATGAGCAACCGGTGTAGGGGATTGGCCAGGTTGCGGGCGATCACGATCCTTTCCGTCGACGAAGGAATCTGGGCACAGGTGTACATCTCCAATTGGCGTCCTACAAGTTGTCTCATGAGACATCCTCTAACCAATCATGTCCCGTTAGACTTTACAACGCCCGCTGTTACGGATAGTCGTACACCGCGCTGACGGTAATAAATTAGCCACTGGACCCATCCATCCGCGGACGATGAATATCCGGGTATTCGCAAGCATCACTTGTAGTGTGCCGTTATTTTCGCCATTCATAATCGGTGCATGAAGAAGAAAGGTGGTACCTGAAGGTTTACCCGATAGCCACATGTGAGATAACCGCATGTAAATATAATAACTGGCATTGTCGTTCGTGTCTTTGCTGCTCAACGGAAAGACTATATAGTTAAGAGTTGCTCCTGGCCATCAACATGCTGCCCACTTCAGACGTCATCACTACCATTGCTGGTCTGGCAGCATATCAGCTTGTCCAGGTCTTCCTACACACTCTCACCAAGCGCTTCAATCCCTCCTTCTATAGGACACTGCAAGAAAACTCAGTCTTTAAGCAAAGGCCGTACTTCGTCTTCATCAGCGGCATCATTATTACAATCTTCACGACGCCCATCTGCCTGAGTGCCTACACAAAGACGCCAGCCGAAACTGATGTCTTTGGTCATAGTCGAGGATTCTCTTCGACCGAGAAAATCTGCCTGGGTTCGCGAGGCGTGCTCTGGATCGCTGAGCTTCCCTTATTGACCTACTCTACCGACATCGTAGTCCATCACATATTAGCGCTATCGTCTCTCGCTACGGTTCTTATTACCAACTTTCCTCGTCGGCCGCTTTATCTCATATATGCCGGCTTGATCACAGAGCTGTTCTCCGACTCCTTTTGCATGCTCAGAATCCAGGGACGAAACGCTGAGAACTCCAAGGCCTTTCGAGCTTGCATGCTTAGCAACGCATTCGCATTAATCCTCCTCAGAGTTATTCCCATTTCTGCCTTCATCATGACGGTGTTTATGCCTGCCGCCGATATCCGTACCTGGGTCTACACGGCAGCAATCACCTTTTACTGTGGATGGATGCTGTACTGCTCATATCTGCAATTTTCCGTCTTGGGTTACATAAAGCTGGTAACTGACAGGCCAGCCTATCTACAGATCATGAGCAAATACAAACTGTCGGTTTATTCTATCTTTTTCGGGACAGCCATGATTTCCGCACAGGCTGCCACGATTGCTATATTTAGATGGAGCCGCGATGAGCCATTGACGGATGGCGAAAATCGTATTCTGGCCATTATGGGACTCGGTGCGGCAGCAAGTGGTCTTGCTGGTGCCAGCATTTTATACCCAGTGTTCGAAGAGAAGAAGCCTTCCGCATCGAACGAGCCTGCGCCCGCTGGATGCGCTGTTGGTTTCGCCATCCAGGCATGTACTACTCATATAGCCATTCAAGGTGGATCGAGCGGTTCTTCATCCCAGACTCCCTTTAACTCTGGATGTACTGTGCGTTGGGCAATACAGGGTGGCATTCTCTCCACCGCATGCTTTCTGCTGTCGAGCCTTGCCATTTCGCCCATCCTGCAGAAGCCTGCGTTGCTTTCGGCAATTTCTCTCAGTCTTCCTCTGGGCGAGGGTATTGGGCGTGTAGGTTGCTACTATGCGGGATGCTGCGGATCAAAACTACACCATGGCAAGAGGGAGCATGGCCCTGTGCAGCTCCTCTCTTCGACCATGAATATGGCTGCCTTTGCAGTGCTCAGCTCATTGGTGATTAAGTCAACGCTCAGCCTGTACGAAGCCGGAGCGCTGGCCATTCTCGCAAACGCATCTATCCGACTTTCAGTTGATCCTCTCAGAGAATCGGGTAGCATTAAAGGAAACAAGCTGCCTGTGACGACACGCTTCGCCTTTGGCCAGTTTTTGCTGTCCTGCATTCTGCTGGCTGGAATTGAATTGACGGCAAAGCAGAACACTATCAATGCCGTATTGAGCACGATGAAGGCCACATCGCTCACACTTCTCAGCACCTATTTGGCCCGAACTACATGGATTACCCTGAGGCAGAGAATGCAGTCCTTTGCCCACTTGGCGCCACTTGTGCGTCCTCTTACTGCGGTCGCTATTTTTGCTACCATCGTATTTACCCTTGCAATCCATACCCAGTACGGCCTTTCAAAAATGCTGAAGCCATCGGCGACGATGAGTGGCACTGCTTCTCAGTTGCTACCCAACTCAGCTTTGGTGGGCTCGGCAATTGTTACTTGGTCACTTCCGGCCCTTCTTGGGTCAAGGGCGTGTGGTAATTGATCAGTTTGAAGGGAATATTTGCTGCAAGTGTAAGGTCATTATGCTGTTCGATCACTATTGTAACCTGGTATTGGTAGGGTAGAGTGTTGAACGGTGTCAGAGGTTTCACGGTGTCATGACTGGTCCGATAAGTAATGCGGTAGCCATATGTATCTCCAATTTCTGGCAGCTGAACAGCGAGGCAAGACATATCAATATTCAGTAGAGCTATTTTTGAGTGATTTTGCCTAGCTATCGCTTTTGCCCAACCCGACAAACTTCTAGTTATGATTGAGTGTGCTGTGATCCTGGGTCGGGGCTTTGGTTAGTGCAAGGTCCGATGGGCTTCCATCCCTTTGGGCTTTGTCCCATCAAAACATCAATTGCAGGACTACAATTTCTTCTATTTAAAAGTATAGGGGTTCATATATTTCTGAACACCAAATCATCCTCCATTTCATGCCTCAAAGCTTGTAATTACTTATGACACGAGCATTCCGAATCGCCCTCTTGACCCATCAACAGTGATCAAACGGGCGATAAATCTGAATTCACTCCCAAGAAAAATTACAGCTGAGCCTATTTTAAACGCATTCTTCTCATTAACAAGAACAGACATAATATGACACTCATGAGAAATCAACAAGTTCACATCTTCCTGCCTTGGCTTTATTCTCACGATGCGTTAGACATCTGCCTTTGGTCGCATTAGTATGACAAATGCATAAATCTACGGATACTGTAGTATAATTCACGGTCGCCGTGAAGTTGCAAGCTTTTGGACCACTGTCGGATTCACAGGTTCCTATAAAAACGTTCCAATGGAGCCTTGTGTTGGTCCTGCTACCAACAAACCACGAGGGGGCCAATCACCAATTCTGTTTGCCGTCCGGCCCCATCCATGGTTGTTCACCTGCTCCTTTATTTCATGGGGGCTTTCTGTATTGGGAGAAGTGCCAAAGGCCTTATAGGGGGGTGTCTCTCTCAGGTTCTCCCCTTGATGTAAATGCTGCGTAGGGAAACGGTAATAAAACTCGGCCCTTGGAAGCTTTCAATTGTCGTTCCCTTTTCACTACGGACGACATAAACGCTACCGCAGTTGCAGTTGAGGCGAATTGAACAGGACAAGGGCCATTCATTATCCACAAAACCGCGTAGGGGTATCCGTTCTTTTAAAAAATAATATTACTACCATTGGGTTGCCGACCGAACGGTTCTGGATACTCCGGAGGTCCCAGCTCCTCCCGGCCCCTTGTCCCGTCCACCATGGCGTTGACTACCGAAAAACAATACCCGAACGGGTTGAAGCTAACATTTCTCACGGTCGCGATCTGTTTAACCATCTTCCTTATTTCCCTCGAGTCAGTTTGCTTCTTCAACATCAATATCGAACAAAAAAGCTAATCGTTTCTCACAAAGCTTCTCCATCATCGCCACCGCAATCCCCGCAATTACATCCGAGTTCCACAGCATACAAGACGTAGGCTGGTATGGAAGCTGTATGTCAGCTCTTTATATACAATCATAGTCTATAGGTTGATCATTATTAACCGCCACTTCCAGCGTATCTTCTCACGACAGCTTGCTCGCAACTGCTCATCGGGAAGCTTTACACCATCTTCAACGTCAAATCGGTCTTCTTAATATCTCTTCTTGTTTTTGAGATCGGGAGCGCCATTTGCGGAGCGGCGCCTACTTCAGTGGCACTGATTCTCGGGCGTGCGATCGCTGGCTGCGGCAATGCCGGCCTTCTCTCTGGTGCTCTGCTCATCATGGCCCACAGTGTGCCGCTCGAAAGACGTCCACTTTTTACGTGAGCTAGTCGGCGAATTTGATATGATGAGCATTTAGCTGATAACTTTCCAGCGCTGTAACTGGTGGCACGTATGGTGTTGCCGCTATTGCTGGGCCTCCGCTTGGAGGTGCTTTTACTGACAGGCTTGTATGTTTCCCATCTCTCAGTATACCAACTTGACCATACCTCTTATGTTTAATAGTCATGGCGGTGGTGTTTCTATATTAATATTCCAATCGGTGCTGTGGCCTTCTTTGTCATTCTATTCTTTTTTAACAACCCTACACTTCCAAAGCCGAATATCTCAAAGGGCCTCCTCAATCGCATTATGCAGTTCGACCCCATTGGTACCTTTGTCTTTATGCCTGCCATCATTTGTATCCTCCTCGCTCTTCAATGGGGCGGTAATAAATACGAATGGGACGGCGGAGTCATCATTGTCCTTTTTGTTCTCTTTGGCGTACTGCTCATTGCTTTCTTTGTAGTCCAATGGCGTATGCAGGAGAATGCTACGGTCCCGCTTCGTATCTTGAAGAAGCGCACTATCTGGTCTTGCGCCATCTACCAATTTGCTCTTGGCGCAGGCTTTTTCGTTTTCATCTACTACATTCCCATATGGTTCCAGGCCGTACAGGGGGTCGATGCCATTGAATCAGGGAAACGTACTTTGCCTATGCTGATTAGCAACATGGTCGGGACCACAATTGCTGGCGTCCTCGTCTCTATAATCGGCCAATATGCACCGTTCATGATCCTCGGTACCATTTTGACATCCATCGGAGCTGGCCTGATTACGCTCTTTAACCCGGGCACCACGACTGCTCAGTGGATCGGGTATCAAACTCTAGTAGGTTTCGGTATTGGGCTCGGGTGGCAGCAGCCCATTGTTGCGGTCCAGGCAGTAGTCGATATGGAAGATGTGGCAACTGCAACTGCAATCCTATCGTTTGCTCAAACTATTGGCGGCGCTCTGTTTGTCAGCGTCGCTCAGACTGCCTTCTCGAATGAGCTAGCAAAGGAACTCAAGACCAGAGTGCCCCAATTGAACCCCTCTACAGTGCTGAATGCCGGCGCGGCCGACTTGGCCGCTCATATTCCTGGGCAATACCTTTCTCAGGTCGTGCTGTCGTATAGCAACGGGCTATCCAAGTCTTTCATTGTTGGTACCGTCCTTGTGGTGCTGTCGCTGTCTGGTAGTGTCTTTGTGGAGTGGAGAAGCGTCAAGAGTAATAATGGAGAGATCAGTGGCAAAGAGAGCGAAAGCAGTAACAAGCCGGAGGCCATCCTTGTTGGATAAATTGGTTGTTGTGTTGGCAATTAACATTTAGGCACGGGCATGGATTGTTTTATTTCCCCTGTTCTCACAAGACCGGGTATCTTTCTTCTCTCAAGGTTAATTCCGAGCTGTTTGTGAAGAACCGATTTCATGTTGCTGGAAAATTCGCAGAGGATCTTTTTATTCTATTCTCTCTTATGGAGGATTTTCTCATGTACAGACAAATCAATAAACGTAGTTTATACTTTCGTACACTTAACATTACTCGTTCTTATATGTTTTCGACACAACTGCTACCGCCTGAATCCTCGTCAAAATATCCTGGCCCTTGATGTAGACAAATATTCGCTTTATTACAGTGGTTGTTTTTATGTTCAGCCAACTGTCCCATTCCTAAACCCATTGCGAAATAGCCTTTTGTCAAGCTCATCCGCCGGCTAAGCAGCAAGATAATGCGACAACAATAATAGTCATAAACAAGCCAGAGGCAACATACATCCATCGACAGCTGCTGGATCCTAATTGCCTTTTCCCTGTAGGACTAATGAATTTTGCCATCTTTGCGTGAAAGATCTGTCCAGACATGACAACCGTGCATATCCAAGATGTCATTGACTGGCATAGAAAATAAATACACTTTTATAATCTAGTTTGTGCTGTTCTGGGGTAGATTGAGTGAGACTCTAGCTTTGATGTCCTAGCCTTACAGTCATAGAATATGCTACCCGGGACCTTTCAAATGCAGATTTTTGCTGGTAAGCTTATTTGATCAAGGGTTTTTGTTCTAAGAGAAATGAGACTTTTAGCACTATAATAAAAGGAATCGCATTCGTGTTTAATGATGATAGTTGAGAATGTATTTAATGTCACACAAGCATATAATGGACATTTAATTGCTTCTAAATACATCTTATTCTATGCAGGGGCTCAATGTAACAAACCTCAAAACAACAAAGACATGATGCGTAATAATTGAGCATGACAAGATTTCTTCATCTAATGTAGTGAAGGAATGATATTTCATCAGTTAGTATTTGCAACATACCTTTAAGCTTTAATTCGTTCTAGAAATCTTCAATTTCTACACTGTCATCATTTCACTGGAGCCTGATAGTAAAGGTCCGCACAAAACCTTCAATTAAACAATTGGCTAACCTACTAAACTACAATCTCTGCTTTCTGTCTCATCTCCGCACTGATGGAACTAGAAAAGTCCCGGATCAGGTAAATCTGCCCATATATATCTATAACATCACAGAACATCTGTATTATGCGGAGACGTCGCCCACTGAGCCTCACAACCTCGGCATCCTCTTCTTAGAACCTCTCCTCGTCAAGTTGTCGCAGGGCGTCGTTCCAGCAGGCTCGCTCGTATTGGGCTATCTGGAAGAGCTCCTTTTTCACAGTGGCATCGTCCGAGTCCGCTTTGCTGAACTCGGGGAAGTGAACCGAGTTCAAATTGTTCTCGCTGCGATCTCGCGCCCATGATCCCAGATCATTATACATGCGAGACATGATAGACACATGATGGCACGCAGCAGCAGCCATGTACTTCTGATTGGTGGTAGGGAAGCAGTCTTGGCCAGCCCCTGGCGTGAGGGTTGCTCCAATCAAGGCTGTGGCGAAGTAGTAGCAGAATGGGCCGCCAATATGATCTGCAGAGATATTGCGGACCCAGCGGAAAAACGTCGTGGATGCTGAACTGAGCATCTTCTGTTCTTCTAGTTCCTTGTTGAACCGCGCATTATCTTCAATTTGTGTGGTATGCGTATGGAGAAGATTCCAAATTTCCTGCCTTAGAGCATTACGATCATAGGAGCTGGCGATTTTGACAATTGGGTTGTCTAAAATGAAGCTCACCCATCGAGATAGAGGGCCGACGAATGTCTTATTCTTCAAGTGTTCAATGTCACCGGAAATCTTCAGTCCATTCATATGTCCAGTTTAGATCATCACAACATCTATTAGCCGGCGAAGATCATTCGTGCGGCCTATGAAAGCAGGACCCAGCACGGCTTCCACGAACTCGTCCAGTTGGTATGTACAGAAGGACACAGCCATCATCTCATACAAGAACGATGCAGAAGCATGTGTTCGAGTACGGTTATTACAGCTTGTCCAGGTCAATGGGATCATCGTTGCATAGCTGCCGCCTTGCAGATCCTTTCGTGGAAGTACCTCGAGTCGTGGATCATTGAGGAGGGGTTGGAACAGAGTAGCCTCGATCCATGATGCCCGAAGTTCCCATTCTGGAAGTGATTCGAGAAGTGGTGTCTTGTGGAATAACCTTAAGACCTCATTTATTCGCGAGTTGTCCTGCCAAACAGTCGTTCCAACGGAGTTTTCGTGTGGGGAACTGGCGGCTTTGAGAGAAACCAAGATGTACGCCTCGTTGATGAAGGGTGATCCGGAACTAATTTTGCCGGTCCAGACGTAGCAAATCGGGCGTGCACTACTGGATCTAATAAACGCGACACCACGATTGATAGCGGCCTGTAAGGGTTGGCTAAGGCCACCAAAGAAGCAGATTCGTTGAGCCTCTGTAAGAACGAGAACCCCGTAGGCAGTCTCTTCAACGGATTGGTTCCAGGAACCATTGCTTTCCTGGTTTAACAACGGTCGTAGACAGGCTTGGAACAAGGTGACAGAAAGCTTTGAAACAAAGTATTGATCAAACAGGTCAGGCACTTTACCATGGTCGATTAGGCGTAGCAGCTCTACTAGAGCTTCAACGTAAACCAGAGATGAATAGAGATGACTTGTGTTCTGGATAGCTTGTTAGCAAATGTGACAGTGTTTTTTTTTTTTTAGTACTACATACCCATTTGTCCCTAATCTCGTAATCTACATTCCACTTTTTGTCAACCAAAAAATTGGCAAGCTTTGCGATTTGGCTGGAGTAAGAGGATACGTCTGGTTGCTGGAGAAGCGCTGCGAGGGTATTACAGTTTGCACTGAAACTGGCATCCCTTTCTCCTGGATAAACTCGGAAATGGGTTGGCACTTCAAACGCTTCGATCCAGTACTTGGGGCAGACAGGTCGCCCCAGCATGTGTAGGGTCGCGATGAGCTTCGCACCATCGTGGACATCAGGCTCAATTCCCGGGGCTTCGCCTGACGTTAGCACGTTAACCATCAGGTGAAAATGATCAACAATTACCTAAGCCAATGACTCCCTTCTTTGTTTCAAAAGCATGCGTAAGGACCTCCGTCATCTTGGAGAGTTCTGGAGAGTCCAACTCGGAAGGCGAGAAGCCTGCATGAAGCAAAGCAGACAGAATCTGCAGGCATTCTTGTTAGTAACTTCGAACCATACATCATTACAAAGAAATATTCACCCAAATATATTCGAAATAAGTCGTAGGGAACACACCAGGGACACCGCCACTTCCCTGGCCAATGGACCCCTTGATGGCATGTCGAAGGTAAGCCTCAGCCTCGTCGTCCCATATCAATGTGTTCATCAAATATGCCGCTGTCGAAGAAGGCGAAGCAAACATAGAACCCATTACTTTATGTTGGGCTACCTTGTCGAAGTCAATCTTGCCGATGAAAGCTTCCAGTGAGTGAGTTGCGGTCATGAGCTTTTTCGTGTACAGGATTTCGGGCTTAAAGCGAGACATTTTGGCATGATATACACCCATTAATGTCGCTCTGCCTTTGAACTCGAAAACAAGCGAGGAATCTTCTTTCTCGAGCATGTTAAGCATAGTTGGGATGATGATCTCGAAGCCAACGTGGTTTGTTGCTGAAACATCCCAGGCTGCCAACCGGGAGCGTAAAGCAAAAACTGCGCGTGTAATGCGTGAATCGAGATCTTTGAAGTCAAGTTGAAGCTGAAGAGGCCTCTGCCTGTGTCTTTTCAAGGCTAGCAAGGCGGCGATTGTGTTCAGGACACCATCGATTTGTATGCCACCATCTATCGCCCAGCTGCCATCGCCAGACTGATTGTCGAGAAGGTACTGAAAGCTTTCAGGAAAAAGCCATTTCTCCTGCCCATTAATGCATATGGTAACAAGTGATACCCATGCCGTATCATATACCGTGCAACTTAATGTGCCGAATCCGTACGCATCATCTGACTTGCGCACGACTCTCTGGATTAGCGATTTGGCGTCGCCAACCAAATGAGCAGCAAAGTCGAGGCTGGTTTCTCGTGAACCCATGCTGCAAATGTATTAAATAATTTCACACAACCTGGTTATATGTTTGATCGTAAATTATAATTTGTTGCGTTACATTCGCCTTGGTCGGCTGGCTATGGACCCGATCCGATGGATCTTATTTATACATTGATGTGGTTTTTTTTCTAGCAACACTACCTCTGGTTCTTCAAGCCTCTCTCAGAGTTGAACATGAACTCCTATCCAGATCGAAGGATAGAAGCCCCTGTCGTATCTCATCCCCTCGTGTGACCATGACGTAGACAGGATTTTTATCGGGCTTCCTAAATAAGCAACACTGTCAAGAGAGTGTGTCGGTATCTTTCCAGCATCTGACCATTAAAAATTACTAATTGAGGCAAGAATGTTACCGTTCAATTAAATATTATATAATCGTATAATAGAGGATTATAGTCTTTATTATAAATATAAGAATTACTTAGTAAGGTTATATATCATAATTCTCATCTGAGCTTTAAATAAATAACAATATGAAAAGAATATAAAAATACCTTTTTTTTGGTTTTTATTTATGAAGAGGCGTTAATCAAGGCCACAATATTATTATTAACTTAAATGTTATACCATCCTTCGGCAAATTACTAAGTTCTCTGCCATGAGCATAAAAATGGCCCACTTAGGCTATGTGCATTGCAACAGTCGGTTCTTCGGCAATATTGATCTTTCGGGCATGAAACAGATACCTCCATCTCGATCTATGAAACTGATCAGAACAGGAAGCCCGGGTTAAGCTACGGCGACGATGACATCATGCATAGGCATCCAACAGCGAACGGGCTGAGCTTATCCACTGGAACATAGACAGGATGCGGCGTTGGGATGGGGGAGGGCCATATGCAGACTGTCCGCTGTTGGGTTGCCATCAAATCCAGTGCTTGGGACTTTCACCCCTCCACAGCAGATATAATAGCTCTCTCGACACACCCTGACTTAATGATGAAGGGGAGATTGAACCAAGCGCTTGCTGTTGTGTCATCCTTGGGGCCATTCCATACCCAGTCAGTCACTTTGCCGCAGCCTTTTTCTTCGTGCTGAAGCCTTTCCCCGCTGTCTGTAGCCCAGCCCTAGATGTTATAAATCTCAAAACGATATGCCGCTAATTCATCCCATAATTCACAGTCAGAGGTCTGGCGTAGGCTCTTGTATTGGCTGAGGCTTCTTAAGAGGCTATGTCTCTTCAATCATGCTCATCCGTACTTGATCTTTCGAGCTGACTGAATCAAAAAGGGTATCATCGTAGTTCCCATTATATTGGCGACCAACTACCGCTGTTGCTCCATCAAACTGATGTGGAGTTCGGGTCGTGGTAGTGGTTGTTGTTACAGTCCTATTAAAGGCGTCACAGTCGATAACTACCCTGCATTTGGTTTGCGCCGTTGCTGATCATCTCGCTGTCGACCGCCTCTATGCGTGTGTGCAAGTGACTATTTCTCTGCATCAGTTCGCGGTTTAGAGGGTTGTACAGGCCATCTTTGCCGGCATAAGCCCTGAGGGTTTTTGGAGAATGGCGTGAGACAGTGTGGATTTTGAGTTCATCTACGGCCCGAAAGCAATATAATGTTGATAGAATGATAACAAGAGTGTAATTCAATATGAAAAAAAAAGAGAGAGAAGAAGATCTCGATAGAACTTAGAGATCGTCTCGTTTTTAAAAGCTAAAGTAAAGCGAGTTTTATTGACGGCGAACACATGAAGCAATTGGCCTGTTGACTACTCGCTAACTAAGCAATACATCTCCTCTCTCCCATATCCTTAGTGCCGAAACCTCTAGTTTCTCGAAGTAAGGTCGTACTGGCTGAGAATTTGCGGCGCAAAAAGGCATGTTGTAAACTATTTCGCCTTACTCATAATACACAGGAGGGCTGTAATTCTGTTGGCCAGCGCGCTGAGGGTCTCGTGCTGCGTTTTGATGATTGTCATCAATGGCAACACCTGTAAATTGAGTAAGCAAACTGTATGAAAAGATTACATTCGGAATATCATTACCTGCCCGAATGTTGAAATCAGTTGGTGCACCTAGAGTAGAGCCCAATAAGGCAATCAAGGCAACGATAAAAGTCTTCATTGTAACTGCTGGGTGATGTATCGGTTATAAAAAGTAAATTTTCGATAGCTTATTATCAAAGTATATTGGTCTGGACAGTGATTCTTCCTGGTGCGCTTTCAAGTCATTTTCCACATTTATAAGTTTTGGGCAACCTGCTATTTGAACTCTGATGTCAATAACTATATCCCAATTCTACCTATTACTAATACATATCGTAAATTACATGTATCGTTTTGTCAAAGCATTATGTGATGAAAGATGACAATGTCGTAAGATTACGTGAAGACCCAAAATAATAAAGCTGAATAATCGTCAGCAATAATGGAGATTTTTAAAGGTGGGGTTCTTTTGACGTCATTAAATCGCATCTATCTATCATCCGTAACGGTAATTTGTCATGATACCACAAATGGAGGCATGGCATCCAATGCAGGCTCACCACTATCCATTCATGAGCCAACATCTACAAAGAGCATTTCTCAACATTATTGATGGTTTAATATTCACGCGGCATTTAAGCGAGGGAGAACTGAGTTCACCAGCACTTTATGCTTAATAGAAAATGTTTGTCGTAGTTCAAATCTGTTATAGCGTAGATTGAAGCTTATTTTACTAATTGTTAAGAACATTCATTTCCAAATAAATCCATAATCGTGAATTTGGACGTGATTGGATTTATTTTGAATCTCAACACAAAATAGACTCAATCTATTTGACATTTTGAATGCTTCCCAAATCTAACCGATCACGGCACAAATGGTCACAAAGTAATTTGCCGGGTGATGATTCAGTTTTTTCGAATGAGTTTGAAGGCATACTAACTCATGAAATATCTCATTCAAACTTCCCGTTTCAGGCAAGCAGAGTAGGTCTTGGGCTTCATATAGGTTGCATCAATAATGAAGCATGTATTCAATCTACAATAAACAGCTCTCCATTTTTCAAGACGTCGATGGTACCGAATTTGAGAGCCCTTTCCTTTGCCCATTGACCTATTTTGTTGAAATCTCTGCATGTATGCAATGTCTTGGTTTTCAACAAGAGTTTGTTGTTCTGCCGTTCCCATTCCATCGGAGTTAAGTCTGAGTGACACTGTATTGCTTGCCGCAAATGATTGATACAATGCGCTACGGAATTTGAGTTTTCCGTAAATAATACACATGTTTGGACGTATTTACATACCTATGTGGTCAAGTCTTGAAGGGTCATCGGGGTTATCAAAAACATGATAGTATTCAGGATTCAAAGCTTGACGTATACGGTTCTGTAATGATTAGAAATCAACCCGTTTACATGTTCACCTTTGACGTACTAAACAATGCAAAGAGTGGAACACTTCAAGACCAGTGAA